>OU383778.1:69849503-70449503 GCA_910950805.1 Acrocephalus scirpaceus scirpaceus | reverse complement strand
CTACATCTAGAAATTAAGAGTTTTTGTGGGCTTGAGAACTGGGAGCTCAAGTTCAGAATTGAACTTCAGGTCCTTCACTCTGCTGCCTTTGTTGTAGCCTTACCATCAAGGTGAATGTTTTTGTGTGTGTTTGGTAGCATTCCCCAGGGGAAATATTGAGATTGTAGCTTCTTTGGAAAGACACAGCTGTGTCCAGATGTTGGCAGAAACTCTGTTAGTGTGATAAACGGGGGGTAACACTCACTGCCTGAGGTACTGAGGTGTTGTTATTCCCTGTGATGCTCAAGCACTGAGAAGAGTGGTGCAGCTGGCAGGAAGGATATTCACACCGTGAGAGGTCACTGATGGTGCTCAGGCAACCAGTCTGGGTTGCTGAATCTTCTGGCTGATGCTTTAGCTCTTTGCAGGGTGTAGGTGTGGGACTTGTAGGCTTTTCTGGCAAGGATTTTTGTTTGGAACAGACAGTGGATAGATTGATCAGGGCTGGTGGTGAGATTCAAAAGGAAACTGTTTCACAGAGATGATCTCAGTTATGCTCTAAAATGTTTGCTCAGGAGAAAATGCCTATGAACTGGGGAAAAAAACAACCAGAGAGAAAAAAGTAAAAAGGCCATGAACAATGCCAGATGCCATTAGAGGCTGCAGGTTTATTTTCAGAACATATTTTTTAGAAACACTGCTTCAAATAATTTTATCAGTCTGAAGAAAATTGCACCTTATATCTTTTTGTTCTGCTTTTAGAGTGATTTTTTTTTAATGGAAGAATGGGGCTGTTCTGAGTGTTGGACAGGTTAAGCCCTGTGCTTTCAGAAAAGCTCTTTGAAAAGACACTGAGCATTGTTTGCTGTGTTTACATAGTGGGCCTTGCTCTGTGATGAATAATTGAAGTAAAAGTGGCTGGTGAGATACAAACAATCAGAAGAGATTTTTTGAGTATATTGTAAGTGGGGTCAGCAGACAGTTTTGACCTTCCAGCTTCATGACCCTCCTCAGGACTGGGCTCAGTTGATGCATAATTCTCACGAAATTCCCAGAATATAACCAATAATCCCCCAACACCAAATAAGCATTCCTTACCCTGAGTGGAACTAATAATTGGAAGTAAGGCTGGAACTCAAAGGAGAAAAGCTCCTATTTTTCTTATTTTTAGTGGATAGCATTGAGAAGCAGTGTACACAAACACACTCCCCAGGAAGGCTACAAATAATGAGGTTGCTAGCAAGCTGCCAGGAGTTAGGAAAAGGAGTTTTCTGCAGCCAGCAGAAATTTACCTTAGAAATTTCCCTGGGAATTTCACAAGGTCCTAAGCTTTGCTATCCCCATACTGCAGGAGCAAACACCATTTTATTTTTTTTTCCTGTGTGGGAGAGTGCAAATTGCTATGCCCAGAGGGGAAACATGTATTCCTCTGGCTAGTAATCAAATGATATTTGAAAGCCATTAGACTGCCCAGCATTTGTACCGGATGGTGGTTGCAGACAACTGGCTTGCTGGGAGCTGCCTCGGGGCCGTCTGGTTATTGAGCTTTTGGTTTGATCTTGGAACCAGCTTCCTGTGCAAATAGAGAGTAAACATGAGTTAAGATTGTCTACCTTAAATTATCAGATAGTTGAAGACGTCATGTGGTTCTTCATTAAAGAGCCTTTGAAAATTGAAGTAAAGGTTGCCAGCCCAACTCAGTTCTCTGGGTAATGCTTTTTTGCTGGTTTGATTTGATCCAGTTGCCTAATCTTATTGAGGGGCAGCCTGTGGAATGTGCATCCAGGGCAAAGGATTTGGCACAACACGCCACCCAGTTCTGGCTTTACTTGTCACCAGTGCCATGGGAACCGGTTTGGTTTGGGATGTGGGGGGACAGGGAAGGTGCTGCCCAGTCTGTGCAGCCACTCGTGGGCTGCGGTACAGGGGAGTGAGCCATCAGCTGCTGGGCACATCCACAGGTGGAGGCAGGAGTGGGATATGCTCAGAAAATGGGGCTGCTCTACACTCAAAAGCTACAATCGCTTTGCTTTTTACCTGTGTGCATTTAAACCAGATAAGCTTTTCTAAAATGCCTTCTTTTATCTCAGTGCCAACTATTTCAGGTGAGTTATAACTGAAAATATGAGGCTTTAAAAACACTGAAGTTTTACAGCTGCAGCATGTTGGTAGTCCAGGGTTTCTTCCTGCTCGCATAACTTTGGAAGCGTCGTTGTGCTCTGAGCTCAGTGCGTGCTTTTTGAAGGATAAAATGGTTTAACTGATTTTATTTTTACTCCCAAACCTAGGTACTAATTAAGCAATACCTGTAAGAGCAGTAACTGTAGCAATAAAGTCTCACTCCACTGATCTAATCTAAAGCTATTAGCAGCTGCAATAGTTATACCACGAAGAATTTTTCCCCTTTGGCGTATATTATAAAGGCTGTCCCTTGATTGGGTCAAAAGTGCTTGAAGGCTACTGATTTTTGATCTCTTTTAGGAGAATGCACCTCTTTTAACACTTTAATTGCTCAGGTGAAGCAAACGTATTTACGCATCTGATTACCTGTTTATCTGGTCAGGGGAGCTTTTCGGGGAACACAAAAAATCCCTTTCTGACTCCTGAGCTGCTGGAGATCCTGCGCTCGGGGGTGCTGCCCGGTCACACAAAGCGTGAACATTTGCGGTGTAATTTTAACAAAAAAGTGGTGTTGCCGTGCTCTTTTCCCGACACCCCAGCTGCATCTAGGGGAATGCCTGCTGGGTGGAAATAACCTCTGCGTGCTGCTTGGGCTGGCTGGGAGGTGTTGCTAAGTAACTCGGGCTCACACCGGGGCTGGGGGGATCCCTTACCGTGGTTCCTGGCCCCCGCCGAGATTTCCGAATCGGTGACACGGACCCGGGACAGGCTGACCCACTGCGACACCGGGAGTTCAGCCCCCGCAAACTTAACTTTTGTTGGGAGATTTTCGAGAATGAAATTGGATAAGACCCAGGAATGACGTATCCCTGTTTGATTTCTTTTTCCCCTTGTGCTCTGACGAGCACTTTGTGTTTGGGCAGGCTTTTGTTTCTGGCTCTGAGCTGCTTTTTAAAAAAAAAAAAAAAATTGGGAGCGTGTCTCGGGGTGTCGAGGGTGATGTGTTCGCATTGATTGGCGAGGGTTAGCTCGAGTTCCTTGCGAGTGCTTTGTTCTTCTCACCACCTCCAGGTCAGTTGCACAACATGCCCCTACGGTTTAAAAAGGAAAAGGAAAGAAAAAAAAAAAAAAAAGAGAAATGCTGACTAATGCCAGCGGTTTCTCAAATGGCTGATGCAAACCTGGAGAATTTGCATCATCATTCAGCCTAGAGTAACTTGGTATGACAAGAGCTTAAATACAAGTCCATGCGGAAGCCGAGCTGGTTTCCAATGATAGGGCAGTACCACGGTGTGAGAGCGCAGGTGTTCCTGAGCTGGGCTTGGATCACAGGAAGGGCTCACACGCTCTCTAAGGGCTTCTTACCTGTGTGTAGGAGCAGCTGGAAAGATAAGAGAAGACAGAGGAAGTGACAAAGTAGTTGGCTACATAGAGAGGGAGGGAAAAAAAAAACCTCCTTCAGTTTCTGCTGAAAACTTTTCTGCCTGTGCTTGCCAGCAGTGTGCTGGTGGCACTGTAGCATGTTTAGGAAAGCTGCTGTGCCCACGGTCTCTAATGGAAGCTACTTGCAGGGACAAGCTAATGGCAAGTTGTCCTCTATGGACAGCAGAGAGCCAGCCCGGGAGGGAAAAGTTGTGCTGAAGAAGAAAGTGACGCTTTTGAGGGGCATATCCATCATAATTGGCACTATCATTGGAGCTGGCATCTTCATCTCTCCCAAAGGCATCCTGAAGAACACAGGCAGCGTGGGCATGTCCTTGACTGTCTGGACAGTGTGTGGTATCCTCTCGCTTTTTGGTAAGTCCCTGAAAAGTTTCTAATTGGTCTAGAGGGGCAGCCGGCGAATTATTGCGATTATTTCTCTGATTTTACTATTGGATAGGAAGTCAGAGTGCAGAGCTGGAGCACCAATGGGACTACAGAAGGTCTGTGCTGCACGATGGGTCTGTGGAGTGCAAAGATTTGCAACCCCTGTCGCTCCACTCCTGGCACCAGCCGGTGAAAGCTGGAAGCGTAACTTTTTTTTTTTTTTTTTTTTTTAATGGGTCCCTAAAGGAACAGGAAAAAAAAACCAGCTGCGCTTTCCCCCATATAGAATTTGTGCTGCATGTATGTTTTTGTCCTGTCTGTAAAGCACATTTATGGTTTGCTTGTAAAGCCCCCGACAGCTTGAATGAGCACGCTGCTTGAGCACCTCTGAAATGTTTAGACAGCTCAACCTAGTTCCCTAGAGGCTAGAGCAAGGTCTGAGAGGAATAATTCCCACTGTATGTAAGCTGTATTGGCATGCAGGGGATAACAATAATACTAATAACCCCTCTTCTCAGCTTTTTTCTTCCTTCCTCACTCATGATGTTGCTTTGAAAGACTGGGCTACAAAAAACAGTGTGATGGAAGCAAATTTGCTCTGGTAGTTTTATTGCTGGCCAGTAATTGTGGGAGTTTTTTTGCTAATTCTTTGTATTCTTGAAGAGTGTTGAATTCTGAAGAAGTCCAGTGAAGTTGTTCTGTACACAAAACCCTCATTCAGAGTGGAAAACCCCACCCTGGCCTCCGTGGGACAGAGGGTTCATTGACCTATTTAATGAGTTAATCTCAAAGAAACTGAAGAACTAACATGAATATTGGCTTTATTTAAAAGGGAAACTACTTGTTTACTGGCAGGAGGTGAAGAGGACAAAGAGGGACTAAGTGTCTACTTAATAGGCAGAGCATGCAAATGCCACCTTGTAAATTGGCTCTGAGCTTCAAAGAAATATTCTTTACAGGCAAACCCACCCAGAACAAACAAACAGCCCGAGTAAATAAGGAGCCATTTGGGTCAAATGGTAAATGCATGGGTACAATGTGCAGCATAATCTCTTGTACAAATGGAGAAGTTCTACCTGCAACAAAATTCCGCTTTCAAGAAAAATCTCAGATGCTATTTGTAACCCTGTCAAAAGACCTTGGTCTTTTGAGTTACTTAATCTAGAATTTGCTTAAGCACTGCATTTTTGGCTGTACCTTTAGTAGTAGTAATCTTCTGGCTGTGAAGTAAAGTTTGTAAAAATAACAACAAAAAAAACCCTTAAAAAACCAAAACAAAAACCCCTCTCTCTTTATCAAACAGATTTTTTAAGTCATTTTTCAGACCTCTAGATATGAAGAACTGTGTAATTTGGCACAACAAAAGGTAGTATCTCTTTCTCAGAATGAACCTGTTCCAGTTGGGTTTTGATTGTTCTCGCTTTTTTTCTTAATATTTTGTTTTTTTAGTTCCCTGCATGACTCAGTTATAGTTAAATCACATATAGAGGTCCCATAAGATCTTGCTGAGGCTGTGTTTATAACATATATGAAAACACAATTTCATTTCATCCTGAACCTCAACAGAAGAGACTGGCAAAAGAAAATGCAGAAAGAATTTTTTTTGTGTGTGTGGCTGTAAGGGTTCCTTTAAACACATTTTCAGCTAAGCTAAAGAATAGCGGATAGAAGTCACCACATTTTTGCAAAGCCCCAAACAAAACCACATGAACAGTGCTGGAGAATTTGTCATCATGTGGTACAGCTTTAATGGGCTTGTACATGTGGTGTGGTTTTGACAACCGTAACTCTTACCTGAAAGTGTTGTGGTGTCAAGGCGAGCAGGGAAGAGCTGAAATGAGCTCATGTGTGCTGCTGATCTTAACTCTGTGTGATGCAGTGCTAACAAACTCTATTACTGTTTATTGCTGGCTTCTCAGAGTCCTCCAAGAGGGCTGCCTGTGTTTATTGGTTGTGGAACGCCATTGATGTGCTCCACCTGCGGAGCTGTGAATCCCCGGCTTTGTAGCTGGCTGATGGTTCCTGACCTTTCACTGCGTTTGTAGCACACAAAAACGCTCCACCAGTGTTGAAAAGCTGATTAAGCCACCCCCTGAGTTTTGTATCTAAGATGTTAGGAGTACTGCTGAGGAAAATTCTAATTCTGCAGCTCCTGCTTCCAAATTTTGGCCATTTGGTTGCTGTTGTCCATGGTTGAAGAGGGGTAATACAGTTTTCAGACCTTCAGAGTTTGAGCCAGGCATCTCTGAGGTTGAAAGGAGTAGATCAGCCTTTGATAACAAGCAAATGTGTCAAAAATATTTCATTTAGTGGGGTAGTCTGGCTGCCTGGGAAGTAGGGCGGCTGGTGTGACACCCCATTTTGTTGTCCCTCTTCAGAAGATGCAGAGTAGTAAAAACACTTACTGCAAATAGGTTGTGCAGTGGCTTTAAATATAACTGGATATATGGTTTGGTTTACTGCATGTCTAGCTGAATGAATTAAAACCTGCAAAATTCATTGGAAAAAAATTTAAAAATATAAAAAGTAGTTGTGATCACATGGCAGCTCTGTTGTTTAGGCTATAAATGTTTTGATAGGTATTTCTGGATAGCTCTCACATCGGCACTGTTGAATTCTCACAGGTGCCCTCTGCTATGCTGAACTAGGAACGTGCATTAAGAAATCTGGTGGTCACTACACCTACATCCTGGAGGCCTTTGGCCCCTTACCTGCATTTGTGAGGGTCTGGGTTGAGCTGCTCGTCATTCGGTAAGTGTGCCATGACTTTGTTTCTCTTCTGGTGGCAATGCACTTGACAGTCACTAAGAAAAATCTCTCATGTGTTGGGGAAAAGTAAAATCAAACATATTTTGGTCAATTAACTGTGTTCTTTTACTATGATTGCTTCAGAGGGTTTAAAAATGCTGTTCTGCTCATCAGCTTTGAAGTGTTTGAGGAGACACGTATGCATATATGGTGAAATAAGAAAACTCCCTGCCACAAAAATTCAATAACTTGCCTTAATTTTGCTAAGGTTACTATGTCCATTGATGTCAGTAATAATGTTGTTAGCTATAGCTAGATATAATGCAGTGAAAGAGGGAAGTCACCTTTACCTTTTCTCAGTCTTGGCACTACCTTGCTGGAGCAATTACTGTTTGTGGGTACAGGAATAAATCCTGGTGAAACAATTGTCCAGTAGTTTTCAGGGTTAGGGGCACCATGGATGCTTTATATGTCAGATTGGGCCCTGAATTTTTGCTTTTGTGGGGTGTTGGAGAAGTTGACTCTTACTTTGAAAAACACTAATTGACCAAATAAAGAAACATTGTCTTCACTTACTTAAAATGTCCAATATATTGCCTTGGTGCGTGAGCCTGTGATTCATGCAGCCTTTGACATTGTGCAGAAGAATTACAATACGAAGATGTTGAATCACATGAAATAAACTCTCATAATGTAAATAGATCAACATATCTAACTCATGTGTAGCCTCTCCTTGTTTTTACAGTTTTGCTGAGTTTGGAGATCTTGGTAGGTGTAGAACAGGGCAACCCACTTACATGAAGTGACTTTGGGAATGCTCCATCCCCGCCTCAGGCTGGTTAGCGCTTCTTTCCCCTCTCTTCCGCAATCGGCGGATTAGTCACAAAGGAGGCACAAGCCTCATTTCCAATCACAACTATGTTTACATAACACTGACAAGTTCTAGCACAGACTGCCGAGCTTGAAAGTGCTGACGGTGCTGAGTCATTGTGAATCTGTAAACCCTTATGTTGTTTCCAGAGGAAGTAACTTTGTGTGTCGGATGGTCCAACACAAGCTCCCCACCGAAACGTAACCTTTGAATTAACTGCGTAATTTCTGTCAAATGTGATGAAAGGGCAGATGTCTCAACTGAATGAACCTTTTGCCCAAAAGGAAGATCAGGCAGTGGAATGAGACCTATGTTTTCACAATGCTGTGAACAGCTATATCATTTCATCAACAAAAGGAAACAGCGTTAGAAATCCCCGTCTTAATCTGCACCTTGTTCGACAGAGGCAACTTATTAACTTAGGCACAAACACCCACAAGAAGCCAGGCATCATAAATTCCTTTCCTCACCAAGTAACTATTTTTTTACGTATGATAGTGTCCCAGGAGTGTTGTGAAAATGCTTCTAGTCATCATGATCTGTCCCACACCCAGAAAATAATCATGTTGCATGGGAGAGAACATCAGTGGATTCTTTAAGCGAGAAAGGCATACGTGTTGTAACTTGTGGTGATCAGAGCAGCTCTGCTGAAACTCTGTGTAGAGTTTTATATCTGGCTCCTGCATCAGGAAACTTAATGACTGCTACTATCAAAACACTTGAGACCTGATATATGTTTATTTTTTGTTTTCAGCAGATGAAGTCGCGCACACACACATCTCAGCTAGGCTGGTTTTAATTCTGATAAATTGCAGGATTATCACACTCATAGGCTGGCAGAGGAGTCACAACCAAAATAGACATTTCCTGCTCTCATATATCTCAGTAAAGCCACTACTTGACAGTGGAGGACACACTTAACACGCTGCCCACATACTGATTTGTTCTGCCTTACGCTGCACTGCTTCTCACCCAGTGCGACCGCGAACCTTTTTCTCTCCCAAAGCCAGGTTGTGTGTATTTTATATATATTTATATACCTTTTAAAACTGCTCAACAGCTACTTTTCAAAAAAGTGAAGGTGGCAGTGTGAATGCATTGTCTGTAGAGCTTCACTGTGGTGGTTGCTAAACAAAGGCTGGATGGGAGTGTGCTGCCAGGTGCCTGACTCACATGTGGTGTGTGCTGGGACCTTGTCCTGGTCCTCATCTGGTGTCTTCCTCTACCCCTGCCCTTCAGTGAAAGCTGGTTATTCTACCTGCTCCTGAGCACACAGCTAGTGAGGTCTGCCAGCCTGCCTGTAGTACTGTAGTCTAAAGGAAAAGCATAGGATCAGTAAGGTTGGAAAGGGCCTCCAAGGTCATTGAGTCCAACCATCAACTCAGCACTGCTGAGCCTAACACTAAGCTGTGTCCCTAAAGATTCCATCTGTAGAATTTTTAATACTGCTCTATTCTTTGAACTTCCCCTTCCACTGATTGACTGCAGTGCCAGCCATATCTCCCCCAAGACATGGGAATGTCAGAGGCAGAGCTATTTATTAGAGGTGTAATTTAGGAGCTATGTATTTAGAAACATAGTGGTGTGGATAGCAGTAACTGCTTCTTTAAAAAGGCTTTTCCTTGAAATGGGAGGGCAAAATCCAAGTTCTAGGGAAAGGAGCTGGGACTGAGAAAAAAAAGTCTGGGATAGCTCCAAAGATCTGAGCTTTCATCTGATCTAGGGCACTCCAAAACTACTTATGGCAGCCTGCATGCAGTACTTAAAAACCAGCACCTGGTGATCTTCTGATATGGATTAGGTATATTGCACTGAGGTAAAGTCAGTAAATGTCTGTGAAAATCCAGACCAAATCTGCAAAGTCATTTGCTGGCCAGTGATAGGGAAATGCACGTGCAGCAGCCCTTGCTTGTCCATGCAGAAACTTACTGAGGAGGATTGTTCTGTTCTCTGCTGCTCTGCAGCTTGGTCCAAGACAGTGTGTGACTTCTGGACTGAGTCATAACACAAAGAAAGTGGGTTTTGTTTCCAAGGTGCAACTCTCTTGTGGAAAATTCTTTTATTGTTTGATGGGGAATGACAACGTCTCAGCAGAATTTTTACCCTGTTCCATAGAATTTTCATCAAAATTATGTGAACTGGGGTGTTGCAGGTTTTTTCACAAGAAATTTGCATGGACTCTTGTTCAACTCAGAAATCCTTTGAGGATCATGTGCCCTTCTGTCCTGCAGTGTGTATGTGATAAACCAGAGGTGCCACCAGCTGTCCTAAAAAGGGTGCAAATATCCTCCCAAATGGAACATGAACAGTAACATACAGGCTAATTTGCTACTAATGTGTGTCAGTGCTAAGGCTTCTGTCAAACAATTAGCTTCTCTTAAAGAGAAAGGCTGTGTGAATATTATGAGTATTTCAAATTTGTAAATGCAACAACTTTGTGGGGTGTTGGAGAACTTAACTCTTACTATGAAAAGCACTAACTGACCAAATAAAGAAACACTGTCTTTCTTCATATTCCTTTGTTTTATGGTATTCTATGGTATACTACAGGGATTTTTGCTTTCGCTTGCAGTGCTAGGAAATTGTTAGTCAATAAAAGGAACAAACTCTGTTTGTATTTTAGAAAATCCCATTTGGATGTGTCAGAATTTAATAAAAGACCTAGATAGATTTTGGATACTTATTTTAGTAAATCAGAATTCTCAGCTTGAATGAAATTAATTTGTTTGTGTCTCTGAGGGGTGAGATATACCTGGCCACTGAAATTGACTGACTTTTGTGCAGGGTGTTGCCCATGTAATCTGATTCTGGCTATGTTCACTTCAAGTGAGTGAATGAAGATTTCTATTGATACTTTTCCTTTTTGGTTATGACTGCTTTGCAACATGGAAATTGTAAGAGCCACCCTGGTAAGAAGTGTTGCTGTCAAGGTCAGAATCACTGAGTAGTGCTACATTCAGAAACTATGGTACACATCAGCAAAGCTGCAAGAAAGCACCAAAATTAAGGTTCACAGTTCTCTTATAGTGAAGTTACAGCATGATCCAGCAAGAACAATAACTATGTACTATTGCAGAATAATTTTGTGACTTTGTTTTTTTTTTCACTCCAGCCCTGCTGCCACAGCAGTGATATCATTGGCATTTGGCCGCTACATCTTGGAACCTTTCTTTATGCAGTGTGAAATCCCAGAGCTTGCCATTAAACTTATCACAGCTGTTGGCATCAGTAAGTATCCAATTTTGGGTTTCAGGGAAGGGTAAAGATGATATAAATTGAAAAAAAAAATAGCAAGCTGAGCAGGTTGTTGTTTAATGTAAATCATTCATTACTGTGCATCCAGTGCCAGGGGTACCCGTGTGACGTTTTGCTTGGGTGTGTGTGTTTGTGAAGAAACGCAGGAGCAAAAAGAACAGCAGGCTTTATCAATGGCAGGGAAAATCTATTGTCAAGGCTGATTCTGTTGCCCCTTGAATTAATGGCCGAATTTTCATTACTTTTGTCAAAGCAATTTCAGTCCCTAGGAGATGGCGAGGCAGTGCCAGAGATATGGAAGAATGATTACCTGCTTTAAGTGCTTTGCTCTACCTTGGTTTTAGGAGGCAGTGGAATGCCAAGTGTGATGTCATGAAGAAATGTAGTTCTCTTGGGTGCACACAGGCAACATGAGGTCATCTTCCCCAGTCCCACTCTTTCTGTGCTGGCAATAATCCTTACTGAGGCACTTGTGGTTCAGAAAGCAGGAACCGAATTTTGGGAGCAGAACACACAGCCTGGTGCATGGTTGTTGCTGGCTTATTGTCCTTCACCTGCTAACTTTGTAGTTAGTGTAAAAGGGCTCATTTAGGGTTACAGACAGCCAGTATTTGAGGGACACTACCCTGAGAGCAGAGTGCCTGGGCTGATGTGGAGGATGTATGAAATAAGAAGGCACCAGAGGTGATAGGAATGGGACTCTGGAGTTTTTAGCATTAGAGACTTGTTTCCAGGTCTGTCTGGTCTCTGGTGAGGATGTTCCTTGTGGGCACACATTGGTATTCAGCTGTGCTGGGAGGGAGTGCAGAGTAGACCTGAGTAATTAGTAACAGATTGTTCCTTTCAATTTGCTCAGTGCACATATCAGAAACAAAAAGACTGGAAAAAGGAATTAAGACATGCAAAATGATCAAAGGCCTACAGGAGACCCACTCAGTTTTGCACAATAATAGGTTCAGATGACTTTTTCTTTCTTTGGGGCAAGGAGTTCAATTGACATTGAAATTTTCAGTCTTCAGGTTACTGTGGCTTTTTGCGGGAGCTCTCTTGATAAGTTTTCCTTTCTGCTGGGAGTGTTAAAAAAAATCAGTATGTGACTGCATTCCTTTCTAACTTAATTATGCACAAACTATAGGTTTCATAGGAGTAATTGAATTAGGGGTTTGAATTTTGAGGTCAATGACTTTTTACAGCTACATCTGTCTAAAACATTTCAGTGCAAGATAAGGGTGAAACAGATGTTCAGGAACGTTAAGGTCACTGAGACAGAAGGAATGTTAAGTGAGGACTCCATCAAAGCGTTTTGTTAATTGCATGTGATTCAAGCACAATAGGTGAACAATCAGAAATATCTTTTTATTACTTTTAATTTCAGTGAAAACCTGTGTGATAGGCCATTGGCAAAATAATTGAACAAATAAGTAGCATTGCAGGGGAGGTGGAGTCAGGCTGGAATAATCACAGCCTAAAGGGAGAGGGGAGGTCACAGCAGATGCTCCTGTACAGCACAGGTAGGATGAAATGGCATTTCACTGAAAGAAGAGAATCTTGTAGGACACTTCTAGTGGTGAATGGGATGGTGCTGAGAAAAACAGCGATATGTCAGACTGAGGCTTTACTCATTGCAGTTTGCTCCACAGTGGAGTTTCGTTTGTACTAGTTCTTAGAGCTTCTGCTGCACTTAAGCTCAGTGATCCCAGAGTGTCTGACTGTTCTCCTTGTATGGTAAGAATCAGCTGCTGTGGTGGTAATTGTTATGATTGTTTGGTATTGGGCATGTAGGCAGAGTGATAGGTAAGGTTAAGTTGGTGAGCTGAACAGACACTTTGGAGCCCTGAAGATCTCATAATCCAATATAATGGTGCAGAAAGTAGTATTTGTTTCCACTTCAAATTTGAAGTTAATCAGAAGGTGAAATGGCATGCCTTTTTTCTTACCCATGCTGGTCCCTTTTCCTTCCTTGCCTGATGAGAGAGCACTGGTTGTGTATATCTTTATTGCACAGGGAAGGGCAGTGGGATGCACCACTGAACTCTGTCCTTGGCTGAGACTTTGTTCCATTGTTTTACCTTGTCATTTCTCATTGTACTTGAAAGGAGAGGGAGAAATTTTGAAAAATCTTCAGGTGATCCCCTGATCCCAAACACAATCAGTCTTATCTAAACAATTTCTTCCAGATGTTTGTCTAAACTGGTCTTTAAATCTGCAGCGTGAGAGTTTTTTAAACCCTCAATAGAATTGTAGCCCAGTTTTTTTCTATCCTTGTCACAACATAGATTTTCTATTTCTTTTATTTTTTTCTCCCCACCTGAACTCTATTGATGCATCTTAACCCTATTATTAAAAGGTTGACTGAGATGGATGCAGCTAGGATTATGTTGGGGAGTGGCAAATACTATTGCTTCTCTACCAGCCACCAAAACGTATTTCTTGTAGAGGGGCTACAGCCATTCTGCTCCCCACCATTTCCCTTCTGTGCCTCTTCAGTGAAAAATGGTGCAGAGGAGATGTAGATCAGATGAGAGTTAAAATGCAGCTACTGGACATGGTGACACTTTAAAAAAGTCCCTTGTTCTTGCTTTATTATTTATAGGAAAAAGACATATACTAGGCACAACGTTCCCCTCAAAATCACCTGTTCAGCGGTCTTGAACAATCGGTAAAAACAAATTTTCTGTTCCACAATATGCTGCTTTCATTTTTAGTTGCCTTTATTATGGTTTTTCTCCTTTCAATATGACCGACCAACCAAAATGTCCGAACATTTCAATGTCTCAATAGGGACAAGGATGCTTGTGTGGAGTCTCTTTTCAAATGCCACAGCTTCCTGAACCTCTGAAGCAAAACTTTCCTGTTCTTTTCAAACTTTCAAATCAATTAAATTCACTTGGCATTTCTTAAGCAAATCTTCACGAGGAGAAAAACTTAAGTCAAATACTGGATATGCAGATCTCGATTTGTCAGTCTGCCATAAACTTTTTCCCACCTTGGTTAATTTAACTGTATGTGAAAGGAGAGCAGATATCTCAAAGATTTTTTTTATTACACTATACATTTCACAGACTTCTAGAATCATAGAATGGTTTAGGTTGGAATGGATGTTAAAGATCACCCTGTCCTGGGCAGGGACATTTTCCACTAGATCAGGTTGCTCAAAGCCCCATCCAACCTGGCCTTGAACACTTCCAGAGGCAGGATACCTAATTACTACAATTTTCTGAAAATAAATGGCCAGGTAGAGGAGAGAGAAGCTGGATGTGCTCCAGCACAGGGAAGGATGGCTGAAGAATATGCAGGCAGGAGACTGGCCCTTCCCACTTTGTTCTAGCAGGACAAAGTAGCTCCAGGACACATCCAGTAGCAAGGGGATGTTGTCCACCTTAGTTCTGATGCTGAAGCTGGTCTTTTTAGCAGAAAGAGTTGAAAGCTCATTCTTCTCTTGAAGTGAAAGTTGATAAACTCCATATTTATTGTTTCTTGACATGAAGAAACACCTTATCGTGCCTATCATTGCAAAATAGGCCCTATATTCATATATTGCTTTATTTGTATCTATTAATCCTTTTCCTAATGGTAAACTTAAATGTAATGGTAACAGGAAGGGATAAATGGTTCTGTGCAAAGGTATCGAACTCTTCTATCAATATGTAGCCTAAATAGGAACTGAGCCTGTTCCAAACTTTTCACATGGTCTCTGTATCAGAAAACAGATAAACAGGTTTCAGCCATTAAAAACTGTGAGACCATTCTACCAACTCATTTGAGTTTTTGCACTAATTAATATGTGTATTTTGGGCATTTTACATTGCAATAATATATAATTTCCCCCTCTTTTATTTTCTTTTGGGGAGATCTACCAAAACCCTCAAATACCCCCAAACTTTGGCTGTTGGAGGTGAAGTTATGCTTGAAAATTGAGGTTAGCTGTACAGGTCTATCAGTGCTTGCTGGCAAATGCTCCTGCCCCAAGTTTCATTGGTGCCTATGTGAGTTTATAATTAGATATCTTTTTTTCCCCCTCATCATGGCAGATGTTGCAGATGCCACTCTCTCTGCTGACAGTCTTCAGACAAGCAGTTTACATTAAAAATCTCTTGGCTGGCAGGGATATGCTCTGATATGCTCTTGCAAATATGCTCTGATAGGTGCTTTTGTGCTTCCTGTGACTTTTAATTGGCTTGTTAGGGTCTGCAAACTGAGGGTATTTTTTTTGTATTTTTTAAAAATTCCCTCACCCTAAAAGTCTGACAAGTTATGGGAGAGCAGTTTTCTTGGTCTCCTGCTGTGGCAAGGGTACATATATTCTGAAAAGTAGGCCAGGATGTAACGCTCACTGCTGCTTCTCCGGTTAGGTTTTGTTATCCATCTATAGCCGTGTCTGTGGCAAGGAAAGAGATTGTGAAAAACATGCTTGGTGTTTCCATTGTGTTTGATTGTTCATGAACCCCATTTTGTTCTCCCTCCACACTCCTCTTGCTTTTACTGACGTATTTAGGTAATCTATGCTCCCCATACAGTCAGTGAAGAAAGAGGAACTTCCTGATGGTAAACTATCTCATCTGGGATAGGCATCTCACAGAGGTGTTATTCATCCTCTGGAGCTAACTGTCTTCATTGAGGATGCAGCCACACTTAATGCCTGACTTTTAGTTAGAAAAGTTAGACCCGAGTCCTCCTTTCACTGCCCTTTTTCTGAGAAACTGCTGCTCCTTCTGAGATTCGCTGTGATCCCCTATCAAAGTGTCTGCAATCACTTTCTCTAAGTATCTCCAACAGGCCCTATTCTGAAGACAAATGGCCATAGTCCCAGAATACAATGTCCTTCCTGAATCCTGGCACAGCTGTCATCATCTCTCCTTGCTTTTTAGCAGCTTTCTTCATGACTCCACTTCCCCATTGCCTTTCACTGCCCAGCTGCTTACACATCCAGTACTATGGTGCTGGTACTCACATTTCTAGACAGGTGCCATGCACATAAAACCATTAAGACTAAATATTTTATTATAAAATATTACTACTATTATCAATAGTATATAATAAGCAATCATGTATTTATATTATGTAATAATATACTATATTATAAAGAAGGCTGGAAACTCTTACAGCCTAATAAGCATAATGAAATAAAACTTTAAAAATGTAAAACTGGTCTCAAATTTTCTAAGCACTTAAGTCTCAGCCCTGCAACCTGAATTACTACTAGTGCAGTCCTCCAACTCTGCACTTACTCTTATGAAGGACCATCAAAGGACATTTGTATCAAGGGACTTTTTACAAGGGCAGGTGTCCTGGTTTCAGCCAGGTTAGAGTTAATTTCTTCTCAGTAGCTGTTACAGAGCTGTGCTTTGGATTTGGATTGAGAATGGTGTTGGTAACACACTGATGTTTTGGTTTTTTGCTAAGTCCAGTTTATCCATAGCCAAGGACATTTTTTTCCCTACTTCCATGCTCCACCAATGAGGGGTTCACAAAAGAGACTGGGAGGCAGCACAGCTGGGACAGGTGACCTGAACTGACCAAAGGGATATTCCACACCACAGAACATCATGCCTGGTCCATAAACTGGGAGGATTTAAATGGGAGGGCATCTACTCTGGGTTTGGGAATGGGGCGTCTCCTCTGTTCAGTGGGTGGTGAGCAATTGTATTGTGCAGCACTTGCTTTTTTTCCTTTTTGCTATCATAATGATGATGATTATTATTTACAATTATTACTGTATTTTACTTTGTTTTCAATTGTTCTGTTTGTTTGTTTCCATTTTAAACTGTTCTTATCTCAACCCACAAATTTTACTTTGATTCTCCTCCTCATTCCAGTGGTGAGTAGGGGGTGACAGGGGGGCAGTTGAGCAAGCAGCTGCCAGGTTTAATTTCCATTTAGGCTTAAACTGTGACAGCAGGATGAGGGGAAATGGCTTCATACTGGAAGAGGGCTGGTTTAGATTAGATAGATGGAAGAAATTTTTCTGATGTGAGTGGTAAGACACTGGCACAGGTTGTCCAGAAAAGTTGTGGCTGACCCATTCCTGAAGTGTTTGAGGCCACACCATCCAGTAACATTCTCACACGTGTATCAGGAAGGTGAAACCAATGCATTAGTAAACCTGGAGGAGCTCTCTCCACTCATGTTACCTACTCTGACCTGTGTAAGGTAACAGATTGATTGCTGCAGTCAACTTGAACTCTGGGTAAGCTGGATATCAAATTGCAGCTTCTCTTACACAAAAACCTCCTGCTTGACATTTTCTTGTGCTCTGGTTCATTCCTGGGCTTCACTTTCTGCAGAAGAAAACTCAGATATCCTGGGTCTTCTAGGAGAATTAAAATAAGCTAGTGCTTGACTATGGCACTAGACCTTTTTACAACTTAAACACTTCTGGTCAAATGAATATATTAAATATATTTTGCTTAAATGACAGTTGTTAGTCTTGCTGGCCATCAAGCCCCAGGAGAGGAAGGGGAGACTCAAATAGCACTAATATTCATCAGCAACCTAAAGACAATCAGCAATCTTTCAAAATTTAAATGAGTCAAGATATGCCAGTGTAATATTAGAACAATAGAGTAATGAATCAGGGCCCTGGGATTTTCTGTTGCCTGCCAAATATAAGTATACAAGGAAGTAAAAAAGCAAAAAAAAAAAAAAAGTATTTGGGTTTCAAGTGAAACTTTGCAGAAGTCCAAGTGATTTCTTTGTCACTTCAGAACACTTCCACTCTGAAATGTGGTAAGATACAGAACTGAGTAAAGAGTTTGATCTTCAAGATCCTTTTCTGGTGAAAAATTGTGTTAGGTGATGTTGTGAGTACACATTGACTTGTAAATTGCTCATTTGAGAAGTGAGACTGTCTCTCTCCCAAATAAAAATTCTAGAAAAATACTTTTTTCCCCCTGGAATTTTTATTTTATTAAAATATATTAAAAATACATTGGGATCCAGATTACTTGGAATTTTCTCACTGTTCCATTAAACTCAAACTACTTTTGGTTGAAATGAGAAGATTTTTAAAATATTTTTAACCTCGCTGGTGAAAAGAAACTGTATAAATGAGATAAATCAGTGGGGTTTTTTTTCCAGAAAGTCTGTGCCATGCCAGATTTACAATGCTAGCTCCTACAAACCAGCAAATTGTGCTTTTGGTGTGTCCTGACATGTGTGATGTGGCTGATGATTTACACAAACTGACACTCTTGAGAGAGCTTGAATTATGGGAGGATTGAGATGAGGAGCTACTTCATTAGCTCCATATTATGGCAAGAAAGAGAGGAACATGCTTGGCCATGTTTCCCTGAAGCAGCAGGGGAAAGAGATTTTTTAATCTGGTAAAATGGCTCCCATTTTCCACTCTTTAGGGAAATTTTAATTTTGTTTTTAATATCTAAGCTCCTTTTGTTTAAGTAAACTAGAATTAGTGGCACCAAAATGACAAGACCTGCCCTCCTCCTGTCAGTCAGTGCTGTAGGAAATGCTAGGAGATGCTCTGCCTGACCCCGAAGGGTGTAAAAACCCTTCTCACTCATCTCTCCACATGCTGGTGAGCTGCAGACCTGGGCTTTGTTTTCAAGAAGTAAAAAGTCTTTCTTCACTGATTCCTAGCAAGGATGGGAGTTGCACTCTGGCCCTCCTGCATCTCTGGTGGTGTAGCATAAAGGGGGGAGAATGTGGAAGAGAGGACCAGAGGTAAAGCAGTTACAAATTTATGCATGGCCTAAATGAGGGTGAGAAAGTTTAATATGGTTATTAGTTGTTTTTTTTAAATTAAAATTTCAAATCTCTACTCAAAGCAGAACAAAGGAATCTGGAGCTTCAAGAGTTGGGCAATTAATTTCTTTCATCTGAAGCAGAGTCCTGGCAGCCAGTTGTCTACCAGCAGCTGATAATTCTGGGTCAATGAAGCTGTAATTTGGTGTGAGGGATGTCAGGCAGAGAAGGGACAGATGGATGGTCAGTGCAGTGCGTGAGGCATAGGGGCTCAGCTCAAGCCTTTGGTGTGGAACCTTGAAGGGGAATGGGAGAAGTGGGAAGACAAGAGCTGGAGAAGTTTATCAGAGTGTATATCCTATAATGCATCAGGATCTGTTGTTTGTGTGACCTCTCTGCTGGCAAAGAGTTTTGTGACCGTATTTCTTTCTGCATTTCTTTTTCCCCTCCAGCGCTGGTGATGGTCCTGAACAGCACAAGTGTCAGCTGGAGTGCCCGCATTCAGATGTTCCTTACCTTTTGTAAGCTTGTAGCAATTCTGATAATTATAGTCCCTGGAGTTATCCAGCTAATTAAAGGTATGAAATGAAAGTAAATGCTTTTAAAGAGCTTTTGTCTTTACCCTCCGCAGTCTTTCCCCACTTGCCTCCACCACATAATGCTTATAGCAGCAAAATCTCTTAATTAGTCTCTGCTTGCTTAACTGAGGCTCTGTTCTGTCATGCCATTGATTAGAAGTGGAACTACACTGGGGTGAACTGGTATTTCCTTCAGCATGCAATGAGACTATTCCAGTGAGACTTGCTTTTCAGAGGAGCAAATGGACTGCTCCCTCTGTAATCTGTCTTGGGCCTGAACTCTGTGAAAGGGGTAGGATGGGATTTAAGGAGACATGCACCACCTCCCCAGAGCACATGTCTAGTCCAGGCAGGATGTCTGCTCTAACTGTGCTAGTCCCTAGTCATGGTGCATGTGGGTGGTGCAGAGGGGGCTCACAATTCACAGAACCACAAAATCACGTGGTGGTTTGGGTTGGAAGGGACCTTAAAGATCATCTAGTTCAAACCCTCTGCCGTGGGCAGAGATATCTTCCACTAAGCCACGTTTCTCAAAGGCCCATCCAAAGCCTTGTGAACACTTTCAGAGCATCCACAGCTTCTCTGGGCAATCTGTTCCAGTGCCTCATCACAGTCACAGGGAAGAACTTTTAATGTAAGAATTTTTCCTAACATGCCCTCTGTCAGTTTATAGCCATTTCCCCTTGCCCTGTCATTACATGCCCTCTTTTCACTGGGGCATGCTCAGCTACCTGTAGAGACTTTTTCATTCCAGCCCTCCGAGCAGCAGGTGTGGGATGGTGACAAGCTCCAGGTCACTACAACACTACACAGAGCACAGGCAGCCCTTCAGCAAAGAGGGGCAGAGTAGGGAGCACTCTTGAGTGTATTGGGGCAGATTTTAGCTAACAAAAACTATCTCAGTTTTTGGCTATGTCCCAGGGGATGCTCTTTTCTGATGCTGGCAAACCCTCCCACCCAAGTGAAGGGCACAGTGTCAGTCTGTGCTGTGAGCTCAGTTTCTCAGTGGGCAGAGGTGGCTCTCTGTGGTTAATATAGACTCTGAAATAAAATTTTCCTGTAGCACTCTGCTGATTCACTGTTTTTGTTTTCTTGTTTTTCACTTTCTTCCTGGCACTTGCAATGCTGTTTCCTGTTGCACATGACACATGAAGTGTGCAAAATTTCTCTCTCTCCCATCCTCCCCACTTTTCCTAGACCTTTGAGCAGGTCAAACTCAGGTTTGGTTGGAGGTTGTTGCCCTGGAGTAGCTCAGTTAGTGTCCCTGATTGTCCTCTAGGACCTTCCTCTGGCCACAATTTCTCCCTTAACCAAAAAACCTCTGCTTCAGTGGGAAATTTGACTGAGGGCTCAGTAAAAACAGAGTAGAGGATTTGACTCATTGCTAATTTAACTCTGAATTAATTAATTTTCTTCCTGCTCTGTATTTGTGGAGGATTAATGCTTCTCTCAGTAAATTTGGTGTATGGTGGGGACATCTTCCAAACCATAAAGCACTTTGTAAATGAATAAGAGCCTAACAAAAGTCTTGTATATTTGCATATATGGATATGTAGATAATTCTTACTTGATGTAATATTAATACAATATTGATTATCATGGTAGGGGGTTACTAAACTCATTTTTCAATGGTAGAAATGTTTAAGATTTTGGGTTTATTTATCTTACAAATGTTGCTTCTGAATGAAATGTCACCAAAGTTCCTTCTGATTAAAATGTTGAACAAGTGAAAATTTTTCCACATCAAAAACTACTGAGCTCATTCTGCTCTTTCATGTTGATGTAAGTCACTGCTGGAAATGACAAAGCAGTGAGTCTCATCAAGCTCAGAATGCTTTCAAACAGAGTAATAGATCAAATTCTCCTATTGCATGAATCCAGATGCCACAAAGCCTTTTACAATTGCTGGCAGATTATGGCTGCAAGGGTTGGGTCAGAACTCAAGGTCAAGGGCACAACTGGATGTCAGTGAACCGCTGGGTGATTAAATGTTCCATGATGTGTTATATTTATTTTTTTTAAAGTAGTTATGACCAAAGAGCTTATTTTTCAGCTTTTTTTTGTTGTTCTTGATTTTGCAGGAGAAACACAGCACTTTAAAAATGCCTTTGCAGGGAATGATGCCAGTGTTATGGGATTACCACTTGCTTTCTATTCAGGAATGTATGCCTATTCAGGCTGGTAAGTGGATGAAACTTATACTTGTTTGTCCTGAAAACAAACACTAATATGCTCTAACAAAGACATCTATTTATATGAAGCCATGAGTAGCACATTCTACATCTTTGGCCAAGCTGCATCATACAGCTAGGGTACTTCTCACCACTGTTCTACACGCTCAGTGGTCATTGTGCAAGTAGCTCTGCAAAGGAAAGACTTTCCTTTTTCAGTGTACAGTACATAAACATGCACTGATCACCAAAATAATCACCCCACAAGAAAGGGATAGTATTTATTTTTCATTAAATATTTTAATAAAAGGACTAATGCAGCTTTAATTTTTTGAAGAAGTCAGTAATTATATAAAAACCCAAATCTATGATTCTGTTACAAAATGGTGTGGCCCTTAGCCTTGCTTTGTAAAAGCAGTATATTTGACAAGTAAGAATCAATAAGACTGGTATGGACCACAAAACAGAATAAAAATCTCCAGATTTTTACACTTCTCACTCTGAGAGATTTGGACCACACTGGAAAGAAGTGCAACTGGCCTCCACAAAAGTCAGGCACGATTGACTGTGAGCTAAGGTATGAGAACCTACCTTCAGGTGTTCTGCTCAGAACTTTCAAACTCTTTCTCCCTTTCCCCCTCCAAAGCACACAGCAGCTGGTTTGAAAGGTGCTCTGCTTCTCCAATCTGCCTTTACAATTTATTCCTGCTGATGAGGGCTCCACATGGTGCAGTGCCAAAGGGCTTCTGCAGCAGCAGCATGGGGGGAAGAGAGCAGACTCCAGTGCACACAGAGTAGGCTTATTTTGAGACAGCTTTGTCTGCAGGTCTTCCCTTTGCTTTCCACAGCCTCACAGGCAGCCAGGTTCTTTACCTTGCACAAAAGGGTGAGGGCTGCAAGATCAGGGGTTTATTTATTCAATTTGGAGGGACAATGGGCCGAGCATTGGAGTCCTCTGCCCATCTGTAGCTCCCTGGTTGCAGGAGCATGATAAATCTGCACACTGAAGAGTGAACAGAACTTTAGATATTAAATGGCAGCGGGGGAAGAAACCCAAGAGAGTCCAAAGCCTTTATCTGGGATAGATATGTAAGAAAAGAGCCTGGCATTTTCAAGCCTGAAAGAAATGGAATTGATTATGTGGACAATCTCTACTTTCTTCCCCTGCCTCTGTCTTTCATATCCATACATGTGATGGTTTCTCACTTTTTAAATATTAACCAAAGTTTTTGTATGAAAGCAAATTTGAAAAGCTATTTAATATTATTCAGAGTTTCTTTCCTGCAAAATGCCTCATCAAAAATCCTGTTATTCTGTTGCTTCTTTCCCATTTCTCACATAACGGTTCCAAGCATTACAATAAAAATTCTCTTTTTTTTTTTCCCCCTTTACACCTTCTGACTTGTATTTCAAAGTCTTTATTTGCCCCTTTAAGAGAAATTAGCAGGAAAAAGGCCTGATTTGGCTAGTGGTTCTTCTGAGCTATTTTTCTTTGTCATCAGCTAAAATTCATCACCTCAGAGCACGGAGGAGCAGAGCATTAAGTGGAGTGGCAATATCCTTGCACTATCAGTTTCATGGGGCCAAATCGATACAATTAGCTGAATATGAAGGAGTGTTGCAAGTGTTGGTGATGTGTCCTGGGATGCAGGCAAATTTTATGCACAGCTCACAGGACTGTTAACTTTTAACTGTTAACCTTTAATGGTACAGCTTTGAAGAAGAAAAGAAAAGCAGTATCTTCTGTGTGTGGGTTCATCCTGCCAAGAGCAAGGGTAGACTATGGTGTGTAAATGCTGGCTGAAAAAGGACAAGTGTAGAAAAGAATGCAAGGAAGCATGTCTTTGCATCAATAATGGCTGATGCTGGGCTATCATAGAGTGGTTTGTTGAAAGGGACCTTAAAGATCATTTTGTTCCAAGCCCCCTGCCACGAGCAGGGACACTTCCCACTAGCCCAGGTTGCTGAAAGCCCCTGCAACCTGGCCTTGAGCACTTCCAGGGATGGGGCATCCACAGCTTCCTTGGGCAACCAGTGCCAGTGCCTCATCACCCTCCCTGTATCTAACCTAAAATCATCTTCTGTGCTCTATGCACTAGAAAGTTCAAAACCAAATATTGATGTTTTTGTATAAGGTGACAAAGATTTTCATGCTTAGTCACAAAATTGCTATTTTTAAAAAGCCATGAGCCAGTGTTAACCTGTTCTGCTGACCCAGTTCTGCTCCAGGACTTGTGATGGGGCAAAGCTCCCAGACTTTCTGCCAGATCAGTTACCAGGTGCTTATTCACTGCAGCACTGCTGGCTCAGGTGCCATTTGTCTTTGTGCACAAGAGCAGAAGGCCAGCATAGGCACTGTATTGACTGCTCTGTTCAATTAGACAGGAGCTGATTTTGGGCCTGTCTCCAAGCCAGGCACAACTGTGATCCAGTCAGGCACAGCCCTAGTGCTAATAAATGTAGAACAGAGGGTTCAGTGACCTTGAGGCTTGTGGTTGCTTTGTATGCAGGGCTGTGCCTGGTGAGCAGCTCCTATGAATTCCGATGCAGAGCTATCTCTTGAATACTCCTGGAATATGATCAGAGTACACCCTGTCCTGGAGGTTGTGCAAGAGCATGCAGCCTGTGTTTGAGATTCTATACAACAAACTAGTGTGAAAGTTCTTGGTTTGGGAGGGGTTTTTCCAAGGCTTCTGTAATTTGTATTGTTAAGGAGCCCTTGCTGAGTACTGTTATGGGACTTCTTGGCAATATAACCTGAAACTGTAAAAGGCAACAAGCACAAATGGAATATAAAGCTTGAAGGGTACGTGTGTGTGTATGCATGGAATTAGGGGAAACCATTACCTGTGTAGTATGTCAGAGGGAAAAATAACTTAATTACATGCTGACTTTACGTAGTTATTGTCTCTTTCCTTTCTTGCTTTGCTGTCTTTTCTGAGAATTCTCTTTCTGAGTGTGGGGATAAGGGAAGGTTAAATAGCACTCTCTCCTTAATCCAAACAAGGGCCTGCAAAGCCTACTGTAATTAACAGCAGTGCTTAACTAAAAACATCTTCTTGATTCTCAGTGAAAGAAATACAGAATAAAAATATAAGAATAAATCTTATAATACATTTTATAACTATTTTCTAGGTTTTACCTCAATTTTGTTACGGAAGAAGTGGAAAACCCTGAAAAGTATGTACTTAAAGTTTTGCTTGGCCTTTGAAAAACGGTGGTGAAATTTAAAATGTTATAAAAGTAGTGGTCTTCAGAAGTTCTGTATGCTGGTCAAGCTGCTTGCCTTCCAGCAGATCTGGTATCTATTTGAATTGCAACTACTTGAAGATTTGCTATTTTTGGTCTGTTGTGACCTTATTATGTATTCTGCTTTTATGTGCACAGAAAGCAGAAAATTAAGTAGATCTCTAGGGCTCTGGTTCTCCCCCTCAGGATAGGAGTAACTATCAGTGGCTCCTTTCAGTGGAAGTTACAGATATCCTGTCAGGGAAATCTTGCCCGAGAAACTTATCTGCTGCAATATTTTCCAGTTTTGCTGTGTTTAAATATTAATCAAATACTTAGTTCTACTTGTTTTAGATGTCTCAGGAATGCAGGATCTTGAATACACACCACACAGCATCCAGTCTAATTAAACCAAACCGGGCATATGGGTTGGAGCCTGTTTCCAACCAGAGATTAATTCTCTCACATCACCTGCCTGTAAAACATGGAAAGAAAAGTTATCCTGTTAGGGGGAGTTTGATTTGTCCCATCCATTTTGGATATGTTTTGCTACCTGGGGTTAGTAATAAAAAGCTACTAACGTTTTCTAAAAGTTAAGGAAAATATGCCTTTTCAGATCAATTTGTGTTCTTTGAGGAAAAGAAACTATTTACTTGATAAGGAAATTAATGGCTAAAAACAATTTTCTTAGGTTTTTAAAATAAGGTATCTGGCTGGGTACCAAATTACTTATTGTTTTAAAGGACCTCCAGCACTGTGCACTCAGATAATATGAATCTGAGACATATGGGGAAAGAAAACCCCAAGCCATTGATTGGGAGCATGCAGAAGGTTTTTGTTGGTTTCTTCAAAGCCTGAACCAAACCTGGTGCTGTTTCAGAGGCCTGAAAATCATTATAAGGAAATGGAAGATAAAACATGAGGCTGGTAGAAAGACTGGCAAATTTCCACTGTTTCAGTGATGTTGAGATGTGTTGTGTGCTAGCAGGCTCTTTGATGTGGTCAGGATGTGTAGAGCGAGAATTGTGAGACTGGAATCTGAGACCAGACAAATGCAGGTAGAAATTACTGCATGAATATTTATGAGTAATCATTATGACAGACACCTATGTACAAATGGGTTTTTCACTGGTAATCCTCAGTTCTGATAAAACACTGTTTTAGGAGTTGTGGTTTGGTAAAACACAGCTCTGGATGTATTTTAAATATGCAGATGTGGCACTTGGGGACATGGTTTCTTGGCAGTGCTGGTTTAATGGCTGGACTCAATGGCCTTAGAGGTCTTTCCAAACCTGAAGGCTTCTGTGCTTCCAAGTCATTTGTGTCAGTGGAGAGCAGCTGGCTAAAGATTGCCAGGCCTAGGACACACATGAACCCAAGCTGGATGATCTAGGGTTTAATGACCAAGGATCTGTGCTCTTTATAAAATCATGAGAGGCAGACATTAAAACCAAAAGGCAACCTACAATTTTTTTTTTCTTTTACTTTTGGAGAATTGTTGTATGACAGACTGATTTTAAATGTGAAACTAAGTGTAGGAGTGAAGGGATTCTGGTCCAGGACATCTACTACTTCAGGAAATTCTGAGGAGATAGGTTAGGAGCCAGTGTCTTGGTGGTGTGATTAAATTCAGCTAGAAGCAATATAATTTGTAATTTATCGTGTGGTTACCATCAATACTGTGTGATCTTTTTAAGTGTGCAGACCCTTTGGGACTTTTTGTACACTTCTGTGTTTCTGCAGTTCTTTTAACTGGAATTCTTGGTAATTTTCATCATAGCTATTTTGATGTATGCTGAGTTATTTGTGATTTGAGTCAGAGGAGTGCCTATTTTTGAACATTTTGCTCTCTGCTGCATAGGAGAGAAAAGCATAGTTCCTCTTTTTTAAAAGCTAAGCACCCCTTGAAGTATGATATAGCTCAGCTAAGAGAAGTGGTGCTGGTTCAATTCTGATTTTTTTTTCCATTGCAGCTAGGATGTGAGGGAGTAAGACTGTCTTTTCCCATCTTGGAAGAGCTTCTCTGTTCTCCAGGTTATCCTTGGAGAACTGCTGAAGTTATTTGTGCTGCTAGTGAGGGTGTAGTACTGGAGGGCAAACCACATAACCTGGCTGGTTTAGTGTATTCCAGGATGGCTCTGGAAAAAAAACCCAGCTCAATATTACATGTGCAATGTTATCACCAGGCTCTTGAAGATTCCTTTCATCACTCTTCCTCTTGAGGCTGCACTTTGAGAGGATGAGTAGATGCTCCGTTTTTACAATCTCCATGCAAAGGTATAATATAGAATAGAAGAGAGTGGGAATTTAAAGATTGCTAAATAAGTGGCAGGTGATGGTGGGGCAAATGGATTCTTACTGTCTGTGCTGACAGAGACCTCTGCACCACCTGTAAATGAGGATTCTGGACTCCCTTGAGCTGAAAATAAGTGATTAAATGAAACATTTGGAACATATTTTTATCTGGTTGCCACCTGCGAATGGCTCTGTTGGAAAGATGTCCTGAACCAGGGCCTGCTCCACCATTGTTCCCAAAGCTGCAGGGCAAGGGAATAATAGTGTGGATTAATCTCGGTGGCAACTGTCTCAGCTCCCACTAAATCCAGTGCAAATGTTACATGAGCCACTAATTTTCTTCCTCTTGTAGGCATTTATTAAGACTCAGGTGTGGGGTGGTTTTTTTTTTTTTTTTTTTTTTTTTTTGGATAACTTAAAATACTGTCTTTCATTCTTGCTGTCAGCTTTATGTTAAAGGTTGCACTGAGCAGCCTGGCCTAGGGGAAGGTGTCCCTGCCCATGGACAGGGGGCTTGGAGCTACAACTTTAAGGTCCTTCCCAACCCAAAGCATTCTGTGATTCCACTGTATTGTACTTCAATGTAGGTATGATGTAGCTAGTTTTAAAAAGGAAGAGGAAAGTACAGGCTTGAACCACTTAGCACTTGTAACAGCTCCAGGTGTGCAATTTGTAATGTTTGTCAATGGTTAGGATGGATGAAAATTACTTACAGCAAAAGAGGTGAACACAGTGAGGTCTTCTGCCCTGCACCTGCCAAAGTAAATATTTGCCTGGGAATCAGCCACAGTTGTGCATTTCCAGGTGTGCAACAGCTTTGGGGGTAACTGAGGTGAGTGATCAGCTCCATCCCCACGTGAACCAGCAAGCTGCAAGCCCCCAGTGAATGTACCCAAGGGATGTGCCAGGTTTACAGCAGAGGGATGGCAGGAATGCTCTAGCAGAGAGTGGGGATGGGGTTTTGAGCAGCCTGGTCTAGTGGAAGGTTTCCCTATGGCAACAAGATGATCTTTAAGGTTCCTTCCAACCCAAAACATTCTGTGGGGGGGTACCCTAGAATATATCCTGAGATGCACAGGAAGGTGGAAGCATCTGCTATCAGACATTAAGTTTCCCAGATAGGGATTGTGTTCCTTTCTCTGGTTTATGGCACCAGGAAAACCTCCTGGAGTATGGCATGTGTCACTGGGAAGGCAGGAGAGAGGCAGGGGAAGGGGGATGCTCGTGCCCTTGCCCAGTCCCCTTTGAGCTCCAAGCAGCTGTTTGGGGAGGCAGGAAGGGCTTGGGAGGCTGTGGGAATCTGTGGAGGTGCAGCTGCCTGCCCATGCACAATAAATCCCACACTTAGGTCTTTAAGAAGGATAAATACTTTGGGTCTTAGGCACTGGGGTGCCGAGGCAATACAAAACCCTAGAGAGGCTGAACTGGGACAGTGGGAATTTACAAAACAGGGAGCAAGCACCACTTACAGAAGGGAGAGCAGCAAGACTTAAAAAAAAAAATCTCAAAGTGAATGAACAGAGTTTTGGCAGTAGTGTTGAATTCTCACTTTGGAAATGCCACTGTTCTGTCTTTTGTGTGGGTACATTATTATAATCCCAATTAACATAAGATGTAAAAGTAGCTGTTTCTGTCTCTTGCTAAAAATGTCTCATTTTAAGCCTGAGCTCATTTCTTTATTCCTCTTTGTTCAGGTGCTTCTCTCATGCAGCCATTAGTAGGACCTGAAGAAAAACAAAGTTAATGCTTGTTTTAGAAGGAGCTATGGTTGCAGTGTTAATGTACAATTTTTGAAAATAGTCTGAAATAATTTTATTATCAAGAATATGTGGAACAACATTAAAGTGCGACAACAAATTTCCTTTTTTGAAAGTTATGCTTTGCATGTATGGGCTGGGTCAATAGCAATTGTTGTTTCAAATAAAATACCTAAATAATCCTTGAAGCAGAAGTTCGCCATAACAAATCTGTGCAGCTACATTACATGTGGCTTTGATTTTTTTTTTATTTTCTTACACTATAAGGATCAGTCTCAAAACGAGGTCTTGCTGTAACACATTGTAAAATAATAGGGGAATGAAGGAACAGCCAGGTCTCTGAGAGAGTTTGTCACCTGAAAATTGACAGGAGCCTTGTTTGGAGCAGGAAATTCAGAGGACTAGAAATCATGCATGTTGAACTTTCAGACTCATTTCTTGTACACAGTCTTTGATTTCATCTGTATTCTTGAGCTCCCACTATGTACTCTTAGGAAAGAGGCTGAGTTTTTTCCATCAAGACCCTAAAAGCACCTTGTGCCTGAAGGGCACTTCCCTTTTCCCTTCTCTTTTCCCTTCCCTCTTTTCCCTTCCCAGGCTGAGCAGAGTCGGGGATCAGTGTTGTAGTTCATCGAGAATTTTGATGCCTCCAGATGAGAGGAAAACACCAGGAGTGCTTTCACATCACAGCAACATCTTCAGAGCCTTGCCAAAGTCAGAGCCAGGTTGTGTCAGATGCTGGCCAGAGAGAACCCCACTTTAACAAAATTGTGCTCCCTCCTCACTGTGAGTAGATGATTGGCCTCAATGCTTCAAATGGTGAAGATTAGGCTTGTGTTGGAAGAGAGAGAAAATACTAATTCACTTTAAGGGGAGGAAAACTTAGACTCAAATTCCCTACTGACTTCAAGGCAGCCTGTCATCAAGTGGGCAACTTGTGAGAGATGTTAATTTATAGCCCTTGCTTTACTAAATAATTTTATTTCTTAGGCAGTGTTGATTTTTGTTGGTGTTGTTGGACTTAGGAAATATTTATCATTTAGTGGATAAAAAGGATAGAATTTCAAAGGATGTGGATTCTGAAAGCATTCTACAGCATAGATTACTTTGCAGTTGCAGTTTAGTACAACTGCTATTTGGCATAATCCTTTCTTTCTCTCTCTCTCTCTTTCTCTCTCTTTCTTTTTTTTTCCCCCATTTCTTCCCCTCCTCCCTTATTGAACCATTTCATTTGCAAATATTTCATTTCTGTTTGTAAAATAACTTCGGTCCAGCCCAGGCAATCTATCATTGTTTAAAAAGTTACACAGTGCGAAGAACATATTATTGAGATGTATAGTGTTTATAAGTGTGGTCTCAGATTGATAAATCATGTCTTGAGCTGTTGAAAAACCAAGAAATGAATTGCTTTGCTATGACCTTGGGTCTGAGATTAGTCAGTTTTGTCTATTAGATTTTTCCAGTACTTTTCTCACTTCATTTATTCCTTCTTTTCCAAAGCACCAAGAAACAGTAACTGTATAGCAAGTCACCAGAGCTTGATGTCATCAGACATCTTGTAAAATCAGGATATCAAAATTTTTGATCTAATCTATTTTTGTACTCTTTTTAAATAATGTGAATGTCGTGTCTAGCTAATGTGTGCCACCCATTCATCCTAATTATAGGGTCAACTTTGCATTGATGAGGACTGAGTGAGAGAAAGAAAGTATTAGGGGTGTTTTCTTCTGTCTATCAGAGCATTATAGAGATGCAGATGGATGGGAGGGGAATGGTGGCTTAGATGCTACAACTCTTCCAGTTCCCTTGTTATTTGTAGGCATTTGATTTTTGGCACTTCACATTAAAATGCAGCCCCCTATCAAGGTCATTGTTGAATTGCACTGTTGCTCATTGTCAATCTAGCCACGGATTAGGGATCAGATTGCCAGTAATCAAAAGAATAAAAAATGTTTTCTGTGTTAATTGAGAGGATACAAACCTTCAAGATTTCTGCCTCTCTGCTTCTTATGTATTTTTTTTGTTATTTTATAATTTAATGACAAGATTTACTCTTGTCATTAAATTATAAAATTTTATATTTTATATTTAAATTATAAAATTATAAAATATCAGCACTCCTAGGCACTTGAAAGATTTATCTGCCCGGAGTTTGAAATCTTTCTTGTGTCATTATATTCTACTTATTCCTAAAAGATATATTTGACTCCAATTGATTTTCTTCATGACAGGCTACAGTGCCAAATATTCAGTGCCAAAGTTATAGGATTACATTGTGATATTTTACCTGAAGATAATCAAAAGAGACAAATGCTAATCTTTCCAGTATTTTGTAAAGCCCATTTGCTCATGTGAATTCATCAGATTACCTGAAAGGGAAAACCAGGTCAGTTAAGTGAGCCTTTGCATCTTTTCCTCTATATATTATTTGTGTCTTGGTGTTTTTTTGCACTTGAATATTTATCCTTCATCATAGAGTGAGGATGTTGTAATAAGCCTCCTCACAGCTGTTTTTTTGTCTCTTTAATAGAAGTCTTATGCTTTCTAAATTTGACTGTATCTAACAGCATTACAGTCTGCTTAAATTCTTTCAGTTATCTGGGAGGTGTCCCAGATGAGGTGTCCAAGCCTGGTGAATTCAATAACAATTTCTACAGTTTATTTGTGCCCTCTGTAAGTGATAAACCCATGTTTTCAGATCTATAAAATCCTTTAATGGGGAGCTGAATCTGCCAAATAAAAACAAATTAATTTACTAGCTCAAGTGCACTTTGACAAAACCAAGCATAGGTTTTTTTGCTATTTATAAAATGTATGAAAGGCATTTAATTAAGAACGTAATTAAGTAGTATTTGTGTGTGTTTGAGAGGGACAAATAGACAATTACTAACTCTCAGGGGAATTGACTCACCAGCATAAGACTGTTCTTAATAAAATGATCCTTTACTTTTGCTTTCTCGCTCACCTTATTAATGCCTTACTATTTGCATGACTCATATCTTCAGCTCATTAATTATTGCTTCTTTTAGAAACTACAAGTAATTCATTTCTGAAACTAAGTATTTCATTGGTTGCATGTTTTTAATGGATTCAGATTTGTGAAATCTCAGTATGGGAATTCACTTTTTTCCCTTCATAAATTTCTTTTATTATTTTTGTTTGAAGGATGCCACTCTTGCTGGAAGAGTGGAAAGTTGGAAATTCTGGAAGCTGGAAATTCTCTTATGAGTGGGACCTGAATATTCTGAGTTGCTTTGCCTTTATTTATATTCCTTTTTCACTCCTAGTTTGGGAGATTTTAGACCAGGCTTCTCAGGGCCCCATCCAACCTGACCTTGAACATTCCTGGGTTCTGGCTCCAACCTCTCCTCTCTTCATTCTTGTATTTGTTTGAAAGCAAATCAGTGAGTGACTCCATGTCAGAACCACAATTTAAAAGGAAAATTAAAATAAATTCAAAAAATCCACTGACTTGACCTGACAGAGTCAGGATACAACCTGACACCCTGTTGTTCGTGGTGGTGGCTGCAGTCCTCTTGGAGTGATAGAGGTGGTTCTGTTGAAGCAGTGATCCTGTAGAGAGGTCTGGTCTTCCTCTGAAGGTCCAGTGGTGGTTGTCCTCTGGGAATTCAGTGGAATTCAGTGGCTGCTTGTGGTGCTGCAAATCTCAGATTATATCCAGGTAGGAATGCTTGGTTCCTCCCCCTGGGTGGGGCATCTCACAATGGGATGGTGTAATTTTATGAGCCATGCAGTCAGACTTTGAGGGCACTTTAGCAGAAGGCATTCCCCTGGAAGGAGGATGGGTCATTGAAGAGAAAAAGAACGCTGCCCCACCTGATTTTACCAGATGGTGATAGAATACATACTTGTGGTTACATCTTACATTGTAAACTAAGACAGCTCTCCATCCCAGTCCCCAGGAGATGTGCCACAAATGCCCTAAACTTGACAATCTGTTGGTTCTGCTAAAAAAAAAAAAAGTGTTTGAGTTACATGTGATATATGCAAATGATTCAATGGTTGCAACTTGCTTGTGATCCCTAATTGGAGCCTGTCTGTGATGGGATTTGTTGAGGGTCACTGAATCCACAAAATATTTCCAACCAGAGGAAGAAGTGAAACTGTGATTATAACTGTGTTAGCAGCTTGAGTTAAAATGGGGAAAGGATCAGAATGGAATTGGAAATGATAACCCAAACTAAAATCCGAATAATTGGTTTCTTTCTTTTTTTGTTAACTTCAATTACATTGGACTGGATTTTTGGGTTTGATAATGTGGATTCTCCTGTAGTCTTGTAGTGAAGACATTTCTTTGGCCCTGTAATTTCTGAGTTTCCGCATAGTAGCAATCATATATAATTAACTGAGGACGCAGATTTGGTCCTTCTGTTCTAATTTTCCTTATTCTTGGCCACTGGACCCAAATTCCTCCCAGCACACTTGAATGTCCCCGGCCCCATGGGTGCACTGGGTCTGACTGAACAGCAGTGCTGTGTCTCAGGAGAGAGGGAATAGAGAGCACAGCAGGAAAGCACAGTGTGCTGTGCAGTCTGAGTCTGGGGGGATCCAGATGAATGGAGAGAAGCAAATCCCTTGCCTTGTCTTTGACAGATGCACTTTGTGCTCTGGATTCACCCCAGCAGTAAGTGGAGGCAGCAGAGGGTCTGGGAAGATGCTCGCTGAATGAATTCACCTGTCACCTGCGTGATCACAGGGAGCAAAGGCTGCAGCAGCAGGGATGGCAGAAGGGCTGCAGATTTCATTGGGCACTATTGCTCTTCCTTTCCTCTGAGACAGGCAGAGGCAGGCACTGTGTATGCCTGCTGCTTTGCAGAGGCTGCATGTTTTCCTCGTGCATTTAGGTAGGGACTGACCTAATGGATGCTGTTACAGTCTACGATGTTCAGGGGTGTGTACAAGACACACATTCAACACATTTTACCAGATATTTTTATTTATTTTTCAGTTTCCTACGTGCAGTTACTTACTTTTTTTCCCCCTACCCCATTTTATTTTGGTGCTAATATCACTGCTGAGTCCTGTGGTGAAGTTTTACACCATTACCCTCAGGTGCTGTATCTTTGTCATTGGCAGCTGCTTTCTAAACCCCAGTTTAGGATTTGAGTTTGTTCAGCTGTCTTCAGGTCTTTCTATCTCCTACTTCCACTTCATTATCTTTCTATCTTATGTTTAAAAAAAAAAGAAAAAAAAAAGTGATGTTTTGTTTAGAAATTGACTGCAGTGAAGAGTGGCAGGGTTTAAACTGATATGCCAGTCAATATGTGTAAATTAGAAAAGAGACTGATGTAATCTATAGTGTCTGTAAAGATTTCAAAGATGTACCTTGATCATTAATTAAGACAATAAGGATGTCTTATAAAACTGCAGTTGAGAAGACTAATAATTCACTATCGAATGAGGCAAGGCAAGGTCACTTGTTTAATTGCCTGTTCTAACATTTATATTCCTTGTATAAAATACTCCTACTCACATGAAAGTCAAGCTGAAGGCCATGGAAATATTCAGGACCAGGCAATGCAGTTTTCATACCTAAACTTTGAGGGCACATTGAAGAAACACAGTCGTTATCTTTTTCTATGTGTTTGTTTGATTTTTATAGACTGAATTATTATTTCATACAGAGTTAACTTATAGCACAGACCTGGCATGGGTGTTGGAGAAGAGTGAGTGGGAAAATGGGAGGATGAAAATGAGTGCTCTATATGCACAGTTACAGTGTTGCCGTGCTGGGTTTTATCTGTGGATATGTGTGTTGAAATTAATAGTGCTATCTCTGCTCTTTTCCCCCTAATTGTCTGATACAGAATCTGATTCTGACTCCTTTTATGTCTCAAAAATGTAATAAAGATACCACCAAGGCATTAGTCAGAAATCAGGAAGGTAGTCAGCTACCCGAAAAATCAAATCTCTTCAGCAAACATAGGTGGAGGATGGAAGGAAAAGGATAAATTGCAGATGCAGAGAGTGTAACACCATACTGCTATATACCAGGACATGGGGTTAGTGCTGGTTCTGTTCTGGGTGTGCTGTTGGGAGGCAGGAGGGTAAAGCAGAGTGGGAGTGCGTGCTGCCTGTGGGATTGTCCCCCTCTAAGGCAACACTTCAGAAGCCATTGCTTTGATATGTTTGTTTCTGTTTATGTAGAATCCGTGGCTTAAGATAAAAGAACCAACTTGAAAGGGAGATGACTCGGTGAATCCCTTCACAACTCTGGAGACAACTGAGACTTTTTGAAGATTATTTGTTAGAACTATTGGGTAGTTCTAAAAATGCATCATTGGGGTAGGATCCTATTGCAGGAGAGATGGGTGGGAGAGGTTCCTGCAAACTCACTGGATGAGTGGACATGCAGATGCCTGGGCTGCTGTGATGCATGTCTTTATTTCTTTTTTTATCCAGGGCCAGTGGATAAAGGGGGTCTGGGCTAATCTCTTCTGAGGGGATGTGGATTGAGCAAACTGGTCAAGGGGAAGGTCTGTCCATGGCAGAGCGTTGGAACTAGGTGGTCTTTAAGGTCCCTTCCAACCAACATTATTGTATGATTTCCACCTTTTGATTTTTACAAGTGACTGCTTTTGTTAATTTACTGGTGACAATGGAAGGTGCCATGGCCAGGCATGGGTGAGGTTTTGCTTGCAGTGTACACAGAAGGGGCAAACATCTACCTGGAAGGGGTCACTTAGGATACAAGCCCTCAAACAGGTTTTCCTCTGCCAAGCCTGTGGCACCTTTTATGAGGAAGCAAAGTCCAGGGAGCTCAGCTGGAGCTTCCCACCCTCCCTTCCTTCTCCAGGGTGGAGAACGTGTGTTCTGGGTGCCAAGGCTGGCTGGCTGCTGCAGAGGGTCCTGCAGCCACTCTTTTTCATGGAGCTTTGGTGTCTCCAAGGTGTGAGGATGTGACAATCCCACGTGCTGGCCCTGTGTGTCCCCGCAGTGGCTGTTCAGTGTGTGGTGCATGGTGTTGTGTCACCACACAGCAGGTTGCTCCTTTCCAGCCCTCGTGGCTCGTTTTGTTTGCCAATGTGATAACCTGCTGGGTGTAAGGTCTGTTTTCTTTCCTGTTGCTGGTTTTACTTTTTGTTTTTTAAATCATTTCTGTTTGTTTATGTGAATCATGGTGACTATGAATCAGCTCTCCTAAGGAAGTAAAACAAATGTTTATCCACAGTCTCTGGGTAGCTGGAAAAATTGTAATCTTTATTGTAATTTACCAGCAGGGTAATGTAATGTAACACAAAACATTACAACCTTCAAAGTTTCCATTGCCCTGGATTTTCCTTCATTTTCACCAGCTGAAACACATGCAAAACTGTTCTAAAATGTATTTCTGTTTCACTGGGGGACATATGGGTACTGACCTGTTACAGAAGGGTGACAGTATTCTCTTTATGGGGAATCTAAGCTGCTCAGCAAAATATTCATGGTGGGAATAAAAATCCCTTGCAGGACTGATGACCTGCAGAAGGTCCAGAGCTGCAGAACAGAGTGTATTTAATGGAGAGATGATGGGTTTCTCAGGGCTGAGCAGCTCTTCTCTTGGCCACAGTGAAGGTTCCATGAGACATTGTTATTCTCTTTTGGTGGTTCATAAGCAGGAGGCCTGACTGAAATGACTGGAAAAGAGAAAACAGTGTGTTAGGGGTAGATAGAAAAATGAATAAATTCACTAGGGTTACAAGTCCAACTGAAGTGGTTCAGAACAGTCACTGCAGCTACACCTCACATCTCTTGTCTTGGGTCCTAGGGGTGTTGCACTCTTTGTGAAAGCAAGTGTGTTTTATGGAGCTTCTAGTGTGGCTGCTGCTCTGCATTGTAGGCAAACCTCCCCCAGGTATTCTCCTTCCCACTTTAAAACTGGAACCTGGTTTTGTCTGATGTTTGAGCTCTTATTTCTGTATTTACCAACAGCATTAGCTGACTAATGGTGACTAGGAAAGGAGGTGACTGAGCACTCGCCCTAATGTTTTGGTCTGAGATTTAAATCTGTGTTTCAAACAGCACTGAAACCTCGCTGTAAACCCCAGTCAAAACCATGATAATTCCTTATGAAATTGTAGATCAGCCTTTTCTCATGGCTACTGTCAGTGTTGGTTTATAGCCTGGGTATAGAAGGTCTCACAACCATTTATCCTGGTAAAAGGATAAATGCCACTCCCACTACCTATGGTTGGTTATATAGGGCAGTGACAGCCACTTTAATTCACAGTGCAGTGTTGTGATCTGTATGTGGTTCATCCTCTCCTGGAGCCAGAAGGGGCTGACCCTCTTCTGCCACTTTTTATTTCTTTTTCTCTTTAATGCTGAGCAGAGTGCTAAGGCACTGTTAGGTAAGCAGAGGGTTACACCAGCTTATGTAGCAGCATCTTGCTTGCCATTAAATCTCTTACTGGAGCACCATTAGGCTGGTGCTGGCTGGCACCATCTGGCAGAGGTGGTGAGATGACTGTCACAGAAAGCAAGACAGCATTTTTACTGGGATAAGATACAAAACCAGGGAATAAAATACCAGCAAAGCAATGGGCAACAAAATTTGCAAGGACCATATGCTCTTTGTTGCAGCCATGCACATCAGATTGGAGTTTGATAATGCACAGAGTCATTTACATGACTCATGCCACCATGAGTAGCTATTCTTTAGAACAGCATGGTCAAAATTCCAACAGCAACGGTATTACCACACACAAGAAAAGGAATATGTTCCACTTAGTTCAACCAGCACTTAGTTCTAACACAGTCTTTTTGTGTGAGATGTTAAATGAGGTTCTCTTATCTGATTGTTCTTCTTTAACAGGTAGTGAGATTGGTGGCTTGTATTCAAGATATGCAATAGTCATATCAAAATGAGACAATTTGGCTTTGTGCACCTTTCTGTAGATGAGTACATCCTTTCTTATGTTTCTTACAGAAGAATTTCCATCAGAGGACCATTGATCTTAGCTAGTGAATGCTAAGATTCTTATTCCCTTGCACACCCCCTCAGTGCATGGTGCCTGTTTTATGTGAGTGCTTATGGGTGTGCTGATGTTCTGGGAGCAGGTTCTGGTCACTTACACTGTGGCTTACATGTTGATATTTGGCTGTGAATGTCTTGAAATTTTAAACACATAGCAAAAGTGATATTTTATTTATGGAACGACTATTGTTAACTAAGTGACCATTAGGGTTTTTAGTCATTTAAGTTACAGTACAGCCTATATCCACGAAACATAAACTAAGAGTATTTATATAAGAATATTAATGCTCCAGGGGTGCTGTGAAGTGAATAATCTGCATTTCACAAGTTGTGGCACTGTGGTTTATGATGTCAATCCTCATTCACTTGTAGCACTTGCTGTTGAACAAGTGCTGTTATTTGCATCTTCACCTTGTCATTATATTTTGTTTATTGTGAAAAAGTGGACTATATGATAGCAGTATTTAGTTTTTTGAAGTGTGATAAAATGGAAGATCCCTTACAAGAAGAGTTTTGATATTATTTGTAAAGATCTAACAGCAATTTAGAGATCTCCTCCAAAGAGAATGGGTAATGAATAGGAGCACTCTGATATGACAAGAGGTTTAACTTCTATATGGGCATATTTTAAAGGAAAGAGAATTTATATTAATCCAACACTAAAGGAATGACAGGCACTTCTAGTTTTTCATATCTGTTTATTACGAGAAAAAACAGTTGCTAAGCAGAACCAGATAAAATAAAGATTTATCTACAAGGGACATAGAAGATCATGAAATTTCTTTTCCTTGGGCGAAACTCCCATTAGAGAATAAGCTGCTTGGGAATCTAAGGAAGAAATATTTCAATGGATGTGAAAATAAGCAGAAACGCTTTAGGATTCTTGCTTGGTGATTGTGAAAGCCATGAGGAGAGGCTTTATCTTAGTTGCAGGCTATCCCAGACATGAACAGATCCAAGCTGTGGGCTACCTCAGCTTGGTGTTCAGTGTTGACAGAGTCATGATGCTGTACTAGAATGACCCTGGAGTGCAGTGAATTACGTATTTTCTCTGCTTTAAGAACATAATTTTGCCCACAGAGGCCCAAATCTTGCCATTTGTTCTGTGCTTATTTTGATTACTGAAAAAATGTCTTGCAAGCAGTGTTGCTAAACTAACACATAAATTTGTCCTGTTCCCCAGAGCTGGTGTTTTTAAATGGGGGCCTGCAAGAAAAATGAAGACAGAATTTTTAGCAGGATCTGTTGTAATCTGTGGGAAAAGGGGTAATGATTTTAAACCAAAGGAGAATAGGTTTAGATTAGGTACATGGAAGAAGGGGTTTACGATGAGGATTGTGAAGAGGTGGGATGGGTTGCCTGGGGCAGTGGTAGATGCCCCATCCCTGCAAACATTAAAGGCCAGGCTGGGTGGGGCTCTGAGCAATCTGTTCTAGTGGAAGAACAGATTACTCCTGCCTGCTCTTCCCAGGGACGTAGGACTAGATGACATTTAATGGTCCCTTTCAACCCAAACCTTTCTATGATTCTGTGATTTTCCAGGTTTACTTTCAAATGCAGATGTCAGGGAGGCTGGTGCTGGACAGGATGCCATGGAGTGCCAGGACGTAGGGATTTTTTGCCACATGGTCCTTTTAAGTTGATGCTATGGGTCAGGATAAGAGAGAGTGTGGTAAATTCTATATAAACCCTCGTTATCACTTTCATTTTCAGATTTTAGCTTGGAGGAGTAGGGCATTTTTGACAGAGGGTACACTGAACAATGTGCAATTGCAAAGATGAGTCAACCTTAAAATCCTGAGTCTCATTGATTACACTGTCCAAGATAATTGAAATAGGCTAATAAGTCTGGCTATTTCATGTTGCTACCAACTGCAGGGAACTTGATTTGCAGCAGAGTTTCAGGATTAATTCTCTAAGGTTATGTTTAAGGTTACGTTTAAGATTTCTCAGTTTGAACACAGAAAAAGGAAACCTCAACCTCACTGGTAATTTTTAAAATTGTGCATATTTTTGCTTCATGATATCACTTCATCAAAAAAAAGAAGGATAAGCTTTTCTCCTATGCCTGTGATTGTAGTTTCAGCATTATGAAGGCTTAGTGAGAGAGAATTTCAGCTTACTATTTCCTGACTCAAAGCACAGAAGGCAATAAAATAGAAAAAGTTGATATTCCTATTTGAACTCCATTCAAGTGCTTCCAGTCACTGTGTGCTGCAAAGGCATATTTAAGCTCACATTTGGAGTTTTCTGGATTTCTATTCTATGTCAGAACTCCTACAGAGTTATTCCAGTTTGCCCTATGGGCTGCCCCACATCTGTAGGCAGTCTGCTGGGCTGTCCTTAGCAAGACCATAATTTCTCTGCTTTCTGCAGAGAAAACGATTTATCTGTCAGATAGCCACCTTCATGGCAATGCAGTATTGTTAAACATCTCCTTTTAATTTCATTTACACCTTTTTGTGTCTTTTAAAATGCTAATGCTTTAAGGAACCTGCAGTAACCATTTTTCTCATTTTGAATTCCTTCAGAAGAAGAGCTTGTCTTGGTAAATGATATTTCAGTTTCCATGGTGCTCCTTATTACAAATAGCTGCTCTTTTCATCACCAAGCCGTGCAATTTTCATTCATGCTGAAATATCAATGGTAACATACAGCAGCAAATTGCTCCTTTATGATCCTTGGCATTGTGGAAACTCTCCTGCTCAAAATTAAATGTCAAGGAATTTAGCAAGTATGAAAAATCTGGCTCCTTCTATGCACATATACACAGAGACATATGCTCTTCCCTCTGTGCACCTAAGCATTTACCTTCCTTCATTACTTGCTGTAAGGAGTCATTAAAATGCTGCCAGTGACGCTTCCCAAAAAGTCCAAATTTTAGAGGGGGGGTAGCATTCCTTCCTGTACCTTCCACTGGAACTGAGTGAGGTGTTTTGTATTCAGGCTGTAAGTAGCTCATTTTGGGAATGATGGCAGCTTTGCCAGCCTTGCATTACTCCAAGTGTTGCTCTGTCATTTGCCCTGGTCCTGATTAGAAACATCAGTGGGGCAACAGAAACACAGAGAGATCAAGGCAGGGCTCTGCTCCCACCCCAGCCCTGCTCCCTGTGAGCACTGAGATGCTTGCAGGGCTGTGGGGAGGGTAGTGTGACAGGCAGCACGGTTTTTAGTGGGATTCCTTTCACAAGCACCGTGCTCCCTTTCCCTGGCCATGATATTGTTATGCAGTAGATGATGGCTTAGGTTTCTTAGCCACGTGGCCTGATCAGCACATTTCCCAGTTCAGGTTCCCGTGTTTATAATTCTAAATATCCCTCACTCCCCCACTGCCAGCTACTGCCAGTGGTCCATCTTTCCTAAGAAAAGTGATCCTGTCTGGAGAAAGTAGAGGCCGTTCATAAATCAGGTGCTCAGGGAATTAATAATTTCAAATTCCCAGGAGAGCCCACCGTGATAAATTAAACTACTTTTAACACACAATTACTTCACTTCCTCCCTTTTACATTTGTATAAGTCTGGCAATGAGGTATGTGTTGGTATGGAGCAGTTAAGAGGAAAGTAGACCCGCTGCTAAATAAAGCAGCTTGGAGGAAGTGCCTGTGCCCCTTTCCCCTTCATTTCCATACAGGAGCTGGGTGCAGGCTGATGTTTTGTTTTTATGGCCCTGTGTCAGGTTTGTTGTTATGGCTTCCTTGCCTCCAAGGAAGCACTGTGATTTACTGGTGCTTCTCACCATGATCTACACTACTGGCAGTACTGGGAGCACTTCCAACAAATAGACCTCAGAAGAAAATAAAATGCTGGAGCTTTTTAGAGAGCAGAGGTGCTCCTTTCAACTCCTGGGTGGGAGAGAGCTGGGCAATAAAGGTGAAATCTGAGGTTTTCTCTCCCTGGTGGAAAAGGTGACAAACTTCCTTGAGGATGTTAAAGTTTCCTACAAATGAAATAAAAGGAGGGTGATGTTAAATGATGATGTAAAATAGAAATATAAAAGTCATTTATCAAACTGGGGAGTGACAATATATCTGTATTTGAATCCTCTGAATTTAGACTATGCTGCTTTTTAAAAGGCAAGCTTTTGTGAGAGTGGCAGACAATATTTACAGGTCAAACATAAACCTCACTTTTGTTGCAATACACTAGATAAATAACTATTGTCTCGTGGGCATCTTTACTACTATTTCAGGTTCTGAAATGCAAAATGCAAATCCTTTGCTAGAGATCCTGCATTTTCCACGTATCTGGCTGTTCTCTGGTTAAACCTCCCAGACTGTAACAAAAAGCACACTTGGGTTCCTGGGGTAGGCCTAGTTCCCTGCAGGCATGACAATAGCCACAGGAAAGAAAAGCAAGCTCCTTGGGACTTTCAGGTTCTCAGGAGGGATGTAACTTGGGGTCAAGTTACAGTGTAAAATAAAAAAGCCACATTTGGTTGTTCACGCGTCTTTTGGAAACAGTTGTAAACTTTGTACAACAGGTTTTCAGCTGAGGTGACATGTAGATGTTGAACATTGGCACTTGATGGAAACAGAGTTGACTGAGAAATCACAGGGGGTGATCAGTATTTTATGTTTCAAGTCTGTATTCCATTTCTTCTTTTAAAGAGATTTTAAAAATTAGCCCTCATAGGAGCTCTGTGTGCTGCCTTTTGTGCTCAATTTCTGGCTCCTAACAGTGCTCACATGCCTGCTAGACAAGAAAGCAGGCAGAGACAGAGAGACTAATATTTAGTGCTGTAATGTCAAAAGTGTATTTAGCTGTAACTTTTGTTATCTGCTGTGTTGGCATAGTTTTCTTTGGGAATGCCAGTAGTGCCATCCACTCAAGGCAAAATGATTCGGGGTCCTTCTTGACCATGAGAAGTGCCTTTGGCTGGTAGTCCAAGCTTCAGATTAATCCATTTCTGCTCTTTCCAGAAAGATGTTTCATAAAAGGTATTGACTTGACAGGATGGGGCTTGGGCCATGATATGAATGAGCACCCTGGTCAGATCTGGCTTGGCAACCTGAGTTTGTACACAAAGACATCACAGCCAGCTTTAAATCTCCATTAAAATAAAGCAAATCCCCTTGTGAGGATAACAACTGTTTGAAGTTTCTCAAGGGCTGTGGACAGATTTGCTTCCTGGGAATTGAGCTGGGAGGGTTTGCCTGAAAGGAGATGTTTTATGGAAAAGGGTGTTACCCTGTGCAAATAATACCCAGGTCTTAAGGCAGTATTTATGCTAATTAGTTTTTGAGGAAAAACCTGTTGGAAAAAGTGCTGAAAACATCTAAGAAGTTAGGAAAATTTTTTGCAGCACACTGATAACACAGTATGACCCTTTAAATTCAGTTGGTCATGGAAGACCCTATTTACGAACTTTAAGCAATTATTATCTGAACCAGTGAAGTCAAACACTGAGAAGTAAACAAGTAATTAGCACAGCAGAAGCTCTTTTCTTCCCCTGCTAGGTGGTAGAAGGCAAGAAGGCTTTTAAATGCAGACTGTAGCTTGATTCTTTACTCTTTTATCCCAGTGTCATGCTGCTGAGTCTCTGAAGTAAGACAGATGTAACCAAAGCATGGAATTGAAGCAGGGGAGCCCCTTAAAAGTCACTTGAGCAGTAGCATCCATGGAGCATGTGGCGGTGTAAATGAGAGTGCAGCTTAATGACTGGGCTTTCCTTTCTTTCATTCCTCCTCTCAAAATCAAAAAAAAGATCACAGGATGATGAAGGGTAGTTTTGTAATTGAATATTGTCTAAGCTGCAAGCTAACAGGCTGCAAGTTCCTCTGATCTGGAACATAAGGATGGAACATATTGGGAGGCAGTGAAGGGAAGAGATGATTTGCTGATAGGAATCTTCACTTCAATAAACAAAATAATAATAGCTTGTCACTGAAGTCAGCAGTTGCTGAGACATTGGTTAGCGTATAGAAATATGTGGGTTTGAGAGGTGCTGTGATGATTCCCATCCCTTTTGTCTCTCTATTCCCTGGTTTTGATTCAGACCTGCTCTGAAGACCTGCTCCATCTCCTAGAAGATGGATGAGATTGCAGTTTTTTCACCTGTTGACACGGCAAGGGCTATTTGTTCCCTTCAGTGTCATGTGTTGTCTTATAGGCTGCTTCTTACATGAAAAACATGTGAGGGATAAGTGAGTTTATATCAAAATGTATTGCTTGCTGTCCAGGATTTGGGATTGCCACAGCTCACGGAATGACTGCCTGGGAATGGTGAGAGACATAGTTTGGGACACAACACCTACCAAGGCAAGCCTAGATGTCTTCTAGTCTTGCACTGAAGTCCCGGGAATATTAAATTTCTCTTGCCACTTTCTGTATCTGGTTACTTTTTTTCCAGTGTCAGGTTACTTGGATAAATTTGCTCTTGTGATAAATTTGCTCTTTTTCTGCCAAGCTTTGGTGCTATGGGCAGTGCAGTGGATGATTAGATATTTTTTAAGAGTGCCAAAATCTGGAGAGAGTTCATTTGGAAAATTGCTTAGCAGATTGCAAATGGTGAATAAATTATTGCACAAGGGAACTTTTGAAACTCCTCTGGTGGTAAATTTTCAAATAAGGAAATATAGAATATACAGCATCAAGCTTATGAACTAAGCAAATACTTGCCCATAAATCATCTGAGGGAATTAGGATTTCTCTCCTTCTTTACTATTTTCATTCTAAATTTATCTGTAAAATTGTCTTCCACAATTTCCTTACTACAGTAAAGAAGTAATTTCATGTAACTTTATCAGTAATTAAGTGATATGTTTTGACATTTTATTTATGTTTCCTGCTGGGGCCCACTAGCGCACCTTTGTCCAGGACTGTTGACTATGATGAGCATTTGTAAAACTTGGCTTTGATATGGATGCAAGGAAAATGTTTTGGTATGACCTCTGAGTGACAAAGAATATGGCAACAAGGTGCTTCACTGTTGTGGACTCAGCTGGCTTGGAGGGGTGTCTTTTACTGTGTGGTTGTCATTTCATAGAAAGAACAGCCCTCAGCGGACACAGCTCTTAGTGCTCTCTGTTTGCTTTTATAAAAGTTGCCATTAACCTGGGATGTGTGTTGTACATTTCTAGGAATGTTCCTCAGCTGATTTATTGACATGGTTTTTCTCATCCTCAGGTTCTTGCTCAGGTTTTCTTCCTCTTTTTCCTTTTATGTTTTTTTTCCCCCCTTTTTCCCTTCCCTTCCTTGCTCTGCTTTCAGTTTTTTCTTGCCAAAATATTTGTAGATGTAGTAGAGCTTATTATCAGGAGATGTATGGTTCTGCAACACTGAAGATTAAAGGCAAAATCCAGTGGTTATCCTGATTAACTGAACCGTATGCCCTAGCTCTGGTGCCTTTTACAGGCTCTGGAGGAAAGAAATTTACCTCCAAGCAATATACAGCATTTCTTGGCAACCATTCCAGCCCTGTTCAGCACAGGATAGGCTAGCTGGATTCCCAAGGCTGAACTTCTCTGTGATGGTAGGCTCCTTGGTGACTCTTTTCCTGGGAATCACAAGGTAAATGCTCTCTTTGTTCAAGTGTGATCCTTCATTACAATTGCTCTGTATATAGGGCAGAAGGGGAAGATTTAGCTTTGAGTGGGTAAGTCTTAAAAGGTATGGAGCTTCAATTCAATTTTAGTCAACGTTCAGCTACGCAGAAGCTGTCTTAATTGTCTCTCACCCACTTTTTAAAAGGCTTTTTAATTATAGGGTCAATATTTTCCTGATGCAGATTTGCTCAGATTCCTTTTGATACTGATTTTCTTCAAAGTTTTGGGAGAAGACATGAGTATTGCAAAAAGACTTTCCTGGCAACAGCTTCCCCTTCTAACCAAGGAGCAGCCTGCTTGAATATCATCTTGACACCAATGCTCAAGACATTTCCAAATAATTGTATAGGTTTGGAGTTAATATCAAGGCTGGGTTGGATGAGGCCCTGAGCAACCTGGTTCAATGAAATGTGTCCTTTCCCACAGCAGGGAAATTGTAATCAGATGATCTTTAAGATCTACTCCACCCCAAACCATTCTATGATGATTCTGTGATCAGCACCTCAAGTTCTACTCAGGCAAACAGCTGGTTTGAAAAGAGTTGTTCTTCCTTTTGAAATCTTTTGAAATCTCACTCTGAAACGAAGTGCAAAAATAAGAGCACTGCCCTGTAGTAACCAGTGGCCACTTCAGTGCAAGTTGAAGTCCTAGGCCTGCTTTAAGTAAATGAGATATTGCAGTCTCCTTTATCTGAGCCTGTATCTGGTTTTTAAGCCATTGATCACTCTGAGGTCTCTATCAGTAGGATGAGATTTGTGTTTTTCCTCTAAGAATTTTTTTTTTCCAGAGAAATCTCCTACTGATATGGTCAAGTTTCCCATCAGAAGTTTTAGCTTTGATGAATTGAAATCTTTAAAAAAATAAAAGAGGAAAATATGTTTTCTGGAATTTTCTCTCTCTAGTCCAAAAGTCTCATCTAGCTGTGAGGCAGCTGTGAATTTGCTTTACATCAGAAACATGGCTTATCAATATTATGGACACGCTGTGTTGTATGTGATGCATAGAATGCAGAAGTGAGAAGGTGGAAACTGTATCAATAGAGGCAATTTAATGGAGAATAGGACCTAGGTATGATTATTCTTACTTAGAGACAAGATTTGCAAGTCTGGAGAATATCTAAAATATTCCAAGAAAATTGGTACAGCGATCCTCTAGGGAAAGGAGGCAGTCTTTATTGCTGATGGCATTGCAGCTTTTATTCCAGCATGGAGGCTGTGGTTCACAGCAGAGAGTCTGATAATGGCATCCTGTTGCAAATTGGGAGCTGTCTCCTAAATTGGATGGATAGAAAGGACACAATTAGAGCTCTCACTCAGTGGTTTTGCATATGGTTCCCACCTGTCTGCCCGTGTTTTTGGGTGATTTGAGGACCGAGCACAAATCTGAGCGGAGGTGTCAGTGAGAAATGAGCCATGCTGTAATGCTTATCCCTGAAATCCTGAAACTGGCCTTTTATTTCTGCCTAAATCTGTCACTGGGAGCAGTGGGTAATAAGCAGCTCTTGGAAGGGCTGTGCAGGCACACGACAGCCCTCTGAAAGCTCACTCAGTCAGGAGACAAAGGCAGCGCAGCCTGAGCACTTGTTTCCTTCAAGAGCAGGGACTTGGGAGCTCAGAAGTCACAGCATCCCTTGTGCTGCTCCAGGCGCTGAGTGATGATTTGCAGGGTTTTTAATGAACAGTGCTTCCTGACTAGTTCTGGCTTGTTTAGGGGTTTTACTCTTCTGAGTGTGGTTTTTTTTTTTTGTTGGCGTTACTATCCAAGGGCGTTAGCGCTCTCCAGCACAACAGAGCAGGACTTGCAGTGCTCAGATAATGGTCACGTTTGGAAGCATGATTCTTCACCACCCCTCCAACCCTCCCCGCCCCAGTTTTGAATTGCCATTTGGTTTTATCTGAAATTAAACTGGGATTTAAATTAGATGCGAATGTAAGGTGTTCAGTAAGAGTTAGAAGAAACAAATATAATCTGTTAAGTTTAGTAATCCGATTTCAGTCATTTCAATGGTATTTATGAAAAAAGTCCACAGTTGCTGCATTTAGCTGAAAACCCTCTTTTTAAGGTTAGAATCAGGGCTGATTTTTCCAAAAGTTTGGTAGCTGAAGCATTCATCTGCGATGCAGAAAATATAGATAAAATACCTGCTCTGAGAGGCTTTAAATCCATGTATCCCTACCTTGAATGAGATGCTAAGAGGATTGAATTCAGTTTACACTCAGGTCAGGTAAGAAGCTTAACCCAGCTGATTGCAATATATCTGGCAACTGACCTACAAACCCCATTTTGGCATACATTATCAACACACAATACTGCACTATTTCTTGTGTCCATAACTATGGGCTTTCTGGGCTCTTTGCTCCAGTCCTTGCTGTCATCTTCTCCATCAACAAACACATCCTACAAGTTGACTGACTTCCCTTTTTCCAGTTTCTTCACCTGAGATGTGTGCATGAGGTAGCCGTGGCTGCTTAATACGGTATCATGATGTCTGCCCAGATTTGGTGTTACATTACTGGCATGATCCTCTTTCCCACCTGTGTGTCTGGGTTAATGGGAGCATTTGACACCATGGTTTCTGAGGTAGGCAAGATGTGCAACAACGATACTGTCCTGCTTTACTTATTTATGAATACATTTATTTATTCAGTCTCAGGCTAGAGCTTGTTTTCAGCTCCATAACAGCCATACTGATGTGGAGGATCTATTTGAGAAATAAGGACTGGTAGTGAAGAAGATCCTTAAATTCTGGCCCGGCTGTGTTTCTATGAGAAAAATATCAGAACAGAATGGATCTTTGTGTTGGTTTTCAAAATAACTTTTCCCTTGAGGTGATTACAATAGTCCTTTAGAAATGTGTTTGTGATCTCTTCTGGAATACCAGAATTCCTACTTCTGTCTTTCCTTTCTTCCACCTGCTGGGGTGACCTTCTTGAAATATGGCAACCTCTCCATCCCTCCAAAAGCAGCCTTAATATAGAGAGCAGGAGGGAATCAGCCATGAAAGGAGGAGCTCTCAGCTCTCCTCAGAAGGACTCCACATACCATCACTCTCAGCCTTGGAACTAAAGAATTAGTTTCAGATCCAAGGTTTTTCTTGGTGTGATGTAAATATCAATAATATTAGGTAGAAAGAGACTAGAGTAACACTCGAGGCATCTAAGTTTTTCTCCTGACTCAAACATTTGCTTGCAATGTGGCTTTGGACAAATTCACTGTGCCTCTGTTCCTCCTTTTAAAACCAGAAATAATTCTGCTTTTCTGACTAGAATGACATGCTATATAAAAGTTTGGTAATATTATATGTTTGTTTGTTATTGTTCTTTCTTTTAGCTAGGACAGCAGGGCAACTGTGCTTTTCAATACCATTTGTACTGTGCTGTATTTACACATTTGTACTGTGCTGTATTTACACAAATTTACAAATTTGTGCTGTTTCCATTTCTGTGTCATATTCTGCTCTCATGTTCCCCTGAACAGCGGGAGAGGTCACTGGGATGTGATGAGGTGTGTGAAGGAAGAAACATACCCAGAAGGAAAGGGCAGAATTTTGCATGCTGGTTATTTTGGTATCGAGGGGAAGATGTCAAATACCTCCAGGTGTTTGGGTACAACTTGCAAGTCAATCTGAGTAGGCAACTTAAATGAGAAGTAGGGGACCAATGGGAAGCCTGAGGGCCACAAGCCCCTGGGTGTCCCCAAAGGACTCCTCCCTCAAATGGTTTCTCACCTCTTCATTATAAACCTACTTCCTTTGTCTAGAGGGTTTGGTTGGTTCCTTTTTTTACTGGTAGTTTCTAATGATGATATTTTGGGATTGCCAAATGTGCATTCGCCATCATTAGTGGCTTCTTCTCATGTTATTTGTTTCATGTTCAGGGATTAGCAACCAGATTGCAAAATAATGAGCTACCTTGTGTATTTCAGAAACATACCCCTGGCAATATGCATTTCAATGATTATCGTCACTGTTGGCTATGTGTTAACAAACGTGGCTTATTTCACTACAATCAGTGCTGGGGAATTGCTGCTTTCAAAAGCTGTAGCAGTGGTAAGTTACAGAAGAAAAATACAAAGATGTGTTCCTGCTGCAGTTATGTTTGTTGATATTATTCTTATTTTCAGGGGGGAAAAAGAATGGGTGGCCACATCCAGTCAGGTTTTAGTATGGCAGCACTTATTAGCATCCCGGTGAAATTTGATTTTTGACTGATGAGTGGGATTGCACTTCAGGACATCAATAGCATTTGTAATGTAACACTGGACTGTATTTATTTACCCCTTATGACAAAGTCAATAGGACTTAGCCAAGTATATGCTTGAAAAATTCAGTGCTAAATTGTAAGCTCAGCTCCTGGGAAGCAGAATATTTATGGAAGAGAGAGCTCTGAACTATCTTGCATAGCAGAATACAGTAACTTTGTCTCTGCGCAATGTGTGTACTTGGGAAGGGGGTTGCTGTGAATACTGGAGCTCATTTGGGAAGGAGTTGCAAGGCAACCTGGCTAGGAAATCACTGCTTTGATTGTTCTCAATTCACAATTGTGAATTGTGGTGATGACACAGATTTTTATTTTTATGGTATCTGAGTCACAATGAGGAAATGAATAATTGCATTTCTTTTCCAGTAGTGAAACTGCCTGTGGCTGTTCCAATTGACGTGAGTTTTGAAAAATGACCAAATTCTGTAGTTATTGGGAGGTGTCTGAGAGAAAACATTTTATAAACATGACAAAAATTATGCACGTTGCCTGTGGTGCCCCAAACTCCAATTAAGGCTCTTCTGCTAACCTAAAAGTCTAAAGTGTGGATGGATGGACTATACCACTGGGTAGTACCAGCCGAGTGCAATGAAGGCTGTAGAAAAAAGACATTAGGTGTGCAGATCAGACCTTGATACTTTCAGTCTTGGTCTTCTTTGGAGCCATAGTGGTCTAAATTGATGAGTCAGGGCCTGATTCCACCTCCTCATCATTTCTTAAGCTGGAGATCTTCCCCATGTCCTCAGGGGTAAGGGTAGGACAGCTCAGGTGTAGTAGCTGTGCTCTCACAAAAGGGGCAACGAATGCACAGCACAATTTTCAGTGAGGGGTGTAGAGAAGGGGTGTAACTCATGAGAATTCGTTGATAGAGGACAATTATCTTCCCATTTTATGAAAAAACACTGTGTGTTTCTCTCCCTTTTCTAACAGACCTTTGCTGAACGACTAATGGGAAGCTTTTCTTTAGCTGTACCAGTGTTTGTTGCTCTCTCCTGCTTTGGGTCTATGAATGGCGGCGTTTTCGCCGTCTCCAGGTGAGCACTGCTGATGTTCCTGGGGCTGAGGGCTTGGGAGACATACTGGAAGTATGGAAGCAAGGGGAAGGGAGGGTAGGGTTCATTCCTTTAGCAGGATGTGATAAATGACTACACTGTTTACCAGGTGTAAGGCTTTTTCTCACTTTGTTTAGGGCTCTTTTTTAAAAATCCTTCGAATGGTTTGGAAATGAATCTCTCTGAAGCTAGCCCTTAATCAGTGGCTGCTTTTTTTTCCATGTAAAGGAGGAAAAGTGGAGGGAAAATATTAACTATTTCCAAACACCAATCTGAAGGGACACCTTCAGAGATGGTTTTGATATCTGCACGTAGGTTTCTCCTGCCAGTGCTTTCATTTAGAACACCTCCAACAAGACTAAGAAGTGCTGCCCTGCTCTGTGACTTTCATGAGCCACTTTGCTTACTCACAGTAATGAGCACATTTAAAATCTGTCTGCATTTATTTCCCACCAGGATGTTCTTCGTTGCATCCCGTGAGGGTCACCTTCCAGAAATTCTCTCCATGATTCATGTCCGCAAGCACACTCCTCTGCCAGCTGTCATTGTTTTGGTAAATCATACAAACAAATGTTCCTGTGCTAGAATTCATATTACAGGCTTGCTCTGGAGGATTCAAACAGAGTTTGGGCACTGTTTGAGTCTCATTTATTAAAGTAAACATGGGCTTTGGGCAGGGTGGAGGACAAGAGAAAGAGGAATGATATTTGGGAGTTGTTCTTATTCTATTGTCTCCTCCTTGCTTTCTTGCCTATCACTGCAATCTAAATCATATCTCACTGCTCTGAATTTCTAAGGACCTGCTGGTGATGAGCTAGTTCTCTTTCAGAGAAACAAATTCCAGTTAAACAAACAAAAAAGGAATTAAGTTAACTGAAAGTTGAACTAAACACCAGCATCTGGGAGTACCCTAAAGGCTCATTATACTACCTTATAGTGACAAATGCAAACAGTTTTGCACTAAGATAATGGAGGGGGGAACCCTCAGTTGTCCAGCATAGTGGTGATGAAACCATGAGAAAACATGTGCCTGGGAAATAGTCTGTGACCTTTCTAAGGAAAACCACTGGTGCTTTAGAGGAAATCCTATTACTGACTTCCAGAATATGCAGCAAAGGTAAATGTTGGCCAAGTGTTAGCTTTACAGACTAATTTGTATGGTAAAATGTTAGGACTAAATGTCAAAATACCAACTTCAAAGTTCAGTTTTCATAGTGCCAGGAAGATTTTCACTTAACTTGCAATCTTCATAATCAGGGCGTTCAGCCCCTCTTTTGGGATCAATGGGATCAATCTGGACAGGCCTCTGCCATATTTAGGGTCTTACAGCCAAAACAAAAGATGCACCTAGGAGCCTATGCTAGTAAGAGCAAATGCTTGTGTCATTTGAATTGGTTTCTGCTATTGATGCCTATAAGGTCACTGCAAAATTGTTGATTTTTATATGTGCACATATAACCACAGGCTAATTTTGAAAATTAGACAGTGTGACTATGGTGAAAAGTTTCAATGAAATGAACTTTGGATCTAGTCATACCTTGGACTACATATTGCATTGACTGTTTTTTTGTGAAATGAAATGCACAAAATGTATTATTTTTTTCCTGACAGACATTTTCTGCTATTGCATATGGTCCTGTTACACCAGTGCATTGATTTCCTTCGAAAAAGTCAGATTCTCTTATGAAGATGGCTTTCCTTCAAAGATTGCCATTTTTTAGCTCATCTTATTGCAAATAGAGCAGTGGCAGGATATATTCTACATCAATAGTAATTTTAGCATTTCCCTATTTTATTTCTCCTTCCAAATTCTGCACACTATAAGATAGGAAAGAGCTCTTGAGGATAAACTGAGAAAGCGAGCATGTGTCTGAGACTTGTTAAATTAAAAAGCAAACTAAACCACCACATTTTTTTGAATTAAGAGGTCTGCTTATGCATGTATGTTGCTAGAGAAATTTCCCAGTCTGACCATCCACTTCCTGGCAATCACATGCCCAGGTATGGGCATTCTTGGTCTGTAGTAACTCTTTGTTATCCCAAAGGTTGGCATTTGATGGCCTCTTCCTCAAGGCTTCCACACAGAGCTCAGTCTGCATTTCAATCTGCATCTCAATTTGCAAGTTGAGATACCTGGGCCAGAAATAGCACCACCAATGTGAGGAATTTGATGGATGTGTGTATTAGTAACTCATGCAATCTGATTGTAATCCTGCTTTCTTGTATCTTTTCTTGCTAGCTCTCCTTCACTTGTATTATTGTATATAGCTTGCATTATAGTTATAACTGAGAGTTTAAACTTTTAGAGGCTGAGTCTGTGGAGAAGAAATCTTGCCCAGTATAATTCAGTGGTACAATTTCCGTTGACATTTACATAGGAGTTTGCTCAATATCTATATGTAAGGAACCAAGTACTTTATAAGTCGTTAGGGGTTGGAGGCCAGAGACCCACATTTGAAATATCAATCCTTCTGATTCAAATCCATGTTGCTTGCACTGCTTTGAAAGAAAGGAGAGAGAGGCTGTGAATCTAGATAAATAATACAAGTTAGTTTTCTCTGTTTAAAAATTTAGCCCAGTGTTTTACTGCATCTGCAGCTGATTTCACCTATTGCCTTGTTGCAAACCTAAAGGCTCTCACTTGCAGGATCTCCCCTCTTGCTGAAGAATGAGGGATGTGGTGAATTTGACTTACACTCCTTCATGCCCAAATGCAAGGACATTTTTTGGCCAGATACTACTTTGAAATAGATCCATGTAGCCTTCACTAACCACCTAACTCTCTATTTTATACATAAACACTCTATTTTATACATAACCTTCTGTCTGCTTCACAGAAGCCTTGTATCTCAGACTAGCTTTTTTTAGGAGCAACTGTATTTATCCTGATGTCCCCTCTCCCTCTTGCTGTTCAGTAGCTGCCTGAGTGACAGCTAGATTCTTCCTTTTGCTTATAAATATTTGCATTTACAATGTGCAGTAAGTCTATACCCTGCAAGTCTGAGAGGCAAACCCAAGCTGGTGGCAGCCCAGTGTGTGCCCAGCTGGCATCTCATGGTGTGGAACTGCCCCTTGCCATGTCCTCTTTGCTCACTTCCCCTTGGAAACCTGGGGGAACTAAGACTTTTTCCTACAACAAAACACCAAGAAACCTCTGCTTTCATATGACCAGATGTGACCAAAATCGAGCTGTTCTTATCATTTGCATCAGCAATGAGCAAGTAAACCTGCAGTGGGCTCGTATTCCATGGGAATGCTGCCCAGCATGCTCCTGCACTTTGGTGGTGCTGTGTGTCTGTGTATTTTTGTCTGGGTCACAGGGGACAGATTTGTTTTGACTGTGTGTGGCCACCCAGGACAGATATTTATTGATCCAAAGTGGTTTCAGGGGGCGGCTAGACATTGATCACGCTCCTGATTGCATGACAAAGGCAAGCTTTTGGCACTGAGGTGTGTGCACAAGGCTGTGCTGCTTGTCCCTGTGGAAAAATTTGACACCACTGCTGTAAAGTAATAGAGATCGATCTACTAAACCCCTCTTATGCTCTGAATTTCTTTTGCAGCATCCTCTCACAATGATAATGTTATTCAACGGGGATCTCTACAGCCTCTTGAATTTCCTCAGCTTTGCCAGGTGGCTTTTTATTGGACTGGTAGTTGCTGGGTTGATTTATCTCCGATATAAACGTCCTGATATGCCTCGTCCTTTCAAGGTAACATCTGCTCCCTACTCTTTTACATGAATCCTCCCTCCTCTCTGTCCTGTAGTCAGACAGCAAGGGAGCATTTTCTGATGTATCAAGCTAACCTCTTTTTAAGGAAAAGCAAAGTTAAGAGAAAACAGTGTTTTGCAGTGAGGACTGAGAGTTTTCCTTCAAGGTTCCCAGTGCTACCCCAGCAGTGTTCCATTCTGCAAAAGTATTCTTGCTTCTTCCCTGTGCTTGGGGGGGCAGAGGCTGAAGCTGCTGTGCTGAGATGAGCTCAGTTTTGCCTGTCTGCTGCATTCAGGCTGTGTGCTGTGTGAACATACCTTGAGCCCTCTGCAGTCACAGAGGGTTCAGACTGCAAATATGTGCCAACCTGATTTTCAGCCAGTCCTCCATTTAATGTCTCCTTTGATAAAGGCCTGGATAATTTTACCACCAAAAAGTCATGTCAAGCATAAGAATATATGAGAGAGGGCATTTATGTCATTGCATATCCAATATCAAATATGCCAATTTTCTGTGCAAATAAGTGGTTAGTGTGATTATTGTGATGCTTGGCAGTGGATTTGCAGACAGAGCTATTGTGAACTCAGAAAGAAAATGCTAATAGTCCAGCCCCTTGAATAGTAGCTATTTTGGCCTTGGTTCTGCCATTTTTTCTTGCTTCTTTTAAGTAATATCATACAAAGTAAGTTGTCCCATTGTGTATCCAGAAAGATAATATCCATTGTCAAAAAATTGAGAAATATATCCCTATTCCAATGCTGCCAAGAAGACTATTTTGTGTAGAAAAAAGAATCTCTATTGTTGTATTCTTGTAGGTATATTAGTAAATAAGGAGGTGAACAGTACAAGCTATTTTGCTTTGATTAAAAAAATGCTTTGACAGTACACAGAAGAGGAACAGTGATGTTTTGAGGCATGAAAGGAAGAGAAAAATCTCCAAGGAATTCTCAATTCCTCAATTCTCCATTACACTTATTGTCTCATAAGCCATGCCTGTAGGCATTTCCTTCAGAGAGTTGCTAAGAGTGATTGTATTGGTGTTCTTAAAAATTGAGCAAATAAATTTGGTATGGTTACTTTGTGTGCTTTCAGCAGTGACACTGGCAATGCTATCAGTCACACAGTCAGAAAGTGCTTTTTCAATGGCTATCAGGTGCATAGCACTATCAAATATCTTTATCACTAGTCAAATTACTGTTTAATTTGCTCTCTTCCTGCTAGATCTTGATTTTTACCTTAGGAAGAAAATCAATATGTTCTTAATAGTTTTAAAAGGTGACTTGAGCTCCTGGTTGTGTTTTAAAATGTTTTCTAATGGGTAATTATCAGAACGGAAATCTTTACTGTGGTTAGAGCTGCTGGGGGATTAGAGGAAGGACTTTTACAATGTAACTTATTTACAGTCCTTGCCTTTTAAAGGATGTAAAACACTGGAGTGTTTTAGAGTGTAATTAAGAGACTTCTGTGGTACTCGCTGCATAGCAGTTGGCAGGGCCTGGCTTCTGCAGTCACTGACATTTTGTGTGCCTGTTCCAGACACCCTCATTTCTCCAGAACTGTCCTGTACTGCTGGGTCTTACCCAATTTACATTTCGTGGCAAGTTAAATGCCTTGGCCATTACTTTACGTTGACCTTATTATTTAATGTTTCTTTGTGTGGTTATTTTCCAGGTTCCTCTATTTATTCCAGCGTTGTTTTCCTTCACTTGCCTCTTCATGGTGGCGCTGTCACTTTACTCTGACCCAGTGAACACAGGGATTGGATTTGCAATAACCCTGACTGGCATTCCTGCCTACTACCTTTTCATTGTATGGGACAATAAGCCAAAGTGGTTCAGAAAGCTTCTAGGTAAGTCCTGGTGTGGGGCTTCTCTCCTTCATGCTGACTCCAGGAGTTTGTCAGGGCTCTCTCCACGTTGTGAAATCCTTTGGATCGATGCTCTCAGCTGCTGTGGGCTGGGGGTGACAACACAATTTTCTTTTGGGCACACGCTCCAGCATTGCTCTGCCAGTGGCCATCAGTGTCCCCTAACTAATGAGGTACATTCACAGCAAGGCTGTTCTTCAGCCCTGATTGACTTTAAGTGACTGATGCTTCTTCCCCTCCCTCCCTCCCCTACAAACACCTAATTCCTTTTAAATCACCATCAGCCTCTCCTGACCATGTCTCTGTGCTAATAAAGACAGCACTGCACTCCTTGGAGAATCTGTTTGGACTCTTGAGCAAAACATGTGATGGCAGGATGAGCATGGTGTTCCCCTACTGAGCCCATGTGTTTGTGGACCACTGAGGAGTGTTTGGAATGGCACTGGAAGTGTCTGGAAGGTTCAGGCAGGCTGGGCATGGGAATACTGTCCTTAGCAGTGGCTGCTGACAAGGTGATAGCAACACATACCATGGCTGACGCGCCTCTATGGAAATTATTTCTGTGCTTCGTGAGGAATGACCTCTGTGTGACTTGGCTAGTGGTATTTCATGCCTGAAATACACTGAGAATCCTTTCTGTACCATTTATGAAAGGTTTTGAGAGGATTTGTGGAAGTTCTGATGTGTTAGAGAAGGATTATTTGGAACATTTCAATTAGAAGTCAGTATCACTTATTACAGCTCTTCCTTTTCATTTTTTTTGTTACTCAGGTGATACACTTCCAAAAAGAAGGAAATTTTCAAAACACAAAATAAGACTATTGGCAAAATATTTCAGGAACGAGGCACAGTTTATTAAACAAAACAAATAGAAAATTTCTTTTGCTGCAAAACTAAAACTCAACCTGTGAAATCTTTAACTAAAAGTAGTTGATTTCTATAGAAGGTGAACCAAAAGTACACACTGTCTTCTGTGCTTCAGTCTTAATTGATGATTTAAAATGAGCTGCTCACAAGAAAATAATAGTGTTTTTATATGTAATTACAGTATAACCAGTTGTATGTATTTTATCAATATAAATATGTTACAGAGTTATAACCTATCTGCTGTAGAATATGTGAATTTCCCTCTCAATACATGCTGGAAAGTCCACAGACAATAGGGCAGAAAGTATTTACAGAAAAAGATGTTAGATTAGGCTAGAAAAATCTTAATTTTATAGCCAAAAAGTTATAAATTACTTGCAGTGTCCTGGGAATGGGTAGAAATCTTCAGTACAAATTAAAGCAGTTGCATGCAGAAGGACATTCTATTAAGTATTTGGGATTTAGTCTGTTTAGAATTTCTCAGTCTTGACATTTAGGGTCTAGGAATTTTTCCCTTATCAAATCCAGGAGCTTTTTGGCATTTCCAGTCGTGTCTCATAGGATTTGGAATACAGCTACTTGAGTCTTTGGCCACGGGATGCCAGTATTGAACTACATTACTTGGGCAAGAGAAAGAATATTCTCTTTAAGGTAGACTGGATAGATGTGCAGATTTTACTGCCAGCTGTGACAATGAAGGTGAATAATTTCTAGCTTTTGAGATAACACAAAATTCTCCTCCTAGGAAAAGTCTTTGTGCCTGTGTCATATCTATGGATGGGCATGGTGTACTGGCTCAGAGGGGAAGGCAGCAGAAACCAGTCAGTGAGGGAAACAGCTTGTTTGCTTTGCAATTATTATCCCCAAAATAACAACAGTAAAGACAGAAAACTGATGCTGACAGTTTTGAGGTGGAGCACAGTGGAGATTTCCTTGTGAAATAAACAGATTTTTCTTTTCCCTAAGAAGAGGCAATAAACCTTCTGTGTGGAGTCATTAAGCTAGCATTATTTTGGGAGACCCATTGTATAACCTGGGAACATTTACGAAAGGTATTGAATGAGGATAAATTAACTTAAAGTACCTCTGTGAGATATAGAAAAGAAATTGGGCAGCTGCAAGCTTGATATTCTAACCTTGAAACAATATGTCTTACACAGGCAGGAAAGTGTAATTCCAGACACGAGGTGAAGGACAGTATAAAAAAGTGGGATTGTCATTTAAGAGGTAGATTTTTGCCAGAGTAACTGGGTAACTTTCTTTACCCAAGGAATCCTCTCCCAAGGCTGGAAGTCTTTGTTCTGTACTTATGGCATTTACATTGCCCATTCTCCTCACAAAATTGCTGCCCTGAACAAAAGGTAACTTTACAGCTTGTAGGATTTGTAGATTCCGGGATGGTATTTTGCAGTGAGAATAAGGTTTTGTTCTCTCCTCTTCCAGAGGAATTTTGCTGTAGCACTAGATGTGCTGGGACAAATAATTTTCAGCTAGTACAGGCTTCATTTGACCTCTGCATTCTTGCTTTTTGTAAAACTAATGTGAAAATGAAAAAAGTTGAGCCTAGAAAATCCTAAGCAGCAGGTAAGTGTGTAAAAGGATGTGTCACCAGCATGAGAATGCTTCTATCTGCACTTCCTCAGCTGAAAACCCAACCTTATACTCACACTTAAAACATCTTTATTTCTTTATGGTGGATTGAATTGCCAGGAGGTAAAAAGTTGAATCCTACTTTTTTCATAGCTGAACCCTTGCTGGAAATGAGATCTCTTTATATAACAAAATATCTCTGCCAGGGTTATTTAGCAACACCAGAGGATGACACTTGCTCACTTAGGACAAGCTCAGTTTGCTTCTCTCTGTCGAGTTTGTAGTGGGATCCGTGGGAGATTATCTCAGCATTTTGCTATTACAGATTTCATGTCCAGTCATATACATGCAATAAAATTCCTGCTTGCTTTCCTCACCTAAACTTTATGTGGTGCTTGTGTATATACAAGGGCTGGGTTTTTTTATAAAGGTTGTCCCCTGGGACCCATTTGCAGTGAATTCTCCTCTCAGAAAGGGAAAATTAGGATTTAGAGTGGGCTGGGGAAGTTATCTGCACTGTCATGGTGTGTTAAGTTGTCTTGTGACAAATGTGAAACTGGTCCTGTAACTCTGCTCCGAGCAGGCAACATAGAGGTACTGACTGGAAACAGATTGGAACATTTTCATAGGGGAGAATGCTCCTTATACTGATTTATTCTGAGTACATTGCAACCAGAAAATGCAAAGAATGCCAGCTCCCCCCGCTCGTCTGCTCTGCTGTGGCTTCATCCCAGGAGACAGAAAAACTGCTGCATGGAAATGGAGGACTGGGCAAGGTCTGGCTGCTGGTGGGTCTGTCCACTTAGGTGAACAAAATCACAGCCAGCTCTAGAGATGCCCAGGATTTCCTTCTGTTTTGTTTTCTGAGAGCTGTCATGCCACTGCTCAACTTCATAAAATTCTTTTTCCCTTTGCTTGTCCTCAAAGCTGGCAGGGCTGGGATGGCAGGGGTGAAGCCCTGCTGTTTTCCTGCTCCTGGCTTTCCCCCTGTCCTTCATCCCTGCTACCTCAGCCCAGCTCTGACGTCCCCACTGTGGGTAGGGAAGGCAGATGGGAGGAAAATGCAGTGCCTGGAGACTCTCAGCCTCTCTGCCCCTATCAGTTTATAGCCTGAGGGCAACCTGGCTTTGCACTGAACCGGTGACATCCAGAGAAACGAGGAAAGGATGGTAGAATCTGCCTTAGACAGGAGGTCAGAGATGTGGTTTCAGTTCATATCTTCTGTGAGTTGCATTGTTTCATCCTCCTGGCTTTGCACTGTGTCAATGCCAACATTCATGCCAGACATTCAAGAAAAATGAGAACTTTCTTTTACAACAATTTCTGCTCATTTAAAATAGGATACTAAAAAAGAGTGATAAATGGAAAGAATTGTAAGAAAATGGTCTTTTACTATTCTATATGTACTATATGTGAATTAACTGTGCCCCATTTACGCATCAGTACCCTAAAAAGAAAACCATCACAAGCACAAGAAGGAAATAAATATCCAGAGTGAAAAAAAAAAAGCATGAAGTTTTTTGCTTAGGCAGGTCTTGGCAGAGGTAAATTAATTTATTTGAATTCTTCCAGACTTTTGTTTCAACATAATGTCTTGATTAAAGCTAAGAAGCTATGCAGAGTAGTCATTTTTTAGGATAGCCTTTAAAAGCATGCAGACTTTTATTGAATAAGATTATACATCCATACCATTCCATTATTATTGTATATGCACGGCCTTGGATCAGAGGCACAGAAAACCGTTAAAAATAAGAAAATTTTGAGTTTAAAATATATATGTATATGTGATATGCATGACCTGTGTGAAGTCTATGTGCAAGTAGCCTGTATAGAAGCTAAGATAATTTTGCTGACTGCTTCTCCTTCTTCATCTCTCGTGCAAAATATTACCATGTGCTTTTATCTTTGCAGGCAGGATAACCATAACATTGCAAATCCTCTTGGAAGTCATCCCAGCAGAGGAAGATCAGAAATCATGATCATCATGTGCAGCTTTTGGCTTGGTGTTTCATTTCTACCTGAAAGAAAAGAGCAGGGAGACTTATCCCCCTTCCTAACATGCTGCAAACTGGAGGAACGAGTCACAGTCGCGATGGGTAGCGAACAAGTTGCTTACCAGAATTGGTTTTTATGATGCTGTTGCAAATTATTTTTTTTTAAAGTGGTTGGTCTATGTGTAGAAAGCAAGCACTTGTACTACGAGGGAACTCTTTGCTGTTTCTTTTGGTACAGTGTCTTACTTTAACAAACTGTAAGTTCATCAAACAGCGATTTTGTTTGCCTTGTCCCTGAAGATGGGTTTAAGTGATGTGTGATAGCTGGGTGTACTGTGAAGAATGTATCTTGCTTTCTGTCCCTGGAGGTCTCAACTCTCACCAGAGCAAGGGTGAGATAAAGCTGCTGAGTTTCACATGCTACATTCTTCCCATCACTCTGTTTGGAAGCCTGATTTGACTTCATTTGACTCTCTGGAAGCCCCAGCACACTGATGCAGAAGCACCACTCCCCAGACTCTTGTGATGGCAAACTCAAGGTTTCTCAATTCCAGAGTTCTTATACCACAGCCAACAGAAACACCTTTTGAGACTTTGTATTTCTGCCAGTGGGGCAGAAAGGTTTTAGCACGGGAATTTTAGCAGTAATTTTATGCATGTTAAATTTTTTTACCAGGCTGGAATTAATCACTGATTTTACCAGTGTTTGTGCGTGCACCTGCACACACAAAATCCAGCAAGTTGAGCAGTAGCCTTCAAAGGAGTCAAAATATTTTAATGTCACCTCCACTGCTATATGAATATTTCCTATCTGGAAGCATATGGTCCTGCAGTTATCAGTCAGGCAAACCTGATTTTAAAGTTTTGTATCAGTGTTGGTGGGCAGAAATAGATCTCAATTGGTGGGAGCAGGGTAAAGATATGACAATAAATGCAATATTTTTTTATGAATAAGGTATAAGGCAGACTACAGCAGATTTACTGATTTGAGTGAGATGTGTGCCTGATCTGTGGGCTTTTCCCTCAAGCAGGCTCCAGTTAACAGGGTTTTGGAACACTGAGGAACATGTGCTTTTCCTGTCTTCTCCTGGGTTTTATCTCAGCAGAAACAGGCTGATAAACTGAAAACTGATAAAATAAAATGAAATTGATCTCCAGAACTATTTTTGAGCTGAGCTCTGGCTCAAATATGAGCTGAAATTTTGCTCTTTTTTAAAGATAGTTGTATAACTAAAGAAGTTTTTTAATACTTAGAAATTGAGTTTTATATTCTTAATGACTATCCAACCTTAAGGTTAAGGTTCATTATCATTCTATTAAGAATATAACACCTAACTGTTGAATGCACTACTATCTGAGCTGTCTGCTTTCAGCAAGTCACGTTTCATGAAAATTCTTATGGAACTAAGCAACATTTAACTTCCTAAATTGGGAGAAAAGCACAACTAGTAGCCAGACCACTACAGCAAAGGGAGACTGTGTATTGTATATATGTTGTATATATCCAGAATATTTACTGCTTTAAAGGTTTTAAAGGTACAGTAATGTGTCTTAAATGTATACATGTTTTTTTATTTTGTATCTCTGTGGTGGAATTTCACAAAAGTAGGGAAATGCAAGTAACTGCTTATGGAGAAGAGCAGTAATTTAAGGCACAGAAAGCATTTTGCAAACAGTGTTTTTCTTGAAATGTTTTCTGTTTACTGTAATTTAGTGTTTTTTGAATTATTTTTTTGGCAAACATTTTGAGAGAGTTTTCTTTTGTGTTGGCAGTGGATGTGTTTATTTAGTGCTTATGTTTGGGTCACAATTCTGCCTTTGAGGCCATCTCCTGCCATCCCCGTTCATCAGGGTTTGGCCTCTGTCGTCACAGAGCATCTTCAAAGCACACAAAGCACACTCTGCTTCTCTCTGACAGAAATAAACTGACTGGCACCCTGCAGGGGTGCACCTAACCCATTCCTCCCCTGATGAATGCAAAGTGGATGGGATCCAGAGCAAAGCCACTTCCAGAGCAACAGTGGATGCGACTTTTTCACTCTGTTTCGTTCCCCTGTATTCACTCCCCTTGTGCCACATTACTTGAAAGTTCAATTGTAGGCAGTGTTAACTTGTAGAAATAAATGGGCTCCATAAATACAACCCAGTGTTGCTTTGTTTTCTCATCGTGGCCTTCAGGGTTTAGAGATGTTTCTGAAGCCTGATTCAGTGAACATATTCTTGCTAGGTTTAGTTCATGTAAAGGGTTAATTTATCCCAAGGGAAATCCTGCGACTTGTTGATTGTGAAGTTGTGTATTTTAGGGAGGAAAAAAATCACATGCAAAATAAAAGTCTGGGTTTTTTGAAGGTGCAGAGGGATTTCAATTTCAGGTTTAGTTTCTTTAGCACGTGTGAGTACAGTACCAAATAATGTAATTGGGTTTCCACTGTATCATGAAAGTCGTCATTAAGGATTTTTATTACACTTGAAAGTGAGGCGTATTTTCAGAAACTGAGGAAAACCATTTTCTCTTAAAGCATCAAGTCCTCCTATAAGATTTTTAAGTATTTCTTTTCAGAGTCATAGAGGAAATTCTTCTAGAATAAAGGATAGACTTTATATGTACTCTTTCTTATTAGGGCCTGAGGTGATCAGGCCAATGAGACTAATTCTATGGAGAATTTCAATGATTCTTCTTTTTCTTGCCTTTTGCACTTTTAAATCAACTGGATGTACCAAAAGATATCTTTCTTTTTGTTTAGGTGGTTGTTGCTGTTTTCTTTCCTCTTTGGACTTGCTGTTTTTCTAGGGTATAGGTGAAAGTGTCACTGAAGACAAGAGAAATGAACATCTTATGTGAGTAGCAAATACTGCTCAGGTTTAGGATAACATTCAGCACCTGAAGCCTCTGAAGGGGCTGATATGCCTCTGCAGCTTCTAATCTGGAGCATCACAATTCCCCCATAAGAATTATTTATTTTCAATTCAGGTTGAAATAGAGGTTTCTTTTGACCACGCTACACCTTCCATATTTTTCAATCTGAATGAAGAACAAACAAAAAGACTTTGCTTGCCAAAGTTTCATGTGCCTTTTTCTATCCTTATATAAATATAACTCTTTGTCTGAATGTGTATGCTCCTGCTTTTTTGATTTTCACAGGGAAATCAGGCTTCAATTTAAGAATAGTTTCCAAATGTTCAATACACAGAAGAAAGCAGTAGTTATTTATATCCACAAAGTACATAATTGTGTTGATGTAACAAGTTAGAGGATTTCCCATTATGTTCAGTGCCTCTAGAATTTCTGACTTAAGAATTAGCCATATATCAGGATCTAAACAGATTTTAATTAGCATTAAGTTTTTGAGAAATTGGGATATTTCATTTTTTCAATGTAGTTATCAAATATTGTGTTTAATGTCCAGCAGACCACAGATAGCTTGGACAGCAGAGCATGGAGCAGGTAATGAACATACTGAAATCTAATACAAAAATTGTGTTTATGTCTGCAAAGGATGCAGAGTACAAAGTCTGGCATTTGAACCCAGACGGGGGAAGAGCAGGACAATGTGTGATGACCCCTGTTTGGTTATAGGGCAGCTCCCTAAGGCTGGAGACTCTTCTGCAGGACAACTGTCCTAAAAATGTATACTGTGCCCATGCCATTTTGTGTCCTGCCTAAGGTGCTGTGGAGTCCCTTTTAGCCTGGCTCTCGCCCTGGCAGGGTAAGTCTCATGGAAGGCTGGTACTGTCAGAGGGAGATGGCAGACTGAGATATCCCTGTGCCTTTTCTGTAGAACACATCACTTGTGATTTTTCTTTTGCCTCTTGAACATCCTCCTGCATTCTTTGAGCCGTTCCTGTCTGGTGGCATCTGGAGTAACTGAGGAAATCCTCCACACCTTAAACACCTCTGGGGATTTTTTGAGACTTGGCAAACTGATGGAGTCTTTTGGTTGCCTTCAGAAGCCTGTAGAATTTTCTTGCTTGGTAGTCCATGCTTAATTTGTTTTCTGTTGTATTTTTGCCAAGGAACATGGGGAACATGTCAACAATTGACATAATTTCTATTTACATCTGCTTTCTTGTTTCTTTTTTATTCAAAGAAGCTTTTGAAATAATTTTTCCTTGAAGTGCAAAGATCCAAATGGATAAAACACCTGTTTCAACAAAGGATTAACTTCATCAAGAGAGAGTTTGGATCCTCTTCATGTTCCCTGTAACAGGAGTGTCTATGGTGTTGTGATGTATATCAAAGCTTTGATATTTTCTAAATATGATATTGGTGATGATCCAACATGTTTATAAAAATGTTGTGGCTACAGTCAGTTTTATCCTCCTGTAGCTCATTCTCTGCTCCCAGCTCAGGCTACAAAATGTTCCCACTGCTAAGCTTTTCTACAGGCCTTTTTCAGATCCAGGGATTCACCTACATCTCCTTTGAAAGAGAAATGCCATCCCTTCCTTTGTGGTGCACCTCAGCCCCTAGAGCTGGATGTTAGCAGGTGACCTTAGCTCTAGACAGGCTCTTTGCTGAGCTCAGAGCTTGTTCTATTCAAGGGAACTTGGAGCCCTGGGTTTTAAAAAGTAGCTGGCTTTTGCAATCACCTCTCTTACTTGTACTTAAAATGTTTTGTAAAATTGTCAGATAGGAATTTTGGTGCTTTTTTTAATGTGGTTTTGTGTGTGTGTGTGATTTTTATTTTTTCCCCCTCCCTGTTAGTTATGAGAAGTTAAATGTTATGGGATCTTCTAATTTTACCCTGTGCCTTTGGCTCTGCCTGAAGAAAGCCACTTGCTGCAGTTTCAGCTGCCAATATCTCTTTGCCACTCAGTCATTACAGTGTAATTTGGTCTAAAGTACGTGCATGATTTGCTGCTAGCAGGGCTGGCTTGCCTTAATTATGACTTCCAGCTGATTTCTAACGATCCTCATCAATGAATATGCATAGCAGAGCAGTCAGGCTGGTGCAGATGAATGACTTCTTGAGAACTTGAGCTTTCATGATATCTATGGATCAAGCTGTTTAAACTTATCAAGGCAGGATCTCTGGCTCAAACTGGATGGAGGCTTTCAGAAGAGTTATGACACAGCCCAGGAAACAATGAGTGCAAAGCCTGAGATGTTTTAGACTCTATGTACGTGTGCATTCTTCCACATTTGGCAAAATTTCTGGGAGAAAATGAGGAAAGTCCGAGAGATATAAACGGGACCTCCTAGGCAGATGACTTCCCCAGTGCTTTCTTCTTCATTCACCCTGACTGAAGGCTACAAATACATTTTCACTGAGAGCATTTCTATTCAGTGTCTCTTCTGTAAGCCAGCTCTTTGAAACATCTGTATTCAATTTTAAGCTGGGCACTGTTCTTGCCCATCTACTTGTCATTTGATTAAACCTCCTGTTTTTCCTCACCTGAAAACTGTCATGTCAAAGAAAACTGGTTTTCTAGGCTGTAACAGTACTTTTAAAAAGTAACACAGTCATAATTTAGGGTCACACAGAGCTCTAAAGCGGCTCCAAGCAGGAACCTCCTCACAGGCTCATATAGTTTTGTTTTGTTTGCAGATTGCTGCTGGAGGATGTTAAAGTTTATCACAGTAAGTACTCAGGTCCTCTCAGGTATCAAGGAAGTGGTGTTTTAATAGAATCCTTGCACTTGCACTCCAACACCTGATTAAAGGTCCTGACTTGGCCAAGTTGGCATTAGAAAATTTGGGCACGTAGTAAACCCCACTCAAGGGTATGAAAACTCTGTGGGAGATTTGGACAAGCTGAAAGACTACATGCTGAAAGACAGCAGTGAATTTTATGATCAGGCACGTATGTATACTTATTACTTGCCTATTTCAATTACCAATAGCTTCATTAAAAAAAAAAAAATCTGTTATACTGTTCTAGAGGGACATTTCTGGTTTCCTGAGTTTGTTTTTATTATTTTGTTCTTTGTTGTTGTTGTTATTTTTTTTTTTTTTTCATTTTTCTTAGCTTTGTTTTTGAGCATTATATTCAGGACAGCTCCCTCAGGTGTTCTGCTTGAAAGCTGGGGCAGACAAAGAAGCTTTTAAGGGAATTCTCACTGTATTTTCTCTACATTTACTGCACAGTGCAATTCAATATTCATAAATTACTTTTGGCTGCTGTTAGTATTTCCCATCTCTGTTTGCTAATTCATGTACCAGATATATTTAAAACGAATCTTTAAACATCACGGGATTTGATGCTTGTTCCACATGCAACAGCTCAGTATTGAACCAAACTCCAATGCTTTGTACTAATGCTAAGCCCTGCCTTTGATTTTGTAATAAATATAGGAGTCAGAGGCAGAATAAATCAGATCCTGTACTGTCAGGTTGGCAGGGATGATTGATCATACTTTTTTGACAGCACTGCATTTGACTGCAAGTCTCATGCAGCCCTGCTTTAGATCATGTAGAGGCATCTGGATGATGAAAAGCAGGCTGGCTTAGAAGACAGCACAGAGTGCTGCACCACTGTCATATTTATTTAGTGGCATGCGTCTGCTAAAATGCTTCAGGTTGTAGCTCATGGTAATAATTCTCTCTTGTGTTGAATCCATCTTGGCCCATTTTTATTCCTTTACCCATATTTTAAACAAAAATTGTTTTCAAAAACCTTTCCAAAATGGAAACCTAAAGCCCTTATCTAAAGCAGACACATGTGGGTAATAAAATAGCTCATCTCTACACTCACTGAGAGCGCTGTTTTTAGAAATGAAATCATTATGTGTTAGTCAAAAGGTTAGGTGGTCACCCCAACACTCATGCTCTTCCTGCTTTAGCAAAACCAGTTTACTCATGTGTCAGAAACTCTCTAGTCCTACAAACTTGAGTTTGGTTGCTGTTTGGCTCTTGGTGATGGATGTCTGCACCAAAGCTCTGGTCTTGAATACTGCATTTGGATCTGAAACCCAAAAGTTTCTCTGGGCAGAGGGAGCAAGGAGCAGCAGCCTGTGGCTGTGTCCCTGTCCTGCCTTGTTGTTGAGGGGTTTGTGTGTTTGTCATAAGTGTAGCACTCATCTGGAAGCTGCTCTCGTGGAGAAATTGTAGTTCATTCATGTTAGGAATGTGCCTGCATACAAGCTACAGGCTGGTGCAGCACGTTGTGTTGGGTTTGCTCACAGTTTTTCAACCACATTATTTGAGATGCATTTATGTTTGGCTTGTATGGCTTTAATCTAGCTTTCTCTTTTATAATACAAGTTATTTTCTGTATGTAGATATACAGGTATGTGTGTGTTCTGTAGGGCTAGGAATGCAGAGCTGCACTCCTGCGTTGCAAGTTTTAGACAATCAGTGAAGTGTTATTTAATGCATGCCAACTTCTTTTTTAATACTGTTTCTAAGGTAAATTGCAGCAAGCGCACAGCTACCCACCATGGAATAATAAACTGATATAGAATGTGTGGGGAGAAGGCAATGAGCCAGAATCATTAAAAAGCTCAGTGCACCACTCCAGCAACACAAAGCAGTTGTAAAGCTGAGGCTGGAATTGCACACGTCAAAGGGTGTGCGCCAGTAAATCTGGCCCTGGTAATTTTATTGCAAATGACATACAAGCCAGAAGAACATTTAGATAATTGAAATTAACGCTTCTAACAATGATCTATAAAGCAATGAGTGACAATCGAGAGGTTCTTTCGAGCTCTTTGTTGCAAACCTATAGTACTTCACAATCCATTTTTCTCCAATATAAATGAGACAAAGTAACACAGACTCTCTTTTCCTTAAGAATGGAACATCTTTTTGGTAAGGCATCATACCAGCCCCTAGTTTGATAAACACTGCGACTGTGCATGGAATGAAGGCTTGTTATTTTGGTCTTGGAACGAAGTTAGATAAAAAAGGAAAAGATAATAAAAAGGAGCTCTTGGAAAAACATTAAACAGATTTCTTTTTTTTTTTTTTTTTTTTTTGATTGATGCAAATCTGCACCTGTGTTTACTCATATCAAAGTGACTGTGCATACCAGATCATGTGAACATAGCCTCTGGGTAGGTAGAAAAGCTGCTGCAAACTTTGAAGTCCTTTGGAGGGTGTAACCACTACTTGAAGACTTTGGATATTCTTCACTCTCAAAATTAAAAAAAAAAAAAAATATTTTGTACTTCTTCTGTTCCATATTTTTCAACATTGCTCTTAGAATATAGCCATTTCCTTTCTTTCCAACTAAACTGATGAAAGAGGAGATTCAGTCTCTCAGGCAATAAATCAGCTTTTTAATGTTGGATCAGCTATTTAAATCACTGTTTGACCATATTATTAGCCAGTCTCTCATTAGGCTGCCTCCCAAAGCCACCAGGTAGGGAGCCTGCTATCTTACAGCGCCCCATCCAGGCAACAAGCCTTTAAATGAACCTGGAAAGAAGTGGGAACACTGCCTTGCATCGTGTTGTGCACAGGGGTGAAACGTTTCCCTGTGGGTTAGAACTAAAATCCCACCAGAACCCTTTTTATAACTGAGATAGTTTTGCTTACCCGAGTTCTGTGCAAAAATCTGGCCATCACCTTCTAGTCTATCAATCTGAGCTCTTTCATGAATACCAAATTCATTTCAAAAAACTTCAGAGTCAGTAAAACAATTTCTGTAGAGGAAGCAGCAATATTGGGAAAGCAGTGGAAATACTGGTTTGCATTAAATTCCCCTTTTTTGTCAGATGATAGGGATGCTTCAGAAGTACTACTGCAAATATTTAAAAAAAACCCCCAACAATTTCTGCAGACTTATATAGAACATTTTGTTCTCAAATAAAAGCAGACATATGTGTGTGTGAGAGAAGAAATAAAGCATTGCAGGGGGGAGAACACATAAGAGCAATGTTCTGTGTACTAATCCTGAAACTCTGGGGAAGGAGAGAGTGCTTCAGGAGGGGAGTTGTGCTGCCAGAATTTTGGGACTCTGATATTCCTGTCTTTTCTCCTGAGCACCTCCAGCATCAGTCTTTCAAGTGCTGCCACTGTGGAGACATTTGGCTGGAGTGGTTTTCCCTGTCTGGGTGGTGGAAAAGGTGCAATGTACCTGGGAAAGCCATCATCCCCCATGGAGAGGCAGCCCCATACCCAGTGGGACTGTGGAGTATGGTGAGAACAAGGTCTGGGAAGAAACAGGTGGCTTTTGAGAAACCACCCAGAAGCCCATGTTTGTGACAAATGTAATTTACTGGAAGCTCTAAAACCGTGAAGTCTTTTATAGCAAGCTCCAATAGACTGTATAAAAGAAATGGAGCTCCAAAGTGAACATAGAGGTGCTGTCAGTGTTGTATTTCTGTGCTCCTGTCTCCGTAGGGGATAATTAATTCAGCTCCCTGGAGAGGTAAACACAGCTCAGGGAAAAAAAGAAATAAAAAAAGGAGGCTCAGTTCTTGAGGGCAGCTGTGAAAGCTAGATTATTTTAGGAGGCTGGAGGAAAGGAGAAAGATAACAGTAGGGAGATAGGCTGAATTGAGAGGATCGGGACAGTATGCCAACAGAGTCATCACCTGTAGGAAAGAATGGAAAGAATGGGCAGAGTTTTCTCCCTGTGAATTTAAGAGTCCTGATGTCTTGAAGAGGAAACTACAGGCTTAAAGTCCTCATAAAGAGGGAGGCCAGGGATGCAGACCTGTCTCTTCTTCCAGAGGAAACTGGTGGCTGCTATATGAAACCTGAGGGCAGGTAAGAACTGCCTGGGACAAGTTATAATGACCAGGACTGAAAAACAGGTCCAAGTTGTTGCAGCACTCATTTGTATGAACAGAGAATGAATGTTCATCTAAACCTTTAAAAATATCTGATTTGCCTTCCATGTTTTTCCTCATATTTACAGTCAGGGAACAAATGCATTTGAGTGTGGGTGACATTGTACCAGTCAACAAAGTGTGGCTTCTTAGCAGTCGACTCATATTCAACAATATTTGAGGATATTGTTTTGAAATCTTTAGTCTACAATTGAGGAATTAGATCCATAAGGATGTTGTGATTGATTGATTGAGACAGGCACATAATATTGTTTCTGTTCTGCTGAGGCACCTTTTGATGTTGTGGATGTCCCATTCCTGGACAAGTTCAAGGCCAGGTTCAACCTCATCAAATGAAAGGTGACCCTGCTCATGGCAAGGGGGTTGGAATGAGGTGGTCCTCAAGGTCTTTGCCAACCCAAACTATTTTATGATTCTATTCCAAACATTTATATTCAAAAGATAACAGGAAGAGCATGTTCCTGTTCCTGCAAAGTGCTTCAGTTACAATTATACATTTGAAGTAATTAAATAATAAATTAAAAGAGAGCAAGAGGTTTTGGGTTTCTTTTGGAACATTTGAGACATTTTAAACTGAGTAACTAAGTATTCAAATTTAACAGGAACTTACAGAGCCATAATTTAGAAGTTGTAGACTCTTTTTGGAATGGTAATGTTTTTTTCTTTCCTCCTAACTGTGTTCGTATTGCTCATGGGGTTCCAAAAGTACTTTGAAATTTTTGCTTGCAGTTCAAATCCATTCCTAAAAGATTTTGTTCATTAAAAAAAAAAGTGCTTTGCTTTTATTTTCTACACAGTTAATTTTCTTGCTTTCTTGGCAATGCTAGCAGCAGACCAGGAGCTATCATTGCAGAAGCAGCTATCTGAAACCTAGGCAGACTTAAGGATTTTACATTAATAACGTATTCTGCAGAAATCTTTTACTCTTCATTAACAAAATACAGGTGTGATGAGTATCATGATACTGCTGCTTTTTGATTTATGTTTCTGTTATTACAAAAATTGATTGGGACTCCACTTCAGTTGGTTTTCCTATCTATTATAATATGCCATATTCAATATGCTTTTTTTCTAAGACAACAATTTATGTTTAGAAGTTCTAGTCCAGAAAATCTTATCTTTCATAATTTCTTTCTGGTTTTCTTTAAGTTTTATTTCTAATAATTGGTAATGCTCAGATTCCTGCATTTCAGCCTGCAGGTTTTTTTGTCTTCCTGCCAAAACCTTCAGCATCATTCTGCTGTCCTTGGTGCTCAGTGTTTGTTCTCGTAAACAACTGCAGGATTTCCTTATGAAGAGATCATTGATAGGACAAGGGGGAATGGCTTCCAGCTAAAAGAAGGTGGGTTTAGAATAGATATTAATTAGAAATTCTTCCCTGTGAGGGTGGCACAGGTTGCCCAGAGAAGCCGGGGATGCCCCGTGTGAATGACTGAAGCACAGACCCAGACCAGCAGGGAATCTGAGTCCTTTATTCAAAGAAACAAACTGGTTTTATACACTTTTTCAAGGCATGGTATTTCCTTACATGGTAATTCTCACTATGTGACTCTATCCCATGTTGCCACATCAGCAACACGCATTCTAAATGTCCTTCTATGGGGTGATCATGTGTAGGAGAAGGGAATACAGGTGACCTTGCCCCTGATAAGTAGCAGCTGTGTTAATTACCCAATACAGCCTCACCCCTGATGAATCACAGCTGTACCCAATAGGGATGAGTGTGATACAAGGCAGTGGGTTAGCTGGTGAGGGGGGATCATCATGGAGGATCATGAACATGAGGACTTTGAAGAAGCAGGATCCTGGGGAGAGAGAATCCCTGCAGTGAGGTCAGTGTGGGTGTGCAGTCAGAGCTGTTGTTGGAACCTGCAGTCACAGTCTAGCCAGGTAAGAGCTGCAGTCAGAGTCTGCAAACTGATCCCTGCAGTCAGAGTTCAGCAGGAAATAACCAGCAGTCAGGGGCTGCAAGGGAAACCTCCAGCAGGAGCTGCTGCAGCCAGAGTCAGGCAATGGTTGGAGTCAGGATCAGTGAACTGTAAAGAGGAATATACCAGGGCCCTTTTCTTGCTGTGATAAACAATCAGTCTGTGTCTTGGCTCATTTCTAGCCTCTAACTAGAGGGCTGCTGTAACAATCATGTGCTATTCACCTGTCAGTCAGCTTCTGGCAGGCTCTTCTCTCGTAGGGTTCTACTGTGTGACACCTCCTCCCCTCAGGGTCAGGCAGAGACAAACTTCTCTGTGCTGCCATGTGCTTCTACAGGCAGGTCCCACAGCCTGCAGCTGAACTCCATCCCATCTCTTTCCACATCCTATCCTTGAAAGGGTTCAAGGCCTTTCTCCAATGTATCTGCCAGTGTTTTTTGGCCTGCCTTCCACCACTCAAAACAGAAATAGCTCCTGGAGGTGTGGGATAGAGACAAGATCTCATCCCACCTAAGGGTTTACATCTTCCTCTCATATGAGGCAAATACTGCCCATTTCCCATTGGCAATGCATGGATCTGAACTGGCTGCCAGTACCAAGAGAAAAAAATTATACAGGCAAGACACTACACTCATGGTGAATTTGAAACATTGGGATTTTTTACTACTGACATGGAAACTAGGCATTGCTGCACTTCTCTGAAGGGCAGGAAGTAATTGAACAAGCACAAAAAGAAGAGTGAGGAAGGCCATAAGAAGTACTTCTGCTGTAAAGATGTCATAGACTAGTTCCTTTTATTTATTTATTTATTTATTCCTTTATAGTAGGATATACTGAATTCAAGTTTTCAGAAGTTATTTTGCTATAAGCCTCTTCTTTGTCTTTACCATTGTAATTTCTAAGTCCATAGTCAGATGAAGTTATTAACATAAAGCCTATAAATTCAAGTCGTTAAACAGAATATCTGTCATTCAGCTGAAAATAATTCAGAAAAATAAATTGAAAACATTAAAATCTCTTTCAAACTGAGAGCTAGACCTCTTGTCCAGAGATCTGAAGACTCTGAGTCACCTAGCAAAGGCAACTGGTCTCCTCTATTCACTGTTTTGCTGTGAATTAAAAATTGATCACGTTTGTCATGGTTTCCACTGCAGCAAAAGAAGACTGGTGGAAATGGAATACCTGGCCCAATATGCAAAACCTCAGAAGTTTCTTGGAGATTCAGGAGGTGACTCCCTATAGTCAATCAGCATTTCTATGGGAAGAGATGCAATAGAATTGAACTACAGGCTGTGGGAGATCTCCCTTTTCAGGGGAGCCTGGCTAAATTCTTTGGAATTCTGCTAAATTCTTTGGAAGTTATTTATTCACCACAACAACTGTCTATAGATGAAAAGTCTACAGCAGAGTGTAAAATATCTTGCTTTTCCAATACTCTAATTCCACTTAGAAAGGCTCCTAGTGGCAGACTGAGTGTGGTCAGTATTGCTGCAAGGATTGCCCATGGATTCAACAGGGAACAGGAGACCTCCTGGCATAGCATCTAGCAGGGCCACCTTGGAACACTCTGCAAATTTGTGCTTGCATGAACCTGAACAATTTAAATATCCTGATGTTTAGAGCTCTGTAAAACATGCATTAAGCCTGCCTTCCTTCTTGAAAGATTGCCTTATAAATATTTAAATATAATGCGAACTTTTGTGAAAAAATCCCAGGAAAAAAACCCCCTTTAAAATCAAAACACTGGGATACATTATTACTACTTACTCATAATTTCCATTGATAAAAATATTAATAATAGTGATTATTGTCACTCTGCTGTATCTTTCCTTTCTGGTGCTATGGCAATTTCTTCACCACACGTGTGCTATTCAGACAGTTCTTCTTAAAATACTTACTCAGGTTTACTGATAAATACGTGATTTGCAAATGCAGTCCCCAGCTGAGCAGTGCATTCCTAGTTAGCAAACCATTTCTGCCTCCTATAAATGTGCTTAAGTGCTTTTCCAGGTGTGACTTAGACACATAATGTTGGACAGAACAAAGGGTCCAATAGAAGGCGAAATTTTTAACATGCTGTATATTTATTTCCACCATTTATTTCCTGCTTGCAACCTCTGTTCTGAGGGCCAAATTTCTGTTTAGCATAAGTGACAAGCCAGGTTAAGCAGAAGAACATTTTTCTCATGTACTGCTGTTACAGTTAAACTTTGCACAATTGGCTCTTTAGTTATTAAAAAAAAAAAAAATCAGGAAAAAGGAGAGGGAAGAAAGAAACATTGTAAAACTCCACAAAGGTAAGTTATGTGACTGCTTTGAAAAAAGAATTCTCTTGCTGGAATGTCAATAAATAAGGAAAGGACATTAAATTTTTTGAAAAAAATAGAGAAAATCAATGGAACAAATTCTAAAAGCCACCTGGTCTCTATATAGGATGAACTAGCACATAAATGCAACTAACTCCCTCAGCCTTTCATTTCTGGAAAAGGTGAAATTTTAAGCCATGATATTGTCCATCACTCATCTCATTAGTCATCTTGCAATCCTAATTGGTATTGCTAGACTAGATGCCTGCATTCCAGCTTTTCTCCTACCCCCATTGAACAGGGAGAGCACTTAATCAGCTCTTCCAGGGCTGGCTGTCCCCCTATGAAATGCCATCAAAAATCTGAGCACATTTTGTGGGGAGAGGAAGAATGTCATTCTGGAAGACTTCACTCAATGTTAGTGCATTTTATAAATGAACCTTAGGAACTGGACATTTTCCTAGTGATGTTTGTGAAGCACTTAACCATCTCAAATGGCAGAGGAACTAACCTCAGGATTAAAACTGCCCTGGTTTCTTCCTTTTCTTTATACCCCTATCTGTTGCTCTGTATGTTGCTTCATTTCTTTGTAGGACTTTTATATTTGCATCCAAGAATCATACGAGAAAAATTGGGTTGGAAGGGATCTCAATGGATCATTTGGTCCATCTTGGAGTCTGGCTTACAGGCTGATACTGTGAGGTGTGAGTAGGACAGAGGGAACTGGGGAGGTTGGATATTATTACCACTAAAGTTCTGTGAACCTTCAGGCAGTGTTTGTGGTTTCTCAAAGAGAAAGCAGACCTCTCTCATGGCGTGGCATGACAGCACATCTGGGGCTAGCAAACAAAAGCATTAAAATGGCAGAAGGAGCAACCAAAGCTCCTATTAGACTGAGGATAATAGTAAAATAAAATTTTACTTTTAGGATTTGCTGTGTATAAGTGACCTTCTCCTAGGTAACAACAAATAGGACAAGATGGAATGTCTCCAAGTTGCACCAGGGCAGGTTTAGATTGGATATTAGGAAAGAATTCTTCATGGAAGAGGTTGCCAAGCAATGGAATAGGCTGCCCAGGAAAGTGGTTAAGCCACTGTCCCTAGAGATATTTAAAAGATGTGTAGATGTGGTACTTAAGGACAAGGTTTTGCAAAGGCAGCACTAGGTTAGCAGTTGGACTCAGTTTTAGATGTCTTTTTCAACTGAAGTGATTCTGTGATTGTATTAATTAGGTGCTGCTGCTGAAGGAATAGTTAAGGCAAGTCTGGATTTTAAAACAGAAGGAGACCATAGTTTTGTTTGTAAATAGGCCTGTCAGTACAGCCCACTCACCCCAACTACAAGGGAGATTTTCACATCTCTTGAATTTTTTTTTTAAAATCACAGACGAGTGCAAATTTATGTATATAAAAGGTGAATTGTTTTTATGGAAAAGTTTTGGTCAGGAACAATTAATTTCTTTCACCTCCAGGCACCACTGTAATACCAAACCCAGCACCCAGGTTTATAGAAATGGAAAAGTTTAACTTCTGGCACTCCTCAGCAAGAACAAGTATGTATTTTATCACCAGCTGCTGAAATTTATGGCATTGAAATCAGAGAGCCAGCCAACAGCTGACTCAGCAGATTGCACTTGTGACATGGACAGAAGAATGGCTAAGTTATGTTTGCAGGGCAGAGAATGTCATCTAAAGTAATACAGAGGAATTGCCCCATGAGTAATCTCTGCAGTTGCTCTGCATTGCACTATTTGAGGACCAGAATTCTGCACTACACTAATTTTGCAGATGTAGCACTGATTCATCTGGTTTGGAACTTCATATCTTTTCACACAGAGTGAGTTTTGATGACACTCAGATTATTCAAGAACCACACTAGCTAGACCATTAAACCCAGCATTAAATCCAAACTAACTTTCCAAGGAGCCTAATTCATTCAGTGACTCCAGTGAAATATTTAAAATATAGTGTATTCCACCAAAAGAGAAACAAATGCAAGAAATACATAAGAGCAGGCAACATATTGCTCAATTACTGCTGGGGTTTTCTGTTTGTAGGGACACCAAAGAAATTTCATTTTAAACCACATGGTCACCCTGGGAGTTGCATTGTGTAGACCTGCATTTCTTAATTACTATGAGCTGGAGAAGGCAATATTGGAGAGCAGAGTGAGTGGAAAGCAGAGATTTCTTTTTGCAGTCTTGAGGAATTCAGAAGCCCTGGGGCTTTGGAGTTTTTTTTTTCTTTTTGGGAAGGGATGGTGGGGAGGAAGTATGTGTGTTAAACCTGTGACCAAAAAATGCATAGGCAAAACTAGGAGGAAAAAAACTTTTTGAGAAACTTGTGTAGCATCTTATATGTGGCAGCCAGCAAGTGGGATCTGCTCCTGGGCTGTGAATCATAGAACAATTGCTGGGCTTTCAACAGCAATGACATTTTCAGGACAAACCCTAGGTTCCTGAGGGTGGCTTCATCTGGCTAGAAACCAGTCATACTTCTCTAGGCCCCTCTCACCAAAATCAGCATATTAAAAAAAAAAAAATTAATAAAAAGAAATTAAAACCAATATTTGATGTTTTGAAAATCCCATACATTTCAGTGAAAACATATTTTTCTGGAATTTTCCTGGCTTCCTTTGTTTGGTGTATTGTCTCAGAAAAGTGTTGGCATTTATTAAGACACTTCTCTGGTCTGGCTTAGCTCCAGCAAAATGTGGCCTCATTCCAGCCTGCTGTTAATGACAGTACTGGAGTGACACACACCAGCCTACTCATTACTGTGCAAAGGGGAGAAACTGCACAAAATAGCCTTTTTAACAACAGAGAAAATAGGTAAACTTGACAGGCTTTGGAAGCAGACTCACTATAGTTAGGCACTGGCAAGTGTAAGAGGCATGATGTAATCACATGCCCATGCTTTTATTGAACACAAAATTCATTTGGGAAAGAAAAGTGGAGAATGCTTCCCTCCTAAGTGGTATCTCTTGTAAGGAAATAGCTGATTTCTCCAGAGGGTTGCTTGAGGATAAATTTATATTTTCTTGATATTTTGCCCCTCAGGGTTTTTTTTTTTTTTTTGTTTGGTTGGTTTTTGTTTGTTTTAAATAGAAATTCTTGCTGTTATTAATTATAACCTTTTTTTCCTAAGTTTCTGGTAGGGGTTCAAGGTTTGAGCATTGTGACAATGCTTCAAAAACTAAGAATATTCTCTGTAGCTCCCAGCATTTCTGTTTTGAAATTCATTGCCTGCACTGTTGGCATGCTGAGTGCAGCACCAGCAGAACAGAGCTGATATGATGTTGACACACTTGAGCAGGAGGAAATTGTATGACCCAGGATGCTCAGTAAGGCCCTGAAAACAACTGAAATGCACCACAGAAAGCAAAAAGCTGCAGCTCTCTTTTAGGAATGACTTGGTTTTGAGCCTCCTTTCCTCAAAGGACTCAGCTGCCAGACCATGAAAAACATTGTTATGGGTCAAAGAAAAGTCGTCTCTACAGCATCTCCAAAGCCTGGTCTAATTCCTGTGTGCTGTTTTGTGGGCAGGTCTCATAACAATAGTTTGAAGATGGGATTTAAATGCTTTAGGAAGTGCAAAGAAGGGCAAGAAGTGAGTGCACTGCAGGGAATTAAATGAATGAGTTATGTATGAGGTGATGTTTGGATAGCACATTATCTCCAGGCCTAGGAGGAAGGTGACAGAAGGGGGTCTGATTGCACCATGTAGTCTCTAAGGATGTTCATACAATAATGGATGACAGAATGTGTTCACACTTGAAGGGAACGGATAAATAATCCATAGACCCTGTTTGAAGGGAAGAAATGAAAAGTTCAGACTACCAATGAAATCCCTAGTATTTCTCCCAGATGGCTTTTGGCATAAGAACAGGCTAAAAACATAACTAATTTTACCAGATTATATACATATGTGTACACAGACATGCATATAGGTGTGTTTCAAATTGGGATGTATTAGATGACTAGGGACAAAAAACATTTGTTAACCTATTGTAAATAATGCACAAGCATAGGTATTCCTGCCATTTTTTTTTTAACTTCTGGTTTTTTTTTTACTTCTGTTGTGCACGGCCTTCCTTGTTTCCCTTTGTTAATTTTCTTAGGTAAGGGAAAGGGCAGAGGAGGTTGGCATTTCCATATGGCACAAAATTTCATGACCTGATGCTACCAATCCTTTTTTTCTGTTCTAGTGGCTCAGAAATGCTGCAGGACTGGTAGAGAGAGGTGGCCCTCTCTGCCTCCAGGGTGAGGAGCTGTGTACTAGGAGCACAGTCTCCAGAGGAGGCTGCCCATTGCCTGGGGCAGGAAGGGTTTTGTTGTGTGTTCTTTTGTTTATTCTCCCCAAGAGGAAGCAAAAACCCCAAACCTGTGACAGGGAGAACGCAGTGTGGAGGAGAACATGTGGAGAATGGAGCCAAGGCACTCTGTGACAGTGAGGTCACACTATTGCAAACTACACTTTTTTTCCTAAGTGTAGACATTTGCCACATAATTATGTTAAGCTGCAACAATGAGAGATGTATTTACAGAGGAGATAACAATGATTGCTGCAGGCAAAGCAGTAATGCAGTTGAGATTTTTGCACGGTGAGGTTACCCTGACTCTGTACACAGCAATGTACCCCCCAAAAGTCCAGAAAAGCCCAGCTGACCCATCAGTACAGTGTGCTCAGGCAGACCAAGTCCTGCAGCCAGAGACATAAGGGGCTGATTGTACTTGGCATGGCATTTCCCTTGAGTTGCTTTCCAACTTAAATTTAACTTTTTAGGGCTCATCCAGATGAGGCCTATCCCTCCATGAAAAACAGCAAAGTTCCTTGGCAGGCTGCAGCTGCCTGGGCTGTGCTTGCTCAGCTCCTCTGCTGGCCAAGGTCCAATGGCCCAAACCTCTCCCTGCCTGTGAGGCTTGCACTGCAGCCATGCTTTCCTTCAAGAATCTCAAAACACTCCCCTGGTGTTAGCAAGTGTCCTGGGAGAGAGTTCATGTTCGTCTTAGCAGCTGGTACAGTGCTGTGGCTTGGATTTAGTAGGAGAATAACATGGTTAAAAAAACCTACACTGATGTTTTGGCTGTTGCTCAGTAGTGCTTACCCTAAATAAAACAGTTTCCAGTGTCCCAGGCTGTGCAGTGAGAAGGTGCACAAGAATCTGGGAGGGAGCATGGCTGGGACAGCTGAATTGAATTGGCCAGATGGGTACTCCATATCTTAGAATGTCATGGTCAGTTTAAACTGGGGAGGGTTACCCAAAAAGAGAGCAATCACCATTTGGGGATGAGCTGTGTATTGGTCAGTGGGTGGTGAGCAATTTTATCATGTGCAACTTGTCTGTTGTGGATTTTATTTCTTTCTCTTTTCCTCCCCCTCAATGTTATAATTATTTTGTTATTTTATTTAGTTTCTATTATTAAACTCTTCTTAGCTTAATCCATGAGGTTTTTTTCTTTTTTTCTGATTCCCATGCCCATCCCACAGTGGGGAAGAGGAAGTGAGTGAGCATCTGCATGGCACTTAGTTGCTGGAGGGAGTTAAGTCATGACAGTAAAAAAGAACTCATCAGACTTCTCTGAAGGCTGGTGTGGGAAGGGTAGAATAATAATAAAATCAAGGAGCATTGATGTTCTTCTCTGAAGTGTTTTCCTAGGATATATTAGGACAATGTCTGTGGCTCAGTGACCCAGTCCATGAAGACCTCCAGCCTCCCACAGCAGTAAGAATTCACCAGTCAACAGACCTCCTCAGATTTTGCTCCTGTTGTAGATTGCTGTGAACAATAGGGCAATATGTGGGGAAGAAGACCAGCAAAGTTTCATGTTGTAGTTATTTGGGTATCTCATATGGAGGGTGCACACCCATAAGGGGCTACATTACAGGCGTTCTGTGTTGATCACATTGAGCAAAATGTCACTGGTTGTGCAGAGATGTTTGCGTTAGCAAATTTGTCCCAAAGTTACAAGGTTATTTACTCTGAAGTGTGCAGGTGCTTTGAACCTAGAGCTGAATTTTCTGTGCTTAGCAGGGTATTTTTTCTCCTTAGGAAGTTTAATTGGTTCAAGCAGTAGAAATGACCTTGCCAGAACAATGGCTTGCTTTCAGATATATTTGAGAAGCCCACAGAAGATGCTATTAACTGTTGTACCTCATCCAAATCCTGAAAGCTCAGAACTCATTGACTGTGAATCATAGAGGATGTCTCTTCCTCTACTTCCTGCCTGTAGAATACCAGCATGCAGAAATTTTAATCATTATCAGAAAATTAGCTTTCCTCCAAAAAACTTTAAATGTTGCTTTGAGGGTTATATCAAGAGAAACTGTCTGTCACCTGTCACTGCTGTCCCTTTTCACTGAGTATTTCTGTTCCTCAGAGAGGTCACTGCCAAGTGTTCCTGTGCTGAATGAAGAGGACTCCAGTGCTGGCCAGAGATCCACTGATAAGACATGAAGGGTGACACAGGTAATGTGTATTAGATGAGCTCCTGCCCGGTTATGTGTCTGGCAAAACTGGAAATCTTCCAGGGTGACTTTTAATACTTTTTTAGGATTAAATCTGAGCTGCTGCACTGATGAGTGGGGGTTGGCAGTGTGGTGACTGCTCTGAGTGACAAAAAGGAGGGAGCGACTCACACCCTGAAAACACCACTCACCTACACAAAACCTGTGCTCTATTCCCTATTGCATGTTCCTGGAGGTGAAAATCACCCCCCTTAAGATGCTGGAGGTGTGCTGTGGCTTGTGAGTCAGCACCTTTGAGGAGTTTGTGGTGGGGGTTGAAAACTTACTGATGTGTGATGTATAAGGAAACAGAAGAGCTCCTGACACACGTCTGGTGTCTTTGTTCAGCCTGGTGAAAAGTCATAACAAACATCATGTCTCCTACCAGTGGGTTGTGACTCCATCCTGATGTGTTACAGGTTGCCTGTCTTCTGTACTGGGAAGTTTTTGGGATCTGTGATGGCCATAAAAATTAGCAGAGAGAACCCCTGAAAGTTCAGTATCTGTCAAAGCCCCCATCCTACAGACAGCTGCATTGTCTGTCTGCCCTCTGCCCTTGATTCCCTGCTCCTTGGGTCCCTGAGCCAGAATGCACTGAGCCCCTCACAGACTTTTCTAGCTGAAAAACAGACTAGAGCATATGTTTGAAGTCCAGATAACAGAAAGGCAGACTGTGCTGGGAGAAAGTCCAATACAATTTAGAGAAAGTCATGCTGCTGCAAGGTTCCATCACTCAAAGTTACATGATACAAAAAAAAATAAAGTACAGAGTACTTAGTTTTAATTTAGTAGAAGTAATTTTGATTTGAGCTAGGCTGCACGCTGTCTACTGAAAAAAATAATTTATAGACTTTAATTGTAAAAGAGTGAAGCCTTTTGCTTCAAAGAGCCCATCAGCAATCTGTCTTTCCTGTTTTATCAGTAAGCAGAACTGAGAGCAAATAACAGATGGGTATGTCCCTTAGCGCCAGCAGTGAATGTTCATGAAATATAGCACAATCTACCTCCAATGTGTTATGTTTTTTAACAGCAGTAGTAGGTGTGGGGCAGGATGAATAATTAGCTCAGATCAAAGATCCCTTTTTTCCTACTGAGAAGATGGCAGCGGCTGGCACTTGGGAAATGACCATATTATTTTGGTGTGATGGTGGAAGCAGAGACAAACAGCTTCAGAAGACATGTAGAATGAATTTCAGGGAGTGATAGGAGCATGAGAAAGATTTTTATGTCTTTTGGGGGGGACTCAGATGCCCCTAAAAGAAAAAAAAAAATTCCAGTTAACTCATCGCCTCATCAGGAGGCAAATAAACCTCTTCTGGCCATAGAAAAATCTAAGGTTAGACTCTCCAGTGGACTTAGTGCTGCAATGCAGGGAGAGGATGTAGAGGGAGAGCCAGTTTGCATTGCATTGGTGGCTGGGTAGAGCACTGGATGGAGCATGGCTCTGTTGGATCCTCCCTGGGCATGCAGAGTCCAGCCCAGTTACCAGTGGACTCTGTGATAACACAGCCAGAGCCCTTCTGATACCTGTCTTGCCTTGAATAGCACCACCTGGATCTGGAAATATCTCTTAAAGGGCTGAGACTTATAGGGGCTTATAAAACCCAGCATGGTGAGCAGGCAGCTGTTTAGCCTGCCCAGCAAAAAGCAAGAGAAATGTTTGGATGCCTTACTCAGAAATGAGAGGGAAAGGTCTCTCTGTGTGCTCAGGATGCACAGCTGTGAAAGCTGGCTAACTCCTTCCTGCTCTGAAAAAGGAAACCAGCAGAAAAATCTCATGAATCAAAGCATCACAGAATGGCAGGGATAACTTTGAACAGACTGGATTGTTCAGAGCTCCATCCAACCTAGCCTTGAACACTTTTGGGGATGGGGCATCCACAACTTCTGTGGGACACCTGTTCCAGTGCCTCATCATCCTCACTGTAAAGAATTTCTTCCTAATACCTGATCTAAACCTGCCCTCTGTCAGAGTGAAGCCATTCCCCCTTTTCCTATCACTACCTGCCTTGTAAAATATCCCTCTCCAGATCTTTTGTAGGTCACTTTAGGTACTGGAAGGTAATTTAAGGTCTCCCTGGTGTGCTTTCTTCTCTGGGGAGAATACCCCCAGCTCTCCCCACCTTTCTTCACAGGAAGGATATTCCAGGCCCATGATCACAATCCTGGGTCTCCTCTGGACTCACTTGGAGAGGTCACCAGTGCCATGCCAAGCTTTCTGAGGGCTTGAGGGGATTTTGGTTTCTACCACTACTGAGAAAGAGAGAGAGATGTTATCTGCCTGAGCTGGGGTTCCTCATTGATTTAATATTGAATCCATTTTTGCAGGCAGGGCTGCTTCAGCAGGAGAAATTCAGCATATCCCTGAGTGCTGAGGGAAACACTCGCTGCTGTCCCTCCAGGGGATTTGCCATGGCATAAGTGCTGGGGAGATCTGTGTGCATCCAGCCTGAAATAGTTCTCTGTGTTAAGGCAAGTTATAGCCCAGTATTTTCAGCATTTAAATTTCAGATGAATGCACTTTCGTGCAAGATGAAGAACTTAAGCCTTATCTGAAAGGTCTATTTCTTACTTTCCCAATTACAAAATGGACAAGTGCTCTACATATGTTCACTATCTGTTAGTTTATGCTTAGCTACTCAACTGTTACTCTAGCTCTATTTGACAAAAAATGCCAGAGGGCCAGATTGTTAAACATGTAAATTAACCAATTCCACTGACATCAGCTGGTTCTCCTAAGCAGGAATTCGGGGCCCTCCTGGGTGGGTTTAACAGAAAAACAGTGTGATGTGTTTGCAAACAAATGGAAACATGTAAATTGAGGTGATGCTTCAGCTGTGGTGTTTCAGGCTTCTGGAATGTGAAATGTTCCAGAGCCCTGGGACTTATTTTTGCTTGGTATCCAAGTTACCTTAAAGCTTACAGGTATAAGTGCTTGTTCCACCATTCTGAGCTTCCCAAACATTTCAGGTGACTGCACTGATGGTAGGTTGAATGTGAGTTGGATTTCACTTGGTTTAAAATTCTATATCTGGAAAAATAAAAAAAGTTTGGATAGAGGTGATGTGAATTCAGAATAAACTCAAGTTCAGATAGAGTTTCACTAGAGTCAGACCATTGATGTGCTTGTGGACAATAAAATTCCAGGATATCACATTCAGATTAGGCTTGGAGGAATGTTTTACATAATCCCCTGAGAAAGCAAACCCAAACTCCATGAAACCAAAAGCACAGGCTTTTTAATTCTCCTGGAATGGAAGGTGAAGAATATTGCATCATGGACCCATATAGTTGCAATTGTTTGGCCTGATGATGATATATTTGTAAAAGTGAGATTCTAGCATGTTTTGAAGTATAAATATATTTTTAAATTTATGATTTGTAATTATTTTTTAATATTTTTAAATTATAATATATATAAATATATATAAATTATATATATATATATAATATATAATATAATATATATTATATATCTTTATCTAATATTATATATTATATATATCCTTATATAATATATTATATATTATATATATTATAAATATATATAAAATATATATAAAATATTTATAATTATAATTTATAATTTTTATTATAATTATAATTTATAATTATAATATATATTTTAATGGCTGTAAAGAAGCCATTGAGGAAGTAAGAAAATAAAACCCCCAAACCAAAGCAAGAATCATTATCAGAAGACCTAAATATAGGTTGCATATGTTACTCCAGACTGAAAATATGTTCTGGAAAACAAACAGGAGATGCTTTAGTGGCAGTAGCTAAACACAGAAACAATCTGAAAATAATAATCAGAAAAAGACAACAGCATAAAAGAGGCAAAAATATTTGGAAGTGTGATAAGCAGATGTATACAAAGTTTCTTTGGCCTTCGTTTTTGCAGTGGTTTTTACACTTACATTGTTGAATGGCTGTAAAATTCCTGTACTTATGTAGAACTTGGTTCTTTGAAAAATTCATATCCTTCCAGGAGAAAATCCTTCCAAATTTGTTTTAGTAGCTATTTGGTTTACTTCATTCCTTTGAAAGGAATATTAACTTCTCATTCATGTGTGCCAAAGAGTAACAAAGATTAAAACCCACCAGTTTCCCTGAAGAAGAAATAAAATGAGACTTTCTTGGTTACTGGTACTACCTAACTGAATATTACAGCAGTAGGTATGAGAGATTTTTTTTACCCATTACATATAAAAAGCCAACTGAGGAAAAACTGATGATAAACCACTATGTAGGCATTATGGGGTTCTGGTATTAAAAAGAGAAAAACATGAGTAGTTTATGATGTCTTCAGGCTCTGAGGACACTTATATACCTGTTTTTCCAGTTTCAACACTTTCATTATCCTATACCACCATGAGGAGCAACATAATTTTCCTGCATTTATGGCTTGTAGCGACCACATATACACAGGCTTCTGAGGAAGAAGGTCCCCATCAGTGTAGTATTTTGTATATTTTGTCTATAAAAATGTCCTCTCCTTGGGTACTAAATCCTAGTATTGGGAGGGACAAGGAAACCTGAAGATATTTCTTCTAGAACAGCAATCCTCTTGAAGTTTAACGGAACCTTTTTTTCTTTTTAAAAAGAGAAAAAATGCTGTTTTTATTTATTTATGTTAAAAGACTTAATTAGAAGAACCCCCAAAACCCACAACAAAAAAACCCAAAAAACCCAAACCAACAAAAATACCCCAAATAAAAAAAAAAAAAACCAAAAAACCACCCCACCAAACAAAAAAAACAACAAGCCCCCAAAAACCCAAACCCAGAAGAAAATGGAAAAAAAAGAAACGAAAAAAAAAAGGGAAAAAAAAAATCACCAATAAAGTGATTTCCTGCTTTCATTTGCAATTGTAATTGCAGTGACAATATTTCAGCGGGAGACTCAATAACAAGAAATAGTGAGTTTTGTTTCCAGGTATGGGGTTGCTTCTCATAGCCCAGAAACAGTGCATGGAACATCCTTTGCTCCCTGTGGATGAAAGAGTCCTGACCTTTTGTTTTTTTTCTCAAATAAAATATTTTCCAGCAAGTCTTCCTGCTTAGTCGGGGACCTCCCTGAAAAGCAGCAGACGCCGTGAGACTGCTGATTTGTAACCTACTTTTTTTTACCCTTTTCAGGGCGCTTCCAATCGAATCGCAGGCACTTTAAGGGAATTGGGAAGATGCTGGAATCGCCTCCGCTGCTTTTTCCTGCCTCCCTGGCTCCGTTCTCCCAAAGATCCCCACTAGATGGGAGTATCAGCCCAGCTCCGAATTCCAGCTCCTCCGGCCATACCCCGGCGCACCTGAAAAATATCCCCGTGATGGGGATTTGCCTTTTTTGTTTGTTTGTTTGTTTTGCGGAGGGAATCGGTGTTCTTGCTGTTCTCGGGTCCTTCGTGCTGTGTCTGGGGCGGTGTCTCAGCACGAAAGGTGATACTCGTGTTTGATGTATGGGATGCAATCCCTGGCGTTCCTCTTGGAACACCCTATTGCTGCCTTTTGATACTTAAAGGGGGCTTATAATAAGGGTGCAGACAGACTTCTTACCAGAGCCCATTGCGGTAGAACGAGGGAAAAGGGTTTTAAACTAAAAGAGGTTCGATTTAGGTTAGATGTAAGCAAGAAGTTTTTACTGTGAGGGTAGTGGATCACAGGAACAGGTGGGAGATGTTCCATCCCTGGAAATGTTCAAAGTCAGGTTGGATAGATCAATTAGATCAACCTGACCTAATTGAAGACGTCCCAGCCCATGAGATGGGGGTTTGACTAAGTGACCTTTAAAAGTCCATTCGAACCCAAACCATTCCATGATTCTCTGCTTAGGACTAGGGATGCACACATGGCAGCTTCATGCAGATCAGACATGTTGGGACTGCTGGGAGAAGTAAAAGAAATAAGAACCATCCCTCTAAGAGTTTTGGTTTTTTACCCTGAGATTTATTACCTCACATCTTTTGCATACTCTAATTTTTCATGGCAGTATTTAACATAGATAGCAGCTAAGAGGAGAGCCATTAATAATGTCTCAGAGCGAGCTATATTTTAGCAGTTTTATTTTGCCACACGTAGTCCTTAATGGTGTTTAAATTTATCTTTTGTTCAGATGCATCATTTGGGTCGGAAATCCTGGCCCTTGTTCTGCATGTGTGTTATACTTTTATCACCATACTTATTCAAAATCAGTATTCTTTCAGAAAGTATGCTGTTAAAATGGAGCCAGGAGTACAAGGTCCTGCTTTTCTTCTTGGGATTCAGAGAATATCTAGAATGATAGGAAAATGGACTTCAGTTTCCCAAGCTAAATGTAACCTGTTTTGCTTTAAAATACATTTATCTTTAAATTCTCTTTTCCATTTTCACTGTCCTCCTGACCTTCTCAGGTTGTTTGGAGTGGCAGGTATAGCAAAGTATTTTGATGACGAGGGTTTTGAAAACGTTTGGTAAGTTGAGCAGAAACTTTTAATGGAGAAAAAAAAAGTTGGGGTTTTTTTTTTTGGCCATGAGTAAACAAGTAAAGCCAAAAATTTACTGAAGATTAGTGAGGAATAAGGAAGGATTCTTGTGTGTGCAGTCTGTATATTGCACAGAGCATAGTGAATGAGACAGAGATCAATATGCATTTTTCCAGTCATGTCTTTCTAATGTGTTTTAAATTATGGGATCTTCTTGTTTTCAGTCATACTCTTTTAAGATAGAAAATTACATAAAGACTAACAGTGAGAGTATGTTAAAACCCCAGATACTTTGCTCATAAGGCAGGTAGTGACTAAATTAAAGCTTTATCTCAGCCATACTAATGAGATGCAATTGCATTGCAGTCTTTAATTACATGATTGCTCGGACCAGACCCGCAATGCATATAAATGACTGTAGCTCCCTCAGAGTCAATGCCAGTGTACACTAAGAGAGAATGTAATTCCTTTTCTTGAACCGAGTAATTTTCCACAGAAGAACCTGCATTTACTTGAATTAAAAGAAATTCTATGTATAAAATATTTTAATCTGGTCTACTTACCTGCAGGTGTAGGGGGCTGCATAAGCTTATCAAGGGCAGTATAGCAGGAAATGTGTTGTTGTTATATGACATCATTAAAGACTGATCATACACTTAAAAACCTGTATCATCATCCATACGGACAAGGGGTAGAGCCCTGGAACCCATTTTTGCCTGGCAGCTGCCTAAATGTGCAGCTTCCCCATTCCATTAATGTGTAATTTTATAGGGCTGCCCTAGAGCCCTCTTCAAGTATTATTGCAACATTCCTTTCATATACCTCTCTCATGCCAGGATGCAAATATATTGCTCCTAATGCTTCAACCTATTTTTGTTTTGCACCAGCAGTTAAGGTAAAAAAGCTAAATCTAATATTTCCATCCCTCCCCATACAATTTCCTTGATTATAAATACATAATGGTTTTGGATTCCCTGTGCTAAATTGCTGCAGGCTCCCCGTGAGCATTAAAGGTTGCTGCTAAATGCTGACCAGTTTTAAATACCCCAGCAGGCATTAAAAGCCTGCCATGAAGGTAGTGACCTGGACACATCTCTTTGACAGTGGGGCTGCAGTGCTGGGTTTAAGTAGCAGACCCTACAGAGAGGACCCAGGTACCCCTACACTTGCTGCCATAGGCAGGCTCCTTTTGCCTTGATTTTTCATGAAAACTGTTGTGTTTTTAAACTTCCTGGAGCTTAATTAATAAACACAACAACGAAGTGAGACTTGGCACAAAGCCCTTTCCCATCCAGCACATGGGCAGAGTAGGGTAATTGCAGTTATTTACATTTGGCATCCAGCTGACTGAACTAACAGCACAGTATCTTTTTTTTTTTTTTCCTCTTGGAGTAGAGAGGCTATTAAATTAAACAGGTTAATGTAGCCGCAGCATTTCACCCCCTGCCTATCCCTGCAGCCACAGTAAATCTGCCACCTGTTTATTTCCATAAAAATTCAATTACAGCACCACCAGTTTATTCTTCTTATGTGTGTTGTTAACTTCAGGCAGTTTCAGACTCAAAGTGCGTGGCCTGCTTCTTTCCGAAGCTGTTTTTCTGATGCTTCTCCTTAGCTGGTGACTTTTTGTTTGGTTGAGTATCCCAGCCCCACAGCCCTTGAAAATAGAGAGAACAGGTTTCTGCTGTGGTGCTTTGCCTTGGTGGTGTGAAAGGCAAAAGCAACATGTGCAGATACACACACAAACACACACAAACACACATAAACAGACACACACACATATACAGACATATACACTCATATGCACTCATATACACTCATATACACACATATACACTCACACTCATATACACACATAAACACACACATATACACACATATACACATATATACACATATATATACACTCATATACACATCTCATCCCACAGTGGGGCACAATGAGAGAACTGGCTGTAGGCTCCCAACAGCAGCAGTTAAAAGAGGTTAGCAAAACAGGCTAGCGACTTACAGTAAACCAGACAGCTTTTAAAATCATGCTTAAATTCTCCCCCTTTCTTTCCTGTTTTCTCCTCTGTGAGAGACAAACACATCACCTGTCTGTAGCAAGGAGGTTCTGAATGAGGTGCCCCTTCATATTTGGGTTGCATTAGGTAAAACACAATATTTACAAGATCATCCTGGAGACTCTTGTCAGTGAGTCAGAAGCAGCAAGTGGCCTGGAGTGGCTCTGTCTCTGCTGGCTGCAGGTGCTCATTTGGGTGTGACAAGAACTGGATGTGGGTGTCAGAGTGAGAAGGGGAAAGGCATGAAGATAAGTCACCTGGCAGACTTGTTTCATGGTGTCACTTCACCCCCTCAGGTTCCCAAAGGGAATGATAACATTTCATTCACTCCCTTGTTTTTGGTGGGACAAATAAGTTGGAAACGTTATTCTTCTGACAGTCTAATTTCTGGTCAGATGCTTGACTTTTTCCATTTCATCACTGTTCCCTCCTCTTCCTCCACCTTCACTGAATTTTGTGGTTAAGAGCTTTTGCTTCTGCCAAAACCAACATTTTTAATGGGGAGCCTGAAGGTCAGAATTCAGAGAAAGAAAGAGTGTTTGACTCAGAAACCTGTATGCTGTCATCCTTGGTTCTGGTATTGCTGCTAGCACAGGCATTGTGGGAATGAAAGGACCCTTTTCTGTGTGCTGTTACTGGGAGAGCATTTAAGTAATTAAGGAGAATAGGAGCAGGGTGCTCTTACTGCAGAGAAGGGAAAAAACTGTTTTTTTCTTCAAGGGATGAGCCAGCTTCATTTAAAAATTGCAGGAACTAAAAGTGTCTCCTTCAGGACTTACCCAGGCATTCAGGGGGTGATTTCCTCCTGCTTCATGGCTGTGCCCTGGGACATTGTTAGTGGCCACCAAGTTGTGATTTCCTCAAAACATCCCTTGTGGCAGCATTTGGCAGAGGTACAGGCTGACCTACACTGGGCAGAATAGTCCACTTGGGAGTGTGGAGCTCTTGAGAGAGACTAGATTTATTAGCCCTTCTTCTGTGGCAAACAGGCAGGGGTTTTTCTTAAAAAAAACACCACACAACCAAAAGAACATTGGCTTGTTGACTACTATTCTTGCCTGTTGCATTATTGGTTTTGATTTTTACAAGTACAGACCAACTCTGAACACGTTTTGTGATTGGCTTCTTCCTCCTGAAGTTGGTGGAGAGAACGTGCTCCAAAGCCACCTTCTCATCCTGCAGTGGTTTGAGGGCTGCAGTGGTGGGGGAACCTCTCATTTCACCTCTCTGAAAGGGAGGATGCACTTGCTTTATTCCACTTTCCATGAAAATTCTAGTTATAAATCAACTCTGTTGCATTTGTAAAAGAAAACTGCCATAAGGAAATCCTGCTACTACCAAATTATGTGGGTAGCCTTTGACACAAATACTGTATCTACTTTCATATAATTTTTCTGAGTTTTGCATAATTATTTATTATGTATGACCACTGTGTTGCTCAGGTTGGATTACACTAACAGCCTTTGGAAATCTCCCTAATTTTTTATTTTACTGTTTTCCTCTCCAGAGTTATATCCATAGGAGAAGAATGGCAGAATTTTGTGAAACTATTTAAATTTGGAACGACAATATTTTCAAAGGACAATTAAGAGAGGGTAAGTGAGGTTTATATCTGTGTTATGGTATTTTGTCAGAACCAGACATAGGTGAATTTTCTTTGGATATCAAATTACTCGTCTTCAACACAGTTAAACAGTACTTTTTTTTCCTTCTAGATGATTAGGGTCTTTCAAATAAAATTCTAATTTATTCTTTTCTGTCTTGACTATCATCTTAAGCAAAACTCAACAAGGAATTTATGGCTCTGCTTACATTTAAGAATGCAATTGACTTGGGGTTTCTTTACATGTCAGGGTTCAAGTTTGCCTCCTGGTTCAAGGATTTGCATAGCCATGCTGAAGTCAGAGCAAATGTTTGTACAGGAAGGAGTTCTTGGGAGGAGCCAGAGCATCAGAATCTAGTCTTTCTGCAAAATACAGGATAGCAAAATGTTGCTGTTTTTGTTGTTAAGTAGTAAGGGCTTATTTAAAAAAAGAAAACTGTGGTGATGTGTTTGCTCTTGCTGCAGGTGATCTCATGTGGTTGTTATCAAACTCTTGGCGTTGTAAAGCTATGTTATTTGTATTAATTGACCACAAGCTGTGCTAGAAAGATTGTTGAGGAAATTATTAAAGAAACCCAAGGAGCATTGGACAGGTTTCCAAATCTTTCTCATTTGGGGGTTTTAGGGTTTAACTGGCAGATTTAACAGCACCCATCTACAAGAATGAGTAGGTAATTAGTTATTTTATCATTGTAGAGAAATTGTCATTGTGGTGGTGAACTTTTCCACATGACCCCTGAGAAAAAAAAAAAAAAAAAAAAAGAAGGTATATCTTTATATATGTTTCTTGTATTTTGTAAGGAACAATTGACCAAGCAGCCCTGTGAAGCTTTAAAAGCAGTATACAAGTGCTATCTATCCCTATTGAAATGTGGCCTTTTGCAGGGTAAAATGTGGCAACTCTTTGAGACAAAAGTAAATGTCTATGCAGTAAAGGTAGATTCTGTGGGCTGTAGTAAGGCAGATACCCCAACTAATATGTGGTCAAAGAAGTCAGATTCCCATTTTATTCTAGAGAGACTCTTTTTCATTATGAAGAATGATACAAAACTTTGGTTTTGTTTTTGTCTTTTTTGTTTGGTTGACTTTTATTTTTCTTTTTGTTTTGTTTGTTATATCGTTAAAATTGAGTTTTGGGTTAGATAAGTCCCCTTTACCACAGAACACCATCATTTTAGACTCTTTTTATGTCCTTTTATATAGGTTAAATTTCTCAGCCATTCTCCTTTATGTGACATAATCCCCTAAAGGAAGCTTTAATGCATTTAATAAAAGACTTATGCATGTTTTTTATATTAATTCAAATAGCTACTCTGTCCTGGATCCAGGACACTGGATTCAGATGATCTGATTTTACCAATTCCTTTTAGAATTTTCTAGAAAGGAGGAATGTTAATTTATTGTGCTCATTTTCCTGGAGGAGTATTAATAAATGTTGCAGAATGGAAATGTGTTCCTATTTATGGACGCTATCATTCCTCAAGTTGCACATAGGAAACCTTCCCTCCTGTTATCTCCCACGTTTGTTTTAGTCCATCAGATGCATTTGTTATTTGCTGTCTATGTCTTCTTCATCAGTAAAAGATCACTTTATCAGGACACACGTGCTATTAACTAAGGCAGACAGAGTGCTCTTTGTCAGCATACAGTTTGGATTTATTTATATATAATTTATTCTCCTACTTTTATGTATGGATAAGGTTCAGTGCCAGCTGCACCTCGAGTGCTGTTCTGATGAATAGGTGGATTCCATCCAGAATGGAACAAATAGGGCATTTGGAAGAAAAAACCACTTTATAACATCCTCAGCAGATTTTCCATGGGAAAAAAAAATATTTGGAGATTGCCTCTTATTGTTACACAAATTATTTGGAGAAGGTAAAGGTCTTCTTTCTCTTTGCCATACCTATGAAATGAAAGTGGATTTTCCCAGATTATGTGAAGAGAATGCAATCAATGGTTTATCAATACTCCAAAAATAAAAAAAATCTTGAAATTGCTGCATTCACCAGCCAAGAGGAAACCACTGATGATATCTAACTATCCTTATTTATACAACCCAAAATATAACTATATAAGAAATCTACATTACTGGAAAAGTTGGATTTTGAAGAATATTATACACATATTTAAAAAACATTAAATATGTACATGAGGAGGGAGGGAACTGTATTCCCCCCCCCACACACTTTTCTTATCCTTTTCTTCTCAATTTTAGTTACTTTTGGTGACACAGTTTACAAGAACTGGTAGAATATATTGGGGATGTGGGAATAGAACACTGGGAATATGTTTCCTAATTTGACTCCCTGTGTAATTGTGAAACCAATGAAAGCTAAAGCTGTGTAAAAAAACAATAGAGAAAAGGCAAAATTTCCAAAGTGCTGTTGTGCACGCAATTTTAAGAGTTATTCTTGTTCCTATTAATGTTAAATTCTCATGTAAAACTTTGTTTTTAGCAATTGGCCAAGAAAAAAATTGCTGAGGGTTGACAGCATTGCTCAGTCTACTCTTTCTTTCTGAGAGCAACAAATGTCACTTTTCTTCTTAAGGAGTAATTGTGCATATACCATAAGTGAAAAATTACTTAGAAGAGCATCCAAATGGAGTATCCCATTCAAATAACTGCAGGAAGACTGACTTGCTTTAAGAAACCACAGACAGCCAGAACCTGGGGTGTTTGTGGGCAACATTAAGGAGCCAACAGCCTGACAGGGGTTGTCTGTCATTCTAAAAGGAGATGATACACTTGGAAACTTGTGAGCTTTAAGGGGTAAATGACTATAAAGGCAGACTGGGAGATCTCTTCCTCTGTGTCCCTTCCAAGGATAACCTGGAGGCTAAACACTGGTTTTCTGTAAGTTTTTGATCAGAACTTCTTGGAGGTGTGAATGAACACCACTGTAGTGGTTTTGTGTATTAACCCTCTGGTTGAATTTTACTGTTTGGAAAACAGGAACAGGCTCACTTCAGAAGTTCAGATAGCATATGAAATTCTCTCTTTTTTTCCCCCCTCTCCCCTTTAAGTTTCATTAAAGCTTCTCTACCAGTGGTAAGATTCATAGTGCAATTAAACTAAATGGGTGATTCCTGTGTGCTCTCTAGAAGCAGTAATGTCAGGATTCTTAAATTATATTTCATGTGAAAAATCAAAGGAAACAACCCCCCAGTATTTTTCCTTCAGCACTTTTAGATGGTTGCCTTTGCTGTGGCAGAAGCATTCCTTTAAGCTCATTGGAATACAGTGACTTGATCTTTTTCCTCCTAGTATTTCAGTAGGGTAGCCAGGTGGCTATAGAATAATTTATTGTTAGTTCCAGGATTTTTTTTTTAACAATAATCAAATAAAGAACGTAGAATATATTTATAAAAGTGATTTTTGATCAGAAATTTTCATTTCTTGTCTTGGGTGTGATTGGGCCACAATGGGGCACAGAAGTGCGCAGTTCCAGAAAAACGAGTTTAAACAAATCAAGTTAGGATAGCCTAGAGAAAATTATGTTAGTTCATCCCACTGAGATTTATACCTTTGTGTCTTCTCATTAGATGTTTGTGTGCAAATTGCTTGATGGTTGCTAACAGAAGACTGTTTTGTAGATATGTAGAACTTTTTATTTTTAAGAATGTGAGCTGCAGGGAAGACTTGAAAAGTCCTATTAGGAGTGTTTGAAGACATTATTATTTCACATGGGCTGCACTTTGTACTTGAAAAACAGTGTGAAAAGGTGTAGTCTATTTTTAATTGACAAAATCAGATAAGCTGTGTTTTCAGTGTTCTTAATCTTCACTGGTACTCTGAGAATATCAGTCACAGTTTACCCATTGAAGTCTTGATCTTGAGAATCAGATTAAGGTCCCTGATTTGTTGCATGAATTAGTTTTACTGCTTATTATTGCTATTAATAAAAAAGGTCTAAACAGAGTGCTGTGCACTGTATGGCCAGAGTTAGTTACCCTTTGTAAAGCAGAATCATCAGTTCTAATCATCTGTCTCCTGCTACATTTTATGGGCTACATAAGAGAAGAAACAGCAGTAGTGTGTGTGTGTGTGAGAGAGAGAGCTCATTACTTTTAAAGGTGTTTTGCAATTCTTTTATTGATGTAATTAAGTCAAGGGAGAAGCTGTGGAAAGGCTGTTCCAGATAAAGGCTGCAGAAGCCCATGAATACAGATGTTCAGCCACAGGTAGGGATGGGTAGGCAAGGGATCAAGTACAAAAGCAGATATCCTTGCAAACAAACCTATTGAGGATTTACAACCTGCTAGCAAACTCATCTTGACAAATGAGGGGCAGTGGAGCTGTGTGAGAGAGATATACTCCTTCAAGTCCCTGTGTTCCTGAGGCCTGAGCAGCTTCCTGGGACAGAGAAAAACCATAGAGGAAGGGTATTTGACTACTCTGGGAAAGAGGAAACTAAAGCACCACATGAATTCTTCTGCAGGAACAAAGTAATAGCAGAGCTCTGTGCAGGTGATGCAAAGACATAGGGAATGCATGAAGTCTCCAAATGAAAATAGAGTCCTTTCATTTTAGGCAGAGCAGATGTTTTACTGCTTATCTCATGGTAAGAATAAAGTCCAGCGTTGTGTATTGACTTCTGCTGCAGGAGTAAGAGGTCAGGCAATTTCTTTCCTGATTTTGGGCATTGGAAAATTTGGATACAAAAGACTTTCTAGCTGATGATTGAGATTTGTTGCTCTCTCTTTGTAAGATTTTGTGGTAATATTACTGATATCATCCTTGTTCAATTGCAAACTATGTATAAAGAGAAACTTTGATATTCTAAAATACTTCTGTTTTTGAAGTCTGAATAACTTCCTAAATTTGAAAAAGGTTGAGATGCTTTTACAGATGAAGAACAAAAAACATTGGAAACATATTTTTGAGCAAAATTACACTTTATACACTTTTTCTATTTGCTCTCATTTATCCCAATACATTTTTTGTAACCAAAATGTGTACAATCAATCTCTATGTGTACATTATCCTATCATCCATTCATTCTTTCAATTTGTTTTGACAGGATCAAGGAAGAAATGCGAGGGTGCCAAGAAGAGAAACAATTACAACAGAAAGAAATGGGCTTGCTACAAGCCTACAGGCAGTTAAAATGTTATTTGTTCTACTGTGAAGCAATTAACAGCTAAGACTGTAGGAAATTTTTAATTGAGTATTGATTTGAAACAAATGCAGTGATCACTTAAGTAGTGCTGTTGAACTGCCCTCATCTTGGCTTAATGCAGACTTTCAGACAACTGTGTTAACTAATCTGTATATGACATTTGCCTTTTTAAAAACCTTTTGGAGGATCAGCATAGGCATCTTTTGGATGATCAAAAATGGCAGCATTTGGGAAATGCTACTATAAGGTTATAGGTGACAGCTATGAGAATTCTGTTTAATTATATAACAAGATTGGAGTTTCATCTTCAAAGAACAAAACCGGCATTTGTATTACCTCCAACTTCAGTTGAAGGTCCTTTGCAGTGTTTGAGTTTTAAATGATATGTGTGGATATTCTTGAACATGTACTCAGGAAAAGGGAACCTGAAACACGAGTTCCAGTGAAGAAGTTTTGTTGGAAAAGTTTCTCATGTCTTAAAGAAGAATCTGTTTGAGACTGCTAGTTTCCTGACAACCAATTTTCTTTTTTTTTTTTTTTTTCTTTTTTTTTTTTTTTTTTTTTTTTTTTTTTTTGCTAGGCACAGAAACAGCAGGTTCTTTTTCTCCAGCCCATTTTTTTGGTGTGATATGTTTTTCTCCTTTAGTTTTACCTTGTTTCTTGTCAAATAATTCTCTTTGCACACACTTATCTAGCACAGCTTAGCTTCTACTTTCAGCTGAGAAATCAAATATCTAGTTTTAGTCATAAACCTTAAAATATTGATGACAAACACTAAGTGATGTTGATTGTAGTATGCACATGAATCTGAAGTAAAATACCTTTGGAAAAATATTAACTGGTGTAATTTATAAATTCAAAGAGATTGATAGGCTTTCTGTCTGTCTCTCTTCTCAATGTGCATATAGATTTTAACAAACTCACCGTACTTTTCCTTTTATTTCTATTTCTCTGCATTTCCTCCTCATTGATAATAGTGTCAGCACAGATGAAAATGTTACCTGTGCTCCTATGGAGCCCTTTCCAAAATTCTTGCTTCATGCATGGTAGGCTGGCCCAGAAGACATTGCCTATCCTAAACTACAGACAATTAGATTAGCAATTTTATTACTAAAAAATGTACGAATTGCAATCTTATGTTGCTACCTACTTAGAAATTTACTTTTTTTGTGCACGACTGGTTGCTGCTCTAAATCAAATGTCTAATGATATCAAATGACATTTACTGTGGTTATGATTTGGTAGATGTTAAACTCAAGCAGAGTGGCCCAAAATTTAGGCAGAAATATCAGAGCTTAGTATTGCATCCTCTTCCCTGTACAGTTTTAAAGAAGAGTCTGGGGAGAATTGACCCATGTGAGTTTCTGTAATGAGCTGTCACAGGACTGAGGGTGGAACAGTGAAATTCTGGTGTTCAAACCTCTGCTGTAACCATTTTAATTTTTCTTGTTAACAGCGAGATGAATAATACTCTGACTCTTTTTTTCACTTATAATTCAACAGACAGTGCAGTAGGATGACTGTTGCTAATTATGATGAATTTATATTAGGCTAATTGTGCCTAAACTGACAAGTCAGAAGATTGAAAAAGTACAAACTATCTTTCAGACAGACACAGGAAAAAGCATTTAGCAAAAGTAAATATCCCAGATTTTTTCTCATATTCCATTCAATTTCCCAAGTACATTTATTAAGTTCTTTTGCCTCCAACATCTCCAGAAAACCAAGTTTGACCTGAGTGAATTCACTAACAGAACTGAATATATGTTTCTGTCTCTAAGAGCTAGATATATTCCTTGCCTGAAACACCTGCCAGGCTTGTCATGCCTAAATTGAGGGAGACTGAATAATGACTTAATTTGATGAAGAGCAATAATACAATTATTTTGTGATCCTGAATATTCCGTAATTCCCTAAGCTTTTTGCAGACACAGATTCAGAGTAGAAAGGCACTTTTTGTCGTTTTTATTTTGGGTTTTTTTTTTTTTTTTTTTTTTTTTTTTGTTTTGTTTTGCTGTAGAGTATATCTGAAATTTCATGGAAAAGGACTAATATTCATTCTTACTCATGTATTTTCATAATACTTTGAGCCCTTTGATTTTAGGTGCCCACTCTATTTCTGTTACAAAGGCAAGAACTTCAGCATAAATGATGCCTGTCCAGGAAGACAGTACCTGTGCTTCTGACCACTGTGCATCCCTGTGTTCCTTCAGCATAATTTTGAAACAACTGCCCTGTCTCATATCGAGTGACAGGGAATGACAAGAGCCTTGGAGGAAAGCATGTCTGATGTCTTCATCTCATCTGGGACCATCTTGCAAGTTAATGTGGGAGCACCTAAGAACAGCAACCTGATGCTTCAGAAATGGCAATTCATAATTCATACTGGAGAATATGTGAATGACAACAAGCTCTGGTAATCCAAACCTCCCTTTTCTTTAAATGGTCTGATATGATAGTCTGGTGAATGGTCTGTTACATGGATAAGAAAGTGGTTGGGCAGTCATATCCAGGGGGTTGTGGTCAGTGGTTCAGAGTCCCAGTGGGCATTGGTAACAAGTGGCATCCCTCAGGTCTGTACTGGACCTTTAGGTGATCTTTAGGGTCCATTCTATGATTTATTCCATGTTTTTTCTCCAACCCCCCACATGACATGTGATGAATAAATGTCTTCAGAAAAGCTGGACAGATTTTTGATTGATTATTTATGAGACAAAAATAGTCTCTACCACTGGTACCAGTGGCCCTTGATGGAAGAAAGAGCCAGCAAAGTTTAGTGTTAATATCTGAGCACAAAGTGATGTAAATGGGCACCTCAGTGCTGCCCATGGGGAAATGAAAATCCCAGACACAGATTGTCTTGGTGTTGTATGCATTGACAAGGGATTTACTGTAAGAATTATTGATTGTGGCAAGTCTTGGGGTCTTTTCCCTCTGGGTAAGTGGATTCCACTTTAAAAGAGAACAAAGTACTTTAGGCGAAGTTTTGATCTGAAGGCAGAAATGTCACAGGGACATTCAGAAATCCATTTTTGGTGCACAGGACAATGAAAAGAAGATGAACAAAACTCATTCTTCTCTCCATGCCAATTTTCTACCATTGGACATATTGGACTTATAAGTAATTTTCTATGGTATATGTGTAAGAAGCCTTTGCTGAAGTGTTCATGAAAGGCAGTGAAGGAAAACTGTGTATAATGCACAAATGGTATTGTTATAAATCTCATGTTTAATAAAAATATGCAACTCATGTTTTCTTGGTTCCAAAGCAGTGGTACTACGACCTTGTAGGTGCAAATTGGCTGGAGAGCAGTTGTAGCAGGAAGAGATTGTTAAATACCTTTAAAAAACTATTAGTTATTTCTTAACAAGCTGTTTTGTGTGCAATTTCCTTAATCTGCTGAGAAAGAAGTATAAATTGGAGTTGGTGTTTGTCTAAATAATTTCACTATATTTTGGAATAGTAACTCAGTGGAGTGGTGAGGAAACATTATGTCTTTGTCTTAACCTGATGTTTCAGTTCTTTGGCTGGCATGTGAGCACAGCTAGTTTTTACTACAAGCATGTAAGTGGAACTGGATTTCCTTGTGGGGTGGTTCTTTTTTGATCAGATTTGTATTTTCTATTAGACCTATCAAAGTGTCAGAAGATACAGAGCCATATTCCTCATGTGGGTTCTCTTTGTCTTTTCAGGATTTCTTGGTAACCCCAGAACTGTCCTTTAAAGCCCTCAGATTTTCATGTCAGGAAGATCTGCAGCCTGCCTTCCTACCTTGTTCTGTGATCTGACAGATTTCACAAGCTACTGTAATCATGGCTTTCCCAGGTCTGTGCCTGCGTAGGGGACTTCATACTCAAGGTAGGGGACAGTAGAACAAATGTTTCTGGTGGTTTGGAAGTCCTGATTCACAAACCTCAACAAGTCTTCAGCCATAGGCAACTTTGTTTTTTTTCCTCTGAGGGATATGCTATTTCAGTCAAAAGGAAGGATAGATGCTATTTTTTGAAGCCATTACTGACCATTTTCAGTAGCTTTAGGCACTGAAGACTGTAGTGCTTATATTTGGGTAAAGGTAGTCTACAACCAAATTTCTCCTCTTGGTTTTGCTGTGGTGGGAAAAACTAACTATATTCATAAAGAAACATATGTTAAGTAGCTTTCCAAGTACTTTGGGATAGCAGGTGCTATTAGAAGTGCAGTTTGTCAAAATTTTAGAGTAATTTCTTTCCCTGCTGCTATAGGAAGCAAAATCTATCAAGAAAATACCTTCAGTCATGTGAAGTTTTTGCATTAACTTTGTTGCATAGTTCAGGTATTTTGTAATTAGTACCTCTTTTTTTTTGGGGTAAAAGTCTTAAAGATATGAACATACCTGAAAATTCACTCTCACTTCTGATTGGTCCAGTTCAGCAGAACTGGGTGTCCCACCTCACAGAGTCCTCATTAGGATTTAATGGACTTTATATAAAACATATATTTAGGATATAAATGTATGTTAGATACCCTTGTGCTGTACAACCCTTCACTTACAGCAGCTGACTGAGCTAACCCTGACAGCTCTAAAGTTTCCATGATATCCCACTCCTGATGGGGCTCTTAAGTCTGCATTTCATTTTGTTCAGAGTGAGTGAAAGAGCAAAGGAAAACAAAAATGAAGTAGAAAAATCAGAGTGGCTTGGTGAAAAGGATGGACATCTATTCCCAAATTACTCAGGAGTGTCAGAATTTATGTGATGGACTATAATTGTTACACCATTTCCAGTTTTTCATTCTTTTAGATGTTCTGTGCCATGGCTTCTTACCTTGTGTCAACATCACTTTCTCTCATTTTGGGGAGTAGTCAGGGTGGAAGCAACAATTAGCCTGAAAGCTGTCCTAAGATTAAAAACATGTGAAGTTTCCTGCATTTGGTGATGACAGTGAACACAAAGGTGCTCTTACTTTTCTCCTTTTTATCTCCTCTTTTCAAACAGTTGTTGCTCTGAAAATTTAGATGAAGGTATTTTTCTTGTAATAAAGGAACTACAATGATGTGGGAAAAAGTCTTAAAGGAATTTTCTCACATCATTCTAACAAGATACTGCACACCATTTGAAATTTCAGAAAATTTTCACTGTATAGCTTCACAGCAAATTGTTAAAATGCAGGTGACAAACATTTTCTCCTCTAACTTCCAACACACTAGAAGGAAAAGAAATTTTGGAAAATAGTGTTCACCTGTATTCTACAATGCTCAGAACTACATTAACCATCTGGTGTCTATATGCTCATATCACACTGTCTCCTCACATCTAGTCATTTTTCTGTGCTATGGGACACATTTATTTCAATGACAGGATAGTTTAGGTATGAGATTCTAACCATAACCAGATGATATGATAAGCTTAGACATACAGTGATGAACTTATCCATTGAAGTGTTCCCTTAGGTCTTGTGATAACTTGGATGAATAAAGCAGTTGGTCAGTCAATCCTCATATTTTTGCTTTTTTTTTTTTTTCTTTTCAGTAGAATATATGCTATAATTCAGAAATTATTTCAAGAAAAGAGGTTCATCCACTAGGTATGCACGTTGGTATATTTTGGGGGAAAAACTAGTCCTCAGTCTTATATATACTTCACTAGAAAAATAGATAAGAATCTATTTTCATTTCACAGGTGAAAGAGCAATGTTTTGAAAGAGGTTTTCAATATGTATGAATCACAACCAGAATAAGGGTAGTTTCATGTTATACTTTAAGGACCATGTAAATGTTTTGTTATTAGGCTGCAATATAGACTGATCTATGATTTAAAAAATGTGAGGGGTAAGGTATGGCTTCACTCATTCATAATCTGTGCCAAATTTTGCACCACCTGAACAAAGTCTCCAAGGTGGTTTGCATTTAATTCTGAAGTGTCTGGGGTTTACCTAATGAACACAGTAAAACCTTTTGAGTATAGTCCAAGGAAGTGGCGGGTGGGCTCTGTGCAAAGGCTGTCTTGGTTTGGGGTAGGGGGCTTGAGATTGGAGGCTTTTGGGTTACTTTATTTAATGGTCTTGTTCTGCAATCTGAGGCCAGCATGCTTAGCAGGGGGAGAGAGTTATGTTCTCTCCTTCCAGAGCTTTCCTTCTGTAAGCATTTTGCTTGTTTGGTTTGGAAACTGTATTTCATGCCTGGTGAGCAGAGAAGGAGTTGGGGCTTCAAGTACATTTTGTTATGTTATAAAGGAGAAAGCACAGCTGTAGGAGCAAGTGGAGGTAGATCCTGAGAGGGGGTGTGAGAAACCTGAAACATGCCTGTGGTCTCCCCTGTTGGGGAATTGCACACACCTTATCAGCTGGTCTTCTATACATGTGCTGGAGCTTCTTTTATCAAAATTGACTCTTTCATTTTCTTTTTGTAAGTCCCTGGCATCACGAAGTATGATTTAAACTTTTTTTTTTCTGTGTACTTTGCAATATCTGGAAGCAAGGTCATATATAGCCAGCCTAGTCATAGCCTCCTTTTTACTGAGATTGGTATGAAGATATATACACATTTCAGTCTCTCTGGAAAGAAATATTTCAATTCCATAGGTGTTCCTGGGGTCAAACCCAGTAACACATAAATTCCTCTGCTCTCCAAATAGCCCTGAGGAATTCCACTGTGTATGTAAAACTCATCAGCCACGGTTTAAAGTCTGTACCAAACCAAAAGTGTAAATGTCATCTCACAGGCAAGTTTACAAAAATCACAGGGGTGTTGAGTCCAGGAATAAATGTCCACTTTCCCAGAGCTTTTGTTGTCATGAGTTTGGGTCCTGAGAATTGGGCAAACAGGCCTGTGGACTATATGGCAGGATTGGAAGCTACCTCTTGAAATTATGTTTGTAGTAGTTGCTGAGAAAACTACAGCTTCCCTCAGTGTAACTTCTCTGCATGTCCTTTCCATTTCAGAGGTTCCCTTAGATCTGAGAGCTTGGCAACATTTTAGGGAAACTTTGCAATATTTCTTGCTTTACTTGTTGTCTTGAGCAAGGACAGGTTAAAGCCTCTTCTTTAATTCAGATTCCCAAAATATTGAAGTGACCAAATCCAAGGGGGAGATGCTGTATTAGATCCTTACCTATGCTTGGCAGACTGTCAGCTGTCAGGCATCAGCTCCCAGTATTGCAAGATGAGATCTGAATCTCAGCCAGTCTTAAGTTTCCAGGCCCTATAAATACAAACCTCTTGCCTCTGAAAGAAAAAAGTAACGTTAATAAACCAACTCATTCTGAAGGGCAGTTGATACAATGCTCTTCCACTTATTTTTATCCATGTATATCTCAGTCACATGGACAAGAGATGGATATAAGGTAAACTTGACAGGGCATGCCCCTTGGAATATGTCAAAGGCCTTAGGCTTCTTCAAGTCTGGTTCTGTTCCTGTGTGTTATTAGCAAGGGAAATCTTTAACATCTTAAGGCATAAAATTCGCCCATTGAACTCTTATTGCTAAAGTAGGGGAAATTGCATTTCAAGTGCTTCATGACAGAGTTTTCAGCTCTTAATACTTAGTGAGGCATTGAGGATGAGGCATTTCTCTATTCCAAATGGACAAATTATATTGGCAGATGTAACTGCAGGAAGATAAGTGAAGCATCTTACGTTTGAAGTGGAAGTTGTGCAAGTGACGAAGGGCAAATTGCTGGTGGCCTTCTCTCTCTGAAGCATCATCCTCTGTAGCTTGAACAGACATTAACTACTCTTCACAAACCACCCGTGGGTGTTTTAAAATATTTATTATTTCTCCCTCTTTAAAGTTAAAGCCTGCATCTGCCCACCACCAGAAAAATCCTTTAAGAATGGACGTGGTTTGCTGCTTCTCGGCAGTTGGCACTTGGCAGTGAGGAGAGAAACTTGTGTCTGCAATTAGAAATTAAATTCCTCATCCCCCCTACTGTGTGGGAAGTTCTCATTCCTTCATTCTTGCCCCCTTGTTGCAAGGCTGAGGCATCTGGCTATCCTGAAAAAGCCTGGGACTCCTAAGACAGACATTTCAACGTTAATAGTAATAATTAAAAGTGGCATTCAGCTTGCATTTTGAAGCACTGAATAATCCTTGCCAAGTAGCTGAGAGCTGAAGATGAGTACTTGTTATAATCACCATTTTTTGGGAAAGTACAAATGGACAGTTAACTGCTGAGTAGTACCAAGACTTCTTGGGAGGAGCAGGAATAATGACCCCCTTTTTGGTATCTGTGGATATAGAACTCTAATTATAGTGTACTTATCATAGCAGTTATGTAAGCAGACAGATTTGCTTTTGACCTGTTGTTTTCAATAGGCCCAGTTAAATCCTCCTGATTTATTCTGGTAGGTGGCACCTTAGTCCAAAGTTGGATAAAATAACAACACTTCCATTATGAATAGTAATATTTTTTTTCAAAGTTATCTCCAAGATGGAAGGGAGGTGAATCACTAAGCTGAATTCTGAGGGTTTGCACTCAGATTAAATATAGGGTTTTTGGTAGCAAACTAATCAGTACTACTTAACATATGTCCTTATTGCTGCAGTATTTAAGTACAGTCTCAGATTCTGCATAATTTAAGAATAAGGCTAAAACCCACAGTGGCACAAGCTCTACAGAGATCAGAAAACTGCTGTTTCTTGGCCACTAGCCCCAGAACCACCATGAGTAGCATTAGTGAGAACATGTTTTGCACCATTTGGAGCATGAGAGAGAAGTTGCTCTGCTCTTTGTTCACATAGCCTGGGCTGCCTGAGGCACAGATACTCATTCTACACAGCCACTGATCAGGCTCACTGATCAGTAGTGTTCAAGCTCTTAATTCAGTACAGAAAACTTGCCTGTAGCCACAGAGAAAATTTGGGAGGTTTAGTCAGCCTCTCTTTTGCACAGCTTTGTCTTTGGAAGAATAACAACTTCATCCCATTTCCTTTCCACAGGGAAAGCAAAACGACTTTACAGCACTTGCTGTCCTAGAAATGTAGCATGTTGGGGGTCTTGCCCCCTGCATCTGATGTCACTCTTCCTAGTGCCACTTGCTGGTGGGGCTGTTACTCTTGCCCCAGGCTGCTGCTTCTCTGCTTGGCTGACAAAACACTGAGCACTTTCTGTGCTGGTCTGGTGGGTCAGTGTGCAGGGATTTGAGGTCTGGGAAAGGTCCAGCTGGGGACACAGAGCTCAGGTGTCAAAGCAGATGTGCGGAACAGACAGAGCTTGTGGGAGGGTGTCCCCCACGTTTGGCAGAGATGGTGGGTGCTCTTCAGTCCCTGGTCAACAGATTGGGACTTCCAGTTAGCATCCTCTCTCAGACTGATGTCTACACCAGAGCTACTGCCCTGAGCATTTCCATGTGGGAACGCTTTGCCTAAATTTGTGTTGTCTAAATTTGACTGTGTGGTTAGGATGCCTTGTGCAAAATGCAACACTTCCCTTTCTTTTAGGATAAGCCCACTGATTTCTGTGTTCTCCAAATCAAATCCAGTGGAAAAGTAAATTTGAACTAGTAATTATTTCATTTTAATATTGACTTATTTCTACAGTAGTAGATGATTAAAAAACACTTCAGAGAAAAACACTGAGAAATTTGTTCTGGAAATGTGAATGGGAATTTTATGACATTACTATAACACTACTGTTTTTTCTTCTTGTTTCTCACCAGTAAAACTTGGTATGGATCCACTGATTTAGCTTTACAGGACATTGTAAGGTTGTGATTATTTTTTCTTCTACCAACTTTCCATGTTGTATCTATGTTGCTTTTCTCTGAGCATCAATATCTGAAAATAATATCTGTCATATTTATTTACAGAACATAAAAGTATACCTAAATACAAAATACAAATACAAATAAAAAGATTTTATTGAAACAGTATCTAAACTTTCCCTTTGTAGAACACCTAGATATTTTTCTGCTGAAAGTCAACAAGCTTGTTGACTAATAGATTCACTCACCAAAGTTTGGATAACATCTCCCTGAGCATGATCAAGACTGCTCTGCAGAGATTATGTGGTATCCCACTAAGAGCCATGGTAGTGAGGTGCAGATTTCTCCATGCTAATCTATAAATACATAAACTCTGATGTCAGAGTTGAGGGCTCATTTTCCTTTTCTCTGTGGGCTGTGGCATGTCTTCTCTGACTAGCACAGCATGTGATACTGTGTGTATGTCAGCTTGGCTGAAACATGCTGGTTTTGTTCTGTGCAGAGGCTTTTGCAGCCATTAAGTGCACCTGCTCTACCAGGTTTGCTCGCCCAGGAACAACAGGCTCCATGTTACCTGCAACAAGGTGGGCATCATGACCACCTCAACTTTTGAGTAAACAGTCAAAATTTCCTGCCCACTGAACAACTATCAAGCGACTTTAAGTACTATGCTATTGACTGAAAATGTTAAATAACATCATGGATGTGTCTGACAGCTCTGACATGACGTTTTTAAAGTTCACACTCATGCCAGTGCTAAATTAACCATGTGAATTCTGACAACCCAAGCTGTGCTGCTTTTCCTCCAAGCCCCTCCATGTACAGAAGGATCATTGCAGCTCACAAGGGTCTCAATCACGGATCTGGGCTGTGCATTACTCTTGTCTGTTTGAAAAATGTAGGCAATAATGAAGCTTCTGTTGTTGACTTAGAATTGCTTCTCAGGAAGGATGGATGCTTGTGGTCAAGGTCAAAGCAAAGTAGAGGAAAAACATGTTGATTTTGGTTGGGGGAAAAAAAAAAGCTGTTTTTGAATGACTAAGGTTCCATCAAAAAATGTATTATATAATCACCCCAAAGTGGCCTTTTCCCTCCTGTGGGTAACCCATTTGTTTTGTTTTGCCCTGGCCCTTCACAGCACTACCCGTGTGAGTACATTTCTTGTATAAACTGTTAGGATGTTGTCATTTGGTGTCATTCCCACTTACATACTTGCTTTGTCTTTATTTTTTTGAGACTTCGGGGAATAAAACTTGAAACTTTCACTGTGTCTGTATCATAAATCAAACATTTTGGTGGAAGATAATGGTGCACTTAAAACAAAAATGACAGAGACTTCAACCAATATGATACCTAAAGAGCAACAGCTTGTCTGCAGCTTCGATTGTAGTTAATTAATTAGTCAGCATTTACATATTTAGTATGGTGTATTAGTTTAGAAAACAACAAAGAATAGATTCATTCTCCCAATGCATTTGATCAATGTATGAAAATCAGAACAAAATATTTTTTATCCTATTTTTATTTTATGCACATTATTTAAGTAATGTGCACCCCTGGGTAAAGCTTATAGAGAAGTTAATTCAACTATTCTATCATTTTAATTCACTTTCTGCAAATGTTTGAGGAGACTTTGTTCCTGCATTTACTGAAATATCTTCTTTCAGGATTCAAATGCTTCCCGCTTCAGTCCATGTACTCCCATGGAACAGTTTTTGTGGGATTGAACCCTGCAGAGATTATTCTGTGCAGGACTATGCTTTTCCATGCTCTCTAGGATGCAAATGGGTTTTGGAGACCTGCATGGGGATGGGCATGTGTCCCTTGTACTGCCTAAGGGGTGTGAAGTCCCTTTTTTAGGGGTTTCAAGTCTGTCATAGTGTTTGAAGCGATGAGAAATAAACTCAGCATGGATGAGGGGACGCCCTTTGCCAATATCATGCAAAAACTAGGAGAAATTGTTTGGTGTGGTATAAATTTGCAACAACCATGCCAGGAAGATTGGCTATAACCTGGTCTGCTCACTCAGCAGGAAAATGGTTATCACCGAACTCTATGGCCATACTTGCAGTGAGTGTTTTTGTATACCAGGCAACCCCTGGCATCAGGAAATATTTTAAGAAGCATGTGCCAGCGTGGTGAGGACCAGCACAGATTGTTTGTCTCAGCACAGCTCATATTTATTTAAAGAGAGGGAAGAGTGCTACTCGCTGTGAGACAAGACCCTACTCCTCTGGAAGTCAAGAAGAGTATATGTAAGCAGACAGACTGACACAGAGCCAAGAGGTTTTGAAACATTTCATTAGACAATCCTTTTTCCCCTTCCAGATCCCTGCTTGCTCCATGAGTGCCTTTGTGGTCACTGCCAGCCGTGGTGCTCCAGTCCAGAGCTGTTCATGTGCGCAGTGCTCTGGATGTCCTGGAGAAGGGAGCACACCACAGATCTATAGAACGCTAATGGTGTTGGTATCAGTCTATTAAAATACATGCTTCTTTTTTTTCCCATCTTTATAAGAAGAAGATTAAAAAGGCTAAACACTGAAGGAACTGCAGCATCTTGCTCTGTGGTGTAACACATATGAGTTACTAATTATTTATCACTATACTTAGTGGCTATGTTTAAATTAATTTAACAGTAACTGGTTTACAGGATGTGTCGAGAGAAAATTTAATTTTTAGTTGACTATGAATAGGCAATAAAGATTGCTCATGTGCCTAAAAGGGGAAAATAAAGTATTCAGGACCATTAGCAGAGGTTCCAGACTTTGAGTGGGACCTTTATATTTGCAGACTTGCAAAATGATACTGAACCAAGTGAGTTCACTTCCTTGTGGATGATGTCTTAGGGCCGCTTTGAAAGGCTGCCTTTGCACCCCGCTGTGACTAATGGTAGCATCTGGATAGCACTTCTTTCACACAGATGTGGAATGAGAGGTTTAAAACTTTGTCAAACCCTCTGAGCCAAACACTGTAGACCTACTGTGAGATCAGAAGAAATATAAATCTGAACTTGAGTCACTTTAGATCCTCTATCACCTCTGCATTGATCAATTTTTTTTCCAAAGCAGTAGTTTGGTGTAGGAGAAGGGAATACAGGTGACCTTGTACCTAATAAGTAACAGCATAGCCTGGCCCCTGAGGAGTCACAGCTACATCCAATAAAGGTAAGTGTGATAAAAGGGAGTGGGGTAGCTGGTGAGGGGGAATCATGAAGGAGGAACCTTGAGGAAGAGGGAAGGAGAGGATCATGAAGAAGCAGGATCTTGGGGAGAGAGAATCCCTGCAGTGAGGTCAGTGTGGGTGTGCAGTCAGAGCTGTTGTTGGAACCTGCAGTCACAGTCTAGCCAGGTAAGAGCTGCAGTCAGAGTCTGCAAACTGATCCCTGCAGTCAGAGTTCAGCAGGAAATAACCAGCAGTCAGGGGCTGCAAGGGAAACCTCCAGCAGGAGCTGCTGCAGCCAGAGTCAGGGAATGGTTGGGGTCAGGATCAGTGAATTGTAAAGAGGAATAAACCAGGACCCTTTTCATGCTGTGACAAACAAGCAGTCTGTGTCTGGGCTCATCTCTACCCTCTAACTAGAGGGCTGCTGCAACAGTTTAGGTTTTATATTCCACCTCATTTGACTTTCAGCCCTGCAAACTCTCCACTCACCCATTCACCACAGCCAAAGAGTGGCTTACGTCCATATTTGTGATATCCTTTCTGTAGAGCACTTCAGAGATGATCACTGTGTTTCTAAGTGATATCTCAGTGAAATCATAAATTAATGCAAAGGCTAACTCTGTTATCACTGCTAATCAGTTGAAAAATAGCTCAGAAAAACTTCATTTATGCATCCTGGATAAATCTATCTCAAAACTAACAGCTTTTATAAATATCTAATTGCTTTTAAAAGCAAGATTAATGCCCACACATATTTTTCTTTTAGTAAGTATGTGCTTTTCGTATTTAAGGTTTTGAGCTTTGCTATGGGTTCAAGAGTTCTTCATCGTTCTCAACTATATTACTTTTAAAAATTATTACAAAACTAAACAAACAGCCTTCTGTCATGGTTAGGATATGTTCTTACTTTAATAAATAGTCTCCCTGGTAAGTAACTTCATGTTGAGCTCTCAGTATCTGAAGCTTTTCTAAGGAATGTTTCATAACTTCTGACATTTAAGACCAATTTTTAAAAACCTTCAAGATGCCTTCTCCATTTTCGTTCTCTTATTTTGCTGTCACAAACTGAGTTTGTTTAGGAGACTTAATGAGTTTCAGAGACTTCCTCAAAGGTTTCACTGCTAGGAAGAGTAGCATGCTAAAGGCTGCCACCTTCTCTGTAGCTACTTGGAGGTACCTAAAATAAAAGCTCGTTGATAATGCTGTCTTTTTTGGCAATGGTTTGTGACTTCTTTGTTATGTTAGTAGTGGCCAGGGCAAGTAATCCTGACTATTGGCATAGGAGACATATCACTTGTCAATCTGCCTCCTGAATTTCATGGTGGGGGAGCAGAGATGGCAATATTAACATGAAATTTTTGTATATTCTCTTTTTATTATTTCATTATTGACATGAATTATAGAAAAATTACTGCAATTCATGGCTGGTTGTAGCTGGGGAAGACTTTTTTCCTCACTGAAGATTTCATTTTCTTCATCTAGGCATGTTGTTTGTTGTCCTGAGCAAAACTTAATTTTAATAAACCCACAGCAGTAAATATTTTGAGACATCACTTCTAATTGTTTTACAATGGCAAGTATAGGTCAGAGCTAGCAGGAAGCCTGCTAAGTCAACCAAGGTAATAAACTGAAAATGAATCATAAACTAATTTTCATGACTGACAATTCCTCTCTGAATTAGAGAACAGAATAGCTTGAGAGGAATTATGGAGAAATATCAGTTTGATTTATTGACAGTAAGTTTGCTGTGGACTGTGTATGAATATGGATTTAAATCAAAGCTACCACTTCTTGTTTGAAGTGAATCTTTAATGCCACAGTAAACCTTGAAGAGAAATTACAAGCAAATACTATTTTTCCTACTGAAAAAGAACTGGGGGTAAAAATGTAAGATCAGTCAAAGAAACTGGACTCAGAGGTGGCACTCTTGCTCTGTATTCTTCTTGTGCAAAGATTTATTTTTCTCTTTGATGAATTCACACAGATGCAGAGAGAATGAACCAGGCTGATTTTGTACGGTTAACACAGCAAAACCCCTGAATTCCTTATGAAGATAACAATGATGCCAAAATATTGGGCCTACAAAAATGAGGGAATTTCATGAGGTGAATATATGTCTAGTATTCAATATTGATCTGAGGTGCACATGTTCAGTCCCCTTCTCTAAGGGATGTGAAACTCCAAGGGATGAAACAATTAAAACCCATATACAAATCCTAAACCAACAGATGACAGAACTTCCATATCTATCTTTCAAACTGCTGGCCAGTTTTATGGCAGTAACTTCTGATTCTGTAGCTATACCATCCCCCCTCTCCCCCTCCCCCAATATTAATTCTGCTGTAAACGATCTTAACTCTGTTAACTTTACTAGAGGGGGAATAATTTTCTCTGAATGAGAGCCAGTGGATAGTGACAATGCTCTTGGGAGTGTCTGAAAAGTATGCTTGCAGTGGGGGGGTTACAAAGCCTTGATTCAGTTGGGTTGTCTTTAAACTGTTTAAGATTATTTTAATAATAAATATGGTTGTATAATTGATACAGTATACATTTGAAAGAATTTTTCCCCCTACAAATATTTTCCTTTTCCTTTGGTCTAATATATTCTTTCACCTGGGAAAGTAAATTATTTCTTATAGATTTATCATCCTCTTGTCTCTGTACCTCATCTCCTATATAATGTTCTTCCTTACTGACAGTCAAAAGCAGTGATTGGCATTGTGTTCTCTTTAGATGATAAAATATAGCTGAATACTCTGACCAGTTAAAATAAAAGAATGAAGATAATGAATTTTCAGAATTTATGGCCACTTCACTTACATGAGAGCATAGAAATAAGCTACCTACAAACTATCCAAGAAGTTTGATAGACCAGGATGTATCCTAGGGAGTTTAAGTCAAATAAAGCTTAATGGCAAGGACTGTTGATTTTTATAGGTAGTAATTCTATTTAACTGAATTTTTTCCCAGATTATTTCACGGTGCTCATTATCTGGTCTTTATCAGTCTCATTACTTACTTCTTACAGTACTAAAGAAATGTTCACTTTCATCTTACCTGTAACTCATAAATGCAGTAATTTAATTCTCAGTTCTCTGTCTGTGGTTCATAACTGCCTAATTCTCCACCACTACGCAGTTAATAAATCAAAATGCAGATTAATCAAGACTATAAAAAAGTCTTCTGGAGCTTATTTGCTTTCTGTACCCCAGGCTTATTTTTCATAAGCTCTTTTGTAGCATGTACATGCTCCTGTGTAGCATGTGAAAATCAGCTTATTTGGGAAGTGACCGGGGATAAAATTTATATATTTAGTTAAAACAAGTGTCTTCCAATTGTTTTATAATTGTTGATATCTACCTTTTCTTTTGCTGTAAAGATACTTTCCCATGATAAGAACGCTGAGATCAAACACATCTCTAGTTTGCACTTCTATTTTTGTGGAGTATCTACTCATACCACCTTGCTTGTAAGGACTTATTTTTGGATAATGCCTGCCATTGAAAGGTTGCACTAAAATCATTCATTGATTGATTGGGATAAAATTGGAAGAAGTTACTTTAAATTTTAAGTTGGAGTAGGCATCTGCATTCTACAGTGCCAAATCCCTGTCTGGCAAGTGCTGGCTCTCTGAGGCTCCTGATTGCTCCTTGACTGCTTGGACTTCTGGAGCCCTGGCTGCCCTATCTTGCCTCTGAGTCCTTACAAAGAGGCTTTTGGGATGCCCATTTTGGTTCTAAATGGAGTAGAAATCAGGTGTTGCTGTGTGGAAACTTCATGGGATTGCCTCCTCCCAGTTCTGCTCAAACTCACAGAAACACAGAATGGGTGGTGTTGGAAGGGACTTTAAAAATGGTCCTGTCTCAAACCCCCTGCCACGTCAGGGACACTGTCCAATAGGTGAGAATGCTCACAGCCCCATCCAAGCTGGCCTTTAACACTTCCTGGGATGGGGCACCAACATCTTCTCTGGGCAAAATGGAGATACAGAGATATTAACTGCAAGTGAGTATGGTTGTTGTAGAGATATAGGTAGAAAAAAGCAATTTCTTCATTGTTGGACCTAAATGGAAGGGCATATATGTGCAGGAATATCCAAAAGTGTTTTCAGGCAGCAGCAGCTTCAGAGGAGCAGACTCCAGACCTGTTAGTCAGAGGCAAGGTGTTGTGGAAGGAAGTTCAGTGATGGAAAAGGAAGGATGACTTGAATCCTTTAAAAATAGCCAAACTCCCCAGCACTGGCTTGCGTTATCAGCCTGCAAAACTTGGTTTAAAGAATAATGCTGTGTCTGGGTTTCGAAAACACGGAGTCAAAACTCATGTCCGATTCTATAACTTAAAAACATTGAGGGCTTTTTTTCCCAGTTCAATTAAAGAAAGGAAAGAAAGAACCCTTCTGGCTGTGGCCATGTATGCCAGCCATCAGCCAGGAGTAAAGCTTTGCAGCTGACTTATAAACCCCTGAGAGATGGGTTTTCTAATGGAAATACTGACAGCCCCTTGACTAGCAACACTAGCAGGCACCGTTGTAAAAAATGAGACTGAGAGACACACGATACAGGGCCCAGAAGGTAATTAATAGCTGGTGTGAAATAAAATATAGACACAATATCCCGCAGAGAGCATGACTCAATGGAACAAACTTGTAATAAAGCACAAAGAATGTCTGTTTAGTAAAGAGCTGTGTGAAGCTGCTTGTAAAATAAATCATGAGCTAGGGCTAGAGACAGCTGAGCTCTCTGTATGTTTCTTTTAAATAGGAGGATTAATGAACGCACCTCCACTGTAAAAAAGCCATTTTTTGGCAATGCAGAATTGCGGTTAAAATAAAATGAGAAGGAATGAAATGCTAAATGCACCTATGCAAACAAGGTCTTAAGACACTCCTCGGCAGAAATGTGGCAAAGGGAAGTCACAACTGCACCTACCACCTCATCTTTTTAGCCAAGTAATTTTTGGGCTAGCTCTCATTCTGATTTAACCCAACTGCCTTCTCATTTGGAATACTTGACTTCATCCTTGTCACATGTTATATGTCAAAGCAGGCATTAAAATATTTCTTATTCCTTAATTTCCTTCCTGAAATTCTAAGCTTAAAAGAAATTTTAAAAATCACCACCACAAAAACGTCCCCAAACCCAGACTCTGTGGTCTTGTTTCTGGCTGTGCTTTCACTGCTGTATGAGACTGTAGCTATGATACTTGAAGGTAAATTATTGTTTTGGGATTACACACCAGGATGCCTGATCATAGCTTATTATTGTTAATTTATTAACAATGTATTAACAAGCTCCTACCTTATTATTGTTGATGTATCCTACGTTCACATTTCCAAGGCAGAAAAACAAGTTGCTCCAGATTCCTAATCCAATTGAGTTAGACATCACAAGGAGTGTATTCCCAACTCTAACAGTCCCCACACCACAAATCTGGGAAGGTTTCAGACTTAGGGTGGTGCAAGCACTTGCCATGTCACTGCTACTTTAATCTTTATCAAGCAGTGTTGGCAAGCCTCAATCCAAAATTCCTTGAGTTAGGACTAAAAGCACTTGATGAGTGATAAATTTTAGTTTCTGTGATTTCTATCGCTAATTAACATTTAAGAATATCAAAGCCCACTGTTTAAAACTGATGACTGAAGTTGAAATATGGCAGCACTATAATGTCAAAGTTGGCTTTGTGATATGTAAATCATGTAAAAAACACAATCAAAAATAACTTGTCCAAATACATTTTTGTAGTTTTCTGCTTCTGCTTTGTTTTATTTTATGCATCCTTAGGGGGAAAAATCAGAAATTGCTTTCTAGGTTCTTATGCTGCAAATCTTCTGTACTGGGGCTTCTCAACGTTTTTATTTCTTGACTGAAGAGCAGGGACCTGTTTAGTGTCAAGCTCTGTACCACAGGGAAATACCACACACATCATCTTTGTGACATACTGTTGGAGACTAAAACACTTCCCTTACATCATCTACACTACAAAAGTAGCTGAAGGAGTTTGTTTTGTGATTTCAAGCAGTCTGCTAGTTAGTTTTGCCATAGTTTCAGTTCCCTATCATTCTCAGGAGGTAAGATACCTTAAATTCAGTACTGTGTTCTTTTCGTGTTGAGGCTTTACCAATAATACTTTAATAATTATTCTGAGTGTGAAACATAGCCAATCACAATAATATCTTTGTATAAAGTTGGGATCAACTTCAGAAAAAAAAAAAACAAACCAACCCCTTAGAAATCTAAAAAACTCTTGTGCTATTTGAAGTGTAAAATGTGAGTAGTAAACTGGAAGACCCCCACGTACCCTTGGCAGAAAGTTTGGAGGCTCCAATAAATGAGCTCTTGCAAATTGCAGAGGGTGATTTTAATTATATATTCTCTGCCTTTCGTTTTGCTTTGACTCTGACATCTGAGTGGTTGGAACAAATGTTTTCTCAGCTGCTGCAGTCATGTGATGTTTATGCTGGACATTTACAAAATGTGTAAATCCCAGCTGAAACAAAGTATGGACCCTGATTTCTTCTTATTCTGTGCATGAAATCTTGGATATTTGTTCTATTCCAGAGTTGGATTAGGGAATGTGAAGTATTTTGCAGAGCAGAGTGTGACCATACTAAGACCCTTCTAATGTGGACCAACCTCTTTCCAAAACCCTAATTTCTCCTGTACAGAGTAAAAATAATTTGAAAATCATTACTGAATTTTTTTTAAAAATTGCCTATTTGCATAGACAGAAATCATTTATGCCTCCTGCTTGTACTGTGTCAGAGACAATTTCTTGTCTGCTATTTGGAATTTCTGTCTTAGATTTATAACTGGCTGAGTCTCATTGCTTGATTTATAGAGAGGCTGCAGATGAGTGCCCATATATTGCTGATTTAAACTAGATCGGTTATCTAAATCTTTATTGTGCTTACAGAGAGCCAGGAATTAAATTTAATGCCCTTGACACTTCAAAATATCAGTGAGAGAACCCAGATGTAGAGGAACAGTGGCTTTTTATCATCATTATTTATGGACTTTTACATCCAATGTAGTTTGTATCTTAGAATTACGTGGCAATTAGGAAACTTTATTAACAGCAGATCAGGTTCCATAGTCTTTGCATTGGAAATGAGAAGGAATTTGAAGTGTTTTTATTTGATAATGTCAGAGTAGAATCAGAAGCTTAATTGTTCATGCTGGGATTTTTTAATACTGCAAAAACAGTGTTTTAATCGTAGTGTTGGAACTGTGCACGTTTTTGTTCAGCCCTATGAGAACTGGAACATGATATTTTGATAACAGGAAGTATTTAAAAATAAAGAATGTATAAAGAGAAAAGGCTAATAGACATGGCTAGTGATTGAAAAATCAGATAATTGCACTATGGAAAAAATACTCATACCCATCTTCGTCACCTCCAATGCAGCAGCTGTGTCTTCCAATGAATTCCTCTGAAGGTTATCAAGGTTTGACTGCAGAGTTTGAAGTGTGAGAAGTCTATTAAAACAACCATTTCCCCTTTCCTCAAAAAGCACTTAAATTCAGGTTCAGAAAGGCTCACTGGTCAAGAAGACCTTTTGACACCCTAAGTCAAGCATCATCTATTCAACTCCTGTGGGAGGGGAAAAAAATAGCAGTTTTATCCTTAATGTTTAAAGAACAATCTCTTGTAGCTGCCTTGCACCAGGAAACTGATGATAGTCTTCTTCTGCAAGAATAAAGGCAGAACTGGCAGAATTGCTTCCACTGGGTAATGCATTGACACCCAAACTTAGGAGAGGCACGGATTAAAAAATGCTGCCTTTGAAATTATGTGTAGGGAGAAAATTTACAGATCAAATATTTCCCTCCTCCATCAACCAGTAGGCAATTATGTCACATGGGTAGGCTGATGTGTGACCTGAAATTGGATTTGTGCCTTTTTCAACCTCTCCAGTGTTCTTTAAAACATCAATAGAAGCGTTGAAATCCACTTGAGATGTTTTTCCTAACACTTATCTCTAGATTTGTAATTTGTATGCTATATGATTGAAAGTGATATATACAAGTAAACTGAAAGGAGAAAATGATAGATTTCTAATCCTGGATACTAATACCTTAAAAGGAAAGGAAATTCACTCTGGAGACTAGCTAATCCATTGTTCCAGTAAAAACAGTCAGTTTGGTTATAAACATCATGGTGGACTGTGGATTGGTTTCAACAGAGAAATGCTGTGGATAGTTCCAGTGTTGATCTTTTAAAAATAAAAATTTATCTTTGGCTTTCTAGAACTGAGATGGGGGTGTTAAATCTCATGTAGAATAAAGCATGAAAATTGCATTTCTATTTAGATATCATTCCTGTAGACTAAGTTCCATATTCAAGAATTAAAGCAATTTTGAACCATCACTATGCAAAATTAAAGACTTTAATATATATATGAGGATTTCACAGAAAAAATTGTACTAGCACAAAAAAAGAGAAATTCCTGAAAAACAACTTCCTTTATGGTTACTCAATGAGTTGAAAAAATCTTCAGTGAAAAATAAATATACAAAACAGAGAGGGAAAATATTAATATCACCAAAACCGTTGTAACTCACAGAACAGTTGTAAAGATTATCAGCAATACCAATGGAGGTGGTGCCCATGAGGAGAAATGCTGAAGTACTGAAATGATGAAAGATTTCTTTTTTTTTTTCTTCAAGCAGGTTACTCCTTATGACATGTTATAGTTGTAGACCCTCTGTTCAGGAAAATGTTTTTTTTTAAACTATTTCTGATGATATTTTCCATTTCCTTTGAAAATACTCCAGACTGTCATATATGAGACCTTTTATTTCTCTCCTTTGTAGACTCTTCTGTGGTTTTAAGTGTTGTGCTGGATCATGTAGTAATTTCTCTTTAATGATCTTCCTGTTTTGAGTGTGATCAGTACATGATTTGTTTGTGGTGAATGCAGCCCTGCTTTCAGTGTAGAGTTTCTGTACTAACTTGATGGTATCATATATTTGATGTAGGTTGTTCTAATTTCATTCTTGAGAACTTTTCCTTTGCACAATGTGGTAATTTTATTTCTGCTGTCATTCGAGTTCATGACTGTTTCTTATGACTGTTTCAGTGTCTGTTATTTTCACATTTATCACAGGCAGAAAGGTTATCTAGTGCTTAAACCCATAGTTGTTACTATTGTCACCAAGTGTAACCTTAATTATGCTTTCTAAATACTACATAGCGTGGTAAAATCATGTTTGTCTTCAGAGGCAGACTGATTAGAGAAAAGCCATTTATTGTTGAAAATCTCAATAGGAGGATGATTTTCAAGTCTCCACCTTTTGATAGCTGGAGCTGATAGGTCTCTAATTCTTCATAATTTCCTTGCCATCTCTGTTCAAATAAAACTACTGACAAATCTGCATACAAAGAGCCAGTACAGGCTTTTTTTTTCGCTTGAGTGTATGTTGTTATGAGTTAAAGCAGTTTGTATGAAAGAATGTTGTTTTTCAATTCACTTTAATTAGATCTTTAACTTCTGTTTCTCTTCTTTTCACTGGCTGCATTCACCACAATTTATATAATGTATTCCAATTTTAAAGTTTTTTTTCTCAGTGATTCTTTTATTCTACTATACTAGCCTGGTCATATTTGATCCATGGCATGAATCACTGTGCCACATTTTTCTTATGGCCTTATGCTCTGATTAAAGATAATGAGAAGTGAGAACTACCTGCATGGCATGAGAAATTAATTGTACCTGAATCTAAAGTGTTTTGCAAAGGTTTTTTTAAAAGCAGTCCAGATCTTGCTCTTATATTGTTCCTTGGAAGAAGGATGGCTTTAATCCATTTTGCCATATTCTCACATAGAACAAATCAGCCTTTCAGTCTAACCTTGATTTCTCTCTTATTTATTTCAGTTTCTCTGCTACTTTTAGGAGTGTCTCCACTTCATTCTTTAGACACCTAAACTTTATTCTGGTAAGTTTACTTCACTTAATTTACTTCCAACCCAGTGGTACACATAAAATTCATTGTTGTTACCTGTCTTCTGGGCGTTATGAGGGATGTTGATGTTGGTGGGATCTCATGGTGTTTGCTGATTTTATCTGATTCTTGGGTTGGCCAGGGTAGAACACTTGGTATGTTGGATTAAAGCAAAAGAAATCCCTCAGCTGGGAAACTGAAATTCTTTTTAAAGGTGTAGTTCACAGGTGTTCACAGATTTTAAGGCATTGTTTAAATGCACCCTCACATTGGATAGGTTTTGAGAGCACTGAGGCTGAGAGGAGGAAAACTCCACACTGGGTGTCAGAGTGCAGCGTTTCTATGCTCATTTATGATCCATTCTCCACATTTACACTAGCACTGGGATGCTTTAATGGGATTTCCAAGGTATTGATACTTTCTTTTTGAATGGGAAGATTCTGCCAAGAGGCCTATGTCTGCAGCTGACTTCACCTGATGTGATGTCTAAAACCTGGGGTTATTTTCTGCTGGATAATGTCTGCCAAGGGATCTTGTGATATTCATAACAAGGTCAAGTAGAATCTCTCCATAGTAACTCAGGTATTTAAGTGTCTTAAACCTTTCAATGTGGATATCCATAGGGATGGTATGACAGCAGGGACAAGGGACTTCTAGATAACTGTTCAGCATAGGAAATTAGATGAAACAGAGCTTGCTGTTATAAATGGGCAGTTTAGTGAACATTCCCATTCCCCTTATATTAATTATGATATGTATGGCATATTAGGAAAATGTGAACCCTTCTACACCCAACTGTGTTGGCCTCTACCAAAAGAAAACATTCTGATCAACAAGAAATGAAGGACAGAGTTCTGTGTGTTCTGCTGTGATTAGTTTGAGTGCTTACAGACAGAATTGGGTGGGAGGAGAGAGGGAATGGAAGTCTCCTGGCCTTGACTTCTGGAGAAAATTGTAGGTTCTGTAAATGGCCACCTCCTTTGGGATCCCACTCTCCAGTATTTTATAGTATTATTAGGAAGCTAATTTTTTCAAAAGGTCCAGAAGGAAAACTGGGAGACAACAAGAAAAGGGTAGAGACAAAGTTAATATTTGGGAAATGTTTTTTCCCCATAAAACTTTCTTCTACTTTGAGAGTACCAAAATCCAGTGCATCTACCAAGCTGTTTCCTAGGTTTAATATCACCTTGGAAACTAAATTCCCTCAGGAAGTTAATGATGGTTAGGCAGATGACAAATCCACAGTTTGGATACTGGTTTGTTCTGTGTCCTTTTTCAAAACAGACATAAAGTTTGGAAATAGTTAGACCCAGACTATAAAAAAATATGGGATTCTGTGGCTCATATGAACCAAAGGGACACTGAGGATTGTTCAGAGACCTAGGCATGTCAACATAAGCCCTATGAAAGCAGCACTAACACTCTTGGACTTTATTATTTTCCAAGTGCACAAAAAAACCCCTTCAAACAAAAAAACCCCCAAACCAACCAGACAACCAAACAAAAAACAACCCCCTCCCAAAAAACCCCACCAACCCCCCCTGCTTCTTTCCCCCTCTTGTTCCTTTCTTTCAACTGACATTACTAGAGAATGAATAGTCATGCATTATGCAGCACAATTATTCTATGGGAGATGTTCACAGTCATCTAAATTAATGGAATAAGTATGTAAGCATCCAACTGCTAGACTCAGAGGATTTTCGAGCACAGATACAGTAACAACAGCTGGTTTCTTTAAGAACTCTAAGTAAATTCATTTTAAAAAATTAAATATGCCTACATGCAGCATATTTTGACTGAGTTGCAAAGAAAGAATCCCCATTGCTTCTGCTCTTAGTGCAACATATTTCTTTTCCTGCTTTCCCCAGAGTATTGAAAGAATGCTGCAGATGTTCTCATTTAAACGTTCTGTGTCCTGTTAAGTAGATGAGAGAGAAGTCTCCATGCAAAGTCTCAACCACTTTTCAGAACGAAGGCTATGAAATATTTTTCTTCTCCATCAGGTTTTTTCATGTGAGTGTTGAACTTCTATAAAGAGTACCAGTTTTCACTTCTTGGAGAATGTGAGGAAGCAGTGGGTGCAAACAAATTAATGAAATTTAAATTAAATTCAAGATTTCAATTGAGTTTCAGTATTTGTAGTTTATCTTGTATTAGTGTTCATGAGTTAAATAGTGTAAAATGGGTAACTGATATCTAAGGATTTATTTACACCATAAGTTGTTTATTTACACACTGAAATTAATACTGATTAATGAATGAAAACTAAGCACATCAGCAGTGATTTCAACCTGAATGGAACTGTAGAGGGAGTTTCACATTTCATACAGGAACATCTGCAATTTAACAGTATTCGCAGAATCACAAATTAGGTTGGAAAAGACCTTTGAGAATCAAGTCCAACCTATGACCTAACATCTCCTTATCAACTAAACCACAGCATTGAGTGCCACATTCAGTCTTTTCTTAAACACATCTAGGGATGGTGCCTCCACCACCTCCCTGGGCAGCCCATTCCAATGCCAAATCCCTAATTCTGTGAAGAATTTTTTCCTGATGTCTAGCCTAAACTTCCCCTGGCACAGCTTAAGACTGTGTCCTCTTGTTCTGTCAGTGATTTCCTGGCTACAACATTTCAGGAAGTTGTAGGGAGTGATAAGGTCTCTCCTGAGCTTCCTTTTTTCCTGGCTAAACAACCCCATCTCCCTCAGCCTCTCCTCACAGGGCTGGTGTTCCAAGCCCCTCACCAGCCCCATTGCCCTCTTCTAGACATGTTCAAGAATCCCAACATCCTTCCTAAACTGAGGGGCCAGAGCTGGACACAGCACTCAGTGTCCATCCTAAACTGAGGGGCCAGAGCTGGACACAGCACTGAGTGTCCATCCTAAACTGGACACAGCACTCAGTGTCCTTCCTAAACTGAGAGGACAGAGCTGGACACAGCACTCAATGTCCACCCTAAACTGGACACAGCACTCAAGGTGTGGCCTCACCAGTGCTGAGTACAGGGGCAGAATGACCTCCCTGCTCCTGCTGGCCACACCATTTCTGATCCAGGCCAGAATGCCCTTGGCCACCAGGACACACTGCTGGCTCCTGTTCAGTCACTGTCACCAGCACCCCCAGGTCCCTTTCTGCCTGGGCACTGTCCAGACTCTCTGTCCCCAGCCTGTAGCACTGCAGGGAATTATTGTGGCCAAACTGCAGGACTCGGCACTTGGACTTATTAAACTTCATGTTGTGATGCCTCAAGTTTTAGCTTTCATACTTTCCAGATTCTGTACTGCATCAGTATATAACTCTGATCTTCATATGAAGTGTTAGCAAGTTCTCCTCACAGCTTACTTAGACAAAACAATCCTTTTCCAGCCTGAGAATCAAGGACACTGTTGCAGCGTCAGGCCAAAAATGTATAAACAACAGTGGAGGAAGCCTCTCCCAGTGCTTGAATGGCCAACAAGAGGACTTTCTTCTTCTGTTTGACTTTTTCAAGTTTCAATTTTAAAGGGTATGTTTCATTTTAATGTTTAAAAAAAATAAAGGACAGTGACTTGACTAGCAGATGTTTTCCTTATCACTAGACTTTGAAGTGTCTATATCAGTGAAAGGTAGATTTGAGGTAAAGTTGTTATCTTCTCAAAATAAACAATGTTGATCATGTTAAAGCATATAGATAGCTTTATGAGAGGTAGATTGAATTAAAGTAATAATTTAATAATAATATTTGGTAAATATATGATTTAGAGGCCTACTCTGAGCTCTTTACTATATTATCATGAATTGCATGGGCTGGAAGGTGTTGGATAGTTCAGAAAACCAGGCAGGAAAAGGATGTGGTTTCAATTGGATTGTTTTCTGAGGAAGTTTTCTGATCTCAGCTGAAGAGAAGTGCCCTTCACTACGTATGAAATTACAAATTTGTACAGTAAAATCATGCTTCCAGGACACACAGCCCAGTAGCTGGTATTGACTGGAATGGAGGTAAAATCCTTCCTTTGCTCTGGGAGGAAGGAGAAGTTTCACAAATATCTCTGGTATCTGGCTGGCAGCTACAGCTGGCAAAGCAGATGACCTTTCTGAGATGGGATAAAAATGAGAGAGATTTTTGTAAATACATTTACTTCTTATTTATTTACAGAAAGTTGATGTCTACACTTGTCTATTAATGTCATTGGTTCTGTTTATAATTGACAGGTACATGCAAGTTGCTTTGCATGGATCTTAGGTAGTAGGTGGGGTTTAAATGTGGTAATAATTTCTAGACACATGTGTGGGGCTGTCCAGGAATCTCAAGCTTTAATTTATAAAATGTCTTGCTTGCAGTTAATATAAACTTTTTAAATAGTTACCTAATTTCACCCTGTTTTATGCTTCTGTCTTGGATTATTTGTGATCTGATTGCTTGGAATATGCATGACTTAAATTTTTGTTTGTATCAGATTCTAGTTGCAGATTTGGAAAATCAGTCACGATGGCAAAGAATATGGAACATTTCCTACTAAGGATCCCCTCTCATGCCCTCAAACTCAAATGAAAGATCACAAATGTCCTCTTCCCTTCTTCTTCCTGCCCCCAAAATTTTTGAGCCAGTGTCACGAAGTTTAGAGTGTGAATGATGGCACAGTGTGGAGCAGAGGCAGGATCTCTCCCAAGTGGTTGATCAATCTGCCACCTCGTTGCTTCCTCATAAATTCACTCATTCAGTGCAAAACTCATGACAATTATAATAAAACACCATTACTGATACAGCTACACTGGAGCCCGATTGAACTCGCTGTTGCAGACAAAATTGCATAGTGAGTGTAGGAATCAGTTTATTTTGACCTTATGTAAGGGATTCAGTTGTACTTTTTTTCCAAAATTCTCTTTTTGAACAGTGAAAGTGATTATTGCACTCGAGCTTCAAGCCAGCAGTGTTTTGCAAGCGGCTTAAAAATATATACTGATAATGTTGCTGTGTTGCCAGTGAGAGTTTGAAATTTTCTAAAGAAAAATAATAGAACCACCTCATAAATAGCTTTGTGACTTTTCAACATAGGGCAGCCAACCACATAAATAAAATACATCAAGTGTGTGCTGGATTGAGCTACTTAGGGTTTATTGCAATTACATCTAGAGTATGGGGATTGATAACATAAAACGGTATAAAATTCAGAATGTGGCCTTGAACACTGCTCCAAAGCTTCCTCGAGTAGAGAAGTGACACCTTTACTCAACACAGATTTAAAAATGACTCAGAACTCTGGAAGCTTTCGTACAGAGGGCCGCAAGGGTGAGTACATGAGTCTGAAACAATAATGAGCCCTTTACAAGGTTGGCTGCAGGAATTTATCTGTCATTCTGACATGCTGGAAGAAATCTACTGGAAATCATGGTGGCAAGAACATGAATTGGACTTGTTGAGATTTAAGATATCCAAAAGCAGATTAATGTGAAGACATTCCATTAATCAACTTGACAAAAGGAAAATCCAGACAGAGGGAAAGTACAGAGCTGTCAAGCTACAGAAGGGCCCATTACTATTTTTTCCCATACACTTTCTAGTGCTAGAGTGTTTCTTGAGCTATTCTCACAAATTTTATGTATTGGGCTGGCTATTACTTTACAGAGAGCTTTATTTTTATTATCAGATTTTACTCTTTTACTGTATCTGACCCTCCAAACCTTGAGTTCCTTTTCTTTCATGCAGCATGGCAGTCCAGAGGGCACAATTTCCTGGGGAACAGTAAAAAGCAAGAAGGGCTTGTGGCTTGTGATTCCTAAATATGTAAGCATGTCATTATCAGATTTTGTTGGTCTTCCCATTGGACTGAGTAAGGCAAAACATTTCCCTGCATCCTCATTCCTTTGAGGTCCTGGGCTTAGCTGGAGGTTGCACAGCCATTTGTTAATATTAAGGTTACATATTTGGACAGGTAGGAAAAATACCAACAGGTGAACCATCAGTGAAATTTGCACAGGCTCTTTATCTGTGTAACATATGTTAGTTCACCTTATTGCTGCAGTATGGTTTTATCTTCCTGGTACTTGGTCAAAACTAAGCAAAGTATTGATAACTTTGAAAACTTACGTGTTTACAATCTTTTCTCTACATTGAATAAAGCAACAAACTCTTAGAGCCAAGAGGATATATACCTAGCAGTTTCTGTCTAAAACTGAATTCCACATTTTAAAAACATTTTGTTCAATAAACATTCTTCATACACAAGTGTCACAACAACCTTAAAGTCACTGACATTTTTCTCAACTCTGTGGTTCCTGCATCAGGAATTTGCTAGGCACCATGAGAACTTGCCTCTCTGCTGTTAAGGACTTGATTGTGTGCAGGAAGCAAAGGTACTCATGTTAATTTGTAGGATGCCTGTCTGATGTCCTGAAGTGTGGATTGGTGATAAATGCTAATGGGATATTGCTAATGTGCTGTATCAGTTAATAGAGAAATGCTGTCTCATCTTCATTCCAACTGGCAGCCAGAATCCTTTGGAGTGATACTACCAACACCAATTTATGCAAAAGTAACTTCATGTTCTGTAATTTTCCTTGTAGTAAAGTGGTAAATAATAACATTTTACTACCAGAACCTGTGTCTGGAATACTATCTATGAATGTGTTCTAAACAGCAGGCACTTGAAATGGTTCCAAGATAGTAACTATGAAAAGGAAGAGGCTGTAGTTCACTCTATTGTCTTTCCATCTCTGTCTTTCAGCATATCCCTTCTGTCTCCTATAGTCTTCCCTTTACCACCAAGGGCCTGGAGTTCAACATTTATTCCTACTACAGACAGCCTTCCCTGATACCGAGTTTTCATAGTCATAGGAATCCAAATTTCTAACCTAAATTCCTTGGCACAGGGATGTACCACAATGAGCTTTTATCTTATGTGTTTTCTTCTGCTGTTGGTGTGAGTTGCTGTAATCAGATTAAGAAGAAGGGAAGGTCAAGGAGACAGGGAAAAAGGTCTAGAGAATAAGAAATCTGGTAGCATGGAAATGTAAAACTAAAAAGGAGGAAAGTAAAGTCAGCATAACTTTTCTTCCTCTGCTGTAAGAAAACTGGAGTTTCTAAAACAAGCGATACTTTAGAAAATGTAAAGCAAGCTGCCCACTCCCTTTAATGTCTTCTAAAATCCTGTGTTGAAAAGTTCTCCAAGGATCAAAATGCAATGGATTTTCATTTCATCCCATGGCAGATTGGCCTGGAAGAATAACTTCTTCCAGCAGAGGAGCCAAGTAGCTGGGGAAAAGGCACCAGTGAAGTGATGACAATACAGAGCAGTACTCCCTGGGGATGCTGCAGGCCAGGACCTGAGTGCCTCTGCTCTTTTCAAGCTCCATATTCCATATTATGACACCTGTGAGGACTGCTGTGGAGGCTTTCACAGTTCATCTAGAATCAGCTAGGAGTTTGTGACCATGTTGGATGGAACAACTTGGGGCACCAAGAGGTGTATTCCAGAGGGTAGAAAGCACTCTCTTTGCCTGTGCTGAAACACTAAATTGTCTTTTGCAGAAGAAAGTGTATTTTCAAGACTATTTTAGCCCTCTTCTAAATGAATTCATAAATGTAGGATAAAAAAACCCTGTTCATCAACCTCTATACATAAAATAAATTGTTATGAAGAAGCAGGTTTTGAAATGAAAGCCCTTCACAATTTCAGCAACAAAAAAATATTTTTTTTAGCCCAATCTTTAGCAACAGAAAGCATTTGAAATGCCATTTTTCTTTGCTTCTACTATGTGGCATGTTTTTTACTCTGAAGTCTTTGTCTGGAATTGTTCTTGCTTAGAAATTTTTAATTTGCCAGAGTTCCTTCAACCTTTCTGTGAGCTTGTAGTTGTGAATTGGCTTCCATTACAAAGTTCAGTTAAAACGGTTTTTTTAAGCCATGAGTAAGTCATACTATAATAACTTATTAATCTATTACATATTAATTTTTTATAAATAATTTCACAGTTTATTTTTTTAAATCTCAGTTTCTGGCTAAGCAATGTGAACTTGGATTATCAGTGGAGTTTGGTGCTTTCTATTTTGCACCTCAGAGAAATGGGATTTTAGGAGGGTGTTGCATATCTAATACTTTATAACTAGTAAACTAAAGAAACATGAAAAAAGAGCTGAAAGAATTCTTGAGGAAATGGTTATACAGCAAGAACAAGGAAAAAAAATTGTGATTTTTTAATTAATATTTTTATATAAATGTGAGGTACTTCATGAACATGATCTACTACAAAATCATTTGATAACCAGGGAAGTTGTGCCAGAGTTGTCTTTCCATTTAAAGATCAGTGCAGAGCATATTTGCTGGGTCATGCACTTTATTTCATCACATAGTCCTTATTGGACTTTGAAAAGACAAAAGAAAGCCAACCTAAGCCTCAAAAAGAATACACTTCATGATCTTTTCTTTGATTATTCTGGACAAGGAAAGACTAAAATAAGTATTTTGTGTGACAAAAGAGATTGGATTTGACAGTTCCTCTGTGAAGGACTGCAGAATAACCAACAAGTTTGACGCCAAAAAATGACATTAATGAAGTGAGTAAGGTTGGTTGCCAGTGTATAGTGCTTTTCTAAATTGCCAATGTGGGGGCTTTAATAAAAATAAAAATAAAAGTTGAGAAAAAAGAAAAAAAAAAAAAAGGAAAAGTGTCCCAGGTTATCTGGACAAGCAGAAGCAGGGGCTGAAGAAATTAAACACCTTTGCAACGTTGCCTTACATTAATTTGCACTGAATATATGCTGTGTTCTGCAATGTCAATGTTTTAGATTCCAGGAGCAACACAAAAAGTTTAGCAAGGAGCACCCTCCATGTTAATTATCATCCTTCAATTTTAAGTCATTCATCAGGTAAAATAATATTTTTAATTATTTTATTATTTTTATTATTTTATTAATATTTTTAATTTTCTTCAACAGAAAGAGATGTTTTTAAATCTTAATGAGGCTGATGCAGTTGACATTTATGCATACACTTAATAATGCTCTGCATCTCATTAAAGGTACAAAATAGTATGTGATTCATAAGCGTTTCTCCATCCTCCTGTATTGTTTAAAGAGGAACAGAGATAAATTGAGTATATTTTGAAATATTTATGAGTTTTACTGCTTGACAGGAAAGGTAGACAATTCTCAATAGCCAAAAGAACTTGACAGTTTTGTTACACAGTAAAGACAGTAACTAGAAACATGTGAGAGAAGATGTGCTTCCAGACTTCTTCCATAAAATACAGCTCTGTCTATCCAGGACATTATTATCCTATAACTTCTCTTTTTTAGTCTGTTGAACTGGATGCTGTGGAAGCTATGACCACATGCATTAAGTTGCTCCATGCTTTCTGGAGTTTTCTTTGGCTGCAGGCACATTTTGCAAGCAAACTCCCTTATACATATTCATCCATTCTCTGCTTGGGCTAAGGCTTTTTGGAGGGCCTCCTTTTTATACTCAGGAGCTAAGAGCACGGGAAGTGAATTGTCTAAAATTATTGTTTTGAAAATGGTGTAAAAATTACTTTATTAACCTATTTGGAGAAATGTGATATAAGTGAGTAATATAGCTACAATTATAGTTGTAATTTGAACGTGTTCATCAACGTGCAGCCTTGCTAGACTAATTGTTGCACCTTTCAATGATTTTGTAAGGTCTGCTGTGGCAGTCTCGGATCTGGACATAACTTTTCTTGTGCTATTACTACACAAACACAACACTCTTGTGTGGAGGAGGTCAAGTGCTCTCAAGGAGCCAGGATTTACTGCATGTCTGTGACATTCCATCCTGCAGATGATGCTGTAACCCATGTTTTCAATGGTATGAAGGTGACAATGAAAGAAAATGACTGCCAGGTGTGTTCATTAAATTTGATATTCCGGGGAGACAGATCTTCAATTACTTTTTAATAGTCCCATTGAACAAAAAAAAAAAGAAGTGTGATCTTTCTTTCAAATAATATTAAGACAAATGCTTCACCAGTCTTAAAAAAATGTATAAATATATTTATTTCAATATGTGTAATATTCCTGGTATCTGCTTCACAAAAATGTTCTTTCTGTGAGATCATGACAATAACTGTGCTATTTTAAGGGCTCTACACCATTTCTATTCAATGTTTTTGCCTTTATTTCTCTGATCTCAACAACATCTCATTAAAGTGACATATTTTAACCTAATGAAATGAAAATTTAAACACTGCTTGTCACTTTTTGGAGGAAGGAAAAAAAAAAAGTGGGAGAAGTACTTCCACATACTAGTACAGGAAAAGGCTCATTCTGCATAGGGTGTTTAAAATGCTCATTAAAAAATGTTAGAAAAGTTTGTCTGAAACTCCAGCACAGTTTTATTCCTAACTGGGGAAACTTTTGTTTTGAAATTGTGCTTACTGTTTGGTTTTCAAAGCCTTCATGCTTGTCTGGAGGCAGAATTCTAAATCATGCTCTTCTACAAGTGGTGTTTTCATTTTGCTTTATTTTAACATTAGGGCTTCTTTAATTCACCATAAACTCTTACAAAAAAAGTGTTTTATGGAATGTGACAATATTATTGATGGTGTTGCTTTGAAGAGATGATGATGGGAATATTCTACATGTGTTCTGGTTGTGTTACATGCATGGCACATGCATGGGTTACACACATGAAACATTTAATGTTGCTGTAGAAAGGAAAGATCATGCTTACAGGAAAATATGGGTGCCATTGTGTGTTACTGTTAACACAGGTGATTTCACTTATCTTTTCAGCTCCCTCCATGTAAAATCCTTCTCTGTTTCCCCAGTGAAGTTGGAAATGCTGCTGTCAATTTTCACCAAAAAGTAAACACAATTATGGTATGTGTATTTATAGTAACTGCCTTTGTTTATTAATCTAGAATGTGTTTTAAGAGGATATGATTCTCTTCTGTGTTGTTGTTGCCAGCAGACACATCAAGAGCATTACTATTGCTGTCTTTTATGCTTTCCTTGCTGCTTTTGTCAGACAATTTTAGAATGTGTGTCGGTTTCTAAAAGCTGAGCTAGTACACTTCAAGGCTGCTGAGTGGCTCCTGCCTGGGAATGGGGACATCCAGGGTTCACCAGTGCTTCTCCCTGGGCTGAGTCTCTGAGCACTGCTCTCTGTCTGTAGATGGCAGTGGGTATACGCTCTGCAACAACTTTTACAATGCAGTGTCACAGTAAGAAACTGTTTCAGATTCCTATTTTCAGACTTTTCCCCGGCCTTTCCTTTCCTTTCCTTTCCTTTCCTTTCCTTTCCTTTCCTTTCCTTTCCTTTCCTTTCCTTTCCTTTCCTTTCCTTTCCTTTCCTTTCCTTTCCTTTCCTTTCCTTTCCTTTCCTTTCCTTTCCTTTCCCCTTTCCCCTTTCCCCTTTCCCCTTTCCCCTTTCCCCTTTCCCCTTTCCCCTTTCCCCTTTCCCCTTTCCCCTTTCCCCTTTCCCCTTTCCCCTTTCCCCTTTCCCCTTTCCCCTTTCCCCTTTCCCCTTTCCCCTTTCCCCTTTCCCCTTTCCCCTTTCCCCTTTCCCCTTTCCCCTTTCCCCTTTCCCCTTTCCCCTTTCCCCTTTCCCCTTTCCCCTTTCCCCTTTCCCCTTTCCCCTTTCCCCTTTCCCCGTTTATGTCTTATTTCCATTCTCTAAACTTGCATTCATTTAACTTTAGCAGGGGTATATTTTTAAGATTTTTTTTTTAAAGTTGGAAAATGTTATAATGTAACTTCCAGAAATGTTATCGTGTAATCAGAAGAGATAAAGCGCGATAATTTCTCATTCTCTTCCCTTGAAATATTTCTTTCTTTTATTCAACCAGCCTTTGAAATTTAAGGCATGGCAATATCTGTTTTAAAGGTATCCTTTAGAGCTGAAAGACTTGCTCTTGCTGCTGTCTCACTTGGGGATCTGAAGCCATAGGGGAAAAAAAAATTAAAGCACATGGAGAAGGAGCATGGTGACTGCTCCCTGGATAGGGGAACGTGGGAAAGCTCTGGGGTTGTGTGTGCTGGGGAGACCAACCTGGCCTGTGAAGAGGTGGCAGCCTCTGACACTTAGCAAAAGAAAACCTCTAAGACTAATAGAAAATGCAGTCAGACGTGACTGTGAAGTTGTATAAGTCAAGGAAAATGAGTCTGAGGGGTTTGTCTCAGACTAAACCTTGCTAACTACCAGGAAAAATCCTAATTCAGCCTGAATATCACCAGTGTATTTTTCCACTAAAGCTGCTTACCTTTTTTTAAAATAATATTTTCTTCTGAGCCAAGTAGATAGATTGAAATATTCTGTGCATTTGCACTGACAGTTCTCCAGCCTGCTACTCAGGCAGTAACGTTTAACAACTTCCATTGAGAAAGATGAAATGGGGGAGGATGTGTAGAAATCCAGCATGTTGGTGTACACTTAGTCTCTAATAGTCAATGTTGTCTCTCTCATGTGAGAAGGTTAATCCAGGTCTTTTACTTGTACATCTTTTCCCCCACTTTATTATTCATACTGCTCAACTCTAGACTCCAAGTGCGACATTCCTAGTTTTCAGATCCTGTCTTTGGAGTTATTTCAATCTTTCAGATGGATATAAATGAAAATAAATGAAATGAAATGGCCAGCAGGTTAAAGGAGGTCATTCCTCCCCTCTGTTACGCGCTTGTGACACCCCACTGGAGTGCTGCCTACACTTCTGGTGACCCCAAAAAAAGGACATGGAGCTGTTGGAGGAGGAGGGTTCCAAAAGTTTCCAGGAGGACTGGAGCACATCCCCTGTGAGGACAGGCTGTGAAATTTGGGGCTGTTCAGCCTGGAGAAGAGAAGGTTGCATGGAGACCCAGTAGCAACCTTCCAGTATCTGAAGGGGTTACAGGGAAGCTGGAGAGGAATTCTTCATCAGGAACTGTAGTGATAGGACAAGGAGTGATGGGTATAAATTGAAAGAGGGGAAATTTACCACGAACATCAGGAAGAAATTCTTTATTTTATGGAATGTGACAATATTATTGTGAGCATGGTGAGGTGCTGGTTCCCAGAGAAGCTGGGGATGCCCCATTCCTGGAAGTGTTCAAGGCCAGTTTGGATGGGGAATCTGAGCAACCTAGTAGGAAGTGTCCCTGCCTATAGCAGAGAGGTTTGGGCTGGATGGTCTTTAAGACCCATTCCAACCCCTTAACATTCTATGAATGTTTCCCAATTCTGTGAAAAAGCCAATGGGACACCTCTCCCCCTGCCCCCCCCCATGTTGTCTCTCTGTGTGTCATGCATGACAGTAGCACAAAAAGTAGGATTATCTCTTCCTTCCCTGTCTCCTGAAAGGAAGTTTTCTGCATGCCATCTGTACTTGTGTACTATGCAGGGTTGCAAATGTGCCAGAATAAATCTCTCTAGATTATGTATTTTTTTAGCAACTAGAGAGATTCTGTCAGCATAAGTGCAGAAGGTTTAGTAAGATCTCATATTTTCAGATGTCCTAAATCTTTTCTGGTTTAAGGTGCCACATGTAATGCCAGTGCAAATAGTCAGAGGGCCAAAAGAAAAAAATGCCAGTGTTTATTTCCTTGTTACTGGGTTTTAAATACGAACAGGCAATATGTAAAACAGTAAATTAAAAGAAGAGGCAGGAATGTGGCTAAAGGGTTAATTTGGAAATAAGAATGCCAGAACTTGGTGCTGGTTTTCCACTTAGGTGAGACAAGTCCTGCCTTCAAACTGCTATGGATACGGACTATTTTGTGGCTGCATTTCAGTTCCCTTCCTGTAAAAGCATTATTTTTGCCTCTGGGGCTTGATGAAGTAGGCATGCTGAATTGTGAAGTACCAAATATTGGAGGAAGGGAAAATAATGGGAGGTGAGGAAGCTGCTTTTAAGCTTTCCACAGCTACTCTGGAAACTTTATCACATAAACAATGAATCCAAAGTTATAGAAGCACAGGATGTGGAGCAAACCCACTGAAAAACAAGAAACATACATGAGAGAAAAGTGCATGTAAGAAGCATTTCCAAGATGCTGTTAGTGAAGGAGCCTAAGAGGAAATGTCTTTCAGACGAGCATAGAAAAGTAGAAGTAGCAGAGTCAATTACTCCAAGCCTGCAAAAGCAATTTGATATCGAAGAATCCAGATGAAACTCTGTGTCCCTTGGAGTCAGAGTTGGCTATAGGAAGTCTGTGTAAGTTGGATTTCTCTCCCCACTTTCAAGTCTGTTATGTGTTATATTCTTTCAAAAAAAAAAGGTCATTTCATAACAAACATATGCTAAATTCTAGATTATTTAGATCATAGCTTTATAAAGTAAGCTGGTAAATGTGCCCAGGGCCAGGAGGACAAGGTAATTGTTCCAAACATGAGGACCTTACCTATGTGGCTGTTTTGGCTTTGATCCTGCAAGCTCTTTGTGTCATACCTAATCTGAAGCAGATGGGCTCTCCTGTTGAAGTCATTGCTTGCTGACCTGAAGTTTTCCACTGAAGTAAGCTAGCATCAGATGAAACATCTGACATAAAGTCAGAAGAGTAATAAATTGAACTATGCAAACTGAAAAGTTGTTTCTGATCACATTTGAATCATAGAAAATTTGGGGTTGGAAGGGACCTTTAAAGGTCAATGTCCCTGCAGTGAGGACTGCATTTTCCTCTGGAAAAGGTTTTTCCTCTAGAACAGGTTGTGCAGAGCCCTGTCCAATCTGACTGAGAATGTTTCCAGAGATGGGACATCTACCAGCTCTCTGGCCAACCTTTTTCAATCAGCTGGACACAGTGCTCTAGGTGGAGTCCCAGCAGAGGTGAGTACCCCTCATCCCCTCTAACCAGTGAAATTATTTTTGTTTAACATTTAGTGGAGAGAAGAAAAAAAAAAAATCTTAAAGTGTTTCCCTAGTTTTTTCCTTATTAATTATCACTATAACTTTTTCCCAGAAAATATTCCTCTGAAGACACTTGGAAAACAGTTGTAGAAGGAAGACTATTAGGTCACAGTACTTGTGAGGTGGGATGCCCTGTGGTTATATGTTACAGCATAGATGCCTGATTGTGGGGAGTAGGACACCAAAGATAAACAGCAGACCCAGGTAACTTCTGGACAAATTATCCATTTGATCCATGAATCAAATGGATAATTCCAAATTAGAGATCCTGCACCCACACTGTTCCTCTAGAAAGGGAATAGTGACATTTGTCTGATAGAGCAGGTTGCTTTTCTGACTGCTACACTCGACTGCAGATATGAAGGGATGACTCTGACCTATCTAAAGGTTAATTAAAAGAAGTCAGAAGTAGATCAGATAAAGGCCAGATCTTCCCTCCTTGCTCATGGGGAAGCCCACCAAGGCTCATTTGAACTTGAGGTCTGTAGGACTGAGCAACGAAGGTGTAGAGCTCTGAGCAGATTTTGGTTGTGGTTTTAAATCTCAGCTTCATTTGATGTCTGCTGTTTGTATGTGATTGTTAGCAAAGTTTTAATAGCTGAGTAAGATTTAAGATCAAGTAGGAAGTAGTAGGAAGTGATCAGTAGTGACCTATGAGGCATAACCAACCAAAAGGTATGTGAAGATCATGAAGTTATATAGTGACTTTTTATATGTATAAACCCCAATTATATATGCACAAACAGCTTAATTCACCACAAAATTACCGCTAGGAAAGCAATATACTTACGGCACGAATAAAGTAAATATATGTACAAGTTATTATAAAATTCCAGTTCTGAAGTAAGTATTTACTTATAAACATTTACTTATATACACCCACAAACATGTGACTTGTGACCAAACTGCTTCCAGGAGTGGGGCTAACAATTAATGGAAAAGTCTTACTTGAAGATGACCTGCACCCCTGGAACTGGAGTTTGTCAGATGTTCCCAGCCAGGATCCAATCTGTTGGGGAGGTCTGGTGCTCCTTTTAGGTAGGCAGTGGGTTACTTTTTATTCCTTTTGGTGTAGGTACATAAGTGTATGTAGGACATCTGTTCATGGGATAGCTGTTGCTATCTTCTGCTTTCCTAGAAGGCAAATTTGTTGTCACAGTTTTTGTCTTGCTTCCATCAAATTTTATTTTTATCCTGCCAGCTACTGCCCATCAAGAAAGTTTAGGGTGAGCTTGCCAGGGATGTCCTTCACCATCAGCAGGTTTATCAGCTTGTATTTGTAGGAGCCCCATCACTAGGCAGAGATCATAACAAGATAAACAATGAGACATGCTTGCAGAAACCACTTAAGCTGTCTTAGACTTCAAGGTACAAGAAGATGATGTAAATGTTCAAAAAAGATAGCCCTAACCCTTCCTTCAATTTCTTTTTTCAAGGGAATCTTCATGAAGTAAATAGCCACCTCAGCTATTCCCTCCCTCAAGCATGGCTCCCTCCTCATCTGTCCAATGGGATTTAAACCAAGCCAACTAATTTGACTGCAGTGTTACAAACAGCACACTGTGATAGTTTTCAGAGGTATGGTGTTTACTGTTCTTTTTCTTTTAAAGTTTATGGCTCAGTTCACAAACCTTGAGAATGTAAAATTGATTATTCTTTAATGTAAGGAGCTTGGAATTTGGGACTTCTGGAGGTAGCATCTTGTGTTTAAAATTTATGGTATTTGATGTTTCCATAGTTAATGTATTGCATCCAATCCCTAGAATCCATTTCCTAGAGGCAGCAATACACCTTATTTGCTTAGCCACACTGATGGCAGGGTAACGTAACAAAATTAGCAATCAGATAGCACAGAATCAGGGTAGGTTTAAACTTACATTGGTTTTTAAATAATGAGCAGTCTATAGATAAGATAACCAGAACATTCATGCAAAAATTGATATGCTGAGAGGTCTCAGCCAAAACCATTCTCTTCTGGATAACTAGTAAGTTGGGTTTTTTGCTAGTAAGTTATTTTCCCAAATAAATTAGATATTTACTTGTCAGAAATTAGTATACAAATGGGTCCTTTTATTTCAGATTTTAATGGAAAAATCTATACTTGTCTTCAAGTATGGTCACAGGTCATTGACATTCAATATATTCAAGACATTCAAATCTCATAGCAGTATTACCTTTTTTGGAGATTTTTTGCATGCTTTAGACTGTCTCTGGCCAAAGCCTACGAATAGCAGTAAGGAGCAGCAAGTGTGGAAATTCAGGCTGAGAACCAGGATATTCCTTATATTCTCTCCTTGTTTTTAATGGTTGTAGTTTGCTGATGTACTTGCTGTCCTTCCTCCCGACAGGGAACACCTGTGAAAAGCCTTTGTTTTGTACCAGTAAAGGCTGCTTCCCCTGTAGGACCCATGAGCAGGATGATGCTCTTCAAGTGCTTCACTTTCAAATAAGACAGAATAAATGCTCACAAGCTTTCAGTTAAATTTCCTGTTAAAAGTTTAAGGGCAAGTGATGGTAAGTGTTTTGTGGTTTGTCAGTGCTTTCTTCAATAATGCTGGGAACCGCTCAAGTAAACTGTGAAGTTGGTAGATGATGTTTGAACTCTGAGAAAGGTGTTTTCCTTTTTTTTTTTTTTTGTTTTGTTTTGTTTTGGTGCCAGTGGTGAATCTGTAGAGCTGGCAACAAAGGCCACAAGGTAACAGTCTCTCAGTCCTAAAAGGAAGGTGGGAGGAGAATGTGGATCACAGGAGCACTCCTGGAAACTTGGAGCTGAGGCAATGACTTGAAGTAGAAAAATAGGTTAATTAAAACAGTATATGGGGCCAAAAGAGCAGTCCAAGGGCCCAACAGAGCACATCCATGATGAGTATTCAAGGCAAACATCATTGACACTGGTAGTCTTCCTTGGTTAGTTCCCTTTATCACTATAGTCCAAGCAAATGTTAATGTATATCCTGAAAAGACAAGAAGATTCCCCAGAAGTATTCCTGTACTAACATTATTAACCAGTCCTTTAATGTATTCTGTTCTTTTTTGGGTAGAGTGATAAATAAATGTCTTGAGAATCAATAAATCTGTTCAGCATGTACTTATTTGAAGCCCATGATTAAGTAAACTTTAGTAATTTTGTACCCAATATGTTGTGGTTTTTTTTCCTGAAACAATCAAACCCTTCCAGTTTTCCTAGGGAATTATATTGCTAGCAAAGTCATTAGTGCTTGCACATCAGTTTTGAGCCAAATTATGAATATCCCTGAATGCAAAGGGGCAAGTTTCTAAGCTACATCATTGCAGAACAAGTGTATTGAGAATAAGATTTTTTTTTTTAATCCAAAGTACTTGGGGAGTTTACTCTTGAGTATTTAAATTAATCATTAATCACAAAAGCAATTTGTTGGGCATTTGAAAATCGCTACCAGTTTAAAAGACTTAGTTTCTATTTCAAAGCTTTCAGTGGGCAAAAAAGCTTCAGCTGTCACTAGAGAATACTCAATCTACACAGTAATTTAAACTCTGTGTTTACAACAGACATATGTGGTTTAATTTTCACAGTTTTTTGTAATCTACTTTAATATATATTATGCATTCACAGCAGGGAAAAAATAGCCTTCAGTAAAACAAGTATGTTTGATATGTTGAACCTGGCACACTCAAAGCCAGTCTGCAGAGTTCCTCATGGAACAAATTGGTGGGAAGCATCTTGGCCTGCAGAGGTCCAACAGTGGCTTCAAGCTGAGTTCATGTACACTTTCATAAAGGCTTTGTGGTCAAAAATAAGTGACATTGGGGGTAGGACGAAGGATACAGCAATTTTCAGGAGGATCTTGCTGTCTTATACAACAATTATGAGTTAAGTCCAGTATAAGTTTACAAGAACATTTCAATTTGTTATTTAATAACCCTGCCTTCAGTAAACAGGCAGCTCTGAAATCTGCCATTCTGGCACAGATGTGTAAGTCCTGGGCATGTTGCCTTTTGGAAAATCCTTTACTAAATTGTTTTGGGAATTAGCATTGCTACAAAGTCATGTAGCTGCAGAGAACCAGATAGTGTGGAGGAATATTTGAATTTCTGTCCTTTTTAGTCTTAAATGCCTGTATAAGGAGATACTGTTTTACTAAACTATATACGTTTTATTATTTGTGTACAAGGATTATTTACACTTGTTCTATAAAAATGGGAATGTATTTCAAAACTTTATAAAAGCAATTAGTCATGTAAAACACTGTACTCATTTGAAAGCAAACCAGTGGGAGATTACAAGTCAGAAATACAATTTAATAGGAAAATTAAAATAAAGGCTGAAAACACTGGCTTAACCTGACAGAGTCAGGATACAGCTTGACATCCTGTTGGTCAAGCTGGTGGCAGCAGTCTGATTAAATGGTGGCTGCAGTCCTCTTGGAGTGATAAATGGGGTTCTGTTAAAGCAGTGATCCTGTAGAAAGGTCTGGTGGTCCTCTGAAGGCCCAGTGGTGGTTATGTAGCTCTTGTCCTCTGGGTATTCAGTGGATAAGGCTGCTTGTGGTGTTGCAAACCTCAGATTATATCCAGGTAGGAATGGATGCTCCCCAGGGCGGAGCATCTCACATTAGTGTGATGTAATTTTATCAGTCATGCAGTGAGACTTTGATGGCCCAGTAGCAGAATATATGTTATTAGCATGGGTCACTGAAGAGATAAGGAACACTGCCCCACCTGGTTTTAACAGCTTATGAAGGTGGTGATAAAATAGATACTTTTGACTACATCTTATATTGTAACCTAAGACGTACCTGTTGTCTCTTGTCTACAGCAAAACCCCCTCCTTCCCAGGAGGGCTTTTCTTTCCCTTGACATGAGGCAATAAAAGACATTTCATGTTCAAAGAAATATACATATTCTGTACTGAGTTCCTCAGGGAACTGTTGGGAAGGTAATTTATTATTTCACACATGATATTTTTACATTGGATCACACATATATTATATTTCAGGTGATATCTGCTTTGTGAGGGCATTTAACCATAAATGTGAGTTGGGGGCTGGAGCAAAAAGATTGCTTTAACCTTACTGCAAAATGTCTTGGTTTATTCTTAATTAGGGCCCACTAAGCTGGAGTTTGGGACAGTTAGTAAAAACAACGTAATGGATACATCTTAGTTTCTGAAATCCTTGTGCAGATCAGGAAATCTGGTAAGTAAAAGATCAGGTAGAATGTGTGTTCTACTTGTAAAAGTATAATTATTGTGATTCGAATACTCCATACATTTGCCTTACCAGATTAAGACTGAGTTTACTTTTAAGTGGATGTGAAATTTAATAGGTAAATGTATAGCAGAAAACTGTGTTTACTTTTACTGGCTATGCTCAGGTTGTAATTAAATAGTCACAGTATAATATTTCTTCTATTTTATGGTAATTCTCACCTTAGAAGAATTTCTATACTGGTGTATTGATACAACCTGTAGTTATCTGCTGTAAGAAAACAGCTGGAGGTACCCCATGGGAATAGCCAACAAAGTCCCAATTATCCCATCAGAGCTGGGGTGCAAAAGATGCTTCAGGACATGACAGAGGAGTGGACTGGATGTTTTGGACTCTCAATCATTAATACTTTTGTAGAGGTGCAGATGTCCTCCTGTCTCTGTGCTGATCCCACAGCTGCCTGACTGAGCTGCTTATCTTTTACATCCTGGCAGAGAGCTGATCAAAACTTTTTAATTGCATGGCTCCAACACAGTCTGATCTTTGCCTACTGAGCTGCAGAACAGCTTGAGCCCTCCACTGTTTGAAAAATGTAGGAAAAATAATTGGAAACTTCTATTTCAGTGTCTCCCTGAAGTAAAAGCTCCAACTTAGGGGAAAGAAAAACCAAAACCAACCCCCCAAAAATTAGTTTCTTCCTTCTTTTGTCAACTTACACAAAACTTATAGGTGAAAGATAGATTTCATTAATATAGCTGGAAATGTTCTGTTTTCCATCCTAACTTCTACTTAGATGGGAAAAGCTCAGAGCTGATTCAGATGGAGTCTATAAGATTTGTAGATCCGAAGCTTTTTTGGAAATAATGAAGATATTATATAGTGTTATGGACAGAATATAGATGATCCTAAACAATTGGTATCACCTTGCTCTGCTGGAAGTCCTTTTATTCCCCCTTCTAATTTCTTTGTGAATATTCTGTAAGAGAAGAGTACTATCTGCTTGGAAACAATGATTAAAAAGTGTAGGAAATATTTAAAACATCTCCCTGATATGTTTTATATTTAAAACATCTCCTTGAATACAAACCTGACTGAAGTAAACATGAAAATGCCTATTAATATCACCATGCATAAGGCTGTGCTCTTTGCAGAAAAGCCTGTGATTGCACAATCTATGCCTGAGTTCCACAACGTTTTTTAAAATATGCCTTTACAATGCACTGCATGATATAATGACAGCACAGGGTAGAGTTGAACTGTGCATCCATAGCAACAGGATACTCCAGTGGCTTGTAAGATGCAGTAACACCCAGCTCCTTATCAGATAAATTACTATCAGGTCCAAAGTGCCTTCATCCACCCCCACTGCTCTGTGAAAAGAAGATAAAATATTCAGCCAAGGAATGTTGATAAATACCAATGTGCCACAAGGCAAAATGTAGCTACCAGGACCAAGAGGATGTCAAGCCCTGGAAATATGAGTAATCACAGGAGACAGGAACATCTCCAAAACCCTTCAGCATTTATAGTTTTCCAGAACCTGCTGATTTCCAGAGCTTAACCAAATTATCAGTATGAAGATAAAGTCAGTAGATGTTGACGGGCAAAAAATGTTGTTGGTGAAGAAAAAAAAAACCCCAGTATGCAGGAGCATAAAGCTTTTGCTCTGCAATTTGAACAAAACCCAACAAAGCTTGTTTCAGACTATTATAGTTTTGTGTTTGGGTTGGTGATAAATTGGGGAAATCTTTGGTCTAGTGTTTGCTGTGTTTAAAAACTTCAATAAAGAAAGTCAGTAGATAGTTAGCTAAGGACTTCAGCACAAGCCAAGTTATGAAATTTGGATTAACCAGAGTGAGCAGGAATCTGCAAGACTCAAAGCTCAAACATCCAAGGGGAATTTTACTGTGGCATATAATTTTGGAAATTATACTGTGATTGTGCCTAGACCTTGTAATACTCCAATGCACATGTATCTGCATTGACATACCTTATTTACTGACATCTCATTAGAGCTGACAAATACTGCATCAATGATATCTTCTCTGTAAAATACTTCTGTAAATGTTATGAAGCCCTGTGCTCTTCTCTTGTTGTTTGAATACATATTTGTGTAAAAGGTATGAAAATTTTGTGTGTCACTATATCTTCCCACTGTCATCCAGTTATTCTGCTGGAGCAACCAGCAGTTTTTATTCAGTCTATGTAGCCAGAGTTCTCCCCACAAAAGCTAGGATGTGACTGAGGAGCAGGATGTATGCCTGAGTCTTGAGGTAACCTCATCTTCTCTTGCTGGCATAAGAAGGAGTGTACTAGTTTGAAAGCAAACCAGTGGGAGACCCCAATTCAGAAATACAATTTAATAGGAAAATTAAAATAAATGCAATAATGTGGAAACTCTGACAGAGTCAGGATACAACCTGACACCCTGTTGTTCATGGTGGTGGCAGCAGTCTGATTAAATGGTGGCTGCAGTCCTCTTGGAGTGATAGAGGTGGTTCTGTTGAAGCAGTGATCCTGTAGAGAGGTCTGGTCTTCCTCTGAAGGCCCAGTGGTGGTTATGTAGCTCTTGTCCTCTGGGCATTCAGTGGAGTTCAATGGTTGCTTGTTACATTGCAGAACTCAGATTATATCCAGGTAGGAACACTTGGTTCCTCCCCCTGGGTGGAGCATCTCACAATGGGATGGTGTAAATTTATCAGTCATGCAGTCAGACTTTGATGGCAAATTAACAGAAAATATCCCCTGGAGAGAGGATGGGTCATTGAAGAGAAAAAGAACGCTGCCCCACCTGGTTTTACCAGACGGTGATAGAATTCATACTTTTGGTTACATCTTACATTGTAAACTAAGACAAAGAGCAATGCAACCACATCACCCTAGTGAATTACAAATTAGCAAATACACAAATTAAACATCTTTTAAGAAAAATAAATTGGACTCCAGAAGTGTGGAAGAACTGCAGGACATCTTCAGTAAGACTCATATAAAGTGACCTCAGAAGAAATCAGCTTTCTTCAGACAAAAAAACAAAACAGTAATGTCACTTTCTTTTGGTATTTTTTTATTCTCTCCCTCTCAAATTTCAAAAATAAACTTTCTGACCATCATGCATGAATGCTTGGTCTCTTCACAGTGGTTCTGACAGCTGGAGGAAACCTGCATTGATGCTCATATCTATTCTATTGGACAAGCTTTATTTTAGTATACATAGTTTTGGATTCTTCCAAGAAAAAGTTTCAAAACAATATAGATATGACATAGTGTCAATAAGAGTGGATTCTGTAACTCCATGGGCAGTAGAAGATATCTCAGACTGAGTTCCTAATACAGAATTTAGTACTGATTTAGTATGGTTTGGAAATATCTTTTTTTTTTGGTAGATTAAATGAACCAAAGGTGCACACTAAATGTAATACTTCCTCTTCAATTATTAAAATAATATATTGCAGACAATTTAATGTGAAGAAGAAAGGAAAATTTCAATATATGAAAAACTGAATTCTAGAGCTTTTGGAAGAGAGCTGAAGTTTAGAAAGCACGCTATCCAAAATTCTTATAATTAAGTAAGTTACTGAGGAAAGTGTAGAGAGTTTAATGATATTGCTGTCTCATAACTTCTGCATGATCACATTACTTTAGGCTTTGTTCAACAATATCAAATCAGTTTTATTGACTTTAGGTTGTAATCATTTTAAAGCTTTATAAATCATAATAAAACCAGCCTCACTTTTGCAGATGAGACTTAGAGAAAAGTAAAAAGATCTTAATCAGTGAAAGTGAGAAAAAATATGATGTGATATTCAAACAAGGCCAGGGGAGAAAAAAGCAGTGGTGTGATTTTACTATTTCAGAAAAGTTCTAAGACTGCACACTTTTATTTTCTAACCAATTCCTAAGAACGGTGTCTTGGAACAATGTTGGGCTCTTCCCAGTGGCTGCCATGGGGCTGTGTTTTGGATTTGTGCTGAACACAGAGTTGATAACACAGAGATGTTTTTGTTATTGCTGAGCAGGGATCACACAGAGCCAAGGCCTTTCCTGCTTTTTGTGCTGCCACACTGGAGGAAGTTGGGGGTGCCTGGGAGGGTGGGAGGGAACACAGCCAGGACAGGTGACCCCAGCTGACCAAAGGGACATTCCAGACCACGGGACAGCATGCTCAGTATATAAAGAGTGAAGGGAAGAAGGAGAGGACATTTAGACTGATGGTGGTAACTTCCCCAGTCACTGTTACCTGTGATGGGGCCCTGCTGTCCTGGAGTTGGCTGAATGCTTGTCTGGCCATGAGAAGCAGTGAATTAATTCCTTCTTTTGCTTTGCTTATGTCTGTGGCTTTTGCTTTCCCTGATAAACTTTCTTCATCTCAACCCACAACTTCTCTCCTTTTTACCCTTTCAATCCTCTCCCCAAAATCAAATTGCCCCATGTTACTTGCATTCCATGAGAACATGTTCCATGTTCTCTTGCTCTTTCCTACCTTGAAAGAGTGCAGAAAACATACAGATAATGAGGAAACCTGAGTGCTGAATCTTAAATCCATCACTAGGTAGTAGAAAATAAATTATATTCTCACTGTATTCCATCTGCCTTGATTTGGAGCCAAAACATTCTCCATAAGCTACTCTGCTGATTCAAATGTAAGTGAATATATGGATCCAGATATGGAATCTGGGAGAGACATGTACTAAATTATAAATTAGAACAGTTGCAGAGCTGGTGGATTTTGTGAATTTTGAGCTACACAGTTGTGGCAGGGGACTGGACTTATTATCTGGGAAAGGCTTGTTAAAAATTGTACACTGCTGTGTGGTGAGATATTAAGGAGTCAGAGCTTTATAACCTAATAAGGAAAGATTAGAGTGTATACAACCATGATGTTTGAAATTCTATTCTGTCTCTAATGAAGAGATAACATATTTAAAAATATGATTGAAGCCTGATGTATACAAAGAAAGCAGGAAACTTCATTTGTTTGAAAAGTAAAAAGTTCAGTCTCTGCTTTACATGTTCTGAAAAATTCAGTTTATTAATGGCATAGCCCCAAAAAATAAGTGTCATGATACTGGGATGAGCTCTCTTGTACAACCCACATTCACAGACAAAATGTACTGCTTTATTTCTGGCGGCTCCTTCTATCCCTACTGGAACTGTTTTTCTAGTTGCTGTTTATTTCAGAAGCTAAGAGATACTGCAGAGGAGTGCTCCATTAAATGGTACCTCCAGGAAAAAACGGAGAAGTTCTAATTAGCCTCAGAATGCAACTACAGCTGTGCCAAACCTGACATTTACAGAGGTAAAAGCAGGTTGAAAGATTTGGGGTTTTGTTTTTCACTTTTATGTTTCTATCAGTAAAGTTGGATTTTAACTTTCAGTGGAAATGTTGGTGGAAGTTCTGTATAGCTCACCAATTAAAATTCTGTCTTCAGAATTGTTCAGAACAAAAACTGGCTAACTGGCTTTTCTTAGTTGCTGTGCACACACCAGATAAAACATAAAGCATCAAACTTTCCTGAAATGTTATTTCCTTTCTTACAGCAAATGTGATGTGAAAAGCATGGGAGGTTATTTAAAAGGTCTGATAGTGTACATTTCAAGGTTAGTAGATTTTAGACTGGCTTTCAAACATTCAGGGGATAGTACTTCAACTGCAGATGTAGTAATCTCTAAGATTATCAGAAATTACTATTATATTAAAAAAAATTCTCAATCTAGAACTAAGAGTAAAGGTATTTTTAAATTCCTAATATTTTTAGGAATTGAGAAAATGGAAGAAACTGGGGTGATATTGAATAAATGTCAGAAAAGAAATGTTAGAAGATAAATATTTATTTTTACTATTTATTTCCTTGCTCTGTATACCTTCTGTATATTTCTTAATTTGATCTCTCACAGAGTGGTGAGAAAGAGATGTGGGGAATTCTTGCAAATCCATGTATGTTTTGAACATCATAGTGATTTTATACCCATGGCAAAGAATGAGAATTATTTTGCTGAGAAGCAGAGAAAATCAGTTTATAGTTCCCATCATGGTTAATTTTAAAACATACAGTAGAAATTGCTTGGCAGTTGCTGTAAGGTATTGACTGCTGTGGGAGGTGTTCAGCAGAGCCTCCATATAAAACTGCAGTCAGAGCCCCTTGCTCCCCCAAGAGCTGCCAGCTAATGTCCAATTAAACTTTCAGGAGGAGGAGTTACTCAATTCAAAGACTGAACTCTGGATCAACACACAGAAAGAGGAAGAATTGAGAGAATACATGGACATTTAGAATACAAGAAGTCTGGTCTCGAACTCAGAACTGGGATGGAGACAAAGTAGAACAGTTGAAATATTATATTATTTGCAAGATTAAAAAATTTTCAATTTCCTATTCAGCATGATACAGTAATTTTAAGCCTGAACCTATATACAGCAGACACTGAACTGGTTTTTCCAAGCCAGAAACTTGTATTTACAAATGTATTTCATATACAAGAAAGCAGATTTATTTATTTGTAGTCCAGTTCTCTAACACCTGAGTTGTCTCATTGACTCACTTAAGCAGGTGAGGTTTGGACAGAATCCTTCCACTGTCCCCAAACTCATTGCTTAGCATACATAGGTGCCCTAAGCAGATCACAGAGTCACAGAATGGCTGGGGTTGGAAGGGACCTTACAGATCATCTCATTCCAACTCTCTGCCGTGGGCAGGGACACCTTTCACCAGATCAGGTTGCTCAAAGCCCCATCCAACCTGGCCTTGAACATTTCCAGGCATGGGACAGGAATGTCCACAGCATTTATGTTCCCACTGCATGTGCAGCAATGGGGTGGTGAGGTGGCCAAGGCTGATTTCAGAACCTAGTTTCCCTCATAACTTCCTGATGGGGAGCAAGAAGCTGTAAATCTGTGCTGGTACATGCCATGATATGCTGACACATGCTACTTGTATCTTCCTCTGAGGGAAATTTCCTTTGGATGGCTGACTACAGTTTGTACAATGGAAGTGTCCACCTGACTCTGTGCTGTCCTGTCCTGCCCAGTCTGGTTCTACTGCTGCAGGCAGCAGTTTCATTACAAACTACAGAACATCATTTTTTTATATTAGAAGAGAGCTCTCACCTCAGACCTTGTTTCTTGCCATGATGGGCTTAGAAGCAGGTGTGTGAGAGTTGTCACAGTTAGTGGAGACCTGAACTTCTTGCCACTCAGAGGTAGGGTGTAAAGCTACCAAGCTGGCTGTCAAAATTAGTCTTTTCATGGGTCCTAGTAGCACAGTTAAATTAGGCTATTGCAGTTTCTTGGGAGCCAAAAAAGTTATAAAAGCAAATACCATATATGGTGATGTAGAAAAAGAGAACAGTGAAGAGATATTTGTCTTTTTCGCCCCACATTTCAAAATGAAAACTACAGTTAAAATGGTGGATGGCATTTATGCCTATGTGCACAAATACATGCATATTTATGTCATGAATTTCCCTGAAGTGTACCTGAGGCAAAGTGAACACTGAAATCTAATCCATCCTTTTGCATAAATGTCTGAATTTTGTCTTCCTCTTCTTGAATTTCTCTTTTTTCTTCATCTTAAATTCATAAAGGATCCAAAGAAAGCATCAGGATATTTTTACTTTAATAGCAGCTTTAAACATGAATACTGCACTGCTCTCTATGAAGCTGCATTATATGAACATTTTTTATTGTTGATCAGATTATGAAGCACTCCATTTTTCTGTAGTCCTTCTTCAGGTTAAACATCCTTTCTATAAAACATGACTACTTATATGGCTGTAAGTGTATGAAAAAATAAATTGTTCATGATCTGACCCATAAAAAAATATTTATTCTTGGTAAGATACTAAGCTGTTGTGTGACTTGGGAGAAACAACTCTGCCTCTCTGTATTTCCTGACAGCTGTGAAACAATTCTACTTCAAAAGTCACAGGATTTGAATTTCAAAATAACTTACAGGCTGGAAGCAGGGCTTTAATGTTTTTAAAACTTTAGCAGGCAACTGAGAAAGAAGCTGAAAATGATTCTAAGTGTCAGGAGAATAGAAATTTTCATGTGTACAGGGCTTTAAAATTTTGATGTTATTCTTTTAGAAAAGCTGGAAGGAACACCTTAGTCCTCTTGGAGCTAAATGGAGAAAAAGAATAACCCCAAAACTCCTGAGAGACCTGTAGATGACGGAGGCATGGACAGATTGGCAGGGAACCTGAATCCTTTATTCAAAGAAAGGAACTGGTTTCATACACTCCTGTAAGACACAGTATTTCCTTATGTGGCAATCCTCACTAAGTGACCTATGACACATTGCCACATCAGCAACACGCTTTCCTGATGTCTTTATATGGGTGATCACACGGTGTTCAGGTGTTTGGCAGCTTCCAGCAGCCTCCTCTCCATAGGGGTCTGCTGTGTGGCACCTCCTCCCCCAAAGGTCAGGCAGAGACAAACTTCTTTGTGCTGTCATCACAGCACTGTGCAGGTCACTCCCACAGCCTGTAACTCAGCTCTGTTCTATCTCTCCCCACAGAGACCCACACAAGTCCGGTGCCCCTCTTGGCAGCAGAGCCAAAGTGTGTCTGTTGGGAGTGTGAGAGAGAGATTGCAGACAAGTTTTCCATGCTTGAGCTGTTACTGCAGCCCAGATGACAAGTCACGGGGACAAATCCATCCATTGCTTTGAAACCAGATCCTGGGTCAGCTCTACCTACTCTATAGGAGTTGGCTTTAGAAGTTATAGCAAATGACTGCTTTGACTTAGTCTTGTGGGTGACTTCCCCTTCCCTGTTAAATGTGTCGTTTTACAGGGCTGTGACATGTGCCATAAGGTCCAGGAGGAGGACAGCATGCTTGGCACAAAACATTATGAGGGTTGGGAATAAACGGTGGTGAGGAACTGGCACAGGTTGCCCAGAGAAGCTGTGGATGCTCCTTCCAGGGCCAAGCTGGATGGGGCTTTGAGGCACCTGGTCTAGTGGAAGGTGTCCTTGACCACACCAGGGACGTTGGAAAGAAAAGAATTTAAGGACTCTTTCAACCCAAACCAGATTATGATTCTACAAATGCATCAAGAGAGACAGTAAGGAATTGAGGAATCTGGTCTTGCTCTGGTATTTATCTATGCTCTTTGGAAAACTGACAAAAGATATTAAGGACAGACAAGATAGTTTTGCTGGTTAAAAAGAATGAGTCAATGGAGCTGTAAACATTAGCCAGATGCTAGCCCAAGGTGGAATAATGAAATGGCTACTCTGTGAGTCTGTTAAATAAGAATCAGATAATATAAATATAATTAGGCTTGTCACTATGGAGCCTTTTCTCAGACAGGTCAGCTTTTGTTTTCAGCAGAGTTCAAGGTCTGGTTGATAAAGACACCTGTGTCACTATTAGACACTTGGATTTCTCTGAGGCATTTAACTTAGTATCACATAATATTTCAATTTAAAAATAGCGCATTTTGTAGCATTAACAAGCTACACAGCAGATGAATTAGAACTGGCTCACTGACAGGTGTGAGGGGGACCAATCTGTGTCCCAATCGGAGTGGGCTACAGAAGAGTGGCACAGAGTGCAAAGTGTGATAGATCACATCACAGCTTTGTGACTAAAACCAAAATCTAAACTGAGGGAAGGCACAGTGGTTGTGTGTGGTGTGTAGGGGGCAGCACTGACTCCAGCAGCCAGGAGCCATCAGGAGATGGCCGTAATTAAACCTCTACGAGCACAGGTTCAGCTCCTGCAAGCCCAGGTAGCAAACCTAGAGGGACAGTTAGGAAAGAAAAGAGACCAGGACAGCAGTTTGATAGAAGTGATGCAACAGGAACTGGTCTGGGAGCCCAGGGGCATGCCTGGGTCACATCACATGTGGAGCAGTTGCTCTCACAGACTGAGATGAGATGAGATGAGATGAGATGAGATGAGATGAGAGCTGGTGGGCTCACAGAGCCAGTGTGACAGTGTGGCCCATCTCTGCCCACTAATGAAAATTGACTTTTTATACGAAAATTATCAGAATCAACCCCTCATCATTACAGCCAAAAGGGTACTTTTTACTGCTCCTGAATTAACTGAGTTAAAATAGGACTTAAGCTGCCACCCTCGGAAACTGAAACATAATTTATTTGGATAGTTTCCTTGAGTGGGGTAGACCAAATCCTTCTTAGCTAAAAGGAAGCTGAAGAGTACTGGGGTCCCAGTATTTTCCTTGCTGCTGGGGACTGCTGAGCCCTATGGTCCCTAACCAAGAGTGCAGCCTTCTGGGCTAGAAGTTTAAATGCCTTGGAGAGAGGTGACCCTGTAACCAGAGAAATCACCACAGGTGAATTAGTAGAAAGTATTCAGAAGGCAGCATGCATTCAGGTGATGTACAAATGTAAGCTAACCCCTTTACAAGAATCTCCTATGATCTTGAGAATAGATACTGACCTGATGACTCCATTAATAAGAGGGCTTCTTGATTCTCTGAAACCAATGGCATTATAATTGCAGGGGAAAATATAGGCTTTCTTCAGCCCCTGGAGGGTACCACTGCCTTCCCTGCAGGCGATACCACTGCCTGGGGAGGCAAAGTGTGGGTCAGGGGAGAGGTAGCCCATGAATGGATTAATTTTGGGCAAAAGTACGGTCCTGTAAAGCCATTAGTCAGCAAACCAGAAACTGCTAGAGTGAGATATGCTCAGTTTAGTCCAAGAATTTCCCCCAGGACTTCCTCCTATTCCAAGCAGGGTGGGTGGAAGTGTCCACTCATGAGACAGGCGGTTTGGCCACAAGGCTGGCAGAAGGGAATCTCAAAAAGACTAATGGACAGTCTCTCCACAAACCACCTAGAACAGGTTGTGTCAGAGTGGCCAGACAGGATGTCCAAGGAATCACGCTCAGACAAGTATAACATAAGGCCAGATGCACCTCCCTTAATAGATCTGAGCAGGAATGAGTGTGTACCAGAGAAATCCCATACAAGGAAAATGAAGACCTCACCCACCTTAGGTGGAGGAGGTGCTAGGGGCTGGATTAGGAAATTTAAGGTTCAAAACTTGCTACCTTACGGCCTTGCTAGCTGCAGCAAAACAGAGAGAAACTGTTGCTGGAGGAATTGTAGGGGAGATACTCAGGGAATAACCCTTTACCTCCCTCAAATTCTTATGTGTATGAAGCAGGATCCAGTGAAAAATCTTGGGGTGGACAGAGGAACCGTATTAATTAAAATAGGGTACCCTTTGTGGAGACTATGGTTTTGCAGTGTGTTTGTTGAAGTATGTTTGTTGCAACAGTGCTGGTGTACTTATTGTTTCCAAAGATGTTGTTTTATTTCTTTTGGCAGAAGAGGTTGGATTTGCACTCACATGTCCATGGAACCATTTAAAGTCATGAGGCCAGTTAACAGCAACACTTTCCCCATGACAGGGTGGCCCAAAGAACTTCAGTTAGGAGATGGTATATGCCCTGTTATCTGAGAAATTCTCATTAGACCTCAGCCTTGACAAACTGCACCTGGACAAAGCCCCTCTCCAGCTTATCAGAAATACTGTCTGTTCCCAGGAACTAGTGCTGTCTAATGAGCACCTGGTTTTTAACAAGCTGCCTTACAAACTTTGTTCTTGTCTGAATAATAACCCAAGTAGAATAATATTTCTGTTGCTGAACCATTAATGAAAGTTAACAACTTGAATTTTGGCCAGGGTGGAAAATTACTGTGGCTAAAGCCGACTCTCTTGAGACCCAATAAACAGTGGTCCAAAGTGAGATCTTTCCAAGCTCTCAGCTCCCAGAAGATAACCAGCAAATGTGTGTGTCTCAGGCACTGATAACTGGGTGGCTGTGGAGCCAAGGAACTCTTAGTAATAACAGACAAGGATGGTTGGTAATAACCAAGGACTATTGTTATTAAAATCCTGTGAGAAAGACTAAGTTTTGGCTGGAGAAGAGAGGCCAGGTGGAAACAGGGCAGCACTTTTTCACAAGAAAGACCCACAACACAGTAGAGCAGAAGTGCGGGGATGATTGGCAGGAAGGGGACATGGACTATAAGGCAGGATTTGGACCACCCAAGACCCTCAAAGCCCTCTAACCCATGCTCAAAAGATGTGAAAGAACAGATTGTGCATGATAACTAATTAGCATAGAAAGTGAGAAACCTGTCTTTGGGGCAGTAAAATCTGTCCATGAAAAGGTACACCCTCCACTCCAAGCCTGGGTGATGCCCTCCAGACCCTCGACATCTCATCAGCTGGACTGATGCAGCTAGATTGCCACTTACTGCCCAGACTGACACTGCAGCAAGGGCTGGTGATCACTTTTCCCCTCTCTTTTTCCTCATTTTTCCCCTCTCTTTTATTTTTTTTTTAATTAATCTCCTCCTTTTTAAATAACCTGTTTAATTTCTCTTTTCCCTTCCACCCTACACATTTATTGACCGCCCCCACCCCCCCGTGTCATGAGCTTAATTTCTCTTTTCCCTTTACCCTTCTTTTATCCCAAACCCACTCCTGTGTGCCTATATAGTAGGTCAGGGACTAACAAACCAATTTCCATGTCAAGCACGTAATTTACTAATAAAACTCTGACTGATGGAGGACCCTCTGACTGTTTTCATTCCTTTCAACCAGTGAACGTTTTTGAATCTTAAGTGCTTCTTTCCTATTAAGGGATGTTCATCACAGATCACTCCAGAGAAGACTTTTTTTCCTTTTACCTGAAGGGTATTTTCTGTTTTACATCTTGCCTCTTGTTGTTTCACTGCACACATACAAGAGAAGTGTGAACTGTTTGAACTATCTATCAATTGCTGTAGATAAAAATACCTCAGGTTAGTTCCCTGTCAGGATTCTGGATGCTTGTGGAAGTGAAAGAAATCCTCTGTGTATGTGTGTGTGTGTGTGTATTTACTTCATCATCTACATTTATAATTCGGATGGTTTCTGATAGCAGTATAGGCATTTTTCACTGCTTTGATTTATATCTACAATAAATAGTGGTCCATAAACTACCTTTATTTCAGCAGTGGAATTGTACTTAGCTACTTTCAAGCTCTGTATAGAAGCAGTTTGTATCATCCCCTGCCCTCAACAAGCAGTCATTTCAATTTCCTTCTAAACTTTAGTTAAAATTATTTCTATGCCTGAGCAGTTTTGAACCAGCTATAAAATATATTGTGTAAGACTTAAACTTATTCTTCTCAGCCTTTCAGCTATTTTAATGCAAAATATGGTATCGCACCTAGAATAATCTGGAATTGAAAAGGCTATGAAGATGGATAATTTTATTCTGAAAACAAGTGTCACAGTTTCCATCCTGATGTTTAGTTTAATTTTGAAATTCTCATTTGTAATCTGAAAAAATCCCATTCTAGTGAAGGAGATGCTGGGAAATTGTAGTACAAAATGTTGGATTGAGTCAGATGCAAAACTGCTTTGTCAGAGTTTGTTCCTTGAACCATTGTACTAAACTTGAATTTTTCTACTTCAAATTTGTCTCTAAACGTATTCCCAATCTTTAGTTTAAACTGTATTTTTCTACAGTTAAATGTCTTGATCATAGTTTTGACAATGCAATTAAAAATCAAATTGATATGAAAGGAAACTACTGAATACTTATCTTCTGCTTTTAACTATGTAAACACATGAATTTATAGATATATAGATATACATATTTGCCCCACAAGGAAAGCCATACCAAACCCTGGAAACTTTGATATTTTGAATTTAGAGATATTAAATGCAATAAGATGGGATGTGTTTGAGTAAAACAGTATTTTGGCCAGTGGTATTTTACTCAAGCTTGGAAAGATATAGCAATGAAACTGCTTAAGTTTTAATTAGGATTATGTTTTGTTTTATTCCTTATGGGTCCCTTCCAAATCAAGATATTCTATGATTTTCTATTTTCTCTTTGTTAATTCAGCAGTTATAAAAACAATCCATCACAATAAATGAAATCTTGGCTTGAGTAAAACTTTCTAATTTTATATTATCCTTCATTTTTGGCCCAAGACTTTGGATTTAGGCCCTGAAAGTTGTAATTAGGAAATGTGTAGGTGGCTAAGGCATTGAATAAACCCAGAGCTTGCTTTTACTTTGGTATTCGTGCTAAGGATAAAAATGGAACAAATAGTAATAGTAATAAAAATAAATGTTCATCAGAACATATTTTCAAAGGCAAATAGAGTTCTATATATTTGTTTAGATAAAATTCTTTCAGTGAAAAACACAGACTCTGCCTCAGAGTGAATGGGAGAAAATGAGACAGTTCAATGATACAGTTTCTGGAAGTCAGAAATCACTAGGGCACCATACCAACCTTTAATATAAAAAAATGCATTAGTTGAATTAGACTTTGATGTGGAGGATGAATTATTTTATAAAGCCAGCCCTCTATTTTTATTGTCTAGTAGTCCTTGAAGTGGGAATATAATTGTAATGTGCCCATTTAGGAGCTGTTTATGTTTTAGTTTCTGTTTGACTGAAGAATTTTAAACCTAAGTAGCTAACTTATTAATGAGTTAGCTATTCATTAATAAGAAGAAAAGCACTTATGTTTAATAGCTATGATTTTATATCACGAGTACTTGGACATACAGATCCATCATTTATACAGATAGCTTTTAAATTATTTTACTGCAGTTCTGACATAATATTCTAGCTGAGATGTCCTCATCATCTTCCATTTTTCTTGGTGTGTTGATCTGGCATGGTCTGATTTTTTGGTAGCAGGCGGGGGGACACGGGAAGCTTCTGTGAGAAGCTGCCAGAAGCTTCCACCATGGCCGACAGAGCCAATCTTTGATGGCTCTGAAGACAGACTTGCTGCTGGCCCAGCTAGAGAGGTTGGTAACTCCTCTGTGATGACATATTCAAGAAGAAAATCAAAAAAGCACAGGCGCAGTTTTTTCCTCGGGGTAGGGACGTGCCAAGGCTGCTGCTGCAGCCGCCGCCATCTTGATGTGGCCTGTGGCATGCCTTGCCTGCCTGGCTGCCCTTAGCTGGCTGCACTGCAGAGAAAAGGGCAGGGCAGGGGTGGCCACTTCTCCTTCCTGGTACCCTGTACAAAGAGAGGCGTTGAACAGCGCCCATGCTGCTGCTGCCGCGCTGCTGGCACCATGGCCCAAGTGGGAATGTGGCCAGGGACTCCCGACACGGAGCCCAGATGGGATCAACCCATTGGTGCTTTGGGATCCTGCAGGGATCCCTGAATCGGTGGGACTTGTGGCAATGGCACCCATGGGCAGCAGTATTTTGTAGTTGGAGGAGGAAGTGAGGACATGTGAGACAAAACAACATGGCGGCACCAAGGATTTGGTGGAAAAGAAAGAGGGGGAGGAGGTGCTCCAAGTGTTGGAGCAGAAATTCCTCTCAAGCTGTACTGAGGACTGTGGTGAAGCAGGCTGTCCCCCTGTAATGCATGAAGTCCATGGGTGATGCAGAGATCCAGTCCGTGGGAAACAGTGCTCATGCAGGAGCAGGTGGATGCCAAAGAAAGCTGTGATGCAGTGGGAGACCCGAATGGAGAAAGAGGGCCTCTGCTTCCAGAGCAGCCTATCCTGCACCCCATGGATGAGTGACCCATGCCACAACAGATCTGAGAAGACTGTTTGCCCACAGCATAGCAGAAAAAAGACTTCTCTTCCTGAATGAATGGAAAAAGACCTTGAGTGATGAACTAACCAAAACCCCCATGCCCTGTCTCCTCCTTGGTGAGAAGGAGGGATGGTCTGGGGGGCAAAAAGGTGTTTTAAACACATATTTTACTTCTCATTATCCTCCTCTGACTGTTAGTAATAAATTTACTTTATACCTTTAATTTGAACTTGTTTTCCCCTTAGCGTGATTTTTTCTCCCAGTCCTTAACTCATGAACCCTTCATTCATTTTTTCCCCTCCTCTGCCCAACTCTAACCAAAGAGGGTGAGTGAATGACTTTCATGAGGGCCTGGAGTTTGGCCAGTGTCAAACCACAGCACTTGGCATTTCATTTTCAAGAGAAATTTTATTGGCTTATGAAGTATATTTAGAATTTGACCTAATTTACCATGTGTCAGTGTGTTATTCACACTTTAAATCTTGTTCTAAACTGGTAAAATTATTTTTTTTCCACAGGGGAAAGGATTTTATGCTTTTGAAACACGTTCTTTGTTAGTAGAGAGTTGGCTTTCTTTTTAATGGTCTAGTATTTTTGGTCAGATTATTAGTTGTCCCTGGATGAGGAAAAGACTATTTGAATGGCTGTTCCTTTTAATCCAAATAATCCTGGTCTCTAAAGAGATTAACATAAACATGTCTAGTTGCTTCCTTTTGCCTGTGCTTCAGTGGTTTGGTTAGTTAGACTATATGCCATCTCTGATTTATAAAGAGCAAAACCAAAAAGCAAACTAAAACTCTGAAAGCAATGGCTAATTAAAATCATAACTCGTGACTGAGAAAGCAGCACAAACTGGGTAAAAAGTGGATTGTTTATTGCTCACAACACCCTGGGACTGGGTCAGAAAAGAATTATTGCTCACATAAGAGGTAACTCAAGTATCTGTTTGCAAGCCTATGCAAGTTGATGTAGTATTGATGTCCTTGCAAAGACCCAGTGAACTTTTAAGCTGGGTAATTTGCTTGAGGAACAAATTTTGTGTGAAATAGGCATCAATTAAAATTGTTGATGGGAACTGCTCATTTGTGAGATACAGCAAATGGATGTCATCTGGTAATTGACTGGGCTTATGCTGCTAAAATGTGAAATTAATCTGTTTTGTAGCCTCAGTAAACACTGCTGGAAGAAACAATCAAAAGAGGATGGTTACTAAATTTTTTTTAAAATTGAAATTGTTGCCCTCACTGATAAAGAGCCTTACATGCAAACATTATATAGTTAATTTATATACCTCTTTCATTCTAAGTGCCCAACTTCTTAATTTGGCCACTCCTAGACAAAGAAACTTCCTTGTGCACCTAACTGATCTCAATATTAATGAAGCTCAAAGTATAACACTTTTTTCTTTGAGATGCTGATTTGTTGCCTAATGTATAATTGTGGAAGTTTCAACACTTACATAAAATTAATTCTTTAAGAACTGGTACAGTGGTGTGTATATATAATGTCATATCTCTGTACACATATTACTGCTGCCTTCAATTGGCCCTGTTTTCTGCCACTCTTCATACTTCAAGCAGTGCCTTGCTTAGAAAGCAACTCTCAAGTACTCTATCATATCAATCAGAACCTTACAGTCTTGAACAGCAAATGCTGTCTGAATATTGGTCTGTGGTCCTGCCTCAAATCTCGTGGATTATTCACCAAATGTTTAGTTAAGGTACAACAAATATTGTGGGGTTTAGGCTGGGATAGAATACAAATACATGTAAGACATCTGATTTTACAGGAAATAAATAACTTCAGCTACTTGATGTCTAATAGCTTTCAAAAACTGACTCAAAAAATCAGACAATGTATCCTCAGGACAATGGTGGGCATGAAGTATAACTTGAGCATGGTTGGAGTTTTCACCAAAACAAATCATATTCTGCACAAGTTCATACATTATTTTAGTGTGAATCATACTTTGTCAAAAGTTTTGTTTGGAAGATTTCTGCCACTGCCAAAAAAAAAAAAAAAGGAAGGTAACTGGAACATGTATTTAAACCTCTCAATATTTTAGCTAGCTCTTCTGTAAAAATACCCCAATCAAAAAACCCCAATCCCAAGCAAAATGTGCAGAGGATTCAGCCCTTGAACAGACCAAACACTGATAAAGACAGTTCCCAAGTATGAGGTATTGATCATAAGATGTATTTTCATTTACTTAAGGCAACTCAAAAAATCCATTGGTAGAAATAAAATGTTTTGATGCTCTATCATTATTACTCCAGGATAGTTAACTATAAGTTAGCTTGGTTTTCACATTAAATGCCAAAAGTCATTTGACACTGAAAATGGGTCTCTGCCTGTTGCAGAAAGTAAATAACTCTGGATGGCATGTTTTCCATTTGCAATTCCTGTAACAGGTCTAGGAATGACAATGTATCACAATTGCTTTCCTGGCAAAAATCAAACCAATAAAATGTATTCTATTTTTAACAATAATAATAATAATAATAATAATAACAACAACAATTTTTATATTATTTGCTAAATGTATTAGAAATCTTGAAGTAAAACACTACATAAATATTTAAACACTTTTTAAAATATTTAAACTCTTTTTAGAATATTCTTGAAATCTAGGCAGCTCACAGGGCAGCACCTTGATGCTTTTTCCTCTAGATTTAATAGTTAGCATGGAGAATCTAGCATAGGGAGGAGTCCTATCAGGGCTTCACTAACAAAGTAGATTTTAAATAAATGGGTGTTCAATCAATCAATTTTTGTATATTCCAACACTTCCAGAGCTGGAAAGGAACATCTTCATTCATCATATCTCCTTTTGTATTATTAATACAGAGTAATTTGGTATATTTCAAAGGCATAACACGAGGACAGAGCTGGATAATTTGAATCATGACCGATGTATTGAATATGATTTCAAAAATGTTAAGGGAGGAAAGGTTCAATGAAATATTTCAGAGTAGACCATGGAATCAGAATTTTATATGAACATTCACCTATAATATTAAAGGTGATTGCTATAAACAAGTAAATACAAGTTCGTTTGATCTTAAAATGGAAAAATTGTGAAGCTCTGGTTCTTCAGTCTCCAAATGTTGAAAGAAAAACACATATCCATTTCAAGATTGATTTGGGGTTTTACTCCTCAGGCATGAAAAAAAAAAAAAAAGTTAGCCTAATATTTAAATATTTTGAAAAGAAGATGTCTGTAGGATACCAGCTAGCTGGGGCTTTGGTAGGTTTTGTTTATTTATTTGGTTTGGTTTTTTTTCTTTTTTTTTTTTTTTTAATTGATGGAGAAATGGAAAGACAGGGTCAACGCCTGCTGAGATGTTTACAGCTACTCACACATCCTTAATTGGAGTGCTACAATTCCAACAAACTCTTTTGCCTGTAGGTAAATTTTCACTTTTCAGACATTGTCAGCACGCCTAGGGATTTTAGCTTGAGGTGAAACTCAGGCTGGTTATATTTATGTTTTAACCTGAACTTGTCAATATCAGTCTGGGGATCAATATCTGGAGTTCCACCTTCTTTACTCAGGATTTTATCCATTTTACTTACACGTGAAGATGACAGAGTGCAAATCAATGTGCTGTGCTTAACAGTGTTTAAACAAATGAGTGTCAGCTGATTGCCAGGTACTGCTGCAGTTCCTCCTTTTCCACTCATAGCTTAGACTTTGGCTCACCAAGTTCTTGTAACACAGACACAGAAATAGCAGTTAGAGTTCTGACTGTAACAGAAAATATCACACACACATTGCCCTAGGCTTTATGTATGTCTCCCAGGAGTAAATATATAACCCATAAGCTTATAAACTCTCCTATTTCTTTTTTTTTTTTCCTATTTGATGAAACAGAAGCAGGAGTAGAAGGAAGCCCTGAAGCATAGCTCATGTTATTTTGTTCAGTAACAGGCATGGAACATGACAAAGCAGAGACAGCAGTGTGGCAGAATCACAGGAGACACTGAGTAAAATCTCCACTGGCATCTTTCATGTCCTGAGATCTGTGTTCCTGGGGTCACACAACTCATACCTTCCCTGAACCTTATTAGACTGCTCCAGCAGGACCAGCCCTATGCTAATGAGACCTTTGAAATGCTTTCCATGCTTTTGTTATTTTAACTTCCTAGCACAGATCGGAAAGACCAAAGTTCTCCTTTATTATTTTACTACTTTTTAGCAGCAGTAACCTGGGTGGCAGTTTAGAGTGAGTGGAATAAAAATTCAGTGTCCTGCTAATGACTCAGTACAAAGGCCTATCTTTTGCTTGGCTTTTTATTTTTTAACTTTTTTTTTTTTTTTTTTTTTGACAGGAGTAATCCCTATTTCATCTCTGCTACAAGCTTTTTGGCCAATTTATAACTGCAGCTGCATGGAGAAAGCCTAAAGGAGATGTGATAAACCAGACTATACAGCAAAACATATTCTGTAAACATTTAACATGCACAGAGAGATAATTTGAAGTATGAGGGGGAAATGTCAATTAGGATGTGTGAAAACCAATTTGGCTTAAAATTTGAGGCATTATGTATATGTGGCATTTGCCAGCTTTCCATTTATCTTTGGAGGGAAGGCAGACATCAATCATACCTGCATGTCAGCTACTGTCAACAGTGCCAAAATTCTTGACTGGACTTTCTCATCTGGCACAAGTTAATTTAGAATATATTAATGTAAAAAAATCTTGCTGTGATTTTTCCTTATAGGCACACAAAAAATTATTTCACTTAAAATATATGCTGTGAAACTGAATAATATCTCATAAATTGCTATTGATCCAAGCTTACCTCCATTCAAATGTTGCTTCTTATTAGGAATTATTTTTCTTTCTATGATTAGAACACTTTGAAAGGTTCTAGAGCTAGAAGAGTCTTCTAAAGATGAACTTATCTGCTTAAATGCTCAGAAACAAATACATTAAAAACACCTCTCACAGGCCTTAGAGGTCTCAGAGGTTTTTCCAGCTTAGATGATTTTATGATTCTAAGTATGTCTGCAATGCTGTGATTAAAAAAATAAGTTTTCCTCATGTCTAAATGTAAGACTGCTTTTCACCTCTCAGATATGCAATATTTAATCCCCTTACCGCCCAGCAGAGATCTATTACTTACTACTAATAACAAATACTGTTAATAACAAATTTGACATATTTCTGAAACTGTTGTCATGTGATTTGGCCTTTCATTTTTTTCTGAATTTAGTAAGATGATTTCTTTCTGCTTGGGCCAGATTTTGTAGGCCTTACTCCATTTGATATTCTCTAAACTTCTTTTGAGCACAAACTGGGGTTCTCATGGGGCCCTGGCTTTAAGGGGGAGAACAGGACAATACTGAAGTATGAAAAATACAGAAGCATCTCGTTTATGATATGTGTGTGTCTATGATGTTAACTGTTCATTTAAATAAATGTTCTGCGAATTTGCTACTTACCCATTTTCAGCTTTTTACGGCTTATAGTCAGGCTTATATTAGACTTTGACAAATAAAATGATAACAGTTATTTTAAATTGCTTTAGCCTCACAACTACTGCCTATTGAGCCTTCACACGCTTTATCTGAGTGCTTTCAAAAAACGCAAAGTCAGTTGTAACAAAATCTATGATGCTAGAATTGCTGTGCCCTCTGATGTTTTGTAAAGGGTGTAATCCAAATGTTTGCAAAGCCCTCTGTACCTATTGAAACTCCTAGGGGTAATCCTGTTCAAACTAGATCACCAGAACTTGGGCAGCTGTCTGAAAAAGACTTGCAACTTTTTTTCTTCTAAAGACAGAGTGTTTAGTTGTTTCTTTTTTTGGTTTTTTTTTTTGGCTGGACCTGAAGTCTCCTTCCTTTATTTAACAGTGGTCTACTACATTCTTCTGGAGTTAGCATGCTTCCTGTGGCATTCCATCATTGTGTCAAGGTGGTGCTTCACAATATTTTTCACATTTTCTGCCTCATATATCAAACTGTAGAAGTTATCCATAAGGCATAGCTGTCATTCTGTAAAATTTTTAGTAATGCTCTCATTTTTATCTGACAGCAAGAAATACCTAAAGTAATAAAAAATCATTTCTACTTCATTTTTGCTTTGGTGCTCATTCTGTCCCTGTCAGTGTCTATATGTTATAGTAGGTGAGATTTATACATCCCCTTACTTGGTATTTTGGGAGAGCCATGCACAGAACTGAGACTGTGAAATTATTCCTCTTTTCAGGATTAAAAAAAATATATATATTATTTCAACTCACAAACCCTTCCATTGAATGTATTATATATGCTCTATTTGAACATAAATAAACACTTCATTGAATGGTTTCTGCTCTTTGCATGCTCTTTTCTTTCTGTACAGATTCTTACATTCTCCTGTTTCTACAGTTCTGAAGATCATGAAGTTTAGCAGTATATTTGCAGAGAATTATTTTATTCAGGAGAGGACACAATGACGAACCTGCACTTCATATATTATTCAATTGAATTGTGTCATTTATCTGCAAAGTCAGTCCTCTAAGTAATTAAAATAATCCTGAGGAGAACATAAAATAAATCTGTCATATTTTAAAGTTATAATTTCCATTCAAATCAATATATACTATCATATCATATAGCTGAAAAAAATTGTTGAAATCTGAATATCTGAGCTTTTAATATGTTTTTCCTATTCTGGAGATTTTACCTCAATGTTCAGTGTTACTTCCATGTAGCCAATACCTTTCTGTGATCACTAAAATGTCATGTTTTCAAGGTCGTCTGTTTGATACTTCACTCGATTCCTCATCAGGTGCAGGTTAACTTCAAAGAACACAAAGGATGTACATCTCCATTGGGCTGAGTCTGTAATGCATTTGTTAAATCATGTCTGAAATATGAGAAGTATGACTAAACCAGAATTATTAAGTTGTGTGATCCTTAGTAGGAGTCTAACAGTACTGTACAATAATTCCATCTGTTTCCCAAGGGCTTCCACATTAACTCCTCCATATTATTGACTCCCATATATTGTCACAGATTGACAAAAAAGGCTTTGGAAAAGTTAATGCAAATATTGGCAGGTTATTTCAGCGTTTCCTAGTCTGTAAAGATACACAGATTTAAATTTCTTGTTGTATGGAGGCACTCTGTCCAGTATTAGCAATTCAGATAAGGAGCTGTGCGTTATACCAGAGAGCAAGAACTGTCAGGGTTTCAAAGTTAATTAGACTAAACAGACAACTAATTACGTCTTATTAAAATGTAAAGGACCTGTGACAAATTGCGCTAATTACATGTTCTTATATATCTGAAGAGGTCAGGCTACTTAAAAAGCGTGTTGTTAATGGAAGACAAATGTAGTTTTATATGCTCGATAGGAATATTATAAACTGCATTATTTATGACTCTGGTAGGAACACTTAATAATTTTAAGCTTTAAATCAAACTGTTCATTAAGCTAGGGAGTCAGCACACAGTCCTGAAAATAGTCTGTAAAAACCTGCTGCCAAAGTAATATTAATTTGAAGGTCTGTTGTTTCCCACTCCCCCGCCCCTTGGCAATACAGATATACTGTTATTTTAAAGTATGTAAACCCTAAAGGACTTAGAGCTCTTTGAAGTTTTCCCCTACTCTCCCAACCAAATAGCACAAAAACATTTTTTTCACATTAATATTTTCGAGAACTATGTAAAAATCAACCGCTCTCAGGTCTAAATGTTTGCAACTCTATGTGATAATTGTCAGTAAAATTAAGAAGAATTAAATAGTGGATTATAGGACAAAGAATATAGAAGGAAGGTGAGGAAATCGCCTAAAATCTTTGTAGGTGTTTGCCCCAGAGTGACTTTATGATGCTTCTGTTCTATTTATACTGGATACTAAGTTGTGCACATTTAAGACTGGTTCTGAGAGTGAAGGGGGGAGAATAAGCACAGTTTGTTTGCAGAAACTGCACTTGCTCCTCTGCATTCCTTCTCCTGGACTGTGTTGTCTGCAGCACAAAGAGCAGGACACAGCTCTTCTTTGTTTTTAGTCAGTATTTTTTAGCTAGCTGAGACAGAGAAGCTCCCTGGACTGTGGCTTTTATTTTTCTTAGAACTAATCAGCCGTGCTCTGGACTGAAAACCCAGAAAAACACCTGGAGCTCACACCTGTGGCCCACTGGGGCCCAGAACAGCATTTCCCAGCAGAGGAGGGACTGATAAGAGACTGAGCGAGCCAAGTTACATCCCACAAAAAGGACTTTCTGAATTTGGCATCTCTTCAGAACAGCAAGAGGTTTTATTGTTTAACATTATTAATTTTTTATGCTTGTAAATACTTTGCTTGTTAAATGAACAGGTTTTTTTCCACTTTTCTCCAAGGAAGTCCTTCCCTGAACCAGTAGGGGGAGAGGCCATTTGAATTTGCTTTCTAGAGGGATCCCCTTTGGAAGTTTCCTCCCAAATTTGCCTGTAGGAGAAGAGAATACAAGTGACTCTTACTTATCACTCCTGCTAAGTAACAGCTGTGTTAATTACCAATACAGCCTTGCCCCTAATGAGTAACAGCTGTATCCAATAGGGATGAGTGAGATAAAAGAAGGGGTTGGCTGATAAAGGGAGGATTATCGTGGAGGAGGAACCTTGAGGGGCATGAAGGAGAGAATCATGAAGAAGGGATCTTGGGAGAGAGAATCCCTGCAGTGAGGTCAGTGTGGGTGTGCAGTCAGAGCTGTTGTTGGAACCTGCAGTCACAGTCTAGCCAGGTAAGAGCTGCAGTCAGAGTCTGCAAACTGATCCCTGCAGTCAGAGTTCAGCAGGAAATAACCAGCAGTCAGGGGCTGCAAGGGACACCTCCAGCAGGAGCTGCTGCAGCCAGAGTCAGGGAATGGTTGGAGTCAGGATGGCTGAGCTGTAAAGAGGAATAAACCAGGACCCTTTTCATGCTGTGATAAACAAGCAGTCTGTGTCTGGGTTCACTTCTACCCTCTAACTAGAGTGCTGCTGCAACGTTTGACCTAAACCAGGGCAGTGTTGCTGTTAAATATGGAGCCATTGTTGCATTTCTGACTAGATGTACTGATTATCTTCCATTTAAATGCTTTAGTGTAAGTGTAAAAGCTGGGGTGTTTATGATCTGCAAATGAACCAGGCCAAGACTAATGCAAGAGTGAAGACTTGCTATGATGGAACAAAAGGGAGGTGCCATTTCAAATCACAACTGACACAGAATCACATTTAGGAAGTCTTTTTCACAGGCTGGGGAGCACATTATTTCTTAGACTGCTCTTAGGATAAGAATCAGTGCTAAGAAATGCATCTGGAGTGAAAGCCAAGGACACCGCAGTGATGTTAAATTTATAATGCTTGCACAGGGAGGTAGCTGTACTTGCTAAGACAGATGTTCAAAATCACAAACTTTCCCAGACTTCCATAGCAGAGAACATGGAAGACAGTGTTAGAAATCTTCTGATACTATAAGAGCATTACAGATAACAGTCTGCAGGAGTAGTTTTCATTTCAGGTATTGTGAAGAAGAGTCAATGTCCATGATCCTCTGAGTTTTTAGGGGGAAATATGATATGGCTGAGTATGATGTTTAGTCAATGTTGCGTTTATCTTAAGTTATGATATTTCAAGTTTATTTTTCTTGAACTCTAGCACATTTCTCCCCTGACAAATTAATGTCTTGATCAAAAATTATTCTTGCTGATGCTGGTGGTTTGTAAGAGTCCCAGGAATCCAACCATTGTAGTGCTTAATTGCTTCCAAGTTAACACTAGGTCATTAGTTTGGGGTTTTTTTTTCTGACAGCAAAGTCATGTAGTTCTTATTGAAATACCTTTGTTTTGGCTGAATAGATACAAGTTTCAAATCTGAGTAAATGCTTGAAAATAATCTTTAGTAGGAGAGATGTATTTTGATGTGGAACCCTTAGTACTTACTAAAAAAACCATAAAATTAGCTCACAAAGTCAAACAAACAGGACAGAACTTTGAGTGTGACAAATGCAGAGATTTAGATTCCATTTCTAATACAAAATGTATTTCCTTGCAAGCATACAAAATGATAAAACAAAGCATTTTTGCTTTTCTGAGTTCAAAGGAAAGGAATACAGAAGGAAAAAGACTGGAAAAGAACTCGGAGATCATCCACACTATGGTAGAACACCACCTTGTCAAATAGACCATGGCACTAAATGCCACATCCAGTCTTCCCTTAAACACCCCCAGGGGCAGTGACTCCACCACCTCCCTGGACAGCCCATTCTAATGCCCAATCACTCTTTCTGTGAAGGATTTTTTCCTTATGTCTAGTCTAAACTTCCCCTGGCACAGCTTAAGACTGTATCCTCTTGTTCTGTCAGTGATTGCCTGGGAGGAGACACCAACCCCCACCCGGCTACAGCCTGTGTTCAGAGAGCTGTAGAGAGTGATAAAGACTCCCCTGTGCCTCTCTTTTTCCAGACTAAACAGCCACAGCTCCCCCAGCTGTTCCTTAAAGGACTTGTGTTCCAAGCCCTCCTCTGGACATACTCAAGTGTCTCGATGTCCATCCTAAACTGAGGGGCCAGAGCTGGACACAGCACTCAGGGTGGAGCTTCACCATTGCCCAGTGCAGGGGCAGAATGACCTCCCTGCTCCTGCTGGCCACACCATTCCTGATCCAGGCCAGGTGCCCTTGGCCTCCTTGGCCACCAGGACACACTGCTGGCTCAGGTTCAGCTGCTGTCACCAGCACCCCCAGGTCCCTTTCTGCCTGGGCACTGTCCAGACACTCTGTCCCCAGTCTGTAGCACTGCAGGGGGTTGTTGTGGCCAAAATTCAGGACTAGGCACTTGGACTTGCTAAACTTCATGTTGTTGGATTTGGCCAGATGATCCAGCCTGTCCAGGTCTCTCTGCAGAGCCTTCCTACCCTCCAGCAGATTGACACTTGGTCTCAGCTTGGTGTCATCTGCAAATTTGTTAATGGTAGAGTAGGTTTCTTATGACCCAGCACAGTAGCTTAGCCACTGTGAGTAAATGGGTTATAATTTCTATCTCATTCTGCTGCATCTGTCCTAGTTTCCATGGAATTTATTTGTTATTTAGTAGGAGGATTGAAATCCCTGTATTAGAGTTTTCTAGGCATTATTGCCAAATAAAAAGTGTTGGATTTGGTTGATTTGGGGGTATGTGTGTGATGGTGGTAGTTTTGGGGGTTGTTTGGTTTGGTTTTTTTTTGTTGGTATAAATCTACATACCTGAGAAACATATAAAGAATGTCCTGTGAAATTTCTTTCATCAGCTCAGCCCTTGAATTGTACAAGGTACAATAAACACAGCATGTTTAGTACAGGATAATTGAAACAGCCAATATATGATTTGACTGCAACACAACTATCTGAGGATTTGCCTTTTTCTATGCTACTTCACTTGTATGCTGTGCATGAACTATTATACATAATAAGTCAGTGCATTATATAAATTAGAAGGTTTAAAATCTTGATTACAACTCTTCCCTGAAGTTGATGAGAATCTTCTACTTTACAAGGCAGTTGCACTTTCAAGCCCATTTCATTTTGGCAGTTGTTTTGATTACATAGCCTTGAATTTAAAAAAAAAAAAATTGAATTCAATAGATATTTCTTGCTAACTTGATAGGCTGTGGTATTGCTGGAATGAAATTTGTGTAATGTTTCTAAAAGCTACTACTGTTTGTGTTTTCCCTGGCTGTGCACCACTGGTCATGTTTCTGCAATATGCTTTTCTTCATTAAAGGTAGAGGCTAAAATCATCTTTTTGATTAGCTGAAACGGGTAAGAGTAATATCCTAATTTCATTTAAGGAATGAATCTATAGATATGGCTGCATCAGAAAATAAATTATGGTTATTAATGGTGAATAAAGTTATATAAAATGTAGAAGAATGAGAGAGTGGGAATGTTTTACAAATGGATATATTTTGATTACTGATAGAATAATTTAAGTGCTTTGAACTGTGCACCTAAGTAATCCTTATCAATATAGGGTACAAACTGCCTTGCTTCAGCAAGCTAATTAAATATAAGATCAAATATGTAATTTTATAGCCTCATGACTTAAAATAGAAATATTTAAATATATAAATAGAAGATTTTCTTAGATATTCTTCAGAAGGCAAAAAGCTGGTATGGTTTGACATTCTCCTTATTTTCTAAACCTCATAAATGGTTTATCCAGTAAATTGCTGTGCTGGTAAAAATGTTCAGTCCCTGTACAGTGCTATGTCATACCTCTCCTTGTTATGAGAAAGGCATCAGAAAAAAATTTTTTTTCCACTGTTTTCTCGTATTTATCCCCTAGGGCTGTAGTTTAATTGGTCTATGAACAGCCTCACACTCAAGAATGTCTGACAAATCTTGCAGCTACACAGTGGTGACTCCAAACCAGATGCTCCAAGATCCTTTCTTGCCATCAACAGTACTAGAGCTACATCCCTTGATGTTCCTGATTTTTCACATGAATATCACCTTAGCCGGCCTTTGGCACATAATGATGGTACTGAGCTTACATTTGCCCCTAGTTAATGAGCTATCATGGAGGGTTGTTAATTAGTCTAATTTTAACCACATGTGGAAGCCATACAGGCTTCGCTTTAACATAAGTTTGTGATAAAATTAGTTTTCTATGAGACTGTCTCTCCTTAACTGACCTGTGCAGTAGCAAAAAAGAAATTAGCTACCTCAGAAACAACTAGGTTATGTATGCAAATCTTAATACAATACTGGTTGGAGCTTCCTTTATAATTTTCCCAAGAGAGGGCCTGCAGCAGGAATCTAAACTTGAAATATTGGTATGCCCTGCACAGAAAATGTGTATACGAATGACACCCGAGTAGATTGAAACAGAAGTCGTTGGTGGAATGAAATCTTCTTCTGGAATGATTAGGTTATACTCCCCAGTATGTAGAGCTTACAGATAGCTGCCAAAGTAAATCCATGTAGAGAGAAAGGAGGAAATTGCTCTTTCTGAATGGCAGCCTCTGGCTGTGCTCCCCAGAGAAGATGTCAGGACCAGAGATGATGAGTTTCAGGGTCTGACAAGGATAATAAATTGATCCAAAATAACCCAAACCTGGTGAACCCTTGGGTGTTCTGTGTGATGTGTGAGTCTGACAGGATTTCTGTGCATACGTCTTGCATCCAGGGAGGGAGACAAAGGACTGTCCAGCTGGCTGAGCCTGCTGTATTACAACAGGTTGTGGTGTTACAGCTAATTATTTTGGTTTTAATTAAAATCAGCTTCTTTGGATTAGGTTGGAGACCAGAGAGAGCAAGCAATTTACTGATATTGCTAGACACGCATTTTTAAAAAAATTGGTCAGTAACAATGTAAGCAGACATAAAAACTTCTATGATCTGTGTGACATCTTTTGTAATTCTATCACAGCAAAAGTGATCCTGAGTGTGATGACAACATACCAGTTATATAATACTTAGTGGTAACTGATTATATCAGGCAAATGATAGCATTATACAAATATGCATGTGGTATGCATACAGTCTCACTGTACAATTTACTGCAAAGGGGAATAGAGTTACTCAGACACAGGCACGAAGTCATCCTTTTCATTCCAGATATTTTCACCAAAAAGAATTTGTTCCTTCTTATGGACAGACAGGACTGGATACTTACGTTTCTTGCAAATTGGTTTGCAGCCAGATGGATCAATTTGCTGCTCCACAGATAAATGATTTTCATGTAGCGTGTTACAGTTCTGTTCAGAGATTGCTGATTTCTTCTTCACAGTATTTGGCTCCACCAGAGTATTGCAAATTTGTAATGGAATTCATAGACATTTATGGAGTTTCTTGTGATGGTATCTAGAGCATCAATATTCAACTAGACAGTGAAAAGAAGGCAGATATAATTTTCTCCTATTATGTAAGTCCATACCCTGCAGAATTAATTCAGAAAGCCAGACTTATTTTGTGTTTGCCTGTCTTTTCTTATTCCTGCAAATTTGAACTGTTTACTTTCTGAGCAACATTAAACACTCCCTAATTTCCTCTTGTTCTACATTAATCCCTGTTCCAATGTCACAGATGATCTGTAAATAACATTGTTTTGTTATTTGTACATTTTGTTATGGGATAGCAAATGCTAAAAATTATGGCACCATTTGAAGTAACTGCATAAACAAAATTTAACAAGAAATCCTTAGAATCTATGTATCTCGTAATGCTGGAGAGAAGTAGTTTTCCCCATATTTGCAGTAAATTTAAAGACATTGATTCTCTATGGCCTCAAACCAAATGTATTGTTCAGTTTAATGTCCTTGTTTCTGCATCTGCAAAATGGTCACTTGACTAATACACATGGCTTGGGTACTCTGTCTGCGTGCTGCGACTGAAGTGCCAACACATTTATTTGTCACTATGAGGGATAAAAAAATTCTTTGTTTTGCACATATTCAAAGCTTAACTACATGGCAATTTCTCTGTCAGACTCTCATTTGGCAAAGAGAGTGAATTCAGGTATGGAGCCCTTGATTCCTCTTTCAATTCTTTAAAAAGCCTTTTATTTTCATCTTGTGTTCTTTTCCCCCATTCTCAGTAAACTTTTTAATGATAGTCTGCAGTTGTTTCCTTAAGCTTGATGGATATTTGCAGCAGCAATATGCTGAAATTCTAATTGAAATGAGGGGCTGTGATCATCCATATCATCTGCATATGTCCCCATATTGTGATCATTAATTTATTCTGGTTTGCTATCTTAGTAAAATAAAACTGATTCATATTGGTAAATATAATCAAAGACAACAGCTGCCCTCTTCTGTATCTTTAATAGAATGGAATCTTCTCAGTAATCTTTTTGTCTGGAAAAATTACTATTTTATTTCAAGACTAAATCTCTTCTTTTTTCTGTCAGTTTGATGAGTGGCATAAACCATTTGAGTCTAGTTCCAAAATGCTGCTATTATGGAGGCATCATTAGGGGCTCCACAGCATAATTGCATTTTGATTTCCAATAAAAACAGGACTAAAATCTCCATTTGATACTTTAATGGTTGAATTGAACCTCTAAATTCAGCACAACAGCTTTTCAAGGGACAGTTGGAATTTCTATTCTTCCAATAAAATATTTATAACAGTCTTCAGTAGAAACATTTCAAAAGGATCTTAGAAGTACTGCTTTGATTTTTGTCTGTCTTGGCTTTCCATAACTATGTAAATAGTAATTCTCACAAATTTTTAGCTGCTGATGTTCTGAAGGTTTTTTGGGCATAGATCTTTTCTGAAAAGTTTAACTCCCCTGCTTTGGAATAGCTTAGCCAGTTTTGGTTAAGATTAAGCAATAAAACTTTCTCTGTCCATGTTCTTGAGGCACAGTGTATTAAAGCAAGAGAAGCACAGGAAACATCATGTGTGTCCGTCTTGCCGCACAGAATTTCATTAATTTTATGGCATTATGCATAGTAAAGGCACTCTTTATTCAGTGTAAAGAGTTCATTTTAACTGTAAAATGAACTCAAATATACAGGTTGAAGTTGACAGACTGAATAAAGGACACAAGGCTTCCTTTCATTTCTGTTTTCTGTTTCTTTAAGCCCTTTCCAATCTGTAGGTTTTATTATCTCTCTCTGGTTACTGCATTGCATCAAATGTTAGAAAGGTCAGTAAAATCTCTTATCTATTGAAGCCAATAGCAAATGGAATTAGTAGGACACATTTCTTGCCTCTCATTTCATGGAATACCTCCCTTATAGTTATTGTTTTAAACTATTGTTGCATTTCTTTTAGTTTAGAAATTTGGGCCAGTCAGTCCTGGCTGCTATTTACAGTCTGAAGATTGAAAACCCGATTTCTATAGGAGTCAGACTTGTCTCTGAGCAAGAAAACACACATTTATTTATGTATATTTAACACTTTCAAAACAACATGATGTACTCTAAGATTCCTAAGATGGAAAGGTATAAAAATGACAGTCTTCTAAAAAAGCTGTGAAATAGTCTCCCATCCAAATTATTTGTCAACGTCTCAGAAAACAGAATCTGTGCTTTTAGCTGAAATGAGTGGCTTTTCATCTCAGAGACGTGGAGGACAGTATTTGGTGCAGAAACATTGACCACCCATCTAGAACATCCATTTTGGGATGGTTTCTATATAGTACCTTTCCTCCACCCCAAAACATGCCCTTCATTATCATCACCAGGCAAACAACTGCTGGCTCTATTTTTCCTGGTATGCACTACTCTAATTGCAAGGAAGGAAAAATTATGTTCTCTGAGTTAAGCATGATCCAAGACCTGTGAAAAGCTGGATCTTGCAAAGTTTATGAAGGAGAAACTGGCTCCTGCTCAGCGGGAAACAGTGGTAATTAGGAGTTAGGCACTGCTGTCTCTGAAATCAGCACTGAGTGCTTTTCCTTACAGATGGAATATGCAAGACTTTGTTCCTGTCAGGTCTTTGCACCCTGTGTGCTGTTAAATCCTGGTGGAGGATTTTCTAGCACATTAAATAGTGGCTGCATGGTGAGAGCTCCCGTGTGGTTGCAGGAAGTGCTCTGTGTAGTATTCCTTTCATATGATGGGTGGTGATGGAGAGTGAATGTGATGGGGAGCAGGTGTGCTGGGGTGGGAAACTGCGATGGGAAAAGCAAAGAGCAAGGTTCTTCCACATCATTTGTACAGGGAAATATTTAAAAATTTGTCTGCTGGCTGGCTCTGAGATTTCTGAAAGTCAAGCTGAGTTGTCCCCTTCTTGTTTCCCACCAACTCTTGTGGTAGCTAGTCCAGACTTGGTAAAAGGGTGTCTTGTGAACTGGACAGGTAAATGAACGAAAACAAAGGATTTATTCATTAGATTTTGAAACAATATTTTTAACCACATGGTTTAAAAGGTATTTAGGATGCTTTCTACTACCAATTAGTGAAAAAACCCCAAAATTGGAGGGGCTGGGTGTTTGAGACTGTATTACTCTTTAAGCATAAATAATGTATAAAACCACATTAACACAATTTAAAACCCTTTCAAACAAAAACTATCCTGTCTTACATGCTCCAAAGTGCTGCTTCAGGTTTTTAATTGTTCTGTGAACTGCTAAAGTCTTACTTGGCAACAGTTTATGATTATATTCCAGTGATAATGCTATTGTTGCCATCAGATCTAAATGGTTGTGAGTGTGAATGTACAGCTCTGCCATTTAAGCAAGTGTTGCACCTCTCTGTCTGGTTGCTCATAGTTGTATGAGCTCTTCAGCAGGTGTTTCCAAGCAGGAAACATCCACATAGCTCTTGGTGGCCAGGTTTGCAATGGGACTTGCCAAACTGTAACTAGGTCGCCCTTGTCTGCTGGCTCAGTCAAAAAATACTTTCATGGAAAATAGGAATAGTTTTCTATGTAAAAAGTGCTCTGGGTGACACAGAGATTAAGTAGTTTAGAAGGAAGAATGAAGTGCTCCTTCAGACTGGTTAGTGAGGAACTTTGAGAACCTTTGCTGAGTCAATGAACTGTATATTTCTCACTGTTGAGTTGTCTCTCTTCCACATTTCTAAAGTGGCAGCTCTCTACTATCAAAACCTGACAAGAACAGCCTCTCAGTAGACACCAGACAGTCTACCTTTTTTCTTTCTTCCCTTTATATTGGCAAGTTTTGAATAAAAGTCCAGCAAAATTTGAATGACTTTGCAGCCACAACAGTGTACGAACAAATGGATGATTTGGGGTTTAACACACTGTTGGTTTAGTTCTTGTCCACAGGTTCAAGTGTATTATACCTATCTCCATTCAAAAATATGAAATGTGCTTTAGCAAGAAACCTGTTCTGATTTGGAAATTCGTTGGCAGTTGTTAAACATTTTGCCTTTTTTTATGACTAAGAAAAATAGCAAGAAAGGCACAGAATTAGTAAAGGAGCAAAAAGAAATGAAAAAATAATGGCTAAGGTTAGTAACACCAGTGAAACATCTGTCTCACCAACCTAATGATCACTTAGAGATAACCAAGATGTTTGAATGAGAATGATAGCTATAGTTTGCTGACCTGAACTCAGAGAGCAAACCTGGGAGAGAAATTAAGTATAGCTGTGCATTAGAAAGTAGAAAAATCCTCAGGAAGCCAGGGTTAATGATAAACATTGTTCAGTAAAACGGCATCACTTTAATACAAGATTGTCCTGGTTGTGGCCAGGACAGGGTTAATTTTTGGAGTAGCCAGGAGAGGAGCATGGTCAGAGGGCAGGACTTGTGGCATCCTAAATTTTATCAGTTATAGAAAAGTACTTTCCACACACTTATGGGGATGCTTGGGAAAAGGCTGTCTGCTGTTAGCAAACCAGGGAATGAATTTCTGCTGTAAATGTTACCACATCTGTTTTCTCTCAAGCTCTCCTAAGCTTTGCAACTGCTTTTAGTGCTGTGACTACCCTTTACTGAGAGGAAAACAAAATTATACATCTATGCACCCAAAATAGACCTGAAAGCAGATCCTGGAGCTGTGATTTTACGCCTCTCTTTACAAGGAAGAAAGGTTATTTCTGCAGCCATCCAGTTCCATTCATTTGCAGAGAAAGGTTAGACCAGATGATCTTTGCTGTTCCTTCCAACCTGGTATTCTATGCCTCATTTTATTTGGGGTCTTTATCTATACCCAGATAGCAACTGGGGCTATATGCCAATAACCAAACTCTGGTTTCTAAGCCTTTCTAGAGCTTTGGTATACTTTCCTCCTCCCAGATCCAGCAGCATTGCTGGATACACCTTTTGGAAGTTTGCACATAAAACTAAGAAAAGGAGCTCTGAATAACACTCAGGATAACCCAGGCTTTTGTTCAGTACTTATGAAGCTAATCTTTGGAAAATCATTTGGCTGAAGTGTGGTTCATCTGTAGCTTTTACTGTTCTTTTTAGCTCTACCTGAAGAAAGAGAATTTCAACTGATGGACCAATTTTTCTTTTTAATGACATGAAATATAGGGAGAAGTGGAATTACTGCTTCCATAAATCTTGGCTGATGGTTCCAAAGCTCTTTTTGAAGTCTAGGCCTTCAGAGGTACATTATCAGAAAACTGCATTGCTAAGCTCTCAGATGCATAGTATTATCTGACATCTAGCATTCTATAAATTCTATGAACTTTGATTTAAAAGGATGCAGACAGGTAATTTTTCAGTTTTAAAACTTTTAAATTTTCAGATTTTTAGTGCCTTGAAAATGTACTTTGTCCACCTATTGATCTCATCCTTTTCTATTCAGCAATATTGATTTGTTTTCCTGTCTCTTAAATGTAACAGAATCCAAGCAAGACTCTTTTTATTTAACATCCATTAAAACAGTACCTCAGTATTTTCCTGCAGCAGTATCTTCAAATGATGCTCTGAGGATGTTATTCAGCAGTGTGCTGTTGAAGTCAAAAGAGGACACCATATATTATTTGTGTGCAAATCATTAAAAAAAAGCTCTTATTACCTTGATCCTATTTTCAATAGATTTTTTTTGATGGGAAATTTTGAAGTATCTTTAAAAATAAATGACAACTTAAACTAGTTTAAGCTGTGGATGTTTAGTCTGGAGAAAAGAAGGCTCGGGGTGATCTTATCACTCTCTACAAGTCTCTGAAAGGAGGGTGTAGTCATGTGGGAGCTGGCCACTCTTCCCAGGCAACTGGTGACAGGACAAGAGGACAGGGCCTCAAGCTGCATCAGCTGAGGTTCTTGTTGGACATGAGGAAGAAGTTCTTCTTAGTAAGACTTGCTAAGAGTTGGAATGGGCTGCCCAGGGAGGAGGTGGAGTCATCATCCCTGGAGATGTTCGAGAAGCTTCTGGACATGGCACTCAATGTCATAGTCTAGTTGGCACAGTGGTGGTCGGTCAAAGGTTGGACTCGATGCTCTCAGAGGTCTTTCCCAACCTAAATGATTCTGTGGTTCTGTAAACTAAAATTATTGAAATTATGAAAACTGTGATTAATTTTGTAAACCCATACTGAGGGATTATGACTTCTACATTTTAAACTTAGTTCCATGCCCATTTCTAGATGCCCACAAAAAATATTAAGTACGTTTGTGTGTATTTTCAAGTCTTTAGGCTTTATTCAGCTTAGCTGATATAACCCAAAGCTAAGAGAGAGTGCTCCTCTCTGCAGCTTGAAGTTTGTGCCTTTGGTGGCTCGGAAAGTGTATGCAGGAAGCTTCAACAAAAAGTGAAGTTCTGATAGCTCAGAACTTCAGAAGATGTGCTTGCCACTTACAACTCACAAGTCATTATGGGCACAAGAAGTCCAGTTTAGGTGCTGTGTTAGGCAGTACGAGTATCACGCCTCAACATCCATACGGAACTCTAAATTTCCTTCCCATTGCAACTGCAAGTGGATATGGGGAAAATTTGTCTTGTCAAAATGAAATCCAGGATAGCATGAATCCTGTGCAAGGTATCACGTAAAATGGTTCAAATTACATTGAAGGTATATGGTACTGCCATGGGTGTACCTAAAATATTTCTGACCATATATATGTCTTAAATTCTTTTTATTTCTTTTGAGCTAGTGAAGATGAGTTTCTTTATTTTTAAAGATCTGAGAGACTTAATTTCTTCTTTTAAAAGCAGTCCTCAAGGTCCTCACTCATTATGCAGCTTTAATTTTTTTTTTTTGAGCACTCACATAGGAGGTCAGGACATGAATTCAGTTTCTTCCTCCTGAGATCTGTAACTCTGGGAAAGAATAATGTATAGTTACTCTTTGATCATTCTCAGGAAAACATGGGATCAAAAGAGAGGACCAGAAACACTGTGACTGTATCATTGGCCAGCATTTAAATGATCAGGGAGCTCAGTGGGGAGGAGGGGTGGGCTTCAGTTTCTCTGCTTGGTATTGTACCTGGTACAGTTCATAGAACCACTTCCAAAGCCCACTCGTACAAAATGGAATGGAGTCTTGAGAGTGGTGCCAAAGTGCTTTTTTTTTTTATGGATCGAGTCGTGTTACGCCCTGAGAAAGTCTGCAAATCCTTGAGCAATTTAGGTAGAGGATTTTCTCTTGCATTTTTAGATTTGTCGACATTATCAGATTGTCAGTTCTGGGCTGAGCAATGATGCAATGCTAGGTAGTCAGGAAAAGTCAATTTTGTTGATGAAAACTCAACATTAGCCATCAATGTGCACTTGCAGCCCAGAAATCCAAATGTATCCTGGACTGCGTTCAAAGCAGTGTGGGCAGCAGGGGAGGGAGGGGATTCTGCCCCTCTGCTCTGTGAGACTGGGGAGATGCCACCTGCAGTGCCACATCCAGTTCTGGGCTCCCCAATATAAGGACATGGAACTGTTGGAGCAAGTTCAGAGGAGGCCAGGAAGTTTCTGAGAGGACTGCAGCTCCTTCCCTGTGAGGACAGGCTGAGAAAGTCGGGGCTGCTCAGGCTGGAGAAAAGGTTGTGTGGAGATCTCGTGGTATGGGAAGGGGCTACAGGGAAGCTGGAGAGGGATCCTTCATCAGGAACTGTAGTGATAGGATAGGGAGTTCAAACTGAGGTTCACACTGAAAAACTAGATTTAGCTTAGATGATGGGAAAAAACTCTCTGTGAGGATGGTAAGGCCCAGAGAAACTGGGTGACCAACTCCTGGCAGTGTCCAAGGCCAGGTTGCATTGAGCACCTTGGTCTATGGGGATGTGTCCCTGCTCATGGAACTAGATGCTCTTTAAGGTCCTTTCAAACTAGACCATTCTATGAATTCAAAAGCTCAGAGAGATAACAGAACTCCTCCACACCATGCCCAAGATTAGATGGGGATCGAATGGGAGTTCTCAGAATTACAGTTTTGGACTTTGATACTCAAAATTGGTAGAGTTTTCAGCTCTCTCATGCTCTCACCTTCTCTCTTTTGATTTTTGATTTTCTAGATCTGCTCTTCAGTATTGCATTGAAAGGAAAGCTTAGCCTCAAGAAATAAAAGAAACAGAAAATCCAACAAATTCCTGTACAGACTGGGATCTGAATTATGCCTCTCAAGTTCAGCTGTACTCCAGAAGTCATGAGGTATGTTACATATTCACTTCCTTACCCCCAAAAGTGCTCCTTCATGTACATGCCCCAATACTTTTACCTGTGCCAAGGGGATTATAAGAGGTGATGGTGCAGTAAGAATTATGAAACGAAAAACTTCTGTAGAGCCACAACCTCTCTGTTTCTCTACATTCAAAACGACCCTTAGGTAGCATCTTTATGAATGCTTTATGCTGGCACACCATCAAAAGAAGTAATCCATCTTTTTTCCTCTGTTCCTTCCCACTCCCTTTTTTTGTGTTGGTACAGTCATCTTGGGAAGCAGTTTGGAACTGAAATGAATGTGGGAAGCTCATCAGTGTGCTTTTAGCCCCAGGGGATTTTTCTGATCCTATTCACTGTACATCCAACACTTTTAATAGCACAAAGGGAGAACTTTAGTTGTAGGTGAGTGCCTGGTAACAAGGATATAAATCTTTGCCTTTAAGTGGAATTCCTACTTTTTCCTGCTTAAAGTACTTCTGAAACTGTTCCTTTGGATCAGCAACTACCTAGTGGATAAACCATAGGAAGATGATGTTAGGGAAACATGGCATTAGTATCAAGCACAGAATTTCAGTCTTTGTCTTAAAATAAAAATCAAGGTGTGTCAGACTGGGATTTATGACCAGGTAGCAAGTGCATCATCCCTGCCCTAGAAATCATTGTGGAGAACCTAGACCAGACTGCAAAAGAGTGTCTCTAGTAGAGATTTTGCAATATGGAGCCAATTACAGTTCTATTTCAGTCAGGAATTTGTAATGATTTAGCTTTCCTTGGAAGGAATGCCAATCAAATAACAATATTGCTCCTAGTTAAGAAAAAGTTCCAGTTCTTTTTGTGGTAGCTTGCAAAGAAATAGACTTGCAAGTCTATATAATATTATATTAGTCCTGCTTGGCAGTGGTAAGGCTGGCAGGCAGCCCACTCTATACAATGTACACATGCCAATACCACATTGCAATGGAAAATCAATTCTCAGCCAACTGTACTTGGGCTGGAAGGAATTTGAGCACAGCTAGAGTTCTGAGTCCTAAATTGCCACCACGATGTCTTTGCTCAAAGAGAAATCTTATGAAGAAGGTATTGGAGTAGGGCTTGTTAAGACTTTATCTGGGAATAATATTTTTAAGAGTAGTGTTAATGCCATTTCATTTGAAAATAATGAGACAGGGTGAGTAAGAAAGAGACAGACAGATCTCACAAAAATTAGAAATCTAATTAGTGAGATGCACACTGGTGGTGTATGGAAACAAAGGTGAGATTAAGGAAGAGCGATGCTTTTATAAAATTAAAATAATGAATACACAACAAAGAAAATGTCTAGGAGCAATAAGTACAGTTTATGCATAATAATAATAATAATAATAATTCAGCTTTCCTTATTGCATGTTGTTACAAAACAGTTTAAACACAGAAGAGCAAAGAAAATTAAGCCTCTGTGAATAACACAGATTGAACCCAGGAGGTTTGAAAAATACCCCAAAACTTGATTGAAACCAAACGAGGTTAGATGTTGGTGCCAGAAAACTTGATACTTTTTATTTAATAGTAAAACAGGTGAAGAGAAAGAGAGAGGGAGGGAAGGAAGGAAGGAGTGTGCGGTTGAGGGTCCGCCACAGCCCTGCACTGAAAATTATAGAATCCAATGGTTTAACGTATGTTTGGGCCAGGTGGGAATGCCCAGGTGCCTCCCCTGGGGAAGGTGAGTTTGTCACTGTCCCTTGCAACGCTGTGGCTCTGTTGTAGAATGTTGCAGTGCTCTGCTGCAGGGTCTGGGGACCCCTTTGATGGGACATGACATCCCCTCTACTGTCTTACGCATAAATGCAGATTTTCCTGGAGTGAAGGAACTCCAGAGCTGAGCCAATCTGCACAGCAGAGGATGGGTGTTCACTGCTTCAGAGCAGAGGTTTTTTTCACCACTCCCCAAACCCCTCCTCCTCACCCCTTTGGTGTGAGGGTCTGTGCAAGCCTGGCAGCTGAGAGCCCCGGGGCTGTGGTCTCCACCACGAAGGTGCTAAACTTGATCCCTGTGTGAATGTATTCTTTTTCCTCCAGCCCAGATCTGAGTCACTTAATCTTATCTCCATCAACCTGCCTTAGACAGGTCCAGGGCCTTAGGACATGGTAGTCTTCTTTGCAGCTTTTATACAGTTTTGCTATAACAGGCAAAAATCTTCCATGAAGATGTCAAAGTCATTAACTACAACATTTCAGTCTCTGACACTTGTTCCCTGGTGTGTCTCTACACTGAAATAATCTCATTAAAGTACTTTTAGAATTTGGTCTCAGGTTGGTTTGATTACATGTGGCTGCTTAACAATGAATTTTATGCCTTATACTTTGCCAAAAAGGCTGAATAAAACACGAATTTCATTTGGAATAACCATCTCTTTTGTCTTGTAATACTGCAATTAATGTATTTTGTTTTTTCTGTATTTGGGAAAAAATCACCTTTCCTTTTCCAACCATACTTGATTTGACAAGTGATGGTGTAGCTCCTCTTTTTCATGCTGTCCTAAGTAGTTGCCATGGTGTCACCAAAACTGAGGGAAAAACCAAAAAAACTCTCCAAAAACATTTTTAGTGTTAGAATGAAGGCATTACTTTATTTTGGCCAGGATGTTGTTCTGGCCAGGATGTGCAACAGAAGTCATTTCATCCACACATTGCCTGAGTTGTGCAGAGAGAAATCATTCCATCACATATGAAGTTTAATAGCTTTTTCATGTTTTATACAGTCAAACCCCACAGAAATTCAATGTTCATTGTCCCAAGTTGTGCAGTTCTTAGTATTTGATTTCCTATTGGATATGGATTTCTTTTCCTATGGTGTTAGTTATGTTCTCGTTCTTACCTCTCTTTTCCCAGACCAGGTGTCTCCAAACATGCCAGGGTTAATGGTTGTTATCTTTTGTGTATCTTCTGTACTACTCCTAATCTATTGATGTTAAGCTCATCAGACCTCATCTGATGAGCTTATAATCAATAGATTTCTGAAAAGAAAATAGATTTTCTGAAAAGAAACTTCAGTTCCCTTCCCTCGGGGCAAAGGCGAACAAAACTGACTAAAGTTACATTAAAAAAATTTAAACTTTGTATAATTTCCAACAGTGGGAACCTCAGTCCTTTTTAAAATTTGTTCTCAGTCCTGTTTAAAGTTCTGTTTTAAGTTTGGAGAGCCTTGATTTAAATAGCTGGTGTGCAAAAGCTAGGTGGTGTCTATTAGTCTGAAGTTGCCTTTTAGGTGTATTGGGTTTCTTGCAAACTTCTTTTGTGTGACTCAGTGCAATCTTACCAAAAAAAAAAAAGGGAAAAAATCCTATTAAAAATATGGACACTCACAGATGAACATTTCACTTCACGTTAGCGCTGAACCTAAACCACTCAGCAAAAAAAAAGTATCTATAATTAAATGAGTAAATAGAATTAGTTTATGATGGTGATAGTGGCAGAAAGGAACTACTGATGGTTTGGTCTTAAAAGAAAGATTGCCTGTAAGGACTGGCTTTAGAATACTGAGTGGTGAATATACTTTCTGCCTCTACTTAAAACATTGCTTGTGACACTTTTCTTTGGCCCATTAATGCTGTGCCTATATCAAGTGTCTGATGAAGTTATCTGATGCATATTGCCTTCTGAACTAATCTCTTCTGCTTTCTTTGTCTCATATATTTTTATGATTTGGGCAAAAGCCCCCAAACCAGACCTTTCTTGAGTTCTCCTTTAATGCAATTTAGGCAGTGAAACAGTTCCATATGTTCACTAGTGTGTAGAAAATGCCATTTTCCTGCAGATACTTAATGAATAGAAGAAAATCTTTTACAACCTTGAATGCCTGCAAAAGAAAACTTAATGAATTTTCTTAGTAATCAATAAGCAGAACAACACCAATTGAAAAATAGCTGCTTCATAAATGAATGGTTTTAAATATGTTTAGAAGAGCCTTTTAACTTCAGTAGAGATATGATTTTCTCGCAGTGAGTCTCTTTGACTAATCCACTGGAAAAATTTACCGTTAGGGAACTCAAGGTCTGCTTTTCAAAGGAAATATTGGTGAGGATTATTATTCCCTTGTCCCCAGCAGTTCTCATAATCCCCTTACACTCAGAGCAGGATTTACAAATACAAAAATAAATGACAAAACTGGAATGCTCTGAGGCTCTCTGTTCAGAGCTAAGAGGGAAGCCTAGATGATTTGAATCATTTTTAAGTTAAATATTAGGCACCCATATATTTTTTTCCCCTGCTAGGCAATGTGGATAAGAAAATAGACAAATATAGGCCGCTAACAAGTGGCAGCAACAAAAATCTACATTAAAAAGTTTATAACAACATATTAATAACATATTTACAAGACAGATCTTGAAGAAGCTTGATTGCAACTTTGGGATTTAGTATGCTTTGGCCAGTGTCAAAGATTTTCAGTAAGGAAGACAAAGCAAGTTTAGATAAATAAAGGCCCATGGAAAGATCAGTGACAGGTGATAGTCAGGTTGAGCTCAACAGTGTGGGATTCTTTCATGCGTGTCTCCAGAATGACACTTTTACAATAAAAATGTCAAATGTACAATATTAATGTTCCTGTTAACCATTTCAGAGAAAACATGGACAGGCTTTCAGAGAATTTATATAAATATGCAGGGAAAGTTCCCTCAGGAGCTGAAATGATGAAATCTTTCATATCTGATGATCATTTATATGGTATTTTCAAAAGGTACTTTGCTACCACAGCCTGAATAAAAGTTAATGAGTTAGATGAGTTTTCATATCCTATTCCTATTAGTCCCAGACTACCTTAAGGGCATACTTGACAACAGGTAAGTCTATTTTTATATCTTCTGCTGAGAATACTAATGATAGATTGTGTTTCATTTTCTTAAATACAAAGCCTGCTAGAGACTGTTCTTGAACACCTTATGTTGTTTTAATCTACAGAAAATCTGTGGCCTACTGTTTCCCTTATAATTCCTCACACAAATGAAATAACGCTAGAGAACGTGTGAGAAAAAGTTTTCTTCTGTTATTTCTGTCCTTTCCTGTGACTTTAGACCATTCCTTCTGATACTGCCTTTTGAATTCTAAATTATAATAGGTTGTCTGGATTCTGTCCAAGCTTTTCTTTGATTAGGTTTTTTTTTTTTTTTTAGGAAAGTAGTCTTGGAGGCCTTTCAGGTGGAATTAAGACTCACTTAAAGTTAAATCCCATGGCAGAACTTTATGAAATATTCAAACTATGCCATATGTTGTTTGGACCATCAGTAATTATTGTAAGATGTCCCTATGGCTGTGAACATTGTGTAATCTAATGGAGGGGATGAAGAGATACTTTCTTTTAGAAAGAAACTCATTTTTTAACAGGTCACACATTTTCCATTCAATCAGAACCCCACTGAATTAAGTCCTTACATTGGATTATTTTGTGTCATGAAAGGTAATGTCAGTTGAGGGCTCAAATATTTTACCGTGAACTGAACATGGCGTCAAAGCATCCATTATATCTGTGGGGATATATTTGCATCTCCAAACCTCAACTTTCTGCGCTTGCCTGGCTATTAAAGAGAGGGCTCAAGGCCCTGATCCATCTGAAAAAAATCCTAATGTCAGAAAGCTCTCTATGTAAAATGTTTTGTGCAGTTCGTTGAGCATTTCACAGGATAAAAGTGAAGTTAAGAATATTGCTTCTTGATGATCAAAAGATCAATCTCAGTCTCAAGAATCACATGGAAGTGAGAGCAAAGCAGAGCATTATTATGTGACTGTTTAAAGATGTGATATGCCTGTAGTTCTAATTACCCTATTTTAAATGACTTCTAAAATTTGACTAAGAAAAGAAATGCACCAGAGATAGTGTATGAGAAGCACCAGTCCAGTCTGATGACCACGTGGCACATTTTAAGCACTTACATAAATGTATAAGCATGTAAATAAATGTTCATATGCCAGTCAGTGGAATAACTTGACTGACAGTCAAAAATTGGAAAAAATCAGACAAGAAGCAAAGCAGAAAATAATCAGTAGATATTTTCTAAGAGAAATTTCAGAGACAATAGAAAAAATGCTGTTATGAAGATCAGCTTGTGTAAGTCATAATAAGAAGAAACTATGATGAAATGATCAATCTCTTCTCAGCCTCAGCAGATTCAACAGCCACTGAGGTAGAATGAGTGAGAATGGAGTTTTCTTACAGTTTTGACATTTTGTGCATCTGGGCTTCTTGTAATCTGTATAACTGCATTTATGCCAGCTACTGTCTCTCCTTGGGTGAATAACTCTGTGTGTGTTAATGACCTTGAACAACTGCCAGTATATTATATAGGACTTAGAGGCTTGCTATACTTTGTTCTTGGTGCGATGATGTTTCTTACCCAGTAAGTTTCTTATCTTCTTTCTAAATTACAAAATACCCCTGCATTATGGAAACTCTTTAAGGCTTTACTTCATACTTCTTCACCCGTGGTAGGGAAATGCATGCAGGAAAAAACAAGAAGAGTGACTTAAGTGGAGAGAAGCCAGATTGTCACTGTTTGAAGCCTCTGAAGAGGCATGCAAGACTTCTTGAATTTTATTAGGCACAGTTTATTTGGCCCACAGCTTGTTTGTGTCAGAATTTTTAATCTTTAAAATGGGTGTCACTATATCCATTGTCTACCAGGCAGGGCTCTGTGGGGATCTGTGTATTAAAAGCAGAGATAGTCAGTTCATGTGACTCTCAGGCTGTTTAAGTATGAAGGAGAGAGGCTGATACTTTACATAAGCTGTTGATGCACTGCTGCCTGCACAGGGTAAAATGATATTAGTGGATTATGCTCATTTTAGTAGGTTAGAATTTTGCCCATCAATGGACAATGAGAACAGGTTGTTTAAAGCAAACATATATTGTGTTTGGCAATTTACTAGGATTTAGAGTGCAAAGGAAAACAGAGCTGTGACACAGTTCACCGTGAAATTAAATAGCAGCTTACCCCAGCAGCAAGAAAAAATCAGCCCTCTGCCAGAAATCAAAGCACTGCTCCCACACACAGAGGTAACACCTATCTTCTACCACACTCTGCACAAATACAGACTCCTTAGAGTGTCCCCTGGCAGTCAATATGCTTGGGCTATGTCAGATTAGAAGGGAATTTGTTCCAGGCAGAATACAACCATGGAAAACAGCCTATTACAAGGTATCTCTGTCTTCATGGTTTCTCTGCGTGTGGTTCAGAACTTTTTGGTTCTCCTGGCATAGATTTAAAAAAAAAAGTTCACTTTCTTCAATACTCCCATGTGTGGATACAGTTGCTTCATGGTCTATATCTTAGAAGAAATAAAAAATACTCCTCCCCCCCACTCCCAGACATGCCAGCTTCCACTGAGCTAGAAAATAAAATTAAATGGTAATAATCATTAACAAATAAAAAAAAAAAGCTGTGATGTGTGCATAAATGCTGAGTTTCTAGTGTCCTGGATGTCTAGAAGAAAGCTGGGAAATGAAGATCAAAAATATCTTTAAATAGACTTTGCAAGTGAAAGATTAGACAGCCCACACCTTCAATCCCAGGTTCTCTAAACCCTTAAACCTCAAAACCTCTAACAGAAGGAAGGCTGGAGCCTGCATTGGAGCAGAAGCCTCATCTTGCAACTCTCTAGCCCACTCTAGGTTTAAACTGCCTATAGACTGCTGTGGGTGAGGAATCTGGATTTACAGTTTCAAGGAAGACATTCAGAATACAGGCCTTTATTTTGTCATCATAAAAAATACATACATCATAGAGCTGTATTCACATTTAGGCTTCTTTCTATCTCTTGGAGTACACTGTCATGTCTCCACTAAGACCCCTCCTATTTAGCTCAATGCTTAAAATGGGGATCTTTTGCAAACACCCCTCCCCCTCATTCATTATAGAGTTGCTTCATTTTTTGCAGGAGAAACTTATGAGATGAGGAAAGGCTGGGCAAAACTGGATCACCTTAGTGCTTAGTGACAGCTCATACAAAATTGTAATGGTCTGTTATTTTTGTTTGTGTGATAAAGCCTCATGAACACAACGATCCCTCTCTCTCTCCATACATATATACACATACACACAAAAAGCCAGTTTGGAGAAATTAATCAACTGAAACTAATGACAGACAGAAAATGAGACCTTCATCTCATTTGGAGGGCCATTACTAAGCCCTTGTTTTATCAATTTCATCTGGGAGAAATCTCAATAGCTAACATGGCACTTCCTGGGAAGCTGAAGGATAAACTATATATTTCAAATATTTATGAGGATGGAGTTACCAGCTGAGAAGTAGGCCATTTATGAAAAACTTAGTAATAAAAATCTGTCCAAGTTAGTATGAAATCTGCTGTAGGATCCCCACTTCAAATGCATTTACTGATGCATGAAAACCATTAGGCTGAACCTGGCACAATATTAGCAAGTAATTTCATCAGAAGGAAACCTAGGCTTGGGATGCCAGTCTTAGTTCTGGGTAACAAACAAAATAAATGATGGATTCATTACAGGAAAATTTATGCACTTGTAGTTCTGAGGCTTTGACCAAGGGTTATTTTGGAACATATGTGATGTCAGTGTGGCTGCTGTCAGGTTTAGTATACTTTTGGTCCCATATGAGTTGAGATGATTATTCTGTAGTGCTGGCAATTTGCAAGGTGGTATATACATTGAAGGCAAGTGCTCTGGTAATTACTTTAAATGTAGTCTTCTGGGCTTTAAAAACATTTGGGAAGCTCAGGACAGATTCTTGTCTATATGCATATGTCATCACAATGCTAGAAGAGCTGTTAGTTGGCTTAGAAAGGAGAATGAAACTGGCACGTGTGAAGTTCAACTCAAAAGCAGTTAGAAAAGACATTTGCATCATCTTAAAAAGTCACCATGTCCTTTTCTCATCCCTCTTTTAATGTCTGAAGTCTCTTTCACTTTTTTTTTGGAAAGAACAGTTCCACAGTTGCTAATGGAATAATGTGCAACATTGCAAATCTCCTGAATGGAAAAAATGATCCATGTTCTTTCGTGGCACTAGATGACAAAACTGGAATCAGGAGGAACAGTGAAGTTTTCACTGGTTATACTGGTTAATTGCACATGAATGTCAGCAAACCCAGCTGCAATAATCTTCAACATTTATTATCATTTATCATGAAAATTTATAAATACTTGGCCTTAGTTCTCAGTTACAGTATGCTCAGGTTAGAGGTTTAGACTGGAAGGACTGAGAAGGCAGATTTCTTAATCTGAATAAGACAAAGATACCTTAGATGCTCCTAAAGCAGAGAGGTCAGCTTGAGCTCTGGGAAGCCTTTCAGCTAACACAGTCTGAGTTTCAGTTTTGTAATTAAAATATTATCATTGTCAGACCCCGTAGAGTGTATGAGAAAATTTTAGTCTGGCTTCTGGCTCTCTCTAGCATATCAGTATAATGTGGTTTCATACTGTGAGGGGGACATGCTTCTGCTAGCCACTTTAGATAACAAGCAGCATTTGTTAACAACTCCTTGTAGGATCATTTTCATGTTCTGTGAAAAAAAATGAAGAGGAAAATTCAGTAGGAAAACACAGAAAGTACCATCTTTGAAAATACTGTGTTCAAACACCTTCTGATGAGAATGTATTCTAATCCTATTAACAACTATTGGCAAAATTGCTAGAAGACAACATATCAAACTGGACATTTATTTTCCTGTGATTCTTTCTTATTGTGAGCTCTTATGTGAGTAGTGGGTTTTTGCAAAGTGCTGAAGTAAGATTCAGACTTTTATTCTATCTCTATAACAAGGTATCCTGAGTGTCAAAGGTTGTGGGACTTTTTTTTTTAACTTGGGAGTCAAGTAGATTACCTCATCAAACTTCTTTTCTATGTCTGTTTGATGCCTCCTTTATCAAGTAAAAACTAAATATTGGAAGTTTACCTTTCCCAGATGTATTTATAGGATGTCACAGTTTGAAGTCTCACATAGCAGGAAAAATTGTAGGGCTGCTATAATCAAAACTATTTTTAAAGCCAAAGAATGTAGAATTGTCTTGGTTTAAAAGACAAGTGTCTACAAAGCTTGTGTCAAACACAAGCTGCTTTTGGCAGTAATTTGCTGTTTGTACACCTCTGCTCTAAGGGTCAGGCCACGCTGGTGTCACATGTTGATCGAGTCCTATCTAATCCATCAATTTTTCTTTCTTACACCTGTTACTTTACATAACTGTAATTTTTGTGTTATGTTTCTCTAACCTTGCTGTGAATTATTTCTATTTTTTTTCTTGTTGTGCCTTGGGGTTGTTATAGTATGTACATTATTTTTGTTTTCACTCCAGGCTGAGAGCAGTAAACTTTCATCTGGGCAAAAAGGTTCTAGGAAAAAAAATCCTCTGTACCTTGACATTTTCTTCAAGGTCCATGAGCAACATTTTGCTCGTAGCCTTGAAAATTAGGCAGCAACAACAATTTTGTTCCATACCTCTTTAAATACATGACCTTTTCTAGGCTCTAGGAGTGAGGCTTCCTAAAAGAGGGCTCTGACTGAAGGCTTGGGTGGGTTTAACTGTTGCAGTTTGAGGTCTTGCCTTTCTCTTCCGCAGGGATTTAGAGACTCTGGTGCCTTGGGAATGAGATGCAATTTTTCAGAACCATCTTCACCTGGTTTCCATCCCAGAGGTACCTGTTGTGTACTGAAACAGATGAAATATCCATGGTGAGTGAATTTGCCTTACAGCTTCCAGCGAGATCTTTCCTCAAACATCTGTGCAGGTATCCCAGGAGATAACCATCTAATAAGCTTGAGTTCAAAAACTTGCTGTGTAGAAGTAGCATCTATTAAAAATAACAGAATAAATAATAATAGAAAGCAGCTTTTCAAAAACTATAGGTAATACAGAAGCTAGATTTGAAAGATGAAATGCCTATGAAGCCTAGGCATATCATTCAGATACTTTGAAATGCTTTCAGGAAAGAGTATCAGCTGATGGATCATTGAGAGACAGAAAAATGTTAGCTGGCAGCAATCTGATGAGCCTCACTACTAAGAAAAAGAAAGAGAAAAGCACTTCAGGAAAACAAAATCCCTGCTAAAAGATCCTGAAAGTGTATAAGCTTGAACATAAGAACGGGCATACCAGAGCAGACGAAAACTTAGTGTTACATCTCCTGCAGTGCTATTGATGGAGGCAGAGGAATGATAACAGAAAAGCTGAACTTGCAGCAAAATTTGCCCTCAATGTTCTTCAATCCTTCATTAACATGTATCTCACCTGTCATACTTCAGAAGTGGTATTTCCGTGACAGGATCCATCATCTTTTAGGATTGCAGGATGGCATTAGCTCCTAGGACAGTGCAGTATACGGTCACAATGCTGCTCCCCCTCATCTTTTTACAGTTCATAGCAAGAAAGAACTATTGTTTCATTCTTTTGTCCTTTCTTTTCATTTAATGAACGAATTTAATTGAACACATTGTATTCAGTCTGCTAGAATTCCATGGAGAGGTTTCCTGCTGCTGAGGGGCCTTCCTGTCTTTGGGACTGATTTGGTAAAATGACATTATTTTCACAGAATCATAGAATGATTTGAATTGGAAGTGACATTCAAGATCTTCTTGCTCCAACCCCAGTGCCATGGGCAGGGATACTTTTCACTGGACCAGGTTGCTCAGAGCTCTGGCCAACATGGACTTAATTCAATTTAGAAAAAAAAAAAATGTGCCGCATTGTCATCAGACCTACTATTTGATTGCAGTGTTTAGGACAACCTCCTAGTCACTGAGGGCATCATCTGCCAGCTCACATTAGTCAAGACACCACTGTGAACACAAATCTAAAAGGATCAATGTGTACTCTGCAAAATCACGCTGATCACAGTGTTCAAACAAAAATATTCAATTTTTCATTGTGAATAATGGTATGAAAGGTGGAATGAATGTCTTGGCAAGATGGCAAATGACTTACAAAAGAGCAAGCTGGGCAGACTGCAAGAATGTTCTCATGTTCATTGTGTCAGCCTCATGTTCTTCCAAGTGTTTTAAATAAGTGTTCTGTGATGGAGTGTGGTTATTCTGAGGGGGCTGCAATTCCCAGAGAGGGTTTCCAGGATGTTCTTGGTGGGAAACAGTTTAGACTTCCTGCTTTTGATGTCAAGTAAAACAAATATTTAAGAAAGAATCTTCTCCCAGTGTGCAGCTTTATAAAGCTAAATATTTATTATTATTATTGATAATAACATAAGAAATTACATACAATGCCAAGTTTTCAATACTAATAAACTGGTAGTTTAATTATAATTAATACATCCATAATAGTTTTATTACATCTTTATTAATTTTATTGCAAAATAATGTTTTGCTGTTGTCACAAATCAGACCAGCATCTGACTTTCTGTAGACAGTTAAAGTATCTGCAATGCAATTGGATTTTCATGGCAGCATCTGAGTTTGGGCTGTCAGGGCATTTGCACTGTTCTTCAGTAACTCAACCAGGGCACTAGACACCTGGAAAAACACCAAAAAAATCCAGAAATCCAAGATTCAGTAACTTCATCAACGTACAGGTCTGTCTAGCTGGCATTTTGGTCTCCAATTTGTTTCTTTTTCAAAATATTGAAAGAGACAAGAATGGTCTGTATCATCTTTTCCCTTCAGATCTAAAGCTGTGTTGAGATCTTCAGAAGGCAGGCTGCCATCTCTGAGAACCTGTAGACTTGTGTGCTCAGGTCATGGGGAAGCATTAAATATGTCACATTCAGAGACACCAGAGACATTCAGACACATTCAGAGACAAACCAGAGTTAATGCTAACCTCTAACTCAGCTTTCACTGCCAGACATAGCAGAACTATATCCCAAATGGAAAGTACCTCTCAAGTACCCTCTTTGAATACCATATTTAGAAAAATAACTGTCTATTCAAGATCATATTACCTCTTTGAGTGGAGAAGTGTGGCTGCCAGCCTCACAGAAAGTCCTGTTTTCAAAGTTTTATTATATCTAGAGCAGATGGAGTTTCAGACTCTGAGAGTTAGTGGGGGCTGGGCAAGGTGACCTGCGTTGTACTTTGGGAAATGAGATTTTCTGCAGAAATGGTGTTATTGTGATTATCTATGTTATTCTTACTCCAGTATGAGAAAAGTAATGACACATTGCTTGAGGCTAGGTTCTGAAATTAGAAATTGAAGTCGGGACAGAACCCAGATGTTGGCTTAATAAACATTGCACTGTGCTTGCTACTTGCTTCCTGCTTCCCACCAGCCCTTCACTCCAGTCCTGGGACTGCCAGGAGTTGTAGTTTGAAATGACAAAACCTCTAGTGCTTTTCAACAATTTTATGCATTAGGTGTTGCACTGAATGTGTGCTCTGTGGCACTCCCAGTGGTTGTGATATCAAGCCCCTCAAGGTCTGAGCCCTCAAGGCTTCAATCAAAATTTGCTTTTTTTTTTTTTAAGTTGTTAATCAGTAGTTATAGCTAGGCAGAGCTCATTAAGCAATTGCTTGGCTAATTCTTTGTTTTAGGAAATAGAGAAGTGAATCCCAAGATGAATGGGCTGTCTGGATGAGAGCCACCAGGAATGAAGTGAGCAGAACTGAGCAGTAACTGGGGAAAAGATAATTATGGCACTGGGAGACTGCAGTGACCGACTGGTTGACCACCTGCTAAAAATGGGCCCCTGACTCAAGGGGAGGAAAGAATTGCATGTGAGGACCAATTAACATTAGAATCAAGAGCTACAACAAGCAAATAGAGGTTTGAGTATTAATTAATGAAAAAGTTATGTAACCAATGAATGCTGATGCCTCTGTTTGTTGAGATGTATAAATGGTGTCAAGTTTTGATGAGTTAGTGTAAAGTTTTGTGGGTTACCAACTGCCTCCCTCCTTTGTGCAAACTAGAATAAGAAGTACCTTGGTGTGTATTGATGCTTATCACTGAGTAACAAGCCTATATTCAGACCAGTTAGATTGGTAAGGGACTGTTGGTAGAGTTTGTCAGAAATCCCTATCCTCTCCTCCGCCTGGTTCTTATGTCATGGCGTTTGTTAAGCCTCAAGAAAATAGGAATTATCATCACTTTTCCTGTGTTTTTGGAAAGAGGATATACAAATATACTTGATTGAAAGTGCTTAAGTGACATGGGTTGTAGGAGACAAGAAAAATCTTATAGAATAGAGGGCCTTTGTTCACTTCTGTTCACAAAAAACACTTTGGGAAATGTACAGCCGACATGAAGACTAAAAACAAGTTATAAACCTGTGTGTGGACACTGCATGGTCAGAGTGCTGACTGGTCAAGAGGATGCCTGTACATGTTGACATGTACATGTTGACATGCTGCCAACGTGTGTCTGTTTTGTTCCCAAGAATGTTAACAAGTATAATTTTAGCCAGAGTATTTTTAGCACAGTATAAAAACCTCACCTAATTGTACAGTATCTAAGGCCTTGCTTGATGGCAATAAACTTGATTCTCTTTGGAAGAAGCAAGAGTCCGTGCCATCACTCATGACAATGGGTCGATTACTATCACATAACTTTTTTCCTTCTTATCATCAGCAGGATTTTCCCAACAGAGTTGATTTCCCTTTGAGAAACCTTACATATGCATAGAGGGAGTGGGGTGACATCAGGTTGGTGTCCAGTCACTAGAGAGGTTATAGGGCTCTGTCCTCCGCTCTTCCAACAAATTCTAACAACCTGGATGAAAGGCTTGAAATTAAATTTGCTGATCACACTAAACTGCAAGGAGCTGTCAACTTCCTGAAGGGCAGAGAGGCCCTGCAGAGAGACCTCGATAAATTAGAGGGCTGGGCAATCACCAACCAGATCAAGTGCTGAAGAGTGGATTTTTCATTCCCTTTGCTCACTATTGAACTCTTCTTACAGTCTACTTCAATAGTCTTCAAATTGCACCTTGAAAAAAGAAAAAGAGTGTCATTTGATGAGATTTAGGAGGTTGACTCAGATTCATTGTTGGTGGCTCTAAACAACCTGGACTAGATGTTCCTGATGGTTGGGGGGTTGGACTAGACAGCCTTTAAAAGTACTTTTGATACAAACTATTTTATGATTCTTTGATTAATGTGTTTGTCCACCTCAAGAACAGATCAGGTTTGTGTCTACTGGATTCCTGGTACTGGAATGGAATTATCTGGTTAAGACATGTTACTTGTTTAAATCACTCTGCACAGAACTCATAACCTAAAGGGAAGCTCCTAGAGCACACGCAACAATGATAGCATAGAGCTTACTTTTATGTCTCCTTATGTTCTTCAAGTGTTTTGCATTCTCATTACATATTTGTTGACTTTTTGAAGCTGTAATGACTCTTATTGGCCTTTTGACCAGAGAGCTAATGTCCCTGCATTACCTTCTAAGTTAATTTTCTGCAATTTTAGAAGCAAATCTCAAAGAGCCAAGAAATCTGAGTAACCTCAGTTTTGGGTTTGTGTTTCCACTTTTGCACAGTTAAGTAATATTTTCAGAGAAATCCTAGGTCTGAAATCTGCCCCAAATTAAGGAAAAAATATGTGTCTTGATCTGTCTGTGTTTTATTTCTCTGAATTACAGTAGAGCAAAATCCATTAAAGAAATGTGAGTCAAGAAGACCTCAGGGACACTGTGAAGTTTAGTTAATTGTAGAGGAAAAAAAACCTCTCTTATGGGCTAAAGCCACACCGCTGTTCAGGAAATCACATTAAAATGAACTTAAATTTAAGCTTATGCATAAATCTCACTAAACATGTGCTAAACTGGCTTCCTGGAGACAAAGGCTTTTTCAAACATAAGCTATAATTAACATGTTGCAATTCTGGAATAAAAACTGCTACAGAAACAAAAATCAGTTGTAATCATAATACCATACTTAATACATAGAAATAATCCTATTTTCTATTATTTTAACTTCAATATTCATCTTTTTAACAAAAATTACAAACGGTCAAATTTAAATATGAAAGAGCTTTTTAATTGTAATTATGTTTCATGAAACATGAGCTCTAAATAAAACAAAATAATTGCAAATGTGTTGCCAGACTACGTGGGAATTCAAATAACTTCCCCAAAGAATGTCCTTAATAACTACACAAGTGATTTTGCTTATACATTTTAATAGTTGTAAGAACAAAACTGCCATACTGTTCTCAAATCTCTTATAGTAAGCAAGGGACAGAAAAAGAAAAATCTCGTATATATATTTCAATGACCATTTAAATCCTAATTCTACCTTGACTCTGTAAATTAATCACTCCAGTATAATTTATTTTATGTATGTGATATCTTTTTTCCATTTGAGCTTTTAATTGCCCCTTCTTTGTATGGACTTAAATTCCTTAGTTAGGTAAACAAGTGAGTATTAAGAATGTTTGTGATTTGCATGCACAAACAGTATGTATAGGTTTCAGTGATGCTTTTTCTGGATTTATACCAGTGAGTAAGGCCTGACCTTATTGCTCTGAATACAAAAAGCTTTGATGTGATATGTTTATGGTAAAATAGTAGGTAAACAAAACATCAGTTCAGAACTTTGCTGGCAGGATTTCTGTGTGCTTTTAGGGAAGAGTATGGAAAACGTATGCTCAACCTCGTTAAGCTTGGCCGAATGCGCTGCAAGAATTTGTTGTGTCTGTTTCCTCCTTCAAAAGAAAGAATTTCCCCATTTCTCTACAAACCCTCATGATCACTATTTAATTACTTTCCTCTTACAGAATTTCCCACTTATTTGTTATACAGTGTCCTGTATCTTCCTTGGACAAGTCAGACAGTACTGAAACACAGCGTATCTGGTACCAGTGAAGTGAACATATCCAGGAACATATTTGGGTGCAAACCCCCAGCTGTCTCTGATTTTCAGAAGGTCTTTGTCATTCTTTTGGATCAGGACAGCTACTATACTCCTGGTTTGGTTTAATAATTAGCTTGTGGTAAGGATCTTTTCTTGTAAGTACTCTTGGGAGCAATCCCTTAGGTCTGGAAGCCAAAATTCTTGTTAGAGGGATGGGACCTGACAAAGCAGATAAATGAACACCTGGAGGGTCATTCAAATTGGTTGAAATACTAAATAAAGGTTGAACAGTTAGAAAAGTCAGTAGGTGTCAGCACATCTATTTATTTGTGTGGTTTATCCCCTGGCTGTCAAAGGCTACAGAAATCTGGAATAGGAGGTTTGTTGGAAGCGAAAGGTTTTCCAAAGAAGTTGCTTGGATCCACATTCTAATGTTATTTTCTTGGTATGTTTATCTGTCTCTTAAGTGTTAAAGACAGTGTTTTCTGCCTGAAAAGGAGTTTTTTCTCCTTTGTGGATCCTTTGTAGGATCTTTTTTCTCCTTTGTGGGTCCTGCAGGTGGTGCAGATGAGACCCTGTGAGAACTGTGTCTGGGAATCAGGACATCTGTACATCTGTAACTCATTTTTAGGAGAAAATTTTAAATATTTTGTGGTTAAGTAATAGTGTGGTACTGAAACACTGTTGATTTTCAACCACTGAATAGTCATTAACATTGGCATTGTAGTGTTCATACTCGGAGGGGAGGCTCTATTCTTTTCCTGTTCAGAAGTTAGAAATTACCATGCTGATCTGCATACCTGGCTTTCCTGACTAGCCAAACAAAAATTTCCTGTGCCTCTGTGTTATTGCAATATTTACTTGCTTCTTCCTCTGCCTGCTTGTTCCCTCCATTATTTGATAATTTTAAATAGGGTGGGAAAATTCTTCTGCCAAGTTTGTACAGACCCTGGTGCAACACAAGCCACTTATGGGGTCATGCATGATACTACCATCACAGCGAATTCTTAGCTTATCTTACTCTCATTTTTAACTTTTGCAAATGGCTGTCTTTGTCTTGTGTTTTACACTCTTCTCAGGTATGTCTTGCTGTTCATACAGCTCTGGATTGGATACAATGACGGTGCAAGTTGGTAATATTAGTTAGAAGAGGTTAACTTTTTTTTTGAATCACGCTAGAAGTGATTCACTTGAAAGTATTCTATTTGTATTAGCCTTTTGTTTAAAGTTATTTTCAGTCGTCTGATCAACTTCAGTCTGAGACAATTCTGTAGTTTAAACCTGATAGGAAGCTAAGCCCCACACAAGCACTCACCCTCTTTCCTCCACAGCAGGATGTTGGAGAAGATGGGAAGGGCAAAAGGGAGGAAAGAAGTATAAAAGGCACTCTTGATAGTTTGCGAGTACTGCTCAGCAGTATTTAACTACTAGTAGTTAACAGTTATCAGTGCTGTTCTGGTCACAAATCCAACACAGAGCACTGTAAGAGCTGCTCTGAAGAAGTTCAGCCCTATCCCAGCAGAAACCAGTGTAGATGATTCACCCTGGGGAGCTGCCTACCCAATTTGACCGTGTGCTTAAACCAGTGCCATGCTCATCACGTGCAGACGATGTTATCTTTGGAGTAAATTGCAGTTTGGGCAACTCATAAAACCCCCAGTGGTGTTGCAGTTTCCTTCTTTGTCTATGATCCAAGCTGACCCTTTGGTTGTGATTGCTGTGCCTTTCTACCCAAGACAAGGATGTACTTAGCTAGTAAAAGCTCCTTATTCTCTTGTTATATGTAAAAGTTTTGTCTTAGTAGCTGCTGTGGAGATGCCACCTTCTCTCTTCAAGCTCACAAGTGTCATTCCAAGGATATAATCTTGCTAAGAAAATCAAGACTATGAACAGGCAGTACCAGGCATATTCCCTGTAATTATATTATTTGCAAATTTGCAAGGCCCACTATTTATTTTTTTTTAATCTCTCCTCCTTTCCATTATTTGAAATGCTCATTCTTTGCTGATCGAGCTACATTTTAGCGCATCTGAAAGTAATTTGCAGAATTTATGTTTCAGGAGGATGAATACTTACTGCAAGGTAATCTTTCAGGGAAGCACTTATATCTCAATATATGACTCAGAATAGGATTTAAGCAAATTCTCATTAACAAGATTTATTTTATTGTTTAGCTGTAATAATGTTGGGCCTTGAATTGTACTGTCTTTAGGTCATACACAAAGAAAAGGAATAGACATTAATACTCCATGTTAAACCCCTGTATTTATCCAGTGATTATAAGAGATTTCTTAATTATTTTTAAAATGCTGCAATTTCACAATAGATTGGGTTTTGGTAGAAAAGAGAATTGTACACCTTATTTAATCAATTTTTCCTAAATTTTCTGAAACCTCCATGTATTGAGGAAAGAAGAGCTTCCACTACCTGTATTCCCTAAACCTGTGTAATTTTCACAGTTGAACACAGCATTGAAGGATCTGTGATGTGAATTTTTTCGGTCTTGTGTATGCACAATGGTAAAAACGATGTTTTAAATTTATTGAAATATTTGAATTTATGCAGTACTGTGTGAGAAGATTCATAAATACAAATGATTCCACAGAACTAAAGCATGAACTCACATACTTTCTCTTTTATAACTATTTCATCTTTTGAAATGCAATTTTCAGCAATTTTAGCAATTCCTCTTTTGTGTAAATTCTATTTTGATCTTATCGTGCGTTTGCGGTCTCCTGGGTGTTCTGCGCTTCCCAAGATTTAATTAAGATATTTTTCTAAAGTTATACCACAATATTTGGCTCCTTCTTCAAGAAGGAAAACAACTGAGGCCTCTTAGAAGCTGGGCTATATCATATAGTTATGTCATGCAGTTATATTGTGCAGAGACTGGATAATGGTCTCTGTGTTATAACTTCTCTTCTAAACACTCTGGAGCTGAGCTTCTCTAGAATCAAGCGTAAGATCAATTAAGTCAGCCAAATTCTTCTGAGAAATTACCTGCTGGGGAAGAAAGAGTTGTGGTGAATGTGTTTAAGTTAATTTTTTTGAGAGCAGCACCTTTCAAATTCAGAGAAACACGGGACGTTTTCCTGCTTTGGAGAATGGGTTTGCTTACCTATGCAGGAGAGGAATGACAAGAATTGGTTATACATAGCAAAAAACCTCTAAAATTTATGTGAGGTAAACCCAAATAAAGAACAATAAATCTTTTCTCTGATGCTTATATGGTACCAGTACTGGGTTAAAACTAGTTCTCCAAGTGATTTACTTGGGTAGTGAATTAAGGTTACCTTGCACCACTTCTGTATCCAAACTCTAAACACATGGTACTCCTTGGAATACTCTCATATGTCCTACTTTGCATATGAAAGAGATGTATAAAGGATATATAAAATCCTTCCTACTGCTCCTCCAGTTTTTCAAGCTGAACAATGTTTCAGTGATCCCCAGGATATTAAATAACCTTTTTCCTTCAGGTACAAAATACAGACATTAGTACGGCACTCACACTTCAGTACAGCTTTAATGAGTGAGTTTGATGCACATTGACAGTGCCTATTGTAAATACAAAAGTTCTCCATACCCCATTCATGCACAACCAGCTTATAAACACATCTAAAAGCAAATAATTTTTTCCTCCTGGGCAAAGGTGCTTACAAGGTGAAGATTTTAATTTTCTATTTTAATAACAAGTCAAAGCTTTTGGAAACTTCACCATGGGCAGTACTTCCTCACCAGACCTTGTACTTCTACTCTTTACTTTAAAATGCAGTTAAAGCCTAAATAAGGACCTTGAGATTGTTACCCTTGTGTCACTGCCTTTGGTGCAGTTAAGTAGCCAGAAAGCCAAGGCTGTAAAGGAGAACTAGGAAAAAGAGGCAACCAGGCAGCTTTTTAGTTTAGAACTAATGTTTTTCAAGCATAACATTTTCTCTAAAAAATGGATATTTTGCAAACAAAGACTGCACCAAATTTGAGAAAGGGAGGAATTATTTTTACAAAAAAAAAAAAAAGTTCAGTAAGTGATGCAATGGAGACTGTGGAGAACCAAGAAACCCTTTTTTCTTCATAGGCATAAATTCTCTCTTCAGCTACAAAAGAAGCATCTGTCTTCAAGATTTGTTTGTGAACTATTGTTGCGACAGCAGGTTTCTTTTCTTGGGTATGTTTGTGTGTGCTGTTTTTTTGGGTTTTTGGGCCGTTCATGTCTTGATTTACAGGTGTAAATCAATGACAGTACCATCATAAATGACCCTGAAATCATTCCTTGCTAAGAAATGGTTGAAATTGGAATCTTTCTCTTTAGCTCTTGCTCAGTCATATAAATGCATGCAAACAATTATAGTTACAGTGATCCTGCAGTATGCAAGTAAAGGAAAGTAACTGAAATGTGAGATTGCTGTTAAAGTTTATTTGTTTGGTGTATTTTTTCACTCTGTAGAGCTGCTGTACAAATGCTCTTTAGGCCTACTCTCAATTTTTTTATTGTTTTCTTTTGATGATCAGAGTGCTAGAACACCTCTCCTATGAAAACAGGCTCTGGGGAGACCTGATAACACCTTCCAGTACCTAAAGGGACTTCAAGACATCAGGAGAGAGACTTTTTACAAGGGCATGTAGTGATTGGAAAAGGGGGAATGGCTTCAAACTGAAGAGGGCAGGTTTAGATTGGCTTGTAGGAAGAAATTCTTTCCTGCAGGGGTGGTGAGGCACTGGCACAGGCTGCCCAGAGAAGCTGTGGATGCCCCATCCCTGGAAGTGTTCAAGGCCAGGCTGGATGGGGCTCTGAGCAACCTGGTCTAAGTGGAAGGTGTCCCTGCCCATGGCAGGGGGTTTGGAACAAGATGAACTTTGAGGTCTCTTCCAACCCAAACCACTCTGTGGTTCTATTGTTGAAGCAAGTGCTGGAAGCAGCCTATCCTCAATCCCAAACTGTAGCACCTTATTCAATCAACAGCGTCATCTACCATTTGCTCATAAACTCCTTGTATGCTTTGATTTAGGTTTGAAATTAAGGTACTTGTGGACTGAGATGTGAATTCATGTGGGTAAAAATGCCAGAGTCTTTAATTTCCATTGCAACAGTACTTTGAAGCAGAATATTCTTTGTTGATAGGGTTTCCTTTTACAGAGGTACTCCATACTTCTTGGACTTGAACTCATTTTCTGTTCTAACCCCTGTGAGATTTGGAAATCCACTTGTGTCTCAAAGCAAGGAAATGTTTTGGTTTTATTCAAGAAAGCCTTTCAACAATGAAGCATCAACAGAGATGTTTATTCTTTTAATGATAGATTTCTGCTTTGCTTCAGTATCTCTGCTCATTGAGTTTAAAATGTAAAGCTGCTTATCATGCAAGTCGTGGGATTCTTTAGAATTTAAAAGAAGGGAAACATATCAAATAGCAATGCAACACTTCCCGAGTGCTTATCTGGCAGACTAGAGAACCATGATATTCCACTCGAATCAACTGTTTAATGACAGCCATTATTTGCGTAAGATTTGCTCATGTAGCAACTTCAGTACTTACACAAAGAATAGAAGCTTGATGAAATAGAGTTAAGAAATGCGTGCCAAACCATCTTGTTTCCACATTTTTTTACATTACAAGATGTACTCTTTTTCCATAAATGGAGAAGTTTCTATCCCTTAATAAGAATGAAGTTAAAAATTGCTCCTTTGAAGTCTAATTAAGTTTATTTATCTGTAGGAAAAATCTGAAGCCTTCTTCCTGTTGAACACGTTACAAAAATGCGTTTTTCTTTGGCATGCAAGTTTCTATTTGTGGGCACGCAGAACCTGTAAAGTGATCCAAGAAATGTGTTTCTGCTTGCTGAAGGGTACTTAGTAGCAAGGCTTTCACAGTCACAGGCTTTGTTACTGAGATGGGATAAGAATCATCTTATCTACAATGTCTGCAATTTATGTGCTTACATCTAATGGATGTAAATCATCTGGCTTGCTTTGTGTGCATCTCACTTCAGGGTGAGATGTGTAGTCCATTGTAACGTTGCTGCCTGAAGTCAAAAGACAAAACTTTCAACAGTGTTAAAGTGGTAAAATAAGAGGCAACTCTTCACTGAAAGCTTTCAGATGCACGAGTATGGCTCTTTGCACGTGTGATAAAAGATTTCTACAATTTTTATAAGGTTAATTAATGGCTATATCTAGCAGGTGCATCCAATAGGAGATCAGTTGCCCTGCTAACCCACCCATGGGCCAGCCCCTTTGCCCCATTTCTTGTTTTGTCTCTAAGTCCTGGTGGAAAACAAGATGTCCTTGACAGCAAGTCTCTTTTAAGAATAAGAATAAACTTATTTCAAGACTATGTGAGAAAGGGCAGAAAAAGTCCTAGAAACCATACAACTATATATATAAAAAATCTACAATGCTGCAAATTTATGAAAAAAAGTAAAAAATTAAAACAATCTTTAGCCATCAATGCCACTCATCTCCATGGTGAGATTCTAGTGAAAGTATCTCAGACCTACACTTTGGCAATGTAGATGTCTATTTTTGTTTTGGCAAATCCTCCAATGTGGGCCCTACTAATTGGGAAAAACTTTCTGTGAATTTAATGCACTTTTAGTCTAAAAGTTTCCTATGGATATAATTTTCAGCTATACATTTACATAGCTTGTGTGTTTGTAAGAATTTGGTCCTTGCTAAGGGCATAATTTTTTTCCAGTTTGTGTGTTTCTTGAAATTATTACATGAGGGCAGAAGGAAAGATTAGACACCAAGTGACCCCTGTAAAAACACTTGCCCCTCTGTTTTATCCCAAAGAATGATTCTGGACCACTCAATTTGTGGAATCACATTCTTTTATCTAAAGATATGGGTGGAGCCTTTCTACTCTCATTGAGGGTGACAGTATGTGATACTCTTTCATCCATTTTATGTATGTGTTCTGATACATTCGCCCAGAAAAAAATGCTTGGATAATTGCTGAATTGCTTATGTAAAATAGAGACAAAATTTATGGCATGTGATCTGTACATAATTTTCGACTGTAGAATCTGAGTTCTGTGCAATGAAGTGCTTAGAAATGTATTATAAGCCAAGAATTATATACTAAATTTTTTTCAGTAATAATTCTTAATGTGAAATAAATTTAATAATGAGTGTGGAACATTCATGGGCAGCTGAAAAATTAAATTGAACAAATTGCTTTCCATAAAGTATTTCCCTTCTCCATCTATAAACAACACAAATATTGAAATATCTTTTTCAGAATACAAGTAGGCATTTACATTGAAATTAACAGTGTAATCAAAAGGAGAGTGCAGGTCATATGGTAAATTATTCTTAATGTTAAACTTCTATGCTTGTACAAGTCTTGGCTTTTATAGGCAGCACCATTTGAACACAGAATGTTTAATTTCTTGAGTGTATATTATATATTCAATAGATAAAATTAAAAATAAATATATGCTGGCTTAGGATAAAGCTGATTTAAGTATTTTTACTGACATGGTCAACTAATTCAAGACATTTCTACTAGGAAAAAATATGAAAAATGAAGTGCAGTGAACAGAACAGTGTATTCTAAAAGTAATTGTATTGTCTGCCTGACAAAAATCTGTTTAAATCCTTTCGAAATATTAAAGGACCATCTAAGGATATCCTCTGATGGTTTCAATAGTGGCTGATCTCTTCAAACTCATAGTGAGTTGAAGAAATTGAGAAGCTGTATCCATAGGATTAATTTTTCTGGAAACAGAGAAAGATGGAACAATCAAAGTTCATTAAAATTAAAAGATAGTTGTGTTTTCTGGATTCTGCTAGAGCTTAAAAGGAGTTTCTGAGCTTCAAAATCCTGAAAAGATTTGACAGCCTAGAATGCAATAAGCTAAATTTGTTGTAAAAATTATTTCTTCTGGCAGTAACACTCATCTATGAATATTAATGTTTCAACTTAGCACGCATTAAAATTCTGTGGAAGGAGCACTGGAAGGAAGTTTACAAGGAACTCTGTAAATGCTCTTTTTTACCTGTCCATCCATGAAACATAGTTTTGTTTCACGGGATGAAGAGCATAACAAAGGAGAAGATCCTCTTTTACTTGACTCGTGGTTGACTTTCAGCTGTATAATTCTCCTTTTGATGTGTTGGGAGCTGAGATGCTTTTCTGTGAGAGTCCTAGAGCTGGCATTTGCAGGCAAATATTGCATATCAATAGGCTTGATATGTGTTGCTGTTGTGTCTTCTTGAGTGGACACAAGAGAACAAACACTGCTACCTGTGATCTTTACATTCACCTGAAGCAGCTTCTGCTGATATTGTATGCAAGGGCTGTAGTATTATCCTCTTTTTAAGCTTTTAATAGAAAAGAACCAGGAGTAAAACTAGGTTCTGAGTATGCTCCAAAACATATGATGATCTTAATTCTTCCCAGTGACAAGCAATGAGTGGAATGAACACAAAGCAAGTGAGAGGTTCTCAAAAAGATGTACTTGTTTGGCAGCTAATTGTGGGATTGGCCAGAATGCCATTGCTGCTGGCAATGGTAATCCAGAGCTCTCTGTGGTCAGGATCCTGGACAGATCTGAGGACCAGCTGCTACTTAAAAGAAACAAATTTTTTGTCAGAAACCTGTGATATAGTGTGGGGTATCGATGACAAGCTGGCAGCTCCAAGAGGGCAAGTGAGCTGTGTGTGCTGGGTGTGACCTCTGGCCATTATGACATTAACAAGGGGCCTGGAATTGAATCAGCACCACGAAGACACTCACAGACATTGGCTTGGATCAGCCTCAGTTCAGCAATTGCCCAGCCAGTTCATGGTCCTGACGATCCAGAAAGTCAAGGATCAGGATAAGGAGGCATGAGAGCTGGCAGTGCCAGGGATGAAAGGGCAAGATGTTTAGTTTGCAAGCTTCTCCAAAGCGGAAGGCAGGGGATGCTGCACTGAGCTCCTCCTTCACTCTGGCTCCCAACCAGATGTATCTGAGAGTTGGAAGCTAAACTCCCAGAGCCAGCAGGGCTTGGAATCAGAATCACAGAATAGTTTGGGTTGGAAGAGACCTTTACAGGTCAGCTAGTCCAACCCTCCTGCAATAAGCAGGAACACCACTGATTAGATCAGGTTGTTCTCAGCCCTGTCCAACCTGATCTTGAACACTTCCAGGGACTGGGCATCTACTACCTCTCTGGGCAATCTGTTCCAGTGTTTCACTGCCTTCTTCATAAAAAATTTCTTTCTTATGTCTGGTCTGAACCTACCATCTTGAATTTGAAGCCATTAGCCCTTGTCTAATCACTACAGGCTCCATTTTTCTTATAAGCCCTTTTCAAGTATTGAAAGGTCACAATATCACCTCCCTGGTGCCTTCTCTTCCCTAGGTTTAACACTCCCTAATTTCTCAGGTTTTCCCACAGGAGAGGTGCTCCAATTCTCTGATAATTTGCTCTGACCCTCCTCTGGATCTGTTTCAACAGATCCATATCTTTCCTCTGCTTCGGATCCCAGAGCTGGATGCAGCAGTGCAGGTAGGGTCAGAGAGGAGCAGTGGGGCAGGCTGTTATAAACATTAGTTTGAATACCTAAGAAATGGATGTGTAGGTTGTGCTTACTTGTTGGTATAGGAAAAGATACACAACAGGTGTACATATATATATATTTATAAAATGCACGTGTGGGATACACTAAAAAGAATCCTCATTTGGATTTTTTTTTTTTTATTGCTTGTGGCTGTACGTCAAAGTGTGTTACTAATCTTCTGGCTAAATATCAATGTGTTTTCTGGTCTGCTTTTTTAAAAGTTTTGTTTTATTTTGGTAAATTCAATCAGCATGAGAAGGGTTGCACAAGGAATAATCTAAATGAGAGTAAAATAGGTGCAAGATTGGCAATGTAGGAAAAAGGAATGCAAACTCCCCCCAAAAAATCTAGTGGTGCAGTGCAGATGGTCACAGCAATGTTTGCAGTAAATCATAGTAGACTCATTTTGTTTCCTGTGTAGACAGGTGTCATTCCAAGCCTCTTCTCACCCTGAAATTTGCCTCTCTATCTGATCTTAATCAATAGCCAGTTATGAGTCATATGTATTAGTCACATAGCTATACATAAAGTGTAGTTATGTACAAATATGCTGTGTGAAACACAAGGATTAATTTATGCCAAGGCAGAACTTTTATGTTGGATGGATTCCTTTGCAGAAGGGACATTGTTACCCTGTAATGAGTTTCCAGCCTTTCAAAGGCTTAGGCAGCTCTAGGAACAATCATTAGCAATCTGTCTGAGCAAGGAGACAGTTTGGAGGAGGCGCAGGAAATATTGGCATTTCCAAAGCAAGGGATTGTGCTGGGTTGCTTGAGAAAATGAAGGCTTCAGCCCATCCTAACTTCGTTATGCTCTCCTGGAGGGAAAGTGGGAACACCTGGTTTGCACCTGCGGATTCTCAAAGGGGAATAGGGTCAATAAAAGACAAAGTGTCTGTCTAACTCTCAACCTCTCTCTGTGAAAGCTTTATGGTAAAGCTGAGAATTGTATGCCAGCTTATTAGAGTTAATTGGTCTGCCAAGTATGCAGAGGTGATTGTTTTATCTGCTCTGAAAACTCTGAGGATAGAAAGGTATTTTTATTGGAGGACAGGGACTGGGACCAGGGATGAGTGGACAGAGACCCAGAAGATAACCACACTCTAAATTGCAGAGCTGGTTTAAGAACTGGTAATGAGGGAATCTGGAAGGGTAAAACCAGCTTCCCCTGGTGCATCAAGTGAGAGATGTAGCAGTGTACTCCAACCTCAGGGATCCAGAGAGTCTGGGGCGGCAATGCTAGAGGGGAAAAAGCAATTTAAAATAAGTAAGATTTTTATATTTGTCTGGTTTCATAGTGGTTTTGCTCTGTCAGTCTCAGTTATAAAGTCAAGGACTAAAGAGGATATTTGAGCTGAGAACATCCTGTTATGAAATTTAATAAGTACTGCTAGTACTATTTCATCCAGAAATGCTTCCCCTTACTGTGAAGCAATTACATTCTCTGCTCTCCCTCTCTCTCTGTTTCTTTCTCTTTCCATTTCCAATAAACATCAGGGTAGTCTGCCCACATTTTTCTTAACTTAATGCGTGAGCTACAGTTGGGAACTGGACCTTAACATGATTTTAATTTCTGCTAACATAACTGAAATGGTGTAGCAACCCTCAGCACCTGGGCATCATGGGAATAAAAGGAGGGCACTATGGAATTATTCCAACACCTCTATTTTTTTTTACATTTCTTATAATTTCCTTTTTTCTTTAATAATACCCTAAATTCTCATAAAAGAGTGAATATATTAACTATTTGGATGCTAAGAAAAAAAAAAAGTATCCATTTTTTATCACAAGGGTATAAAGCATAATGTTTTAATTGCAGGCAAGAAAGAATAGCTGGAAACACCAGCCAGCATAGAGCTGTCAGAATTCTTTCTGTCTCTTGATTGTTGGCTTTGAGCAGACCACCAAAGATGACAAAACTCAGGAATCATTTTAGGGAGATGCTGATGCTGAAAGCAAGACACCAAACATCTGTTTCTGGCTCGTTAACTTACAAGCTACCTTGATGTGGGGAGGAAGATGTTTACTTGTTATATTTTTTCCTACAGCTTTAGCATGAGGTTTTACTGAGTGTCCTCTATATATATATTTTTTTTTTTTAAATACCTGGTACCTACTCATACACACAGCTGTCTTGCAAATCTGATATTTTCTATCTAGATTTGCCAAACTGGAAGCATAATCTGATACCTAAGTGATGTTTTCACACTCACTCCCCATCCTTCCATCAGAGGACACTACTCCAATGCTCCTTTTCTCTTTCCTGCAAATTTACTGTTGAAGACTGCTAGGTCAGTCTGTTGCAGGACACAGGACCTTGATGTATGTCCTCCAAAGTACCAGTAACATGTGCTGTCTGGGACAGATTGTCCTTGTGGGATGTCCCAGTGAAGACACCCAGCCTCTGTCGGGGCTGTGAGCCCTGAGGGTGCCCCCAGACCTCTTGAGGGATGTCTGGGCTGCACATCAGTTTTACACACAGAAGTGTAAGGGATACGACTCTCAGGGCTTTATCCATCATGAGTGGCCCAGCTGTGGGAGCCAAAATACCTGATAACGTTTTGGATTCCTGTGTCCTTTTGGCACCAAAAAGCACCTTCTCTTTTTAGTGTACCCAAGGTGTGACTAGAGTGTGCTTTTCTCACATTTCCCAATTTTTCTTCCCCCTTCCTATTTATTTCCTATTTATATAAGTCCCATTGCCTTTCTGATTCTCCTCTACCTTCTCTAAGCATGTTTAAGGGGTGACCCTTCTCTCATTAGTGGTCTGTCCTCCTGAAAGTCATATGTGGTAGGACGACTTTCTTACTCAACTACAGAGGGAGAAAAATTGGAGTCTTCTGTCAGAGATTTGGGTGCTTTCTATTAGGCTAGATCTCCTAAAGATCCTTGCACAAACTACTGAATATCTAACACAGGTCCATGTCCTTAAGCTCTAAATGTGGCTCGCAGTATTAGACAAATCTCAATTTGCTTACTGTTGAAGTAGTAAACCTTTGTTGTTTTTTTTTTGCTGTGATCAGAAGAAAGAAAATTGTGTTCCCAAAATGCAAATCTTGCTTTTTCTTTTCTTCGTGGGACAACTTTACCAGGCTTATGCCTGTTTGAGTGCCTGTAGCTCCTTTGAAGGAACAAGAAACATCTGCCCTCCACTAATAAAACGAAGTCTTATGTAAGGGTGCGTTTCTCAGCATACTTCAAAGGATATCCACGGAATTTGTGGAGGTTGCTTATTTTCTGTGGGGGACAATATTGTCCCTTAATTAGGCTTTTCAAATGTAAATTCCCAGCAACGAAACATTTTAAGGATAAAAGCATTTGTTTGTGGCATAATGCCTCCAAGTGTCAAGAAATCTGAGTCTGTAATTTCCATATGTTTTGATTACTTGCTATCAGAAGCAGCTAGTTGCAAAATAATACTTTTTTCCTTGCTTTTTTTCCTTCCTTTTTTTTTTTTTTCCCCTTTTAACACTCTAGCCACATCTACTCTGAACTTACACCTGGTGCCTGTCCTGTCTCTTGCCACCGACATATGACTGTTTGAGTGGGAACAAAACCACTTTGACAGATGGGCATAAATTCAGGGATGCCAAACAACCAGTTCCTGCACTAACTTTGAATACTAACGTGCCATTCACACCCTGTAGTGTCAGAACAACAGCCTATTCACAGCTCCAGGTCATTAGGAGAGAAGGGAGAGAGCAGAACATGTGGTCACACTAATAAACCTGAAGATTATGTTGTTAGGTCTGATCCTGTAAAAATAGATAAGAAATTAGAATAAATTGTCTAGCATCTGAATTGGAGAACCAAGTCATATAATACATAGAAGGAAATCATGCTTTGTCTATGTCCAGTTGCTGAGGAACTTTGAAAGTCATCCAAAACAAATTCTTTGTCCAGGATTTTACAAACGGCTTGTTTAGCTGCAGCAGTGAGATTTTGTGGCTTATGGAGTCATCTTCAAAAGCCATCCTTAATACTGGCCCACTCCCAATGATCAGTCCTTTGTGTGGGCAGATCCTGACAATTGTAGAAGAGGGGAGAGACTACCCAGTCCTCCTCAGCTGCTTTCCAGAGTGTAGTGAACCAGGTATGCAGCAGCAGTGTTCTGTAGCTGCTGTGTTAGTTCCACACCATTTTTCAAAGAACGATTTTGAAGGGAAAGAAATTACACAGAAGATAAGTTGCTGCATGAAAAGAAACAGTTCAGCTGGCTCATGTCCATGTCCTCCTCATCATGCAGCTCTTCAGGGGATATGGGCTTGTAACTTGTGAATTCACAGCACCCCCTGCTCCAGTGAACTGTACGCTGCTGGCGTTTGCACGCTGTGCTCTGCAAGGATTTGTTTCCTTTGTTTTGCAAGGAAAGCCTGAGACCTTGAGGAATGACAGTGTCCATCCTCTTCTTTCTTAGTGATGCCTTTTCATGCAGAGAAATTGAACTTCTTTCTCGGGGGTTGGGGTAAGGTAGTTTTAACTCAGAGGAAAAAAATTTGGAAGGGAAAAGCCCTTCCAAAAAAAATTTGGAAGGGAAAATTGCACATGGGTTTTTGTACTTGATGTTTTCTCTTGGCTATCTTCAGGCTTTCAAAAACATTTAGTAAAAAGGAACCACTAGGCTCAGGGGCTGAGATGGAATTTAGGACAACTGAATAGTACTCAGACTTAACAAATTAAGCTGGCTTTTATCTGGGAGAAGGTTGTTGACTCTTTTGGGGCATCATTGTTTGGGATTGGATTTACAGTTTTAGCTACATTTTATTTGACTGGGTTTTATTTAACTTTCATTCTGGATGCATGTTGAAATTTGTTTGTGACGGAGATTTTTCCAGCCCAAGTCCAGGTTTGTTACCAGGCCTAAGGAGTGAGTGACACTTCCTGGCCTTCTTCAGCTTTAAACTTAGAATTTTTTACTGATGACCTCCTGTTGTGGCTCCTTCATCCAAGTTTCCTGTTACATTTTTTCCATGCACATGTTTTTTCAATTTGGAGGAAGGGTATACTTCATATTAAGAAATGGAGCAGAAAAAGAAATTCCCTTTCTGAAAGAGGGCCTTTTTGAGATAATCCATGTGTGGTGTTTTTGGCCACAGACTTGACATGTGGAGGCAACACTTGATTTAAAAGTTGCTATGGAAAACTAAAAAGTCACTACTCTGTTTTAAAAGGTATTTATAATTCATTTCCAAGATAGCAGCATCGATCATTAGACCCTTGTTTTTCAGAACACAATGGTAGTTCTGGTCATAGTCACAACAGATTTAACTGGCTTGGATGTATGGAGAGTTTGGCTCATTTGGAAACTGGAGAGCTCAGATTATTTTCTGTTAAAAGAGGGACACTTTCTCAGAAATACCTCTCTACATTACAAAATCATTAGCATCCAAGAAATACACACATATAGAAATATGTAAATTCCTGTGAGAATAGAAAAACCTAGCCTTTTTTTCTAGCTCTTGATCTGAGAAATACTTATTTTATGTGTCTGAATACATAATACTTTCAGGAGAAAAACCAGCACAGCCTAGAGGAGTCTTGTAAGCATGATGAGGTATGAACCACACCATACCACACACATCTTTCATTGCAAAAGAGCTCTTTGCAGTCCTGTTCTGCTACTGCCTCGCAGGGGAAAGGCAGGAAGCACTGGCACCAGGGTGCTGTGGAGAAGCAGCAGTGTGACCCCCATTCCAGCCCTGCTCCTTGTGTTGGGGCAGGAGGCAGGATGTGCTTGTGGCCAGTGCACCTTTCAGCTGTACATAACACATATTTTGACCCTGAGAATTGCAGATGGACTTTAAGGTTAGGTTGAATTATGAATATGACCTGATCGACTGAGGACAACAGTTCCTTAATTTCTAGTCTGTCAGGTTTAAATCCACCCTTGGGGCAGATGGTAACCACATTTGAGACAGCTGCATGATGTGCTAAGACCTAGCACTGTGGCTAGCTTGCTTTTGAGGTGATTTTTTTTTTTTGTATGTATGCATGTGCTTTTTAAAAGCTATTCATTTTCAAAAATCAATGTTTTGAAAGACAGAGGAAATCCTGTTAAATATTGACTTTCTCTTTAAATGCCAGATGTTGTGAGCTTTCCATCTGCTGATCACTTCCTAGACAGATGCCTGAAATAAGATTTTAGCCCTTCCTACCCCTAAAAGCGTTCTCCTGCTTCTCTCCTCATTCAGCCTTTCTTCCCATTCCTCACACCAAACTCTGAATTTCTGTAAAACTCCTGCAGGCATATAGAAATTCCTGTACTCCTACAGGCATACAGAAATATATGATTTATTTCTTCTAATTATGATTTCTTCTAAATTATGATTTACTCTTCTATTGTTTTAGTTTTGCATTTTTCTTTAGTACTTACCAGTCTTCTTAGGCATAGAGATGATATGTTTGGGACATTAACAGAGGTAAACTACTCGCCACAAAAGAACTAATAGATATGGAAGAACCTGTGAAGCTGTGGATCAAGCATCACTTTTTTCTACTCTGATCTATTACTTTTGGTGATTCCATTATGATCTCTGAACTGCTGGAATTCAGCTGCAAACTGGGTGTTTGTACAGCACTGACAGCAGCTTTTCAGGAGCCCACAAAGCCACAGTAATGTAAGGAAGTACAGATATCAGGTATGGATACTCATCTCCACGCCCTTGGTTGCCCTTGGTGCTGATCCATCCCAGGGAGTGAAGTCTAGGGGGTTTTCCCTTATACAATTAGGAACAAAAAGGAAAATATTGGGATCATGGCAGAGGACCGTGTTGTGCCCTGCAGCCACATCAGGGCTGGTATAGAGTGAGGTGTTTTCCAAGATGTTTCAGTCTCACCTTTGTCCATTGGGTGGATCAGGAGGCAGAAGCACCCATGGGACTGATTATGATTGCAATGCTCTAAATCACTTAAGTCTCACTTTAGACAGACCTGGCAGATGGCTGTGGCCTGATTTAGGTGATTTTGCTCTCCCTCAGCAGTGTGTCAAGGCAGACATGTTTGGGAAGGTGTGCAGACCTATTAATAATGTCTGAGCAGGAAAGTCACCCAAAGAGAGAGGAAGAGGGAATTGAGCTACTACCTTGTCTGGAGTCACTCAGGTATCAGTGGCCATTAGCTTGGAGTTTTCTAAACCACTCCTGTTGAAATGGTTACTCTTTCATATGAATAATTAAATATTTGGTGGGTTAAGGACAGGACACTTTAAATAGATCCAATGTACTTGAAGGAGAAAAATAATCTGAAGGATCTGATTTTCCTACCAACTGAATTGCACTTTCTCTGCAGTGCACATCAAGATCCTTCGTGCTGTTGAGCAGTGAAGCTTAATTAATTCCTTTTTCAGGCCCTTTTTTTTTCCTTAATATTTCCATCATAACTTTGAAGGTATTTTTAAATGGGTATTTTCTAGCTTAGTTTCCTCTCTGAAACCCAATCGTAACTGCAATCTCTGAGCGCTACATGAATGTAATGTTGGCTGTGTGGCTGTAGAGTTAAAATGAGAAACATGTTTAGCTCATAATTTCTGATTGCAGATCTAGTTCTGAGTCAATCAGACCTATATTTAAAAGGCAATTAGAAGTTTTAAAGGATTTTAGGCACTTACATACCGTTTCAAACTGTGGTTTCAGATTGCTTGAAAATGTTAGCATGCAGATAGAATGGGAGAGAAATAGTATTTGCGAAACATTAAATAGCATTCAGAAAGACCAAATAGCCTGGAAACAAAACACAGGCATGCTATAGGTTGAGTACCAAGTTCATTGTTTTCCTGCCCAAAATGTTGTTTCCAGCCTCTGGCTCAGGCGCCAGGCAGAGAGCTGTAAGGAGCTTTGCCTCCATGAAACTTTGTTGAAATTAGAAACCACCAGCAAAACCCACCAGAGAACTGGTTAGGGATGTGAATGTTTTTGTGACCACAAGCTTTTGGAAATGAGCTACAGCCATTTCCAAAATTCATACATTTAGCTCTGTGGGTCAGATTGAGCCTACCTTTTAAAAAACTGCATGAAAATGTTAAGTGCACTGTCTCTTTATATCCGCCTGTTATAAACATACTCATAGGGACATAGTTCATACATGCCCCAGCAGGTAGTGATATTCCTAATGTTTATTTAAATGCCCATTAATTCTGCTGTTTGATTTTTATTTACTACTAAGAGTGCCCTATGGTGTGCACAGTTTTGAAAGCTGTTCAGTGCTGTGCAGGATGCTGTGGGAGATATGGATGGATCCCATAACGGGGGGTTGCAGTGTCCATCTAAAATTCCACAGGAGGGATCTTCAGCTGCTGGGACTTTGGGAGGGTGAATTAACCTAATTAGCTAATTTTGCACAGCCCAGGCAGGGCGTCTCCCACTGTCTCATAATCCCAACTGCTGTGAAGAAATACCCAGATCACAAGAACCCTTGTGATCTTTCTGCTCCAAAGAAACTTACCAACAAAGTTCCAGTGTCTCATAATCCAGGAAGCCTTAGTGAGGAAAGACTTCTGAGGCAGGACTGAACTGTGTGTCTTTGGCTCAGTTTTGGCAGAATTAACATAAGGAGAGGTAAAACAGGTCTAGATATTGTATCTAAAACCCCACTCCCACAGGTCCCTGCATTGGTTCAGGTGAGAAGGTGAATTATTTTTTCTAACTATCTCCAGGGCTGGCATAATCTGAGAGGTTAACCAGTAAGATGTTGATAGATATAGAACAGAATCCAGGTCTCCCATCTGTGTCTTAGCTCCCAAATCACACTTTTAAGGAAAATTCCCAGGACCAATCACTGTCATTTCTAAGCGTTAAATTCACTGGTATTTTAATTTTTAAAGTTTCATACAGCTGAAGAACATTTTTCTTAGGCTCCCTAGATGCTCACAGGCAAATTTCTTTTCTTTTTTTCTTTTTCTTCCTCTACCTAAGCCTTCCTTTAACTGGGGGGGAAAAAAAAAAACCTCACAAGAGACGCTTTATGCTACTTTCCTGTTTTTCAGCATGACAGATGCATTAGAAAGTGTAATGCACTCTAACAAACAAGGAAACTTTGCATATTGAATATAGCACATGAAATAATAAAAGAAGAACAGCTGCTGAGAGACAGAAAGGGAAAAAATAGAGATAAAAGTGAACTTGAGTTGTGTTTTATATGAGGAGCTTTGAATTCAGTCAGATTTAAAATTCAACGCCGAGTACATTTACAGACATCTGGGAAATCAGGTCACATGCTCTTTGTTAGGGCTGCTACTACTCATATAAACCACAGCACACAGAAATGTAAGCCTGTCACAAAGACAACCTTTTTCTTTCGTAAAATGACAATTTAACAATTACATTCATACAGTGATAAATGTGACCAGTGATGACCAGAAGCAGGATAAAACCAGAAAGGGGCTCTAATGGAGTGCCAGCTTTTCCAGAGTTTAAGTTCTCTACATGTTCAGAGAGTAACATTTGTGCCAAATCTGTGTTTGTTACACGAATGATAAGGGAACCTTATGCACCAGGAAATTAACATAGCACTGAGGGCATTAGGAAAGCACACAGGTGCTGCAGAATAGGTAACTTTTAATAATGAAGTGAATTTGTGGGATTTTCCTCTGTTCTTGCCACTGATTTCAACTGTCAACATATAGCCAGCTGGGAGTACGTATACAGCATGTTGTCTTACCTTCCTAGGTGTCTCCTAGATTTGCTCTGTGTTGAATGTTAGAATTAGATCAAACTGACCTAAGCCAGTGGGGCATCCATCCCCAAAGCTTCTGGGGGTAAGTTCACAGTGGTTTTGATCTCTTACCTTGGTTAAAGGCTGCAGAAAAAGGCAGAGAGTCTCAGGGAAAGTGGGTGAAGGTGCAGAATGCGACCCTGATGCTGAATGACCACTAGCAGCTGTGTCTGCTTACCAGGAAATGTCTATCCCAAGTAGGTTAATGGATAGGAGTTTAATCAAAATGATGTCTGCAGTGTCCTAAGCATGAATACACGGGGAATGGTTGTAGCAGTAATACTTGCACCTGCTTGGCTCATGAGAAATAGGAAGAAGACAAAAAACAGCACATATTATGCCTTCTCACTGCATTTTGGTTTTGCATCAACCACTCCTCTAGATATCTTCAGTTGTAAGTCCTCACACATGTTTTAAGTTCCAAAATTGGGTGTCGGTCCCCCTCCTTTCCACAGAGGAAGGCTGGGAGAAGTTGGTTTGCCTTGGATTTGAGGTAGTGGACCATGAGACGTGTCAAAGTCTAGGCTGAATTTTCAGAAATGTATGTAGTCCTCAGCAGGGCCTACTCCTCAGCGACACTTTAAATGAAAGTGAAAAATAAGGCACACCAGTCATGCCTCCTGCATTGCTCTCTGCTTGAAGTACACAACAAACTTAATAAACCCCAAAGAAGGAAACTGCTAAAACCCAAGCATTCCTTGTAGCCTCTGGATGCTCCTTGTATACCAACAAGCAGTTCCTTCCCTACATATTCCATCAATCCTTTCAGTCTCTCACTAATTCTGTTGAACAGGCCCAGCAGGTCTAGTGCTTGGCTCTTTCTTTCAGACCAAGCACGGCAAACATCAGAGCAGAGGTTGCACAAATTTCAGCATATGTGCTCAGAGCCCAACATCACCAGTTGGAGCAAGCCACTAGTGGGCACTACATGTTGTTTGGGATTTGTTGGGGAACTAAAAATATTTCATCCTATTGGCTGGGAAGGGAAAGCAAAAAAGAAATGTATGTTTCCTGCCTCAGTCTCCCTGCAGCACCATTTTCAAGAAGATATAAAGACTGAGGGTTGAGGGTAGACAATGTGATACAATAATTTATTTTCTTTCTGTAGCTGGCTGAGAAGTGGCAAGCAGGACTATTTCTGAGGGTGACATCTTGGGCCTTCTTGTGGGTATTCTGAGCAGAGTTAATCCAAGCAACCTCTGTTTCCAGGTGACATGGGCAAGTGGCATTTGCACTGACATGGATAAGGAGTGCAGTGCTTGTGGTGTGAAACCAGCAGCCTTCTGTGGGAGGTAGCAGTAACCAACTCAGGGGCTGATATGGTTAGAAGCTGTCACACTCATGTCACAGAATTATGATGAGATCAAGGTGTATTTTCAAGGCATTACTGGACTTCTCCAATAAAATCTTCTGCAGTAGGGTTCTCATCACATCCATCTTTAATGAATTTACCTGTTGCCCAAGTTTTAGAAATTGGACTGCTCCTGGTTCCAGTGTTAGCCCTTTTAAGTGGGAAGATTTGTGCTCTCCAGCTGATCCCCGGAAAATTCAGAAGGAATTTGCAGTTTCACAGAGAGATGCTCACCTGCCTGCATAAACTCTCCTCTCCTATCCCCTTCCCTGCTGAAGTTGCATGAAGAGGGTTGTATGGAAATAAGAACCTGCCTTTCCTTCTTTTTTGATCAAGGATGATAGACCTCTCTCTGACAACTGTTTAATGTGATGATGGTAGGAAGGTGCTCTCAAAGCTGTAAGAAAAATCTAGCCTGATGCCATTCCAGCAGCCACAGCACCTGAAATCCTTTATTCATTTGCAGTATGTGGTGTTTCAATCTCCCTGCTTTTTTCTTCCTCTGCTCGTCTGCAGTAAGGTCTTACAATCCCTCAAACAAAAGCTTTGGAGTTGTTATTTGGGGTTGCTCCCTGGGCTGTCCTGCATGTATGCCAGTTTGTGTTACCTGATGAAACAAGCCACTATTTTAAAAAAAGGCATCATATTTCTTTTGGGGGGGTGGGGGGGTGGGGAGAAGGGGAAAAAAAGTAAGGAAAGATGAAGAAATCTTATCTAAGCCACCTGTATTTTAAGTGTTGAATTTCCCATCACATTTTCTTGATGAAGATGAAAAGCCTTAAAAGAAAATCAGACTTTGCAATTAGATGATGATGCATGAAAGGATGTGTCTGGATAATGTGACAGATGATCCTAACCTTCATTAATGTGCTTTAATTGGATTAAGCTCTATGAAAAGCCTTTTCTTCTCTTTCAAAACCTTCGGGGCTCTTGGCTGCATGACTTTAATGTACAGAACATCCTGCAAAAGGGCATTCATCCAGGTTCACAGAGGTATGCTATACATCCTGAGTTAACATAAACAGCTTATCTCCAGTGGCACGGCCCCTAGGATGCCAAAGGGGTGTGGCCATCAAGTGATAATTGGGCAGTCACAAGATTTATTGCAGCATTTGGGGCACCAAATCCCTTTACAGACTGAAGGGGTTGCTGCACCAGGGCTGGAAATTGTCAGCACAAATATTTATATAAATAAATATATTTCTTTTTAGTAAAAGCACGGATTATAGGTGATTGATGAAGGGGCAGCTTTTAATACTGAGAATGCTATTCCTTGCCTTGTCTTGCAGTTTTCAATAGGACTACCTGGGGAGCAAGGTGTGTAAGCCAAGGTGGCAGCCATGCTCATGAAATGAGGGACAGCAGCAGAAGAAATATGTGTTTTGCCTTGCCAGACTGAGAACTTATTCTGCATCATTTTGGACTCTTTTTTTTTTTTTTGTGAATGGAGTTTAGTCACACAGCTTTTTTCCTTTTTCTGACCTCTGACTCTGTGCTTACTAATTTTGTCTGCTTTTAAAGGCTCAGCACTGGCAAATTCCTCACAAACATTCACTGTACTGGATTTGGGCCCTGCTTATGGGCTGTTAGTGGGTGTGGGGAAGATGAGAGAGAAAAACTAAATAACTAAAACCAGGCTTAGAAGTAGGGGTAGGAGATGGGAGCTATGTGCTGGAAGAAGAAGGGAGGAGAGAAGCTTTCTAAAGCAAGAAATATGTTTCACATCTCATAAAATACAGCACCTTGTGTTAGCCCATTTTGCTGATCATGAAGCAAAAAATGGTACTTTCTCTTAAACAGTACTTACCCCAACCCATTAAATTACTTGGTTAAGCATAAATTGATGCATGTGATGCTGGCAGTGGCAGTGGTACATCTAAGTTGGAGTTGTCGTTGTGCACTTCTGAACATCTGGTCTTTTAGAGGTCAAAAAAGCAGGGGCAGCTAGTTTTGAGTATTCCTTCACAGCATATAGTCTTTTTGTTCTTGAAAGACTTCTTTTTTTCTTTTAAATTTGTTTAACATACTTTATTTACAATAATCCTGGAACTATAAATTCATGGGAAGCTATCAACTATATTGCAGCTACAATACTTTGTGCAAAGAATGTTCCCACAGTATGTCTTTAGGGATGTGTCTGGGAGAGAGCCAGCAGTTTTGAAATACTTCATATTGATTCATGGCTCTCCAAATGTTATTTTAGTCTTCTAGATCACAGAATGTGGCACACTCAAGATTTATTTATTTTTTCCATATTTTAGCATTGGTTTGTCAGAGGACTTTGTCTTACTTTTAAGATGACTTTTGCAGCTTCCTTTTTTTAGGCTTTTATTTACTCACATGGTTCTGGAATAGTTGATTTTTACTTTGGGAATATTTTGACTCTTGTTCTTCCCCTTAGTATTAACAAGAGAAAAGGGATTACAATTTTTGTGCTGCTTTCAAATATTTAGATTTGGGGTTTATTTGCTGCGTGGAGGCATGAGTGTGGACAGTAGTAAAACCAAGCTAGAAACAGGTTTGTTCACCTCCCTTCTCATCCTTTGACGTGAATAAGTCTGTTCCTTGCTGGTTTTCAGCCTGTAGAATTTTGTCTTTTTACTGAAGGAGAAATAAATAGTGGTTTAAGGTAAACCTGTGGGGGCCTAAGTGACTTCCTGATGGACAGGATTTTGTTACGGCCTGGTATCATCCCTCAGCTCCACTGAAGGTGATGTTGGGCAGAAAGGCTGATCCCCATTCAAGAAAACGTGCACAGAGCAAAATTACAAACACACAGACAACCCAAAGTTGAATATTTTACATTTACTAGCAACCCCCCTTCAAACAGTCATATTCTCTCTCTTTTTTTTTTTTTTTTTTTTTTTTTTTGTGAAAAGACTGTTGTCTTGCCATTGACATTTACTAAACTGGTGACTTTGTATAGCCTTAATCATTCTGTGTAGCCTGCATGTTCTTAAAACTTCAGAACTGGAACTTACTCTTAGTCATCACAAAACAAAAATAGAACAGCAAGTTGTCAACTCTGAGGTCCAGACACCTGTTAGACAAATTATATAAATTGCTTAAAACTGTTTAGCTGGACATGTTTTTGTAGAAAATATTCTGGCCACCCCCATCTTAGGTGTCTTAGTAGACACCTAGATGTCTACTTTGAGCAATTGCACAAGAAAAACATCCATTAAAAAACAGAAAAAAAGCCTTTCACAAAGTCCTTGTTTGCCATAACAAAGCCTTAAAGAAACAAATCCCATGTTTTTTACTCTTCCTTTCTAGGTCACCTTTAGCTAACGTCATGTTGCTTTAGTTGCTGACCCCAGTGACAGTCTGCTTCAGGCTAAAACTGTTTTCTCTGCAAGCTGCAATGTTTTTATTAATAAATCCTCTAAGGTCAGACGTTAGAAGGGAAAATACATACATGTTTGTAACAACCAGCAGTGCTGTGGCAGTGCTTTAGGAAAGCACTGCTGATCAGCATATTGGAGTGGTGGCAGCCTGTGCCACCGTGTGGAGTGGTGGTACATGGAACTACAGCCTCACAAAAAGAGCAGGAGGTGAATACTGGCTTAGAATTAACACCTCTTGTACACCTCTAATTGAGGTTAGCTTTGCTCCCTGGGATCATGACCTGACCTGGCTTTGAGCACTAGTGTTCAGTATGGCAGTGGCTCATTTGAGGGCACTGATGTTGTTCAAGGCAGCCCAAGCTCAGGCTGTCTACAAATCCCACCCACCTTCACAGTAGAGGGTCATGTTCTCTTTTCTTATCCTTCCTCTGTTCATCTCTGAACATGTAAGGTATTTTTTCCTGCCTGTTTAGGCCTGTGTCCGCCCAATGTGGAAGAAGAGGTGGTATGCAAAATAATGCACAACCAAAGAAAAAAATCTTAGTCATGTCAGATACATTTATTCTTTGGTTAATAAAATAGAATGGCTCTTGTGGTACAGGCATAAAATTGACCACCTAACAAGATCTTCAATTTATATAGCTTAAGCTTCTTTGTTGTTGGATGCTCCCTTGACCATCTCCAATACCTGAAATGGGGTGAAGTTGAGGTGTGAAGACATCCCCCTTAACACAGAATCACAAACTCAAAGGATCAGTTGGTTGAAAAAGAGTCCCAGGACCATCAATTCCAACCTTTGACAAACACCACCATGTCATCTAGACCATGGCACTGATCTTTTCTTAAACACCTTCAGGGATGGTGACTCCAGCACCTCCCTGGGCAGCCCATTTCCATGTTTAATCACCCTTTCTGTGAAGAAATTCCTCTTGATGTCCAGCCTGAACCTCCCCTGGCACCACCTGAGGCCGTTTCCTCTTGTCCTGTCGGTTGCTGCCTGGTTCCCCAGCCTGGCTACAACCTCCTTTCAGGGAGTTCCATAGGGCAATAAGGTCTTCCCTGAGCCTCCTCTTCTCCATGCTAAACAACCCAAACTCCCTCAGCCATTCCTCATAGGACTAACTCTCCAATCCCTTAATGAGCATTGTTGTCATTCTTCAGCATCTCAATGTCCTTCCTGAATTGAGGCTCCCAGAACTGGGCACAGCTCTTGAGCTGTGCCTGCATCACTGCCCAGTACTCACACCAGTTGAGTCTGAGTGCAAATGTTTACCCTGGTACTTGCAGTTGTTTCTGGTCCTACTTTTTTTTTTTATACTGATCACTTTGTTGAACTGCAGATATGTGCTGGGTCTGAACTAGATCACAGGGTCAGAGAATCACAGAATAGTTTTCACTGGAAAGGACATTAATGATTGTCTAGTTCCAACACCCTGCCATCGGCAGGGAAACCTTCCACTGAGACCAGGTTGCTCAAAGCCTCATCCAGCCTGGCCTTGAACCCTTCTATGGATGGGACATCCACAGCTTCTCTGGGCAACCTGTGCCAGTGCTGAAATGAAAGGTCTCTAAAGTGTGCCCCATTATGTGCTGTAAGTCCATGGGATACACATCCAGTTTGGGAAGTGCCTTCCCTCTAATTTTCATTAACTGAGCAGGCTAAAAGCCTTCACTGTATTAAAATAAATGGTAGCAAATTCAGAGTGGCAATATATCCAAAGCCACCAGAGAACAAAGGTCCTTTTGGAAACCAAATCTTTGATAGTGTTTAAGAAGAAGACTCCTGTTGCTAGTTCTCTGAAGTAATGTTTTGGAAAGAAATGGCAGAAAATGTAGGTGATGCTTGCAGGCTTCAAAGCTCCCTCTCTTTGTTGAAAGGTAACAAAATCACCTGAATTCTCTGCATCATTCTGGTCTCTCTGCTCCCTAATTTGGAGCCAAACATATGGTGATTGGTTGTGGGCTACATCCTCCAAGCTGGCAGGACAGGAATCTACCCCATTCCTTCTGCTGTTTTCAAGGGGCACCTATGGTATTGCCCCAGTGCTGATATTTGAGTAGGCTCAGACTTTTTTTATAGCTCCCACCAGGAAAGCCATTGGAGCACTCCAAACAGCTATGAACCTGAGCCAACTGCAAACAAATTAGGAGTGAAATGAGAAGAGTTATATCTGCCAGGTCAAGCTGGGTGCAAATCGGCTTTGGAGCTGCTGAAATGGAAGAGGAATTTCACCATGTCGAGCTTCTCATGAGAAAACAGCCCTCTCTTCACTGTCCTCTTCCCGAGGTCTGTGTGAGTCAGCCCAAGTGGTATGTGGTTTACAGTTCTGAGGAAAAAAATAATAAGAGTCCCAAGGAGATAAAGATGCTTATTAGCCCTTGTACTGCTAAGCTGTGTTTTTTCCCCAGGGCAAAACGTTAACAAGTGGCAGCGGTCAGGGTGAATAGCAATTCTAAAGTATTATTCTCTTATCTGAAGAAAGACGTTCAAAAACTGACTTCATCAAAAATCCATTTCCTTTCAAGTATTTTACTACTACATTATTTATTGATAGTGTTTCTTTGCTAGACTATCATTTACACATAAATATAATCTTTCCCTTTCTTCTTAATTAGTCTGTGCCAGCTCAGGGACTCTTCTGGGTTCTGGATACTATCTGTGGAAAGAGCTGGGATATGGAGCTTGGTGTTTTTTACAGGAAAAAAAATCAGAATGTGTACTTCAACTCGATGCATGCTTTATGCGTGTGCTGGATTTGCTCTGCTCACTTTGGCAACATGTCAGCGACTTGGAGCTCATTATCTTACGTTGGGCTTGTACTGGTGGAGGCTCATTTAAATGCAGTTATTGCTCTGAGGAAAGTTGAGAGATCATTGGATAGTTACTGCTAAAGGGACAATCACCAACCAGCCACATGCCATGCATTTGATGCCCTAACTGGTGAGTCAGTGATGAGGGGCCCTGTAGCCCTGTGAGTCCTCTGTTAACCACTCAAGCTGGGTAACATGGGCTCACTCAGCTGCACCTTTTTTTTTTTTTTTCTAGGGGCTACCACTCCTCAAGGCTGAGGAAAACTGAGAATCAGTGCATCAAAGCCATAAAATCAGATTGACTTTTTTGTGTGGCCTGTTTTGCTTCTCATGTGTCCTACATTTCTGCTAATATAAAGCTGGAAGCCAGATGCAAAATGGGATGCTATTTTTGCTGCTCCCCTGGGATAGTAATAATAGTAATGGCAATAACAATTCTATAGAGTAAATGGCAAGAACTTTTGCCCTTGCTGTTGTGGGAGCAGGACTGAGCTGTGTGTTCCACAGTGAGCATCCATGTGGGATACTCTGTTCCTTTCTCAGCCCTTTCTGGGCACTTTTGTTTCCCCTCTAACGCCACACCAGCTGCTGATAGGATTTTATAAAACGTATAATTCTGTTAAAGTCTTCTCAGGAAGTCTTCTGAAGTGAATTTCTCTTTCTCTGAACAATCCCAGAGAAGCAAAATGAAGCCATGTGACGGGTGTAAGAGTCAGTAGGGTTGGGAACAAGACTATGTAGAGCTCAAATTTAACCCTAGATATATGTCAAGATCCCAATAGTAAGGTTCTTAGAAATGCCTCTGCCCAAATTAAGGTACAAGCGAGACCAAATGCCAGTGACAATAATATGGGTTTTATTTGATAGTAAATATGTGTGAGAGAGAAAGAATGAAATAGAAAAGAGGTGGGAGAGACAGAAAGAGAGTGACAGGGACATCATAAGAAAAATATCACCACTCCGTGGATCCCAACATTGCTCCTTTGATCCACTCCAGCTGGTCTTCTTGGTGGTGAAGGTCCCCCCAAAAAGCACAGAATCTATGAACTATTTCAGTCTCTGACAATATGAAATACCAGAATGTCAAAAGTGTCACTGGAAGATGTAGAGTGAAGTGCCTGCAAAGGTGAATTAGTCTAAATAATTTTGGCACAATAATAATTCCATTTAATGTATTTCTTCTAAACATATGTAATTCAATACACATTTTTATGGTCAAAAATACAACCTTTATATAATTAATGTAAGTATAGTCATATGAGGCTCTTTCTATGAAGCAAAACAACCTGAGTTAAAAGCATTGTTCTTAAATATGCTATTTCTAGAGCTGACCACAATTTTATAAGTGGAAATTTGGAAGTTTATGCTTCATGGAAACACAGAGTGAGCTCCCATGAGTAGGATGCAAGATAGCTGAAGGCACCTTAACTTCAGATTAAACTGAATCTTGTCCACAAACAAAAGCACTTATATTATATTCTTCTCTTGACAAAGATCACGTTTTTCTCCTGGAAATTACAGCAATTGTGTTATTAAAGTTGCAATAACCTTCCAAGCAACTCCTACCAAATCGGTCTCAAAGCTATTTTATCTAAAGTTATATAAAGTAACCATTGCATGGATATGAGATTCCCAATAACAAGGATGTAGAAGATTACCCTTTTGTTATAACTGGGGGAGGTGTGGGGTATGGGATAGGATAGAGCAGGGTGGGTCTGACCCAGAATTGTCTAGAATCTCTTGACAAAAAGAGATATATGATTTTGAAGTAATCTGAACTTACATCCAGGTGCTTTTGGTAGGAGGTCTCCTGCAGATTTTTCTGATTTTCGTGCTTCAGCCTAAAAATTTTGAAGGCCAAATTGCTTTCCTCTTTTAGTGCTGGTACACCTGTGGAGCTACCTTCAGATGGGTTCTCTGTCTCCAGTAGTGGCTCAATGAACCCACCAGAGCCGAATACAGATCACAGCAGTAATAGGAATATTTCTATTTGAGAGGATGGTATCGAAGGAGGTCAGTGAAGAAAACAATCCCTATAAGTAGACGTAAATAAAGGTTTGTTTTTATCTGTATATTGTTTAATAGGTGGAAAGATCTTTTAATACCATATAAAAAACTTGTGCAGAGCTTCTAAAATAAGTCACTGTGGGCTATACATCAAGGAGTGATCTGTGGACACTGCAAATGACCCAAGAAGTTTGCAATAGGTTGCAGTAGACACACAGGCTGTATCCTGTTTCCTGCTTTCTTTCTCTTCTACCAATAGCATGATTTTGCTCTAAGTTGGCTGTGCTGTCACATCCATGATATCCTGTGTATAGCCACAGCCCACCTGCCTCTCTTCCTCCATCCTTTAGCCACTATTACAAGGGAAAGATGACCATTTTACATTGTTATCTCTCCTTTTTTTTTGCCAGTTTGCTCTAAGGACAGGATGGGGATAGAAGAGGAAGTCTGAATTCATTTACTTACCTTTCCTCAGTCACAACAAGCACTGCATGCTGTCCTGTCTCCCAGTCAATGTTTCTCTTATGGCACAGCAACTTGTGTGAGCAAAACTCTTTGTGAGTTGCTTTTGAGATGAGTTTTGAAGGGAAGAATGTGCAATTTTAGGCATTTCTAGAAGGAAATGATCATCAGACAGGATTTTCTTCTGTGGACAATAAAGTAAACTCTTTCTTTGCCCATGTGATTGATTCAAGGTGGCCTGTCTGGGCAAACACTGAAGGGGGAGCAATTAGAAATAGTTGTTAGAGTGTGTGTAAGTTTACATGTTGAAAATGCAAATCTGAACGTAAGCTTGGAAATACAGCTTTCACAGGCAGAATGATGAGAAGCTTTTTGGAGAACAACATTGAAAAATATTGAGTCTTCAAGTACATGCTTCAGCATCTTCCTTATGTCTGTCCTGCCATGCTAGCTTCATGCAATGTTATGTTCTTCCAGAGGAAAACAAGAGTGGTACAGCTGGGCCCAATTATGTTAACTATGGGGTGACTATACATATAAATGCTGCCCATTTCCATTTAGTTAAATGAGTTATTTTAAAAGCAAACAAACAAAAAGGACCATGGTGTCTGTACTCGGCTTCACCATTTGTTTCTCTTCATTCACATCAGTGGAGCTCGGTTCATATGATCCACCCCAATCAGAGGCCAGTAATATTTGATCAGAGAAGAGAGCTTTGCAGAAATAAAAGGCACAACAGAAAAGACTGGGCTGGATAAAGGAATAAAATATTCCTCTTGGAACTAAGTTACTTTAAAAAATTATTTTATTTATTTATTTATTTAAATTTAGAAAAAAAATGTGGACAGCTGTACTAAGAAGAATGCCTTTTTTCTCTCAGATAAGGGTAACAGAAAATGATCCAACATTTTGGACCTGAGTGACCTTTATCAAAGTCAAAGGCTTCTGGCTACAGTGAGTTGTCAAGGCAAAACCTGTATGCTCTGTACTGTCCTTGATAAAGGTCACGTGAGACTAAATGTCAAACCATTTTCATCTCTTTACCTTAAATAAAAACACTATTTTATCTACTAAGCTGTCTCAATTCATTTAGTGTTTTAAGGAATTATTTGGGTCCAGCATGCCCAGGGGAGTTTTTTGTTAGTTTATAACAAATGAGATGCTGAATTTGGAGCAGGCAGCACCCTGGAGCACCTGCTTTGTGCATTAAAGAGTAAATTCAGGCTGGTTGTCCGCCCCTGTTCAGGACTCACCTTGCTCTTTTAGAAGTCAGGTGAGAACAAAGAAGAAAGCTTCAGGAGAAAGTCAGGCACTCATGAACCACAGGGAGTAGCATGGCAGTAATATACAGCCAGCCTTTTTTGTGCTGTTGCCTATAAATAGTTTTCACCAGAGGCCAGTTTTCTCTCATATATGATTCTCCTCCTGTGCAGGTACAATTCCTCTTGCCAGGTGTGGCCTCCTCTATCAGTTGCCCTCACTGGTTTCTCAGGAACTTAACTACAGGCTTCTTTGCACCTGAGGAACAGACTGTCCTCAATTTTCCAGCCACTGTTTATCCATAGCTGGGTTGGAGATGTCAGGGGTCAGTGAACATGTTTGTAGCTTCTTCTTTGGGGATAATATTTTTCTAAAGAATTTCTGGTTGTTCAAGTAGAATCAATGTGCACTGCTTAGAATTTTCAGTGGCTCTAGACAGGGCAGCTCAGTACCTGAGCAGGGAATACAAGGGAGCTGGAGAGGCACTTTTCTCTCAAGGGCAGGTAGTCACAGAATCACAGAATGTTCTGAGTTAGAAGGGACCCAGAAGGATCATAGAGAAGATGATATCCATAGCTGGCAAGCTAGGCTGTAACAGGTCATGACTGGCCCCATTTGACTCTAACCATTGTTTCCTTGGACTGTCACTCCTTACCTGGGAGAAGGGGCTGACCCTCACCTTTTGGGTAGTTGTAGAGAGCTGTGAGGTCCCCTGTGTCTCATTTTCTCCAGGCTAAACACTCCCAGGTCCCTCAGCCACTCAGAATTGTGCTCCAGACCCTTCTCCAGGTCCACTGTCCTTCCTGGACATGGTCCCTTACCTCAGGCCAGCAGTGATGTGCACTGCAGGGTCCACAGTGCTTGACTGTTGGCTTGAACCCCAAAGTAACACATTCTTTAAGCTGAAAGAGGGCAGGTTTATATCAAATATTAGGAAGAAATTCTTCTCTGTGAGGGTGGTGAAGTACTGGAACAGCTTGTCCACAGAAATTGTGGTTGTCCCATCCCTGGATGTGTTCAAGGCTGGGTTGGATGGGGCTCTGAGCAATATGATCTAGTGGAAGGTGCACCTGCTCCTGGCAGGGGGTTGGAACCTGAACAATTCCATGATTCTAGGATAAAGATGAGGAGGTAACCTCTGAAACTGCCAAGATCTGGGTGTTTCCTGGGGTTAACTGTGGAGATGGAACTTGTTAGCAGGAGTGTTGTAGCAGTTGGAGATTTTATAATTATGAAAAGCTAAGAAAAGTATTTGGGGTAGTTCTCTGATGAGTGGGTCCCTGGACCACAACAGGACCCTGAGAAGCACCTGAAAAACCTGAGGCCATGGTTTCCTGCACCAGATAAAATATTCAGCTTCAGATGAATGGTAGGGCAGGAAAACTTCAACTGCAGAAGGAGCAGGAAAGGATAAGTTCTTGCCTAGTTCTTCCTGGTAAACTTCCTGCAGCATTTTTTCCCCACATTTGTCAGTGTGGGGAAAAAGGCTTTGCTTTCTCTGGCCAGGCAAGTTCCTGGTTACAGTCTTATTTATGCAAAAGGAAGATTAGTTTTTCCGGATGGCCTCTCCAGTCAGCCTTTCCTCCCTTTTCCTCTTTTCCCACTGATTACCTGACTAACTTTGTCCTCAGTTCTTTTCAGGCTTGATTGAGGATATAAGGTTAATGTGGTAATTATTTTGATCAAATTAGCATACTTAATCTGGATTTGCAAAATGCCAGAGTGTCTGTCTTATGCACTTCATTTTGTCCAAGCCTGAATTTATGCTCATTTGCCATTTGACCTTAGGAATGTACCTGGCAGTTCTCTTATTCTGATATGTGAAGTGAATCCTCAGTTAAAATATTTACATATTTTTACACATTTTTATATATATAATTGTGGAATATCCATGAATAAAATCTCTAGGTGGGAGTAAACTGTTCCTGAAAGGAACACAGCAAGGTATTCCAGGAAAATCAGAACAAATTTTCAGTGTTGTTAGGAACTTGCTTTGAGAAATCACTTATTCTCTTAATCATGATTCACATAGTTTTCCATTTTGATTGCAATCTCTGTCTTTCAATGGTTCTTGATTTCTGCTGAAATCAAAAATTAAAATTAGTACCTACATGATAATTCCATTATAAAATACTTAATGCTGAAGCCAGAATTATCAAAGTTAGTTGTCAGTAGTCTAATTCAGTTCTGATTGAATCAATGCTACTGGCTGGTTTTAGCTCTAGTCAGGTTAGCATTGGACTAGTGCAAGCTGCATTTAAAAATACTGTCCTGGAAGATCAGTTGTACTAGTTTGAAAGCAAACCACTGAGAAACTTCAAGTCAGAGTACAATTTAATAGGAAAATTAAAATAAATACATTAGTACAAAAACACTGACAGAGTCAGGATACAATCTGACACCCTGACAGTCACGGTGGTGGTAGCAGTCCAATTAAATGGTGGCTGCAGTTCTCTTGGAGTGATAGATGGGGTTCTGTTGAAGCAGTGATCCTGTAGAGGGATCTGATCTTCCTCTGGGAATCCAGTGGAAAAAAGGCTGCTAGTGGTGTTCTAAACCTCAGATTATATCCAGGTAGGAATGCTTGGCTCCTCCCCCTGGGTGGAGCATCTCACAATGGGATGATGGAATTTTATCAGCCATGCAGTCAGACTTTGGTGGCCAATTAACAGAAGATATCCCCAGAGTTACCAGAGATGAGTCATGGAAGAGATAAAGAACACTGCCCCACCTGAACAGGTTTTAACAGCTTATGGAGATAGTGATAAAATACTTTTGGTTACATCTTACATGGTAACCTAAGACAACAGTATATAGATTTATTCTAGAGAATAAATATAATTCCTACTTAAAAAAATAAAAAGGTAGGATTGCAGTGCAAGGTGCAAGTCACTCAAGTCCATCTCTTCTGTTGCTAATTAACACAAAAACAGCTCACAGTACATTCATCATATTTAGTTTGCATTCACCTACATTTGGAATAATGGCATATAGAATTGTTGAAAGTCACATATCTGATAAATCTCATGGCTGTACAAAAGTAGAAGAAATAAAGTTTACAGGAACCTGTAGTAGCATGGTCTAGTATGTTGAGACAAGACAAATAAAAAGACAAATAAATGCAGTGCTATTTAAACAATATTTATGCTTTCAGAATATTTTGCTGGTTTTTTTGGAGGAACTACTGATCTGTCTACATCTAGTTTGGTTATATCAGCTAAGATAGGAAGTCTGGACTCATTTGTACTATCTAAGGAGCTTGCACAAGCTAGGTGATGGGAGGCTTTTTTGCTATGAAAAATAGCATACTATACAAGCTTCCTTTTCCCTCTTGGGACTAGATGTGACCTCCTCCTTTCACTCTCCATTAAAGACAGCCTGTCTGAGGAAAGCAGTGAGCCTGGAAAGTTTCTGGGGTAGGAATCTTGTTTGGGTAATGGGGAGATTGTCTAACCCCGAGGCATGGGCTAGCTGAACCACAGTGAAAACACGTGTTGGGCTTGGTGAATATAAAAGGGGATTTTTGTTACATAAAACAGGTCCAGGGCAGTGCTTTGCATGATGTCAAAGGAAGTTACGATATGACAAGTAACTTGCTCAAAAAAAAAAGGAGAAAAGGTTATACAAAAGACCTTTGTGCATCTCCCAGGGCAGCACTGTGTCAGGATGCTTCTACAACTGAAAGTCCTTCTGTAATAACCCAAAAGAAAGAACATTGATTCTCCTTTAACTATGTGGCTGCAAATGATTTTAAGGCAGTTAAAAATTGCCCAAGATTTTACCATTTGATTGCACTAGTTCTGGCTGGTTGTCTAAAGTTCACAGGAGTGTCTCAAATACAAATGTTTCATAATCTCCTGGATTGTCTGTTCCGTCTCTCAACAATAAAGCAACAATTACAGAATTGCAAATAAAACGATCAAATTTCACTCCATCTTTCCTGCTTTGGAAATAGATCACTACTGTAGAGACATATTTTCAGTTTACTTCTTGCAAATATGATATCAAAGATAGCTTCTTCACTGTCATGATGAAGCATATTCACAGAAAAATTACATTAAATAACAATAAGAAAGATAATTTTTCCAGGTGTGTGGTCTGCATTTTAAGGCAAAGTGTCCAAATTAGTTGCATTTCTGGCATCTAAGGATAAGTTTTTTGGAAGATCTAAGTGATGAACAGCTTGGTTTTTACCAGAGACAGTAAGTTTTTGTTATTGATAAGTGAGCATAATCAAGTAGTGCTAAATGCTTTTGGAAATTCAGCCTATCCTGTGGTACAGTCTAGTGTGACTTAAATTATATATTAATTTACTGTGTCCTACTTTCACCATGAGCTTAGTGACTGTTTATTCATACCTATGCAAGTTTAAGTGTTTTTATTTTCATAAGTATCAACAAAACCTTTAAAACTGTCTCTTACTGTCTTTGTCTCACTCAAAAAATAAGACTTTTTCTCCTGAATCACTTGGGTATTTGTTGAAACAGCATTTCCCTCCACTCACTTATCCCTATTTAAAGAATGCAATCTTTTTGCAGAATCCATTTTGGATCAAACTATTCCCGTTTTTCAGAAATGGTTCTATTTTGAGCCTCAGCTCTTCACATAAATAAAATTAAATGACAAAATACTTCAAATGTAAAACATCTGACAGGACAAGCCATATTCTTACTGTCTTGAAGTATAACAGAATGGTTCATTAGAATCTGGAACCTCAGTCACAAATTAATATCTGAAGGTAATGCCTTATTCAGCAAGACTTTAACTTTGTCTGGCTGGTGTTTTTGTGCTGCAGTCCAAAGTGCACTCAGCCCCCTGGAGAGGCTCCTGAATCCATCAACAGGGTTTGGATAATGACCAAAGAACAATGTGTGGTTAGGTAGGACAGTCTGCCAGAGTGGAACAAGGCTGGAGTCTCCATAACAGGATGAATTGGCAGTCAAGTCTATAAAGAATTCTTTAATAATATTACTTTTGGCTGAGTATCTGTGACCTCCCATTTTTTTTTTTCCTTTTCTATAGTACTAATTTTGGCAGAGGTCAGTAAATTCTTGGTTTAAACAAATTTTCTTAAAGTGTCACATTTAAAAAAGTTTTGAAAGAATGAGCTACCCCAAAAAGGGTTTAGATCCTTCATTTTTTCTTCAGACACACATTCAAACTCTGAGAAAATTAGATATGCATGGAGGAAGAAAGTAAATATTAATGTCAATAACATGGAAAAGTATTTTCAGGTAACATATGATCCTGCTCTAAAGGATATACTCTAAAAGATCATATCAGATCTAAATCTGATATGATTTCTGTCTTAAAGGTCATTTATTTCAATGCAATTTAATTTATTTCTCTTCATCTATTAAAAATATTTTGAAAGGCATATTCAACAAGAAGATTAAAGTTTCAGATTTTGTAATTTAAAACAACCCCTGTTGGTAAAATACCTACAGCTGTAATAGCATATAAAAAAAGAGAAAAATTATTTTTTAAATGCAGTTTCATATATAGGGAAAGGTGGTAGTTTACAGCAAAAAAGATTGGTGAAAGAATAGATCATATTCAATTTTACTGATCTGTGGTGTGTAGAAAACTTTCACTCGTGTGTAACCCAGTGGAATATGATAGATAAAGAAATGAAGACTTCACCAAAAATAGTGGTTTTTTTTTTCTATTGAAAACCATTTAAAAAAAAAATCTTGAAATGTTTAGAGTATAATTTGTCTAGGGATCAGCACATAGGTGGACTCTACATCTGGGCTCAGATTCAGTATTTTTAAGCATTAATTACACACATCAATACCTTATTCTTCGGTTTGTTAATGTCACTCACATAGTAATACCTAACATGGCCTTAAGTGCTTGGCTATTACAAGGTAAAAACATTCATCCACATTTAATGCTTTTGGGAAGTCTCTCTCCTTTTCTAAACTTCACAGGATCTTTAGACTTCAAAGATTAGGACTCTTATGAGGCGGTTCTCATTAATGACTAGTCAAATGCCTGTTCCTGAATGTGTTATCTGCTGTTGTAGTACTGTTGGTGTTTTCAGACAGTATCTGAACTGGAAAAATGTACTAAAAATAATCTGACATTAAAAAACTCATTATTAACTGCTCACTTTTAATATTGAGCTGTGGGATAGACATTGATTTTTATAAAAATGTACTGGTTATTTAAATGTATGGTCCATTTATGACTAGACCTGGAAATATAATGGGCTTTAAAAATGTATTATTCTGCCATACATTTCAAATGGAGCGTCCCATTTTAAATAGTCCCTAAAGAGCCACTCATTTTTATGTGTGCAAGAAAGTAATTAAAATTCAAGGCAATAGATAAATAAGATTTAATGTGTTTGCATCAGATTTAAATTGTCTAGAATGCTAAGAACCACAAAACTGTATCCTAGAAGTGTCAATTCAACAAATTAATTTTTTCTGAGCTACAGGTGCATGTGAAAATATCTCTTAAGATTACCGGCAATGCAAAAAATTTTGTTTGGTTTCTTAAAAACTGGGACTCTTATCACCCTGTGGAGATATAAACTTCATAAATATTATTTTTCTTAGGCACTCTAATAAACTGGCTAAGACCTTCTCTTTTCTTGCTGTGTGTCTAGTATTATCCATTTGTTGCTTCACAGCTTAGCAATAATTGCATTCAAGGGTGTCCAAATATTGCTCCACAGAATCAAAATTGCCTGATAAACGTAGCTTTGTGATTTATTTGGATGATTTTCCTAATAAAAGGGGAAATATAAATGCTTTAGTTTGTTTTATAGCCTTACATTAGAACTAATAATTACTAAATCAGGGGTAAAATAGGCATTAGTAGGTGCTTGTAAGCAAAAACTATGTGTTTGTCTAGTGTAGCAGTATGAACTATAAAATTTAATTAGAAATTCATTTGGAGAAGTAATTCTATGTTTCTGTATTTGCGAGGTAATTTGTCCTAAGAATTGTCTTCTCTGTTGATATAGGGATGATGCTATCAGAACAGGATATCACACTGTTCTGCTCTGAGATAATATTTTTTCCCTAATGTTACTTGCATTAGTGGCCAGTAAATAGCAATTTTGTTCTTGTACTATTAGAATGCCATGTGATAAATACATTTTTATGATGTTACCTGCACAGGGAACTTCCTGAAGACAAATAGTTATTGCTGAGCCTAGTACCCATGAATAAGAAAGATAAGATTTTTTTATTTAGATTTCATTAGATTCACCACCCAAACTATGCTAAAGCTCTGATCTTTGTTGGATGGGAAGACACTTATTGATAATAATCTCTTGTTTCAGTGGCTTCTTCAGAGTGCCCCATCCCTGGAAGTGTTCAAAGGCAGGTTGGGAGGTGCTTTGAGCAACCTGCTTTACTGAAAGTGTTCCTGCATGGGGGTTGGAATTAGATGGTCACTGAGGTCCCTTCCAGCCCAAACCATTCTGCAATTGCATGATTTGTCACAAGAAACATAAAACATTACAATAAAACAGCAATATTTCTTGCATGACGTAGACGTTCCTGATTTTTGTTAAAATGTCTTTCTTGGGTCATTGAACTACATTTCACTCTATATCTTCCCTGGATTAATGGCTTGTTAATAGACATCTGTGTACTTCTGTTAATCCTCAGTGAAAAATTCACTGTATAAATGGAGAACAGTTACTAGTCCCTAGCTGCATGACCTTATGGTGTTTTCTACAGCATTTTATCCATTTTTTTAATAACTTCACATCTCAAAATGATCCTTTTGCCTTGCTCCTTCTTGAATTTACAGTGCAGCTTGTATTTGCATCAGCAGGAAATCTACCAACATACTTTACTTTTTCTGTCAAGATGCTTAATGATTGTTCACAAGAGTGATCCTTGAAGAGCCACATCAGAAATGCCCCCTAGCCCCAGTTAGTAACACAACTTTTACCTCCACTTCACCCAGATCCTTACCCATCTTACAATTTTCTTACCTGTTCTGCATGTTCTCTATGTTTCCTAAATTAATATTTTCCTATGTGCCAAAGTGCTTAATTCTGTATGGAGATCCAATTTTCCCCATTTTTTTTTTTCCCAAATCTCTTCCCTTTTTCTAGAGAATAGCTTTTACAAAAACTTAGCCTGGCCAGACATTTTATTCTACACCCACATTTGTTCATTGTCAGAATATTTGCATGTTTTTTGTAGTTCCATAATAAAATCATATTGGGGTGAATCCACCAAGAAGAGTCTATTGAAGTTCTGGCCAGAACGCTAGGACAACTATTCCTGAAAACTGTGCTGAAGGATTTAATTCTCTCCAGAGTTATGTGCTGAATATAGATTACTTTCAGGATGAAAAGAAACTTGTATGGCATGGGCTGCAATTTAAAATCTGTGTTTTAGTATCTTGCAGAGATGGGAAAGAATGCTCCCAAACATGTTAGCTACTACCCCATGAAGACAGCAAAATCCAGAGCGTGTCCTTTCCTTCTCAATTTTTCTTTCTGTGAAGAGTTTCTGGAGTGTAAGGAATTTGGCATTGTGGAAGGTCATTGAGAAAGTTATCATCACACCCTTCAGGGTAACTCAAATCATTTCCTCTCTTCACAGTCCCTCTCTGATCTACTACAGCTTCCTCAAAATCTGTATAAAAACTGTACCTCATCTGAAAGCGTTGCCCTGGGCATTGAGAAAAATACTGCAGGAGGGGCAAGGAAAAGAAGGGCCTTCCTTTCATAAATCCATGTTGGCTGGGCTTGATCCCATGGTTGTCCTGTATGTGCTGTCTAATGGCACTCAGGATGATCTCTTCCATAACCTTGCCCAGAACCAAGGTTAGGCTGACAAGCCCATTATTCCTTGGATCATCCTTCCTGACCCTTCTTGCACATGGACATTACATTTGCTGATTTCCAGCCAGCTGGAACTTCTCCAGTTAACCAGGACAGCAAGTTCTTTTGCCAGTTCCCTCATTATTTTGGGGTGGATCCCATCAGGGTCTGTAGACTTGTGGGTATTTAATTGGCACAGCAGGTTCCTAACCCCTTTTGCTTGAGCAGATTTGTTGGACTGGAGGACCTCATGAGGTCCTATCCAACTTCAGTGATTCTGTGACACATTATTGGTAACCAGTAAACATGACCCTCTTTTGCAGGACAAGGACCTCATAACCCCTTTATCTGGCCAACATCTAAGCTCTTATACCAGTGCGTGTTGATTTCCAAAACCCAAACCCAAATCTGAGCTCAGTATTTTAGTCAGTTCCTGCTGTATAGTTGGTACTTTTAAAATATTGCCATGTCTGATATTCCACAAGATCAGACAATAATATACTATTTCATGAGCCACCAAAGTAGGTATGGACTTGAAAAAGACCAAACTTGGATGTGTGGGTTAGCAGATCCAAGGGCTGCTCTGCTCTTGGCTTGCTTAGGGATGTGCTGTCACTGAAAGCCTGGAAAGGTCATTCATTTTCCCTGAGGAAACTAAAAGTAGAAAAGAATACCCCTGATTTGAGGCCTGCTGAAGCTGTGCCTAGTAAACATCACGGTTTTGTGTTTCTCAGTGCTGGACCAGGGGGTTAGAAACAGTTTGTTTGGTTTGCAGGAATAGTGAGTGATGGATGAGGAAAAAATAAAAAGGTGTCTAATATTTGTCAATAATTTGGGAAAAAAACTCCAAATAAAAATAAAACAGAAAAACAACCCACAGCCCTCCCCAGAACAAAACTTTCTTACCTAGGTTTTGTTTGGTTTTTTTTTTGCTTTCATTGTTTATGTTTCAATGCTCTGCTGAGAGCACTTTATTCAGAATCATGCTGTTAGAACATCAGTATTTCTTTTTCTACTTAGCCTATAACTCCTTTTGCTCCAGCTACTTATTTTCTCCATGGTATTAGCTGTCTTTTGGCAGACAAGTGCTATGTGTTGAATACTATCTGTCTCAGCCTTACTCAGAAAAAGTGGAACTTGATCTGAAGAGCGAAGAGGGTTTTGAAATCAAGCCCTCTGGACTCAATCTCTTAAGGGATTTTGAATCAGTGGAAGTTTCTGAAATGAAACTTCCACTGATTTCAACAGGAGTTTTCATTTCATATGTGCCTTATGCAATTCAAATGTGGCAAATTAACTGGAGCTATACTATTATCTGACATTACAGGAAGCACTCAATTATAATATATTCCTTTACACAAATTTATCAAATGTTTAATTTTGTTAAAGAAGCAAGAGGATTATTTGGCTTTTTGATATACAATTAAAATTCCTGGAGTGATTCCTGCATTTCTAAATCACCTTCCAAGGAGAGACAGAAATATGTTGTAGTGGGAAAGAGTGCAGCAGGTAAAGCTTCAACTTGATGTGCAATTTCAGTTCCAGTTGCCCTGAGGACTCTAAGGGTTAACACAATTTGGAGAAACCATGTAAATGGATGTGTTATATATATATATTCACGTTTGGGACACAGAGTCTACTGTATGGTTCAAGGAAATCAATTCACAGCTTTCAATAAAGTGTCAATGGACTTAACAGGACCATGAGTAAATTATTGCATATAAGGGGTCTTCCTCTCTGTGTTGCAGTTAATTGCTTACCAGGGCCTCTGCTAGTGCTGGCATTAAGCTTCATTAATGCACATGGTTCAAGCATTGTACATTTGCAGCAGATAAAAGTTTTTGGAGTTTTTTAATTTTCTGGCAAGAGGCTTTCTAATTTAGGGCATGAGAAAGTGATGACCACATAGATTGCAAGCTGAAAACTCGTCTCTTTTTCCTTTGGCAGAACTGTAGCACAATTCTATGAACTACCTCAGTGTAAACACAAGTAGAAACCAGGGCACTTCTCAAATAACATGCCTCAGCTCAGCTTTTCTCAAATTTCCCTGTGCCCAGGCTGTACTTTGACAGATAACTAACTGTGACAAGCACACTCCTGCCACGTGGAAGTGCAGGTCTGAGAGTTTGTGAAGGTTTGTGCTTCACAGTCTACATGTTCAAGTCGCTAGAGGAGGAGAAGTGACTTTTGTTACAGTTTCAGTTTTCCTTGCATTAATCCTTATGGGCTGGCAATGCTTACATCATGTTGTGCTGAGAAACATCTCTCACCACCTGCCTGCAGCTCACAAGCTGCTCCACACTTCCCATTTCATTTTCCCACTTCTCCCAGAGTTTGGCTTGTTCAGTGACTAAGTGTACTTTGACAGTAAGGTAGAGTTTGCACTAATTCTCCTCTGGAGGGGTTTGAGGCTACAACAGGATAGGGTGAAAGCTGCTAGACAGACAGACAATCAAGATAAGAGTTGGCTTTTGAGAAAAAGCAAAGTGTGTAAGAGCAAAACCACAAGTAGGTACTCAAGGTGCCCTACTGTCTATATCCCTTAGTGAAATGGTGCAGGGTTTATCTCAACTTCCAGAAAAACATCTGACATCTGATCATAATCTGCATAAATTTACACAGGGTTTCTCACATGATTTCTGAGCAAGTGACCTCCAGAATCAGGGAGCAGAATGAAATTGGTGTCCTGTTAATGAGCAAGCTGAGAAAAGCAGATATATCAGCACAGTAACATGGCTTTTCTGGCCCCTGGTATCACGGCTCCAACTTTTCTACCTATGATATACATCTTCCTCCTTAGGCTAGAGCTGAGTCACCATAGTGATGTATAGGAAACCTTGCCTGGCTGTGATAGATTCACAGAAAAACACATATTTTGTCTTTGCTCTAGGTCAATACATTTCCATAAGCAGGTTAAGCAGGCATCTGGCATCCACACAAGTCCTGTTCTTTGAAACTGGACCATTGTCAGCCGACAAACTTAAGTGCCAGGGGACGTTGGTTTGATTCTAAATTATCTGTTTAATTAATAATTTAACTGCTAACAGACACAAATATCAGGACTTGAAATACTTTACGGATCAGGTTTTTTCGTTATCACTGGCGTAGGAATAATCTATTCTGTTTGCAGCTCTTCTGAGACTTCTCCACAGGAAATTTTTGCGTCAGGTTTCTTTGAGGAAGCCTTGTTAACAGACCTAACTAAGAATGCATTTCTCTTCACAATGTTTCAAGTCTCTGAAAAGGCCTTTCAGACTCTCAAGAGCTGTTTCAATTGTAAGTCTGTATATGCTTCTCTTCAATGAGGAATTCACATTTCAAACATATTTCTGAGAGGAAATAGGGTCTGTCTTATCCCAGGAGGTCAATGGACAGAAGTATCTATCTCAACCAAATTGCTTCTAAAGCTCACTTGATGACAGAGAAGGAATGCCTTTCTATTGAAAGGCTTTGAATATCTTCACAACTGTCTCTTCAGTAACCAGTCAGAACTGATGACTCTTTGAGACATCTGACATCCTGGGAAAATGTCAGTATCTGAAATAAAATATGGTACTTAGCCCTCAGCCCTATTCCTTCAGAAGAAGAACGCTGTATTTCCATTTCTTTGGCATGGAGGAATTTGACATTTGCTATATGTGTCTGAAGACCCTTTTGCTCACTTGTATATGAATGTCTAAGGAGTGCACAAACTCAAGAATGGCCCAGCATGGAAAAGAATTCAGGACAGAAGTTTTCAGGATTGATTTCGGTCTTCCTTAATGCAATTCCCAATTATACATATTTCATTTGCTGCTGATAATCAAGGAAAAGCAAGAAACAAAGAAAAGGAAAGAAGTTTCAGAAAGGAACTGTTTTACAAAGACAGGACAACACCTCCCCATGGCTGGACACCTCATGTAATGAACCTTACCTACTTTCAAGTATATTTTCATACCTATATTTGAGGTAGAGGAATTTGGTTTAGTAGTTTTCTTGTCAGGTACTTTTATAACTTCTTTTGTGCTCTCAGAGGCTTTGACTTCCTTAAACTTGAAAGACTTCCCATTTATTTTTACACTTTTATTTCTTTTTTTTTCTCTTATGCCTTATGCATCTCTTCTTCCCCCCCGCCCTTTTTCTTCTCAACTTTAGCTGCAATTCTGATTCCTTTCTTTCTTTTCCTTCTCTGTTCTTAATTGCTGCTTTTGTAAAGCTGAAGTAAAAAAGGGGCTTAAATATTCTCTCCACAGCAATAGCAGACAGCAACTGCAAAATCTCTGAACACCTACCAAGGGCTCATGGAGAGAAGTTTGGCGGTTTTTTTCCCCTTTACTTTACTTTTAACTGTTCCTTAAACAATCTGAAAGTGCATAATTTGTTCCTGGGCAAAATGTCTTGAACTGAATTTGGTCAGTGCTGTTAGAAGGCACTGCTAGGACTATGTAATGCAATAACACATAAAGAATTAGTGAATCTCAATGTATACCGTTGGAAAAAAAGGTCAATTTTATGAATATTATAAGTTTATTTATAAAACTTCTGTAGTTCTAAAGGGTTTTAACTATATATCCTATCTTTTAAGTGCTTAAAGTAATATGTCAGTAGTAGCAGAGAGCTAACAGGTGCTAATATTAATATTTTAAGGCTGTCTTGGCTGGATTTTTTTAAATTAGAAGTAGAAAATAGGTAAATTTACATTACACTGATCCTGTAGGATGATCAATACTTTCTGCCACTGAGGTCTCAGATTTCCAAGGCAGGCATTCCTGTTCTTGCAGGACTGACCACTAAATGAGCACTTCTCCAGGCTAGTTCAGTTTAACTTGGACTCTCATGAGAAGTAACATGCTTAGCTTGAGGAGAAAATAAGAGAAATGAGCTTGTTTAAATAAATTTTGCTATTTCACAGCAACTTTATCCCTTTCATGTTCCTCCTCCTTCCACTCCTTTACATGCTGTCTGCACATATATTGGCACATTTAGGCTGAGAAGAAACTTTCAGGCATGTTGGGAAGAATCTCTAAGTTCAAATGCATCTGTTCTGTCTTTTCCAGGGCACATTTTCTCCAGCTGATTGTTCCATTTCATTTGGAGTCACGATGCCAAACTCCCAACATTCCTGACATGGGATGGAGCAGTTTCATGGGGAACCTAGGGGAATGGCAAAATTCTGTGGAGGAATAATTAGAACCTTATGGAATGATAAAAACCTCAGTCATCTGTACCCTGACTACACAGCATTGCTATGCTGTCTATCCAGAGATGATAAAAAGAGCTATTCAGAAAGAAGGGGAAAAGATGAAGCTGCACATTTTTACTCCACATCTTCATGTCATGATCTCGATTCAGCAGTGCAATAATTCAGCAATAAGTTGAGAATTATGACAGGTTTTCTGGAACAGATTAAAACCTGGAAAACCAACAGATGCTACCATGTTAAAATTTCAGGACACAAGGCATATCAGGAATTAGTGGAAAGAAAAAGGCACCTTTATCTGTTGATGAAATTTTAACCTGCAAATTAAGTGTGAAATAAGATAACTAAATTATGTGTCTTCACTATGAAGCATGGGACATTAGCATTTGGAAGCCTGTTAAATTTTTGATGGAAGTTTGGTCAGTGGTGGGTTATCTGAGCCCCTAAAAATGAATGGATAAAGTTGAATATGAGCAGAGACAAGCAGAGGAAAAGAGAAAGGCACCAGGAAGTTCAGATAAATTTGGATAATCTTTTTAAAAGCATCAGAATTATGAAGCCTTGTCTGAATCAAGTTGTTAGTTTGTCTATCTTTTCACTTATTACTTTACTCCTTGATTTGGGAGTTATTCCTACATATAGCTTCTACGCTAGCACATATCAGTATTTATTCTTTTGCTTCAAACAATGTAGGAATTATTTGACATCCTTTCCATGTGTTCCTCATTAGTATCTTGAAAGCTGAGGGATTGACCTCCCAGCATTTCCTGCTCAGAAAGCCTCCAGTTCTAAATGTTTAGGCAATATCTAAAAATAACTGTTTATAAACACATTTTTAGAATCCAACTGCATATTCAGAGCCAAGCTGGATGTGAAGGATATTTAGAGTTGCCCATGTAGCCAGATCTGGAATATAATTTGTTTATTACAGTTGTTTATTAAGAAAGACCCATATAAAAAAAGGGAATGGCAAGTTTGATAAGGTTTTGTTTAGTCAAAGATCTAAATAAATTCCTGGAAGTTTTCTCTTGGTCTCAGTTACTTTTTTGGTGCCTTTTGATCATGTACAGATGTCACGTGTGCGACTTGTTAAGAGATCCAAGAGCAAACCTTCTGCAGACTTCCAGGCCACTTCCACACCTTCCTACAGCCCAGGTTATCCAAGCAATAGGTAATAAATCAAACACCTCAAGACCTTCTGCCACCATTTTGTAGAATGGGACTACATCCTTAGGACCAGTGTCTGAAGCTCATCTGGGAACAGAGGAGTAGGTGAGACCTGTGTGCTGTCATTGCTCTGAAGATTAATAAATTCAGGTTAAGTTTGCTTGATACTTTGGCCTACTTTGAATCACAGGGCTACTATGCTTTAAAATCCACCATCTAGCTTGAGTTGCCAACCTCCATGTAGTTTTCAATACCACCAAGAAGGAAAGGAAAGATAGTGCTTTTTAAAATAAGATATTTCAATTGAGACAGAAAAAAAGTGATAGTTAAAATAAGTTGTTGAAATTTGAAATCTGTTGCATGTGCATTAAAGACAAATTTTCTGAATGTCAGTTTTGGGATCCTGTATTTGGCATCTTCTACCCATACAGAAACTGGACTACAAAGATTTTGTATACTACACTCTTGGTATTATGTTGTTTCTTTGTTTAATAACAAAGTCACTGCAGTATAAATAGTCACTTTGGTATAAATACTAAGTCACTTGTTGGTGGGCTTACTGGGAATCAGACTTGCTTTTTCAGAGAAGACAAGATTTTTATTTTCCTTTCATGTGGAACACATCAGTAGACCTACATTGTTAGAGCTTTTCCTCCATAAAGAAAAATTTGAATCTCGTTAGAACAGGGGAAAAAAATTAAACAACCAGACTTTCTATTATCCTAATCTTTATGATTTGTAATATTACAACATCATCACAACAACTACAGGAAAAACCTAGCTACACTATGAAGAAAAATGTCAGTATACTTTGCTTTGAAGGATCATTCTGTGTCTTTTCTCCAGGAATGGCTCTTTCTCATTCAAGACAACTCTATCTGGCCAATAAGAACCTTCACATTGTCATAAGGAACTGCCTTGACTTACCTGCTCCTCTTTACTTTTGGGTTGTAAAATGTGCTGTCACTTTTCTCAGTTTTTCTGCTTTATCTCAGTGGTTGCACCCTAACAACTTATTCTTTCCATCAGTTTAAAGAACTGCTGTGCTGTTTTATCAGATAAGTTACAAAGCTGCACAATACCTAATTTTATGTTTGGGGTTTTTTAGAAATCCCAATTAATTTTATAAATTAGATGATCTGAAATATCTTCACCTGCAGGATTTTATTTCTATCTTATGTGGACTCAACAGACAGTTGTTACCAAGGCTTCCAGCATAAGTTATTTTATACATCTTGGCAAAAACATAGCTGAGCATCAATGGGATATTAACATTGCAGTTTGCCAAGAGTGGCAGATCGGATTCAAATCTGGCAAAGAGGACTGACAATAATGGCCTCTTAAAGAAAGGTGATAGATTTTTTATGCTGTGTTTCATGTGCAGTCTAAAAGCATGCTGGAAGGCCTAGCCAAAGCTCTAAAGAGGAAAATACATCTTATGGCAATACTCAGCTAACAAAAAGGCAGGGAGGGAGAGAGATGCATACAAACCTCAGGGTATTGCTTTAGTCCAGATTCATGGGTTGAGATAATAATTAGGAAGGATTTTTGCTTCTCTTTTGGCTCACAAGTGGCTTGCATCCACATTGTGGGGCTGGGCAATGTATACATGCCTGCTGAATAAATTCTGTGAATAATTTGCAGCGCCTTGCTTGTTCACAAGCATCTCACCAGTGATGAGGGTTTGCTGTGCAAACCATTCCCTGTGGAGGTGCAGGTCATAGAACATGTCTGCTCCATTGCTGGAGCAGAGAGAAGGTTTGGAAGGTTTGGAAACCATTTTTTTTTTTTTTTTCCATTAGAAGACACTTGTATTTCCCTACAGAACATGGTTTTGCTGATGTTTTTTCTGATCAGTTTCAACGCTAAATCTCTGAAAAAATAATTAGCTAAAGGAAAATGCAAACCATATGTCTGTACCTTTCTCCATAAAATGACATCTATGTACAAATATCCAGGAAGTCTTGTGGATCATTGGGGTCCTATTTAGACTAAATTAAACATGTTTTGGATCTCACCACTCTTGGAAAGCAGTGTACTTGTCTAATCCACTAGTCCAGACTATTAATGGAAAATGTTTTTTTCCAACGTACATGCCAAAACCCACACTTAGTGGAGTTGTGGAGAGGAAACTCGAGAGTGGGTGATGCATGCTATTTCCTATCTCGAGTCTGCCTGTCTGCTGTTGCACGTCCAATAAATCTGAGCAGCAGAACTCTAGTGCTGTAATAAACTCCTTAGATTGGTTTTACAGCGGGATGAGGTAACTTGAGCAGGACCTTTGCAGTTCAAAAAGAAGTAAATGCATCTTCTTGGTAATGGGAATCAGTTTCCTGGCTCCAAGTGGGAGGCACTGAGAGCCTGGGACAGAGGCATTTCACTTCAGTGCTTCCTGGGGCTGATGCAATTTGCAACCTCCCCTTTTAAACCCACTGCCAACTTCTTGCCCCGTTTCAGCTTTTCAAACCCCAAATGGGTGAATTTCCCTGAGAAATGTGGACGGGGGTTTGCACATCATTAGCCAGGCTGCCGTGGTCGGTGTAATTTTCAGCGTCATTCAACACACACTCACTGATGAGTGAATTTGCATAAAAATTTCTAACGGCTGGCTTTGATCAAAGCCCATCAGCCTGTGGGCAAGATGCTGAAAAAATATGACTGGAGCAGATGAGATGCAAGCCAGGATGTGGTGGATATTAACAGCCATATGTTGAGGAGGTGTCAGCTATGTGATGACCTCTGTAAGGAAAAAACAAGGTAGGTCCCTGGAAATGTGGGTTGGTGCTAAGGAGGGCACTAAACCTTCCTTGTGCTTCCTCCTCACTGTGTTCCTATTGACTGGAATTTCCTAGTCTGGTTCCTTGGGAAACAATGTCCACGGGTGAGAGCTGGTGGCCTTGCAGGCTGCTCACCACGGTGGCCTTGGGCTACCAAGAGAAGCTACAAACCCTTTCTTCCCTGGGCACAGCTGAGCTCCTGTTGGTTGCATTGCTGTTCCCAGCAAGAGCCTTGCCCAAGGCAAAGGTGTCAGCCTGGAAAACAGGTACCTCAGCCTAGCAGGGAGGAGTTGAAGAGAGCATGGCTCAGAGAGCATGGATGACAGTGGGCAGTGGGTACTGGACTGCAGCCAACTGAATTTTAAAGCATTAAGGAAGAACAAATCAGATTTTCAGATACGCTTGTATTTAGCAAGGTGGAAAGAGCCATGTCTGTCATTTATGGAAATAGCAGTACTGGGGCATTTTTAAAGCAATTTTGTATTGAAGTGGTTATTACAATACCTGGTCCTTTCAAAAGTGTGTTTTGTGAGCATTTTTTAGATCACATAATAGGGAATAAGGAAAATATTTGAAAGAAGAAACACATTTTTCTTGCAATGTTTTCTCTTTATTGAAGCTACCCCATTTTCAAATGACTACGAACAAAACAAGACATGGAAAAATGAAAGGAATTACACAGCCAGCTTTGCTTGGGAAGAGGATCATCTGTTCACAAGGCAAGACAAATCCCTGGATGCAATAGTTTTCCATGTGAATGAAAATCTGGTGCAGGCAAAGCTGTTTAAATTTATTAACATCTGAGAACTATGTTGATATGTTTTTAAGTAGCTTATTCCATATAAATTGAGGGATTTTTTCCTAACTCAGAAATATCTGGGAATGAACCAACAAAAATGTTCTCACATCTGTCTGGACTTGTTGATGACGGTTTCCCAATGTCATAGAGACACAAGACCTCTTTGCAGTCCTGTTAAGCTTCTGCTTTCTTGTTCCAAGTTTAAACTGAGTTCAAACAAGTGACTGAAATGTTTCCAGCTGGTAGAGAGGAAGCTCCAACAGCTAACCTGTGATGGGCTCAGTGTGCCATTCCCCTTTGAGCTGCAGGAGGAAGAACTGACAATATCTTTTTCAGGTTATGTTTATTGAAAGGCAAGTACTTGGGGAGCTCCACAGTGTGGGGAAGAGAGTTCAGACAGGGCACTGAGAGCACCAGCTTTGAGATTTATTGCATATGAGGCCCCTAAGGAAAAGGTGATGGTGAGTTATGGTGAGGGAAGAGTTTTATCCTTTGTAACTGACAAATAACTCTTCTTTATCCTTTGCAAGAGAGACTGGATTCATTATTTTGTCAAGATTTTTCCTCATTAATGTAGGAGTTGCTTAGGAGAAAATTCTTTACAAAAGGTTTTTTCCATGCATCTGAAACGATGAAGAGCAATACGTTCCAGGAAAAAATAAATCCCTGAGATGTAGACAGGAGCTTTATCTTTGTCTATTTATAACATAGCATTCAGTGCAATGGCACAAGAAGCAACTTTTGGTTTTGCAAAAAGATTTGAGTTCATCATTGGGGTTAAAAACATCAAGGGCCCAGGCTGCTGCAGATCCCAGATGAGGTAGTTGTGAAAACCATAAGCTAACTTGCAGAGAGCTGCTTTGCAGTTTATTATATGTAGACATTGGCAGGTTTCAGGGACCCTAAAGTATTTATTTATACATAGGATTCACACCTAACAAAAATCCAGATATTTCAAGGTTATAGGTCTGCTGTTATAGATTTGGCAGGACAAGGACCATGGTGATGCACTCTTTTCACTTCCCTCTTCCCATCCTCCTTACATGACATTTCTCTTTTCTCTTTTTCTCCCTGTCCTGTGCTCCAGGGTTGTGATGTAGGAGGAAATGATTTTCAATGATATTGAGTAAAATCAGAGGGATTTTATTGAGTAAAAGCCGTGGGAGCCATTCTTTACTTATGCAAAGCCACACAGTGCTTACCAGGGTTATTTCCAAGTCTGTAATGGCAGTAAACCCAAGTGATTTGAGTGTAGGTGTCTGTGAGATTTGGACCTGCACAACAGGCCAGGTCACGAGCTAAATGAATTTTGCAGATTAAACTGGTATGTGCTCTTGAGTTAAATGATATGTAACGGGAGTTAGGTGGGCATTTTGGAGCTCTCAGGAGCAGCAGCTTGCCTGGAAAATGAATGCCTTTCTGTGTGCTGTTTTAAGAGGCTGCTGGAGAATGAGGGTTGCCATGGCAATACAGAAAAATTTTGAACAAGTTAATACTTCATGCATGGCTGAATAGAGCGGGCCGAGTAGCAGAATCTGCAATCATCATCTTTAGCACAAATAGGTTCATTGGAAATGCATTTATTAAATGTTTTCCTATGTCACACTGGATGCTCTGCAGAACCTCAAAGTGCTGTGCAGTGTAACAGATGATTTGGAGCAGCAGCACTCAGGGGCAGGCACATTTAAGTGGAGTGATGACAGCTGAGCACCACAACACAAGATGACTCAAACCTTGGTGAAGGACCAAGCGTGACAGTAAGAAAACTGCCAAGTGATGTTGTGTCCATTTGAAAGAGATAAGGGCCTTGATTTTGACAGTCCCTTCTACAGTCAGGCTCCACTGTAAACTGAATATCATAGAAGGCTGAAAAAAAACATCTTTTGAGGAAATTTGTCGCTTTCCCCTAATGCACCAACTATATGATTCTCATTTTTTGATTTTTTTTTTCCTTGATTCATCCTCTACCAGTCTTCTGCCACTGTTAACAAGATTGAGTGCCTTCAGAAGCTATAAAACAGCAGGGAGGTGGTTCTTCCTTCTCTGGCACACCTGTCCAGGAATTAACTCACTGGGCTAACTGTGTAGTTGATAAGTTTATGAACTCTTCTGTGTTTTCTGTGTTTTAGGGGTGTTGCTTTGGTGTCTGTTCTCATTATCTAGCTGCTTAAAATCCAGTCTCTTTTACAGCTCATTTTTATATTGACTACCTTGAGCAGTTTTGTACTATCATCAAGCTTTTTCTTCCCATTATCTGAATTTTCTGACAGTTTATGACTCTGTTGAACACTCTGGGTCTCAGAACAGGTCCATGTAGGACTTGTGACAGAAAAAACATTTCATCACTTCTGAAAAATGAACATTTAACCTGTTCCCTATCTTTTAATAACCATTAATTCACAAGAAAATGCTTTTATTTTTCCTTTCACATGGAGTAACATGAATGTGGGATCTTGTCTAGAGGGTTTGAAAGACAAAACTTTCAAAAATTTCTCTCAGTACCAAATCCAGCATTGCTTCACAGGGAACCTGGACGTTTTCTATACCATACTTTTCCAGCTTGGGGAAATAAAGCTGCTTTGTTGCTGAAAATAATATTTTCCTGCTGTGATTAAGAACAGTCACAGGTAGTCTATATCCAGATTTCTCCTACAAGCACATCCAAAACAGTCTCAGTACTTAGGTCCAGCTTTTCTTGGTGCCATGTTCAGCTGTGGAGACATTATTCCAGGCACAGCAGACATAGGAAGCTCAAAAGCCTCACAACAAACACATTGTTCTGAAGTAAGTTTGTTATGAAACCACACTGCTATCAATGCTGGTAGAGGCTATTTTCTTTTTTTTTTTTTTCTGAATACTGTGCAAAGTAATGAATCCAGCTATGGACTTGCAAAGTTCCATTATACAGTCACCCAAGGGGCTTCTCCTTGTCCTTGCTGTGCATACAGAAATGTGCAGTCTAGCAAGTAACTTGTATGTGACTGCGTATTTTATTTTTTCTCTAAACACTGTGCTGTCAAAACCTATCTGTCCTGTCACATAGAGGACCTGTGTGTCAAGATAAGCTAAATGCCATTGAATAGGTTAATGATGCCTAAAAATGCCATCCTTTTTGAGCTTCCATCTTTTTTTTTTTTTTTTTTTTAATTGATTGCTTTTGGTAGTGCATGATGTCTTAGAGGTGCTGACCACAACTTTAACAACTTTAAGCACAGGCAGGCTCATGGTCAGCTGTATGTTTTCGTTATCTGTGGTAGCTGTGTTCATTTTTAAGCTGACATGCTCATACATCTGGGTCTGATGGTTGTTTTCAAGAGAAACTCAGCTGATCTTATAAACCATAGCTTTTGCAAAATCATCCATAAACTGTGGTATTCTTTTCTGTATCAATAATCACAATAGATTTGTATTCTTTTGGGTGTTATCTCTGTTTAATGTCACTGTCTTTGAAGGATTTCTAGCTTTTTAATTGTGATTTTCCTTTGAGATAGTTTCATGACTGACACATTACAGAAGTTGCACTTTTCTGTACGAGCATCTCTGTCTTGATGATCCCCTGAATAGTGGTAACACAGAGAGTGAGGAGGAAGGAAACAAGCTGTCAGAAGATGTGAAACTTTATATCCCTCAGTTCCCTGTCCTTTTTATATCTTTGGATTGTCAGGAGAGAGGTACTACAAAATTACTACAATGATTATACAGAGATAAAAGAGATGGGTGAAGGAGGAAATACACATCTGTCTCCACTGCTGATTTGAACCTACAGTCTCAAGGTGATTAGCTCTTGCTCCTCATCTTTAGCATTCAGATTCTCTTTCAGCTGTATTTTCTCAAATAATTAAAGAGTGCTTCCAGACCTTCTGATTTTCAGGGATTTAGTGTAATTGGTGATATTGTCTCAGAAGATTAGGCAGCCAAAGTGCTTTGACTTTTGAAAAGTTAGAAATTCTTATTGTTATACACTCACTACAGTATTACCAGGCTCCTCTTTTTTTTTTTTTGCCTTCCCACCAATACACCAAGGTACATGTCAACAGTAAATAACAATATTTTCAGGTCTGACTAGCTTGCCTTGGTTCTGCTCCTATTTGTGCTTTCTCCCATGGGAATGCTGAGAAATGTTGAAAAACCAAGTGTTAATAATCCTATAGCCAGTTCCCACAAATCCCCCCTTCTCTGCTACATCCCCACAAGGGTAGCTTGGGGACTAACCAGAGAGCAGCTGAGCTTTGCAAGATGCAGGAGATGTGCTCAGAAATTTAGTGCCATACCCCCCGGAGTGCAACAGCAGAGCACAGGACCACGGTGAGGGCTTTGGAAAGTGTCTGTGAACGTCTCCTGCTAAACCAACCCAGATCCCTGGGCCCCAGGGGCAATTATCCCAGTTTATGCTGTAGTCCGACCATGTCACACATCCCATTTGATAAAGGACCACGTTCAGCTCCTAAGTGATATCAGAGTAAGAGCAGCCTTATGAGCTCAGCCTGCTTGCTTTTGCCCAAATCTGGAAGAATGGCAGCATACGGATGAATGATGAAGCACTATTTTAGGGAAAAGTGACAATATCATTGTATCATTTCTAGTGCATGCATTCTATATGAAAATTGTTATAAAATAAGGTAGCTAGGAACACTTTTTTCTTATGTAATTTCTTATAAATATCCTATTTCTGAACACCAAATGTTACTACTTTCAAAAATACCGCATCAGAAAGTTAACTGGGAATTAGAAATATTTTATAAATCTCTGGTTGTTGTACCCCCAGAATTAAGGGAAGTAATAGAATTTTTTCTCCTGATTTATGAATCTTCTTGTGAGAGATCAAATAGCAGAGTTCCCTTCTAATAACAAATTTGGCCATATTTCTAAGGAAATGGATGCCAGAAAAGCCTCACTAAGAATTCAAATATTCTCTCCCCCAAAGCCCTATCACAATGGACAAAAATAGAGAGAGAAACGAGGGAAGAAAGAAGTAACATGAATGTCTCCACCTGTCAGAGAGGGATTGGTCAAGGGCAGATATTTCTCATTTATTTATTTGGTTATTTAATCCAGCGAACACTAACACATACATTTGGCAGTGAAAATATTGTCTGTATTTTCTGGTTGCTTCTTGGGACAATATAGGTGACATTTTCTTTTCCTGCACACACATAAGAGCAGCATCCAGTTCAAGCTTCACACAGCATAGGCTGGTACAGAAAGAATATGGGTCAATAACCATTGTGTTTTGATCATCTCTAACGAAGCAATTATGAATTCACCAGAAAACAATACTTACAAGAATGTGGCACATGTTATAATACACATAAAGGAATTTATTTTCTCAGTCAAAATAAACAAATCATGTTAAGAATGTAAGCACTTTTTGATCTTTGAACTCCCACGTTGGGAATACTATTTCTCAGATGGTATTTTAACACCACGGCTTTGCTGTAGTGCAAAATGCTAACTTTGGGATAGATTTTCCCTTTTGTTATTATGTGGGTGTGAAAGTAAACTTCCTGAATTTCAGAAGGTTGAAGGAGTTACCCCACAGCTTATTTTCTCTCTTAAAATACTATCTCTGAGTAGCTGAATATCCTCATCTGTTTTCTGTTAGGCCCTCCAAGTTACTGAGGAAGGAGCCTTGGGAGCTGGTGTGGGTTGTGAACTACAGGAATTCATGAAGTTTCCCCATTATTTATATAATGAAAAAGCCAGGATCACTGAAATAAGCTAAAAAGGTTTGTCACTCAGACCACATGCTACTTGCTAGCAAATTGGCACTGAGCTCCAAAAGAAAAACTGTGATGAAGCAAAGCAGAATCATTTCTCCTTTTTAATGCTACCTGGAAAAAGCATATCTTATCCCATTTCCCTTTTCTTTCTTTTTTTCTGGTTCAATTTTCCATCTAAAGAATATGGCAATATATCTGAATTTCTTGTCATGCCCAGCTTACAGTTCTTGAAATTTATTTTCCATGTATTTGAAAACACATATCTGGCCAGAGGTTTCTAAAATAGCCTTCTGCCTTCCCACCATTATGCAAGTTGTTATACTACCCTTAGTACATTGGAGAAGCCATTGTGATAAATATATAATTTAGTAGTGATTTTTCTGAAAGGTTTTTCCTATGTGACCTTTTCCTAAACTCAGTTCCTCTTCTTTTCATCCCTTCTGAAAAACGAACATGAAGTGGTGAGAAAGAATTTGGTACGAAGTAGTTTAATAACATTATCATCCAGAGTACTGGCTATTTTTAAGGCCTGTTATTTCATATTTTGCTGTTCTCCATCACTTTCCTCTACAAGTCAGTTTTGGTTCTGTCTGAAAATCACACACTGGAAATGTTATCCATCTACAAAACAAAGAAGAGGAGCTATAGAAAACTTAACGAATCCACCTTGCTGTGTTTGCTATTAAGGCCTTTTTTTTGGGTCATGTGGAAAGCAAGGCATCTAAATTCATATTATGGAAAAATGGGATTTGTGTCCTTGTATGAATATTTACATCCCTACTTGCCTGAAGGAAATGAGCTGCATCATGGTACAGTTGTTCCCGGCCATGCCATGGGATCACTCCCTTTTTCCAAGAGGGTTGATAAGGCTCACAGCTCTGTCCTCACTGCCTCCCCTCCAAATAACAGCCTTGCTGCTCAGAAGATTTCCTTGCACAGAGATTTTTTAAAAACAAAACAAAAGCAGATGCTGAAGAGTTTGTATTTTCCATGCAGTATTGGTTTTGTTGAGCATCAGCACTAATGTCATATGCAATGGTGTATTTCCATTGCTGATTTGTCGACAGGGCGTGATTTTGGAATTTGCTGTTTTACACTGGGAATCTGTGTTTTTCAATAACCATTTTTTACTGCTTAGCTCCACCTAAGAGACTCTAGACAGACAGGTTGCTGTCTCTGGGACTCCTAGTGCCAGTTACACCCTAAGTTAATGCAGTTGCTTTTGGGGTTTGTTTTTCCAACAAAATGGTCTCTGAGGGTTTAGGATTAGTAAAGAAAATAGGAAGGGGGGAACAAGAGAAGACAAGGGTGGCAATGTGTTCTCTCTGGAGAATGTGTCAAGAGGCAGGACAGTTCTGCAGGTTTGGCATATTGAGGGCTTATATCATAGGAGAGCAGCTCTCCTTTATAAATTTCTGCCATGATAAGGAAAACACATATCCCGCTCCTCTATCCAAGGAATAACAGCCCACATTTGTTTTTCTTCCATAATTATCTTCCCAGATACACATTCTCTGGCTACATAATGACTTGAAATGTACCCCAACTAGTCTCCATATTTAAACATTTCAAACTCTTCGTATTTGAATTAAGAAAACAGTAAAAGAGATGGAAAAAAAAAATCTTATTTATGTGTTTAAAAGGAATGAAAACTAAAATAAATATGTTCAAACTCTTAAATACAGAAGCCAGAGCAGCCATTATTCCCCATTGCTAGGGTGGGTGATGCTTTTGAGACCAGGCTGTTTGAGAACCACCCTTGTGAAGACATTGGAAAGGAGGAGGAAGTGTTCTGGAGGCTCATTATCACAAGGCCAGCCCAATATGAGGCTTCTTTATTTCAATTCCCTTGCTTCTGTCAAGTCCATGTATTTTATTGTGATTACACTTTTAGAAAGGAAAATTTAAATTATGAGCCCACATACCTAGAACATCAGAAACACTCTGGAAGGCAACAAAAAAGAAACTACCACATATTCATCACTTCTGAGGCTCCCCACACCACCCTTCTCTAAGATGCCAATTTTTTTCCCCTCTTGGGTATGAATTTTTCAGCCATCTAACCTCTTCTACTCCCTAAGCCCTCTGATATTGAAGCAAGCCCACATGGTGCTTTTAAATCACAGGCAACTTGACTTGGGAGGCAGGAATACAGCTCAGGGCTGAGGGGTTGTTATGATATTGTCCTGTCAGGTTATACCACTAGTTCCTGCTTTAACTTGCCAAATCATTTGTAGAATAGTATTTTGTAATAATATAGAAGCCACAAAAGCATGCTGAGGTCGGATCCTCCAGTGAGAAAATTTCACAAGTAATTTGACTTCTTCTGCCCCAAAGTGTCTCTGAGGTAAATTGGGTTGCTATTCTCTTGGATTCACAGAGGTATGAGTCCTTTTTTTTTTTTTTTTCTTTTCTTTTTCTTCTCTCTCTGTTTTTTTTTTTTTTTTTTTCCTCCTCCTTAAGAGATCAGGCATTCAGAGGTAAATGCTCTCCTTCTGGTTCTGTGAAGAGCTTTTACATTTCAGTGGTCATACCATTGTAATGAGTGAAACCAAGAGACCATCTGGTCCCCTATTTGATCTCTGGTAATGGCCAGTACCAGATGCTTCGGAGGACGGAACCACAACCCACAGAGGAATAACTAGACAACAAGGGAAGGGGCTTTTTTAGCTCCTGTCAATTAGGGGCTCATTTATGCCATATAAATTAGAGCATTTTTCATTTCTCATCCTTTTTTTTTGTTACCCAATAATCTCAGTCTTTAAATTGTTCAGCGCTATTTCGGTCTTGGATTCTAGAAATATTGATGGTAGAAATATGTTTCTTATCGTGTGTTACTTTTTTCAAGGATTTATTTCATCTTTATATTTTACAATAGTCAAATATGTTTTATGATATAGAGGCAATAGCCATTGCAGATAAGTTACCAGAAATAAAATAAATTCATTATTTGTTCCAGTGACCATTCTGTACTTCAGCTTGGACTTTGTGTTTCACCCTAGTTCAGTAGGAATATAGTTTAGTACTGATTAGAGTAGAAACTGGAAAAAAAATCTTAATAAATACTAAATCTGAATTTACAAGAAGCTACTGTTTGAGTGAGCCCTGCTTTGATGCAGGCCTGACATAATACTGAACCCTAACTTATAATTTGGAATTATTGAGTCTAATTAGTACCTCAGGTCCCAAAGGCTTTGTTGATTTCATTTGTGTCTAACTGCATGTTTCTACAACCTTTGCCATAGCCAAGTGCCACCTTCATTAGTACCTCTTGGAGGTATTGCTGTACCAACTGCTTAGTAATAATTTCTAGTTTGCAGGCTTCTGTATTAAGCACAAACTGGGTTTATTTCAGGCTGCTATTTCCAACTAATGTGTTGCAATGTGTTGCTGTTGGCAAGGCAGTGGGGCGTTCTCAGTCAGCAATGGTTTGTATATTTCATGCAGTTTTTTATTTTTAGTTTTTAATCATATCCTTTGCTGTTCCCTTTCATGCCAGAATGGTGAACATTTTTATCTTGTCAGATGAAATTTGATGCACAGATTGTCTCAGATCTGAAAGACTGTACAAGAACTGAAGAGCTGAGTCTCTGTACTGCACCCAGGTGATGCAGAGTCAGAGCTGTGCAGCCCAACAAACCAAAGGGGTATGCCATGCCCTGTGACATCATGCCCAGCAACAAAAGCTGGAAAAAAGAAGGAAAGGGGATGTCTAGAGTTATGGAGTCTGTCTTCCCAAGTAATCTTTATGGGTAATGAACTTGGCTGAACACCTGCCTCCTGCTGGAAAGTACTGAATTAATTCCTTATTTTGCTTTGATTTTATGTATAGCTGTTGTTTTCTCTGCTGAACTGTCTTAATCTGAATGCAGGGGTTTTTTTCCCCTCTGCCTATCCCATTCCTCTCCCCCATCCCACCACAGGGGAGCAAGTGAGTGATTGTGTGGGGCTTAACTTCCTGCTGGTGTCACTCCCCAACCAACACTTAAAAACTCAAGCATCCTTCCCAAACAGATATTGACCACTTGGATTACCTTTTAAACACTACTCAGACTCCCAAATTCCAGAGGTCTTTCAGACCATTTCTCAGATGTTTAAATCTGCTTTTTTCCTACTTTTGCTGTGATTTATAATTTTCCCTTTTCATTTTGCTATTCGCAAAAAGATCTAACAGTGCAAAAGATGTTTTTGGGTTTTTGTTAAAGATTACCAGATAAAGAAAGGTTCACAAATCAGATCTGCTGTCTAGCCAGAAATGGATGGTGAAGAATTAATTAATATTGGGAAGACCACGCAGTAGAACATGATTTCACTTCAAAGTGCACAAAAACCCAGCACATTTATGACAGATTTACTTTGCAGCTACTTCAGGGAACACAGAATAAAGACCAATCCAATGCACAAATCAAGAAATAGTGCAAAAGGCATTGAAAGTTAGCTGCAACGTTGTGAGGTGTCGTTTTGTCCAGTCTGTAGGAAACTTTTTGATGTCAAACAGCTGTGAAGTCTCTGCTGTTCCATGGCAGAGTCACAATTGATTTGGCTTCATATAGAGCCACGTGTATACGTAGATGAAAAATTCATGCGCGCTCTAGAAAATCATCATCAGTCTTTTGGACAGGCTTAATGTGCAATCTGCTGCATTGGTAGGGATACAAATTTAGCAGGTTTGAGAGGCTTGTGGTGTACAAGTGTAGATGCAGATTGGTTCCTGGACAATTAAACATGCAAATGCTGCCTCAGCTCAATTGGATGGTGGTGTCTAGGTGCAGTTTGCCCAAGCCCTGCATAACATGGGCACTTCAGAGTATGTCATCTGTTAGTAGTCATCCAGGTTACACAGAAATGCTAAAGTTAGCTGTTTTCCTTTTACTAAAGACACTGGTGTTTTCAGCTCAGCTTGGTGAAAATGTATCAGCAATTTTTTACAAATTGCTGCAAGTAGTAGCGAGGAGGGGAAGAAATGAGTAAAAATATAATCTTTCCAGCAGGAATATTTACTATGGCATAAAAACAGCATTGATTCTCACTGTGGTTAACTTCAAGGAATCCTTTGACAGTAAAAAAAGCCAATGACAAATTGGCACAGGGAAGGGATGAATGAAAGGAATAGGTTTTCAATATACACATAACCTAAAGCATGGCCTCAAGTCACCAGATGGCTCAAGGGATTAGCAATGCTATAAGGTCTTTTCACCTTCTCCTGGCCCCTCCCCTTCAAGAAACAGGTTCAAATGTTCAAGTAAGCAGCATAAGCATCCAGACAGACACAAATTATCTTCATCTGCAACAGGAAGTGTAGTAAAATGGTCACTGCCTAGTAGTGTTAACTCTGTGAGAATAATTATATGCTGGGGATGTGTGAGTGTTTCTTTGTTTTCATTGGAGTTAAATTGAAATCTTCCCTTTGAAAGTTTTCACTTTATTTTCAGGCCCTTTCAAAAACATCATTATGTTTACAGTAATTCTGTAAATTTTGAAAAGAAGTACCATCCAGAGAAAAAAAAGCAGTGCCTTTTAAAACCTGTTACAAATCACACAATTGTTTGCTTCAATTAGGAAAGATCAGACGTGAACTATCAATCTGTGAACACACAGAAGGGATATGATTCTGATTCTTAATTTTCAGTATACAGAGTTCTGTCAGAGACTTTTTGATGAATTTTGCTTCCGGTCAAATTATTTTCTTAGGGGAGCACATGCACATACCATAAAAGTATGATCATGACTGTTAGTAAATGAAAATCCTCTAGGAAATCTTAGTAAACTACACACTACTTTAGACAGCTTTTTATTTAAGACATCATGTGAGAAATTGTGGGGTAAAAGCTGCTGAGGAGTTATCTTTTCCTCTATGTTTGTAGTGCTTGCTTAGTAGATAAATAAAGTACTTGTAATGAGGACAAGAGGCTATGTTTCAACAGCATGAAAATCAATAACCAAAAACATTGAGCATATTCTACATTTAAGTTAGCAGCAACGATTAAAGTGAAAAACAAAAAAGACCAAAACAAAACCAAACAACTAACAATGGAGAAAAAGGTAGGGCAAAAAGCCACTGAGGTTTGTGTATAAATCTAACCCTGGATATTGTACCATTTATTCTTGTGTGACACTCCTGTAATTTAAAAAATATGTGTCTAACTTGAATTTTAGACTGTTCATACTCTGCTAGCACTTAGCAACAGAATTATTTTCTTTTCTTCTATAGAAGTTACAGTTTACCTTCTACAAGACAAATGCAGAAGAAGAAGGAAAAAACCCTAGTTGAATTTAATGACCTGATTTTGTGCTGCAGATTTTATAAAACTCTACTTTTCTCCCTTTGCTCAGTTACTTGCCTTCTCGTGCCTATTTTTGCAGCTAGCTGCCTTACAGCGTATGATTTATACTTCAGATTCTAAAACGTTTATTTTCTTAAATGTTCACTCAAGTTCTTCGTGTTATATCACAGTTTATTTTGTAAATCTTGACCTTTCAACGTGATATATTGGCCCCACTGACATCACTGGCAAGGCTGGTTTGGACTTGAAAAGAGGGCAGGTTGCTCTCAAGGATGCTGTTTTGGTGAGGCTGCAATGCTCCTGGTGAGCTCCTATATTCAGATTAGATCCATATTGCCTAGGACTTCACTCTGTATGTAGTTTTTTCCTAGTCCATGCTAATGGTACCTCTTAGAGAACAGTACCTATTCATCAGCTGTGCTGTGATGTTTGGGTACACCAGTACATGTAAAGGACAGCGTTTGAGCTGCAGATCCTTCTTGCCTCTATTAAGTCACAACCTAATACATTCAATTTATGACTTAGTGCAATTCACTGCCCTCCTTCCTTTCCACCAAGGATGTAAGGGGTGTGTTTGCAGATTATGGGGCAGACAAACACTAATTTGAGATGGGCACAGACTGGCAAATCTCCAAAACTGTGGGAGGCTTTGACAGTCACTCCCTACTTTAACCACCGCACATATTCTCTAGAGTCAAGCTCCTTCTCTTTTCTTGTACTATTTTACCTTGTATTACATTGCATTATATTATCTTGTACGTGGAGAACAAGGAAGAGAACTTTTCTGTCTTTTGCTCCTTTATATTTAGGCTGTCCCATTTGTATTAAACAAAACCAGAGAAGACAAGAATGCTTAACTTGAACAACAGTCCCTGATTCTGCTAGGACCTTTCAGTAAATAATTGCTTTGTGTGTAAAGAAATCATTAGATTAAATGTCTTCATGGAAGAGAAGTTCAAAACAATGTGACAGCCATCACTGAGCAAGCTCAATACTGAATAAGCAAATTTTTTGCTCAGATTCCCTTTACTTATATGGTCTTGCCATTATCATGATAACTAATGAACCTAGAAGAAAAACACCAGGAAAATAAATAATGTAAGCTAATCTTGAATACAGTTTGGCTTCCGGAAGCAGGAATGTCAGACTGAACTGAACGTTCAACAAGGTCTGCACAGCAAATCACTAAGCACTCCCCACAAGTTCACAGCAATTCACCTGAGAATATTTATATCTCAATAATCCTCTTCTGAGACTCTTTTTCAAGTTTCTCACATTTTGCCTTTATCTCATTTTCTGCTATTTAATACTTTATAAGGAGCACACTATCTTGTTTTTTCTTTTAGAACTTTGTAATCTTCCTTGGAACTTGCTGGATTTTTTCTCTATTATATATCCACTGTATTGTGATACCATCATGCCACTCACAGCATGAATTTCAGCACACTCGCAAACTTAACAGTTTTACAGTGCAATTACTATGATGTATTTGGCAGGCACATGAGCCTGCACTTCTTATTTGGGCAAAACTTCTATAAGTTCTTGAGTTAATCAGCAGAGACAAATCATGCTGACATTGAATGCATAAAGTTTGCTTTGTGTTTATGTATTGCTTCATAAAACTTGATCCCATGCCAGTACACTGAGAGTGGTCAGCCTCAGGCTCCAGGAGCTTTTAGCATCTCCTGCTTTCCCTGGTTATCATGGGCTTCTTCTGGCCCTCTGAAATATATGGGTCATTTTATACCAGCTGAAGTTTCAATTCAAATAAAAAGGGGGGGGTTTGTCTGTTGGTCATCAATCATTTTAGCCTAGTATGTTTGTTTCTGTGAAGTATCTTCTGTACAAAGTGATGCTCAGTTTGAAAGTTGCAGAACCGGTATTTAAACAGAAATTTACTACAGTCACAGTATTTCTACATGAACTGTTTATTGAAGTGCAGAATCTATAGCTATGGACTCTAATTGTGGGCAACAAAATGCTTTTTGGTAAAATACACTTTTTAGTCCTTTTCTGAGTGCTCTCTGTATTGTTTAAAAACATTTGAGGCACAGAATTTGTTTTAGAGGAAAGACTCCTTAAAAATGTAAGTGAAAGACTGTAAAGTTTGCTCCCCCAAGTTCAGTGTCAGTATCCTCTGTCCTAGGCTTATTTTAAAAATGGGGAGTTTGGGACCATCTTACAGTTGTTCTCAGATTACAACAGAGTACAAACCAGACTCTGGAAATGTGCACATGTTATTGTTAGCCTGTGTCAGCTCTGCCAGCTCTGGCCTCATAAAACAAACTCCAAACTGCGGCTTTCCAGCAGAAAAGCTCTGGGAGCGCTGACTTCTGGGGGCCGTGCGAGATGGGACGGAGGTGGGAGGAACGCCCTTTTCAGAGGTGGGCACAGGCCATGTAAACAGATGTGGCTGGGCTGAATGGGGAGCTTGAATGGCCGTATTGTTCCCTGCCTTCCCCAGCTCCCTCCCTCCCTCCCTGGCTGCCAGCAGGGACCCGGCACAAGTCCCGCTCCCGAGATGAGAGCTTAAACTCTGCCTGCTGCAATTCCAGAAACCCGGAATGCGCTCAAGTTTTAAGTCTGTCTAATAGCACGCTCGCTCACCTCCCCGGAGTCATTCCAGAGCAGTTTATATTATTTTTTTTCCCCCCAATAACATGGCAGAATTAATTTTAAACAGACACTTTCAAGGGTTTTTTGGGTTTTTTTTTGTTGGTTTGGTTTTTTTTTTTGGTGGGCTTTTTTTTTTCCAGTGGGACTTCTACATTTCATAATTCATCACAGTTTATTTTTGAAAGCTGTCTGTGACATGTGATGAACGTATAAGCAGTATCTTTAATATATACACACATATATAATGCTGTTCAATAGCTTTACATTAAGTGCATTCCAAGAAGGCAGACTCGGGAGATACTATAAACATATTTTGTGCAATTACACATGATAAAGTAAAATCTTCTAAACTCCTGAGCTGATTGTAGGGAGACAATTCAACAGTGTTGATAGAAGTTTATCTTTTAACCTCCGTGCCGTCGCTGATTTTCTACAGGCATGTTCATGGATTTATTTCATTGGGAGCTGTTATTGTGGAATACTTGTAAAGGTCACATACACGAGCGTTTGGAAGCTTGCCCAGGTTGCTTTAAGTAACCCCAGGGACAGAGAGCTGTGTGATTTCTGAGGCCTTTGTAGGGAAGAGGCAGAAATAGTAACTTAATTCTAGTTTAAGGGTTTAACTACTTTGTTTCATGGAGATAAAACAGCACAGTTGTCCCCAGTTATGTTCAGAAACTGAAGCTATTAATGAAATAAATGAAACTTATAAACTGAAGTTATTGGTGAAATATTTAAGTTCAGTAACTTGTTATTCATTAAATACACCCTGTTGCTTTCTGCTGCACAGGAGTGGTGGCTTTTCCTTCCCCCATGCAGTGATAAAAGTTTGTAATTCGTGTATTTCAGATTTGTAAATTCTATCATTGTGCCAGCTGTGTGCGTGAAGGTCATGAATGCATTTTATAGGCATTTCTGTGAAATGAAGCATGCCAAACATCACCAGAACAGAAAATGAGAAAGTGAAACAGAAGAAAGAGGGCAAAGGAATATGTGTTTTGTAAGTGCCAGTTTGCATTCTTTTATAGTCAAAAATTAGACGTAATTCCTCTGTAACAGCTCACAGTCATAAGTCCAGTTAATTTTCTCACCCCAGAGTAATTTTTTTTGTAACAGCAGCGGCTTGAGGAAGCAAACTGAACCCAACAGCAGGCTTTAAACAGTATTTCAGGGTCAACCCTGCCAGCGTTCAATTTGCAGTTCTGCTGTAAATCTGCCACCATAGGCAATGTACAGGAGTGTGCTCAATCCCTTTTTTGGCGGTGATAGGAATAGCTTGTTTATTTTTTGGCACACTATTAAAGTCCAGTTCGTTGTGGCTATTTTTTTTTTCTCTCAGTACTATGATTTTGCCTCAGAAATAGTGATAGGGAGTAAATAAGGTGGCCTGATTTAATTTCTTGTTCTGCCACACACCCTGACTCTGTGTCTCGTGTCACTAACAGATCTAATAGGATTTTGGCATGGGACCAAAGAAGGGGAGGGAGGAAGGGATGAGCTGCAGAGAGAGCTGGTGCCTTTCTCAACCCAAAAGCGATGTCAGGCCTATCAGCCTTCTCTTTAGTCCTCCCTGACAGAGCTGCAGGCATTTCTCTATACATGAGTGTGTCTCATGCATTCATGAGGCTTTTTGACACCACAGCCTCTTTTGTTATGAGATAGATCACAGCTCTGCCCTTCTCCCAGCTACCATATGGTGCAGAGGGAAGGGGCTTTCAAAGGCAGAGCAGGACCGAGGGGCTGAGGCAGGGAGAAGAAAGCGATCGAACAGCGGCAGATGAGATTGATTTATTTTCACAGTGAAGGAGGCAAGCCACTATGACTGGTGGGGAGAGCGGAGGGGGGGTGTGCCTTGGAATAGAAAACTGTCTCCAGAGCAGGCGAACAGGCTGGCGGGATGATAGCCATGTTGTGCTTTTTCTCTAGGCACAGAGCTTGAAAATAAGCATACGTGGTTTTATCTTAATAACGCCAGCTGAGAAAAGCTGAGAAAGGCTTACAGCCACTTATAGCCCCAGCACAGGATCTCAGCTGCCTCAGCCCAGCTTGGATTTTACATTTCTCTGAGACCAAAATCTCTCTGCCCTACCACGTGTGCATAACTGTCAGGCTTTAGTGTGACAATGTTAGAAGATTCCAAAAAAATATCTTGTCTTCACCGTGGTGTTTGGAGAAGGACTGTTTAAAGGAAAATGTCAGATGATAAATTCTTCTCTCTGTTCAGTGAGTGCAAATGCACTAAAATCAACTGAGTTTTTCAGACTTACAAGTCATTACCTTGTTTTACCAAGGTGACTTACTCAATTAAAAAAGAATTATTAACTGACTCAAACTTACTATGTGCTATTTTCCCTGTCTTTTACTTTATTCAGCTTCAAAAGGAAGTGTGTTTCACACCAGCCTGCAGCCACTTTGACTTCCATATTTGGTGACCAAACATTTCAACTTAAAAAAGAAAAACAAAAATTATATTTGTGTGTCGTAATCAAAAGAATTTCTTGTTGAGATTTCTTAAATTGTGTGGCAAATTGGACTTTGATCTTGATGTCAGTATAGATCAGAAAAATACATGTAAGGACATAGTACTCCAAATTTATTGGTTGGAATTGCAGTTTTTATTCCCAGAAGAATTATTAAATATATGTAATTATTTTTATGTCCCTGTGGGACTCAACTAAATTATGCAGAATACACAGGAAGGGAATCAACTATATTACTTAGAAATTTTGAAATGTTTTGTTCTAAATACATTTAAGGTAATTTTGTGTGTCCTGAACTGTTTCAAGAGAGTTATGGAAATTGTAATTCAAGGGACATGTGTGAGGACTGGGAGATCAAAGATAGAGACCATTTCCACAGGAAGGAAGGATGGATAGAAGAGGCAATGAGAGGGATGTGTACAAGTTTAAAAAATTCTGCTTGGCACAGTAGCTAGGGAACCATTATTCACTATTTTGCAACTAAATGACTGGAAGACATCCAACACCAATTTAAAATAAAAGTTTTGAAATGAATCAAGTAAAGTCTTTCATCTCACTGTACATGATTAAATTGAAGTTTTCATTGCTACTGTAAATTCTGAAGGCCAGAAGTATAGATGGGTTTAAACAAATTCATTTGAAGAAGAATAAAGTTGATATTACAGTACCTTAGATACAAACTGTAGCTTGGGAAGTCCTAGAAATGGTGCATTTTGGGGAACTGGGACGACATGTCAGAAGAAGCTTCTAATTTTCTTGTATTGTTTTGCCTTTTCTACTGACCACTTCAAATGACCAAAGGTATATCAAGCAAACTTTTTATCTGCCCCAGTACAATTTTTCTTTTGTTCTTATAAAATATTTATCAATTCCGGTAAGCTGGGCTCTCTCATTACTCCATTTATCCAGTTGGGTACCATTCAGAGGTTTAATTCTGTGGTTCACCTTTGAGGTTTAACTGGAGGGAAGATATTGAAGCCTTTGGGAGATATATCAGACAAGGAAAGTTGTCTCAAAGGGGAGTACTCCAGTGCACATCCCCTGAGACAATAAGGGAAGCTCAAGTGGTTCCTGAAAGTGACTCTAAACAAAAGACTTTTCTAAAAAACTAACTGCTTGACTTGGATTTGACATAAGATTATGCTTAAAACGGACAAATTTGTTTTTAATAAAAAAAAATTAAATGACAGCTTTTGTTACAGATAAATATCTTAATATAAAGATTGGTGTTTCCATTTCCCAAATTAAGGTCATGTATTGCCTGTTGCAGATGGCAACAGAGCTGTTGGGACAGATCACACAGGTCCACTGAAACACTGAAATACTTGGGGTAGAGAAGCAGGATTGCCCTTTCACACTATTCCTTGGTCAGAGGATGTGGAGAAATGCCAGTCTGAATTCCATTGGCTTGGATTCAGCAAAGCCTGTTAGCAAGAGTCAGCAAAGCTTGTTTTAAGTTAATGATGGTGCTACAAACAGCCCTCATGGAAAACATGTGCAAGGGATCACATTCCCCTTTTATGCACATGCCAGCCCTTGAGAAAAGTAGAATAGGATGAATAAAACCACTTCACCAAGATTATTTCTGAGAGTTTTTAAATGAGTCATCCAAGTTTCATGTCTTTCATAATTTAAATTATCTATATAATTGTGCTTTTCCTTCTGCAAATAAAAACATATGCAAATGAATGAAGGAAAGGAAAATAATATTTTTGTGAGCAAGTGGCAGTCACAAAAGAACTATTGTGTTACTCGTTATTGCAATTTTTTTCTGTCAAGTGAAAAGACACTGCCATTGCTAATCATCTTAAAAAATACTGCTACTTCTTGAAAAATGAAAAGCAACATTTGCTAAATTCTAAGACTGCATGGTAAATCAGTGTTAGTCACAAGCATATTTATTCAGCATTCATCTTCTGTAGCTAATTTTACAGTAGAAAGAGAAAGAAAATTTTATACAAAAGAGGAGGTAAGTAATTTTTTCCTTCTGTTATTACTATTATTGTCATTGTTTTGATTAATATTTTCACTTAGGAAATGAAGAAATGCTCTGCTGGGTGAGACTGGTGGCCTAGTTTCCAGGAGTGCTATAGGGCATGACACGTAAGCCTTTGTACTCCCAGAAGTCCAGTCCCCTCGGCCCCTGGACATCCAGAATTGTGGTACTCTCTGGTTCAGGACTAGGCAGGCATGTACCCTTTTTAAATCTATTTGATGATCTTTTGACCATGAGTTTATCTAATCCTTAACCTGCTGATACCTCTAGACAGGAAATTGGAAATACCAATAACTAATGTGAAAGAGTACATTCTTACAATGTTTAAATCAATATTTTACAATGCAAAGGAAATTGTTTATTAAAACACACCTTTTAATATCTTTTATGGGATCAAAGAATTTGATAGCTCTTAGTTTCCACATAAGATTTAAACCAACTAGCATAATTTGTGATATTCAAATAGACAGATTAACAATTTAAGTCATAACATATATAGCTATGGGTTTAATTGTCTCAAGTATGCCAAGTACAATAAAACAAACTGAAAATGAAGTGTTCATCAGTTTAATTGAAAAGAGTTGAAGTACTTAGCACCTTGCTATATTCTAAGTAGGTTGCTTATGCACTCTCATATGGTCATGACACACAAGTGAAGTGAAATGTTCCTGACAAGGTCAAGCAAATGATTTAAGAGTTTGCTTTTCATAAGGACTCGGTCTCAGGTATAGATGAGAAGAATGAATACAAATTGCAATTCCTTTAGACAGATGTCTTTGTTCCTAAACCTAGTCTCTATGTATTACATTTGGTTTACCTGGTAAAACTTCCTTATTCTTATAGGCAGAGAAGGAGCTAGAACCTTGGTGTTTCAAGGGTAGGTAAAGCATGTTAATTCATGAAATGTTTCAGCAGCCTCACATTATTCCCAGTGAATCTGTATTGCAAAACAACAGCAATTGTATTGCATGGGGGTAGTTTTGCCCAGTTTTTTTAAAAAGAATGCTAAACCATCAAAGATACCTTGCTTCAGATACCACAGCTACAGAGAATGCTAAGGCCGTGTGATCTGGACTAATATTTATCCCTGCATAAGGATAAAACATCTATCTTGATTTTCACTGGATACAGAGTTTTAGAAAATCATTTGACTGGACATTAGACAAGAATTGCTCTACTCAGGCATCTCAGTGCGTGATCCTGAGTAGCACAGAAGTGTCAAACCACATTTGATTTCGGTTCCTGCTATTCATGCATGGTTTTGACAATGAAGGCATTATTATATCAGATTTATTCAAGTGCCATAATTAGGCATCTTGTCACTTTACCAAAATTATGTCTTGCCAACAACAGCAATGACAGCATGAAGGATGGGATATCTGTAGAAAGAGATGCATATTTTATATTTAAGCAGAATGTGATATACTGAGAGCCTGTAGTACATATTGTTTAGAGCTTTTTTGGAGAAGTTAACTGAGAGCACTCATTATATCTTGAGAGCCTTGCAGCCTCCAGGTAGGTCATTGCTACAGTTTGGAATGGGAATTGTTCTTGAGTCTTGCCTGGCATAAGAGGATTTTGGGAGAAAGGTTTCTCATTGATGATACTCAGAGGAAACAACTTCTCAGAAAGAAGTAGGCAGATTCTATTTTATCAGAGTGTTGGGGGGTTAGACTTGTTTTTTTTTTTTTTTTTTCACCTATAGAATTTTTTCCCAGGAGTTGCGGGGCAACTGATTGCTGGGTGCTTGTCGGTGCTCGGTAGAACAAAGCATGGAGGCTGGGTGGAGACTGGCACTTGGCTACACCCTTTGTCTCCAGGAGTTCCCCACCGAGGGGGGAGGGGGGAGGTGGAAGACGAGGGCTGGGGGGCAGCTTCACTTTTGGTGTGGTCTGCGTTGGGAGCAGACTGGGCTGCTGTTGCTGCGTGAGCTTCTCACTGGCACCACCGGGATCTGATCCTGAAGAGAGCTACCATCATCTGCTCGTGTGCCCAGGAAGATCCTGATTCCTCCTTTGCTGCCCTGCTGGAGCTGTCTCAGCCCTGTCCCACTGCCTCGGCGCTGTTTTAGAGCTGCTCTGCACCGCGGGCCCGCACTGCCCTCCCTGCCAGACATCCCTGCCCTCCAGTGACCACCGACGGAGCTCCGAACTTCATCCGATCCACCAGCCCGGGATCCCCCACCGTTCCAGCTTGGTACCTTTTTTTTGGAGTCCCCAGAGACCAGACTGCCCCGGGTTTTGTGGGACCAAGCTCCGTCAAGGTCCCTGGTTCTGTTTTCGCTATTAATTGCTGTAGTTGTTGTTGTTTGTTTGCCTTGTTATACCTATTAGTAAAGAACTGTTATTCCTATCCCCATATCTCTGCCTGAGAGCCGTTTTAATTTTCTAAATTATAATAATTTGAGGGAAGGGGATTTGAGTTATCCATCCCAAGAGAGGCCCTGCCCTCTTTAGCAGATACCTGTCTTCTTTCAAAACCAAGACACAGAGAAACCTTTAAAAGCTATGACTAACAGTACTGAAAACTTACATTTGGAAATGCATACACAACAAAGTTACAAGTTGTTTTGACATTGAATGGGAGATTTTTTTGGAACACTTAATGTATCACCTGTTGCTAGAAGTCCTTCTCATTTTAGCAGCACTAATTCAGCAAGACTGAAGTAAATAGCTCAGATATGTGTAGCTAAACGAATACAGTAAATTCCTGGGAGAGCAGTATCCCACAACTTGACACTAGCTAATCCTATGCTTTTGAGGGAAACATTATTTTCATTTTGTACCCAAAATTTCCAATAGCAAGATCAATCCAGCTTACAGGTATAGCAAAGAATGCCTAAACTAGCACTGTTAAGAAATTATGCTTCTAAAGACTGAGTAGAACTCTCCAATTAAAACAAATTGTTTTAATTTTAAATATAATATTTTTCGATAGTAATTAAATAGATCAATAGAATCTTAAGTAGAATTCTTAAAAGAATCTTAGGGATTCTTTATGTGGGAAATAAAATATTCTTATGTAAAAATTCTTATTCCTGAGTTAAGGCATTACCAAAACTGAGTAATTCAGCTTATCCTTGATACTGAAGCAGAAGAAATTGGTAGAAATCATGGTGCTTGAAAATGGTTTAACATTGAGTAATTCTTAAAAATGATTTTTTTTTAAAGACATTATAGAGAACCAGCCAATTCCTTTCACTTGAAGCTCTTGGGTTCTCAGCAGCTTTTGTTGAAAGCAACCTCTTACGTGACTTTACTAACTTAAGTTACAAAATTTTGCTATGCACAGACATTCATAAGCATTGTAGTGTTGCAGTTAATTTAAAAAAAAAAAAAAAACAAGAAAAAAAAACCCCCACAGTATCTGTGTTCCTTACATCTGAAAGTGTCCAATGCTTTTGCGCCTATTTTAAAAATATCTTCAAAGAAAATGATACTGGTTTTGTCTATGGCATTGCACAGGCTGAGATACGTGGTATCTTGAACTGTGTGGGAAGGAAAAAAATGCGGAAGGATTACCTTTCATGCTTAATGCCCAATAAATGTTAGTGCATTAAGTAATTATTTTTTGTCCAGTTTCATAACTCATTCTGCTCTCTCCATCATATTTCATTGATCTCCTATAAGATGGAAGTGTACCTTGGTTTGACATCAAGGTTTAAACTTTCTGCCAGATGTTTTCTGCTACATTCTTGATAAAACACCCAGCTTCAAACATAGGTCTTGTCATTTTGTCCTCAAGCTTAACACAGGTCAGTGGCATACATTTCTACAGCCTTGAAAGATGCTTTAGGTAATTCCTAAAACAAAACCAAACATAAGCAGAGGCCATATTTCACAGGGAGCTGTGAAGTCAAACAAATAAGCCCCCATTTCATTACCGAATACACTGCAATAAGTACATTCAGCCTTTGAACAGAAACACATTTCTTCTGGTATTTCAACCCTACAATACATTGAAGAATCCCTGTGGCCAAATAAAGTAAGATGAAAAAATCCCCTCTAATGAGAAGCAGGATATTATCCTGTTCGTCTCCTTTATGGTGTCACATGCCTTCTGATGTTAAAGCTGGATCATATAGCTCTTCCATCACACAGAAAGTAAACACTGAACCTCCCCTCTTCCTGTCCCCGCTCCTTCCTCTCTGACCCCCAGAGGAACTTTGTGAAGAGCAAAGGAAAGGGAAGAAAGATGACTTACATGTGCTGGGGTTTAGCTTCTGGCAAGGGACATTATAAGGAATTCATTTCCTGGCACACAATTTACATGTCCAGTGCTCCCTCCCACTCCTTTTCTCTCTCCCACCCTTCCCCCCGTTCCCCTTCCAAGCTGTCTTCTCGCTCCTCAGTGCTTGCTGCCACTTCCTGCCTTATGTTTGCTTTCTATTTTCATATCCATGGGAAAGGAATCTGCTCTAGCACGGGGCTGCTGTCCTGCCTGTGCCCATGCTGGTTGTCTACGAGCCACTTTAGCTTAGGCCACAGGTATTTGGACTCCATTAAGTGATGGTGAAACCATCCAGTAAATGACAGTCATTAAATTTTAGCCAGCTGGAGGAATTTCCTCTTCTCTTTGAGGTTTTTACTTTCTGCTGGCAAGCTCCAGACAAAATAAAATAATTTTCAATTTTAAATATTTAATCTAAATCCTGGTTTAGGGTTTTATTTTTGGGGAAAAGAGTTATGTCCCTCTTGCTCATTAAAGGGCTCTCTGTTGTGTATCTTTGATGCTGCTTTGGGCAGCTCTGCTACTTTGATCCTCTTAGAAACAGGCTCATTACAACAGCCACCTCACAGAGTAATACTTCAAAGCTTTGCAAAGGACAAAGGGAGGAATTTAGAAACAGAGCCAAGTGGCTCTCAAGTATCTTGACTAAATTAACTTTGTATTAAGTGTTACTGGCCCAGTTGCAGTTTTGAGAGGAGGAAACAAAGCGGTAACTCCATGTGCCTCTTTCATGCATTTTATATCAAACTAATAAATATGCTTGGAATCTTCTAGGACTCTCTGCCACAGCGGCTGCTTAACAAAGCAGACACCGCAGCTGTATCAAAGTTAGCAGTTCCTCTGGAGATGCTAAAAAGGCAGACTGATGTTGTCAATTGACTTGATTTATGTTGTTCAGAATGATAGAGCTCTTATTAATCAACCAGCGAGATTAACAGAGGAAATAAGCGGTCCTCAAAATCATTATCTCCAGAACCAGCAGTAACCACATTCATCTTCAACACTTTCAGATCTATCCTTGCTGTAGTGACGAGCATTATGGGTCATTCTCCAGCCTAAATTTATTACTTCTGACATGTTTGACTTAGTACCTCAGTCAGGAAGTCATTACTGTTACAATATACTATTTTCACTGTGTGCTTTCAGCACAAACTGCAGTGCAGTGCTATTAACACAAGCTTCCTAAGCAGCCTTGTCCCAGTGAAGGTACAATGACAATTAGAGAGCCCAGCCAGACCCTGAGGGTCACAGCCATGCTGCCTAACAGTGATGGGCAAATCTGTCTAGCCCTTGTTGGTGACTGTGAGTTTAGACTCCCATCTTACATTGCCATAATCCCTGCCATGAGATGGGATTTTACTTTTGAAATATCAGGTGACTCTGGTTTAGGTGGTAATGGTTCCTAACATAAACCCTTTGCATGAGGAGCTGTAAGTCAAATGCAGGTGCCATTCACTACAGACTTTGAAAACATCTATGTTGGTCTCTCTCAAAGACAGCAGAAAGACTTTTGCTTGAAAGTTATGATTTTATTATTGATTCTATTTATTCTGCCTTTTGAATCCTTTACCAGAAGGTTTTTTCTGAACAAATCAGAGTACCATTTTCTGAGATCCCACTAAAATAATCTAATCCTGCCAATGTTTTGCCAGGCTTGAGACATCACTAATTTACAAAGTTCTCCTTTAACTAACAGGTGTTTTACAGTACTGAGTGTTACAATGCAAGCTGTGCTTCTGCTTTGAAAGTGTCGTAAGAGTGTAATAAACAGAAAAAATCACCGGGGAGCCTGCACGTCTTAGGTTCCAGGATGGAGGGTGCAGATGGCTGCCATTCATCTGGGCTAGACCATGTTCATTATATGCTTTATTGCTCCAGAAGAACTGTCCTAGTACCTTGTTCACACATATTTCTACTCTATCTTCCTAGCAACCCTTAAAATGTACTTATGTGCCTCCCTGAACCATTAATTTCTCTCTTGAAAAGAGTTATCAGTAAATATAATCAATAACTATAATTTTTCTAGGAAAAAAAAAAGGAGATACTGCTTTATAAACCTTTTATAATATGCAAAATTTCTTTGAAAACAAAGAAAAATCATATTTTATACACATTTGGTCTGCCCACATGTATTTTTTTGTGAGGTATGAATTCAGTGCTAATGTAATTTCAAGCTCTTAGTTTTGATTCAACAGGATTCCCAGGAGTCTTCTGGGAAAACAGAGAAAGAAAACACAACTTGAATAGATCTCTAAATGAGAATGATGGATGAATTTTAGGTAGAACATTTGAGGACCAACAACGAAGCTGGTAATTGACCTATTCATTCCACCTAGTGAGGAATCTACTTCCCAGCCACTCCAGCCTGTATCAGCTTACCCAAATGAGTGATACAGTGACCGCCTGCTTCAATTTTTGTGAATGACTTGTTCTCTGCTGCTAAATTGTTGAATTAGAGATTAGGTATTGCTTTCATTTCCCTGTCAATATGTCCTGGAGCTGAAGCATTCTCCTGGAGGTTACAGTGGGCTAGAGATAAAGAGTTGCTGCTGTTTTGGACCCTGTGGAGTTGCCTGCTCTCCTGGACATGGAACCTCAGCGTGATACTTTATTCTTCTTTATTTTTCTCTTTAATATAGGCCACATTCAAGTCGGCCTAATTTCTGATTGATCAAAGCCTTCCATCCAGAAGGCCACTTAACTTTTATATTTCAATGACAAGCCTGGAGAATCCACTGGGCACAGGTAGAACACACACTTGAGGTTAGGAGTGTAAGAGTGCAGACATCTGCAATGTGACTTATGTCTTCATATATGTGTAATTTATGACCTGGCATGCTGGATAAACAAGAAATCCTAGATTTGTCCATGTCAGGCTTGCTTTGAATTTGATACCTGCTCTGTTTGGAATGTAAGGCATCTGTATAAAGAGACTAATGTTTTGCAATATAGCAGAAATGTGTACTGCATGCTGCATGAACTCTGGGATCAAATCTTCCCTTTGGGAAGTGGTCTTTAGGTAGAGCAGCACTTCGCTGTTTCTGCCAAACCTGATCTCTGAAGGAATTTCCCAAAGCAAAGATCAGGTTAGAATGCAGTTTCCTAAAATTTTCCTGCTTTTATTCTCTCACTAGCCACAGAGTTTTTGGGCACTGTCAGCAAATCCCAACAGCAATATTTTCTCCACCAGCATATCAGTGACAGAGCCAAAGGGTGGCAAATAGAGTCCTTTCATAAATGCAGTTATTCCTCACTGTTTCGTTCACATGTCTGTTGGCATGGGGATGCTGTCAACATTGTGATTTTGAAATAGCAGGGCACTAACATAGTGGTTGTTATGACCTTCTTTTATGTAGAGAGGTATTTATTTCCCTGACTGTGCTCACCAAAGCAGGAAATCTTGAGATATTCTAAAATAGTCTTCCACTTGTGAACCAACCTTTGCCATTTCTGTCTCTAAACTTATTGGTGTATCTATCACCAAGACATTCAGAAGTATTTGAACAGAGTACTTGCTGACTGACAATTTGCCTTGAGGAAATAAACTTCTGTAACTAAGCTGCTGGAAAAAGCTCTTTTGGGGCAATTGGAGGTTTACTGTCCTGATGTTGTGCATTCTCTCCTGAGGGTGATTCTTTCAAAGTTATATCCTGCTCTAAATTTCTCACCGTTTTTAACACAGTTGATCTTTAGGCAATGAAATATTGGTTTCTATTCACATCTGAGTTCTTATTTCTTTCCCCCAAAGTCGATCCTAATCCATAATTCAGTTTCTTTTTAATATCTGCTTCAGGCATATCTTTATGGAGAAATAGACTGATTTTTACACAGTTGTTAGCATACCCAATGGGACATCCATGCCCAGTATATGAGGAAACCCAAATTTTACTGATAATTTCAGTTGGCTCATAATGTTTAACAGCTCTCTGCCATGTTCAAACAAATAAGATTTTCCTTGGAAATATTAGGGCTCACATTTCACTATCTATTCTGTGCTCCTACTTCTCCTACTTTCACTGTTGACTGAAGAAGGTACTAATAGAAAAAATCATACAGCAGGTTTTAAACCTGCTTACTAGAAATCCCAGTTTAGTTCTTGCACAATTTATTCTATTCTATTTTGAGCTATGTATGAGGATCTGTAACAGATTCAAAACCAGCAAGTAGTGGCTTATATTGCATTATTCAAAAATGCAAGGGATTCAAAAATCCCTTCTTTTTATTGGAATCTAGATCACATATGAGTTTTTAAAAATTATTCTATTTACAGCTCCTCTCCTTTGGACAGCTTTCCTTCCCCTTTAGTCCCCTTTAGTCTTCTAAAGACGTAACTGCTTTACTTGTGAAGCACCCTTACCAGCACTATGAGTACATCTAATTCATCGTGCAGTGTCCTGGAATGTCATCCTTCTACAACTTATAAATATATTTCTATTTTTAAAGCAACTTAATACTTCCTTATAAGGCAAAATCAAATCCTGACACATTTCTCACAATTGTGACAAGTCTCTGGGAGACTGTTGCCTAACTACATTCTTCAGTTTGTAGTAAGTTTCTCTCTCAAAACCTTAGGTTTATCAGCTTATGCAATTTTCAACAGCTAAAAGGAATACATAGTGATAGAAATATATTAATGAACTTGGACTGCTTTCTCATGGGAATCTTGTTTATCTATTTGTTTTCTTTCTGAGTTAAAAAAAAAAAAACCACTTGTTTTTATCAGAGAAGCTCAGAAATGAGAGGAAACTGTAAAAGACAAATAATGGAAAGGACTGACAAAATAGGACTGGAGGGAAAGGAAAGCTAGGCTTTTTTTCTGCTTTTAGATACAGCTAGTCCTCATTTTACCCCTGAACTCATAAAAAACTCCATTCCTTTGTTCCTTTATGGCCAGAAATAAAACCCAATGACCCCAGTTCTTTTCCAAGAAAAAGATTAAAAGCTACTTTTTTTTTCTTTAATTTGATAAAATGAAATTTTAAAGTCCTCTAGATAAATAGATACTCTAAAAAACCTCACATTTCTTACATTGTGTGCTGGTTAGTTTCTAGATGGCTGAGATGGTAACTTCATCTGAACTGCTCTACTCTAAAATATCTTGAGAGTTGACACCATCCAACAGTGTCTAGGTGCTTGTGACTATAGACATCTGTAGCAGTAGTAGATACATTTATTTCCCATCCATACCTTCTACAATTTTCCATAGCAGAAAAGCTTTTTTGTCCTCTTAATCACACACATTTAACAGAAAAAGCCTCTATTTTAAACACAACTTGTCATTTTGGAAAAAAAAAAAACAACCCATACCTTAACACGTATTAGTTTTAAAAGGAGCATATTGAAACATTTACTTTTGATGATAATAGTCAAAATTAATTCTTTTCCAGGATGGCAAGTTCCACTTCCAAATGAATTCTGAAATCTCTGTATGGATTTTTCTAAAGTGTTTACTGAAATGATGAATTTCATAATTCATAAAATCATATTTCCTAATTTATGGATCATTTGAAGATCTAAGGCAAATGAACGCAGAAAGATCCATAATAATAGAATTTCAGAATTATATCTCCCTCATGGGCTTATCAAAATTATGTAAACAGACTGAATGCACTATATTTAGCTGGCTATTTTCTAAATACAATACCAGATAAGCACCTCAGGGCTGATAAAAATGGTGTGTATAAATATAGAATCCTCTAGTAATTATAAATTAATTTTTTGTCTACTAATTCATAATGTTCTCCTATGTTCATGCATTTTGGGATAGAGAGTGAGCTGTGAATCTGCTAAGGTATGTGCAATGGGATCTCTTATATCATCTGGGATTAACATGCCATTTACATGGTTGTTAAGTAATGGATGAGTAATAGTGGAGGTGAGGACAGGGTACCTTCGGTGGCTGGTCCTGATGCTGCTTGTGAGACCTCTGGGTTCCTCTGACTGCTGTGGGGTCAGCAGAGCAATCACTGATAAAAGATAAAAAAGATAAAAAGTCTGCCAGCTTCTTTCTGCAAGATGAAAATGAGATGGTAAAGTTCAGTGATTCAATGAGTTTAATGTGACCAAACTGAGACACTGAACTGACCAGGAATATTTCACAAACTACTATTACTTCAGGTAACATGACAAAGTGCTCTGGCCCAGGGAGACCTCATTTTGATGTACTGGCATCTGAATGAGAAAAGTAGAATTAAAAGTCACATAATTTGTTTCCCACTCTGACCCCTCTTAAGATATTGGATAGGGCTCATGGCAGAGCACAGAAGTTTAACGCCAAGGCTGATGAAAACTGACCCATTTCAGTTTACATGGGACTGGCAAGATGGATTTTAGAGAAACCGTGGCAGAAAAGCCACATGTTTCAACTGATGAATTGATCTAAAATTGAATCTCTTGAAGACAGCAGATGGGAAACAGAGCAAAGCTTTTATAATATGGTAGAACAAATAGGGATGTTTCCAAACCAAATAAATAAAAAGATGAAAGCATAACAAAGGGCACCCTTATAAAAGTGGGTAACTTTTAAAAAGGGCTATGGAGTCAGCCATTCCAACAAACCTTTCTTGCTCTTCTTTTTGCAATCACCAGCACTGTTACAAGCCACAACAGCAGCTCACTGAATGACTGATTTACACATTGACTGAAAGTACAATGGTAGAATGAGACATAAGCCAGTTTTATCAATTTAATGAAGGTATGAGGTAAATATACTGGGTTTGAGGTACTGATATATCTCTTTTTCTAACATTATATGGAAACTGAATTGGTCTCATCAGTACTAAAAGTGTGATTTAGAGTCACCTCTGAGGTGCATGGATTCTACAAGCTTCAGTTTCCAAACTATGCAATTATTAATGCTGAAGGCTGGTCACAAGATAATATGCTCTGCCTACAATTTCTGGACTGAAGCTGTTGCTGAGGGAACAGATATATCTTTTTCTATCTATATAAATCTGATGCAAAGTAATTATGTAGGGGTTTATGTCAGATTAGCTAAATTGGTTCACAATTGAAACCAGTGCAAGATGTTAGAAGTGGTGCTAGGTTCCAGCTACAAAGGTTTCTTACAGTGCTTAGTCATGGCTATGGAAGAGCTGCCTAGGTATGGAAGGCCACTAAACTTTAAAGTGACCATTGTGAATTAAATGTTAAACTGCTCAAAAAATGTTGCTTGTAATTTGCTAAGACTCACTTATGCAAGGTTAATAGTATTCTTTTGGTACTGCTTTGGAAGTGGTACCCTGCTGCTTCTATTATCTTTGTTTTCTTTTTTTCTTTTTCTTTCTTTTTTTTTTCCCTCCTTCCTAAAAAGTAGGATTCTAATTACAGCTTCTGTCTGGAATTACTTGTAGAAATTAAATTTAATAAATTACCTTTAGACAAAATGGTATTTTCTTTCTCTCCTTAGTAGGTACAGCTGCAAACACTGAACTGAAGTGCTTTCTGGACAAGATCACAGCACATGGATGGTATGAGCTGGCCATTTGCAGCTAGATATTAGCTGGCAATACCTGATATGGTTTATAAGAATCAGGTATGAAATAATTTGCTGGCTAACAACTTCCTTTATTTATTTATTTATACATAAATATCTCACAGATGTTTTCCTTCTTTCAGAGTTATATTTCTGCCTACCTTGTGTAGCTGCATTTGTAAGATGCCATGTAAAACTTCATTCCTCTCCAGTTTGAACACAGGATCAGCCCTGCACTAACTGTGGCCACAGAGCTCCCAAGCAGTGCCCAGGCAGGCTGAATTCTGGCTCTTTTAGAGCCCTGTCAGACAGCACTTACATGGGCCTGCAAAACTCTCTATAGTATTTAACCTTCATTATGTCAAAGAGGCCTTTGAATATTCACTTCTTTTCGGAAATAATGGCTCTGAAAGTTCCCAGTATTGACTGTGTGGTAACATTTTGCTCCCACTAGTCTCACCTATAAAGATCAGGATTGAGTGGGTGCATTGACTGTAGCTCAACGTAATGTCTACTGGCCTATTTTTATCCTTAGAAGGAACTAGGACCATCTATTCATAGTTAATATTCATTTATGCCTATTTGCTAATTAATTCTTTTCTTCTTCCTCTTTCTATACCCTGACACCTTAATCTTGCAGACATCTTACTACTGTTAATGAGAAATTGCTTGCTGTCTTTATGATGCTTGCTTTCCATCTCTTAGCACTGAGGCATCAGATGATAGTTCACTTTGCAAGACTTGAAAATGTAGTGTTGTACTCCTCTTTTGAAGAATACATTTATATTAACAGAGCTCAAACCAGGAGCAATAATGACAGCCTTACAAACACGATTACTAGCTGAGACACAAGTACAGTCACTCTCTTGAATACATCACCCAGGCATTATTTTCAGCTCCAGAAAGCAATTTCCATATTCTACAGACAAAAACATGACACCTCTCTCTAGGAGAGGCAGAAACAATCTAATATCTGTGGAAATACAATGCATCTTCTAAATGATATCTATAAACTCTCTGTTGAGAAGCTATTTCATTAATTCCAGTTCCTATAAAGTCCATCATCTACTTAAGACATGGAAAAGCTTTTAACGAGCAAGATCTCTGGCTCTCAAGAGACAAGGTGTTCCAAGAAAACAAACAATTCAACTCTATTAAGCTAGTGCTCAAGACCTAGTGCACTAAACTTTGAAGGGAAAAGCAAAGCAACTCAAACCAGCAAGAGGTTGAATTTGTTTTTAGTACATCTTAAAAAAAAAATCTGAATAAGAAAATCCAGGTGACTAAATAAAACATAAACAATCTATTACGCTAGCAATGTGACAGAAAGAATTAGTAGTGGGCAGGTTGCACTCACAGCACTCTGAGAAAAGGCAACAGTGCAGATTTTGGTTTCTCTTGGTGTGCTGAACTTGTGACAGGAGTATGAGGAGAATCAAAGGGCCACTGCTGAGCTGAAAAGATACTACCTGTACACCAAATACACCTTTTATTATCATGCCAAGTTAACTGCTTTATGGCTGAAATATAGTGTATTGTTAAAAGAAACCCTAGCTCTATACGGGAAAAAAGAGCTATTTTTATTTGAGCAGGGAAGGCTGTTGGCTGATGTTAGTGTGTCTTATGCAACAAAGATCACCTTCTTCTTCCAGATAAGAATCATTCCCAGAGTTATCTGCTCTAGGGTATTATCCAGGTTGGGAATCTAGCAACATCTCCATGCATATCCTTTTTTAAGTCCTGTTGGAGCTTTGACTGTGGTGTGCTGTCTTGGTTTGAAAGGCAGGTGTCTGCCAAGGAAGGTGGGGATGCCCTTCTCTCCCAATCATTATAACTTTGGAATTAAGGGGCTTTCAGGCAAAGATACGGGAAAAGGAATAACAGTTCTTTACTAGTGTGTATAAGAAAGCAAACAAACAGCAGCAGGCGCAGCCTTCTCTCTCTGCCAGGCCCTTTCCCCTCGGGTGCAGTTCCGGGCACGGCCGCCAGGGGCGCTGTTGGCTCCCGGCCGGGCAGGGCAGCTGCCATGACTCTGCCGCGCCTGCAGGGGGCCCTGTGGCTCAGCCCCTCTCCCTCATGCGAACAATGGCGGCTCAGCCGGTGCATAGGGACAGAGAAGGGGTTTCCTTTACAAACTCACAGGTGCTCCCCTCAGTAAGCAACAACTCAACCATCCTCCTCCAAAACCAACAGCGAGACAGCGAGGAGCTGCGCAGAGCTGCTTCCCCCAGCCCACACCCTGCATTATCTCTGCCCTTCCCGAGAGAAAGCCCCTCAGCTAGTAAAGCCAGCTGCATTCCTTCGCCTTCTCTGTGCTTTCTTCTTTTGTCCCTCTTAAATACTGGTTGTTACTGTTTCTCAGCAAGGAAACGGGAGAAAATTCCCTAAGAGAAGGAAAACGAAATGGAAAAATCCTAACCTCCAACATATGCCAAATTTGCAGCTTTGTAATACCAGCACCTATGGCAAACAGTAAATCTGTCCAGACTCAGGCTCTGCACCAGTGACACAACTCCTTGATCTCCTCTGATCTCACAGCCTGCCGAAAGTAAGCCAGACCAGTCAAAATCACTTTAGATGGCTGCTTCTCAGGTTTGGTTGGAAAGGGTGATATTCTAATTCATCCTTTTTCAGAGATCGATGGGAAGGTCTTTCCCTATGATGTTCTGTAATTTTTTTTTTGAATCTAGTAAATTTATTTCACTGTCTCTTCTCTGTCAGTCTTACAATATTGACAAACTTTGCCCAGCACTCTTTCACTCACTTTGTCCATAATATAATCAGACTGTCTGGAAATACACACTGTAATTAGAAGTTTTATCACCTAGAAAAATTGGTTGTCTGATAACAATTTGGCAATCCCTTCTAATTTTAGCATGTTAGCACTGCTATTCTAACAACTATTCTGCGCAATGTTACATTTATCTGCAAGTTGAGAAGGAGGGGTGATGGTTGAGACATGGACCTCCAGCATGGGCCTGGTAATACAGGTGTTAGATGAGTGAAGATGGAAAAATAGAGCATTTAAAATAAAATGCTGAATAGCTAAAGGCATAAAACGTATTGCACTGTCTGATGGTTTGAGCTGAGGCTTCTGCAGTGATTTTCTCTATGCAACTGTCCTAATTCAAAGCAACAATATATTTTATGTGCCTGCGTCTATCTATTCCCCACTGAGTGTCTCACTGTTCTTGAGAAACAAAACAATTTGAAATGATCTTCGATAATGAACGAACCTCTATCTGATCCGTTTTCCCAAACACAGTTTCTGAATACCCTGAGCTAGCCTACTTCATTTCTTCCTCAGCAATGCTACTTTTGAAGATCAAGTGTTCCTACTGTAATACTTTTTTTACTCTCTATGTGTGTGTGTGTTTGTTTCTTCCAGGTTATTTGGATTATGAGTCATAAAGTGTCCTGAAACAATGAGAACTGCACCAGATGTAGTAGAAGCTCTGCTAGACCGCAGCAAGTTGTTCTTCAAGTACTGAAATCCATTGCAGAAATCCAGTGCTTACTTCAAAGCTGGACAGTGTACCACAGTGACTATCCCAAGTCAATGCAGAGCTCATCACTGGTAAAGCTCATTCTAACTTTGTGTTTGCTTGTACAAATTCAGATAACTTTAGTGGCTCTGTAATATATGTAAAATAAAAGTCTTTAGTCAGGATGAAGTGCTAGCTAAATTGCTGGTGTGGTAGTGTGACAGACTTTAAAACAAATAACCATCAATTATTTCATTCATTTGGCAAGAGATTACCCCAAACCTGGCCTAGAATGCAATGATTTGTGACCCTCGAATTTGAGGAGAAGCTCTATTATAGATTAGAACTAATTCAAAGCCTCCATAGGATTCTCTTTTGCATATACTATCTCAGTTCCTCTTCCCTCTGGCCACAATGAATGTTAGTAAAGGAAAAATTTATTTCCTGAAGCCATGCTGCCTTTAGCACTTTCACATAGCTCTAAATTATGTGTAAATATCTCATTTCTTAATGATGTTAATGTTGCTGAGTGCATAGATCTGCAGTACTCAGAGTTTTATGAATAAATATCAGCTCTAAATTACTTACCCTGTTTAGCAGTAATCACTCAGGCTCTCAAGCAAGCAGAAAAAATTCTTGTGTTCTTTTCTCCTCAGTTTACTTGAAATTCTAAAGCCTTGCAAACTTCACATACTTTTAATGGTCTGTCTGCTTCAGAATTGTCGTAAAACTTTTAACACTTCACCTTTGCATTCTTCAGGATGTGACCTTCACCTTTCTCTGGAAGTATTAAAACAAGAATTAATTCTGCCTCTTGAACAATATCAAGTTTGCCTGTCACCAGCATCCTACTTGTGTTCCGGAATGGTCCAATTAATATCTTTGAGAGTTTGTTTATCTCCATAAATTCAGTTTATAATTTCCTTTCTATATTATATCCTGGTATAAAAAAATTCCTAAATGTATAGAGTTTTCAAGCTCTCCTTGATCCCTTGTTCATTGTTTACACATCAATTTTTTCAAAAAGATAACACCTGACCAGATGATTATGAAATAAATATTTTAAAAAAACCCCAAGAACAAGAAACTATACAAAAGTATTATTGAAGAAAATACACTGTAAAAAATAAACTCCTCAGAACTTCTTCCTTATGCCACTTATCCTTTTTTCTTCTCTCCAGAATCATCCTTTAATACTACTTTTACATTATCCAGAAATAAAATCTTCAAAAATTGCTGTAATATGGGAAAGTGTCAGTTCTAATAGCACACCTGCTTGGGATACAGTACTCTTTCTTCTTCTTCAGAGGAATGTAATCTAGTCTTTTATTAATAATACAAGTTCTCTCCAGAAGGAGATGATGAGGAGACCTGAACTTCTCTGTTTTGAATTCACTTTGTTAAAAAAGGTAAATTCCAGGATTGTGCCTGTCATCCAAATGATCAAAATCTCCATTTCTTTACTTCACTACAATATTATCTACAGCTGGATTTGCCTCCCCTCACCTTACATAAATTTTATGGATTTTATTCATGTGTTATTCCTATGGCTTGGACTGTAGTTTTTGCTGTAATACACCGCAAAATTTGCACAAACTCTCGAAGAGTCATAGGGTTTTTCGGTTACTGAATGACAGATGAGCTGTCAGGACTAGATTTCATTTTTTTTAAGGCATTAAGTGTCTAAATATTTAGCTTGGCTAGTATTTCAATTGTGTTTAGGTGACTAACCATCCATGTTACTGTCCATTTTGCTTTACCTCCATCTTACTGCAGCAGTTATTCAGATTATTGGATATTAAATATTTTTTCAATCTCTTGCTTTGTAAGCTGGAATTTCAGAGTTTGCTAGAACATTTCTGAAATTTATACTAATTCTCTGGTTTAGCCAAAGGAATATTATGGATATTATGGACCGATACGTCAATATGAAAATTAATTACAGAAGTTTGTAAAAAGTACTATTCACCTTATTTTTAAAGTCTTCTTCAGGTTTATGCACTCTTTATTAGGTCTCAGATATTTTCCTTGATCCTTTCCATGACGCCTGTATAGACTGAGGTCTATACAGTGTTGATTTACTAAGATGCTCCTTTCCTGGTATTGCAACAGAGAGATCAGACTGAAACAGGATTTTGAAAGCTACTCTTTATGAGTACTGAGAACTGGATTTTGTTTGGTTTTCTTCATAAATTACCATTTGTGAAAGCTTTTTGAGAACTGCAATTTAACTTCTTTTGGTAAGCAAGTGAAATAAAAGCAAAACCTCTCAAATATTTGGAGAAAAGGGGTAGAACAGAAGCAGATACTTCTTCTGTGGTCAAAATTTACTGGATGCTCTTAGTCTTTAGACAAGTTCTCATTTAAAGTTTTGTTGAGAGAAACAGGTTCTAGGAAATATCTTAATTTAGGTGAAGCAGCATATTTTGCTAAAGCTATGATTAGTTGAAAACATCCCAGACTGCTTCAGCAGGAACACAGAAATTATGCCACGTTGTTAGGCTGGCTTGCAGTGTGCTGACTGCAGAATGCTTTCATATTGTATAAGCATCTGCACAAGAAATGTGCTGTTGCTTCGAGCTCAAATCATCAGAAAAGCAAAGGAAGAAGCTGCAGCTTCTCATCAGGTCTTTTCTTCCCCAGTTCTGCCAGGTGACTGTCTCTGTTCTGCTGCTTCCAGGAACTTCTCTCTTTCCTGTACTGCTGGCTACTAGTTGATCTCCCTGCAGTATTTTTCCCAGCTTCTGTTCCATTCTGTTCCTTGGTCTTCAACATGGACCCTGGGACTCCTTCCTGCTTGTCACCTGAGGCATCCAGACAACCCCAGTCCAGGGATTGCTGCATATTTCTCCTACTCCCCTCACCCCAGGACTCTTTTCTTTCATGGAGCATATTTGGAGATGCCCCACAGCTCAGGAAAGGCTCTATTCTTTTCCACATCTTCTCCTGTTTTGAGCTCAGTCACTGCTAATCCCCAGGATGGCACCCACCATTTCTTTCCAGCTGGCAAGGAATTTTTCTCTCTCTTTGTCTTTTCCTCTTCCATTCCCAAAAGACACAGCTGTGGTTTGAAAGTGGTAATTCAATCCACATGTCCAACCAAGGAAGGTAAACTAATAGCCAGTGCTCCTCAATCTGTTTTTGAAAATCACAGCACTTAGGGCTTTGAGTAGCCTGCATACAAGGCACAGTTTACCTCAGAAGTTTGCAGAAACCTGCTATTAGATGACCCAGTGGGACCAAGGTATCATTTCTTCCCAAAGCTGCAGAAACAAAAAGTAGCTCTTTCAACTACAATGCCTAATTGTGAACATTAAATATTTTGACAGCTGGAGGAGAAAACACGTCCTGGAGATGTCCAGGATTGTTATTCATAAAGTGATGCAATGGGTTGAAAATCTAGCTACTTTAGTATATAAAAAAGGGAAATTTTTCATTTCCTGACAGAACCTAAGTAAAATTTTCTCTTGGAAAGAAAAAAAGAAAAGTGAAAGAAATCCTTACTAGGTGATGAATTTGTAATGATGTACTCTGATAATCTCTCTGTTAAGGTGATCTGAACAACGCTCAAGCTGGAAAAACCCTGATTTTAAAGATCTTTGATTGTAGGTCTTAACCATATAGAAAGAATAGATTGAAATTTGCATGAAAAAAAAATTACCCACTCTTTTATGCTATTCCAATCTTATGGAACATGCCTTACACAGACACACAGATACACAGACACTGACACAAACAGACACAGACACAGACACACACATCACTTTGTGCTGGCACTGGCTGTTAACATAAAGACCTTGGTCTGTACAAGGTCCTGCTTCCTCCTCCCCATTCTGACAAAAAAGGCAAATGAACAGGAGCACAAGCTAGTTTTTTCCAGAAACAATTATGGGGAAAGGGAGTTATGCATTTGAGATACCTAGAAATAAATTTACTACATTCAACTAAGTAAAACACAGCCCCACAGGAGAGAAGGTGTTTAAACTTTGAGCATCTGATGCCATCCCCTGACTTACTTAGCTGTGCTGCTTTGCTGAGTGGAAAATCTAGTTACTTGAATGTAGAGGGAAAATGAAGGCTTATATTTCATGACAGAATCTAAATAACATCTTATCTGTCCAAGTGAAAATCATGTCCATTACACTAGAATGGTTATGTACATCATCCTTCTAGTTTACATTGTTAGGGTGCTTTTACATCAAAGATGTCATTTTACCTTCCATCAAACATCCACGGATTTCTCGTGCAGCCTCTCTCTCCTCCCCCTCTGCCCTCTCTGCTCTTTGTTTTACTACCAGGTACCATGAAACTGTAGCTATATTTTTTGAGCTGTTTTTCACGGGTTGGAATAAAATATATTTATAACATGTGTAAATTTTTCATTGTAAAAGGTATTTCTTCATTCAGAAAAGTGTCTGAACTTGGAGCAGCAAGTGTATTGTTAGAAGTAAAGTTTCACTATAAAAGCTTTAAATGATGTCTTAAAGCTTTTTAAATGCAGCGTGTTGTATCTCTTGCTCTGTAAATCACTAGCCTGCTAGAGGTCAAAAGATTATCCTTTAGAGAAAGGCTTCATTCTTTATGAAGCAAACTGATGAACCAAAATGATATAAATAAGATGTCTGCCCTGAGACTTAGGTGGAAAAATTCATCTTTGCTGTCAAACAAAACAGAGATGCTGATATGAAGATGGGGTCTATTGTTTTCCTGAGATGCTCATGGATAATAGCTTTTTTCTCACTGTGGCAAATTGAGGTTAGGGGATAATATATATTCTCAGTGTTCCTGACTCTTTATCCAAAAAACCATGAGTTATTAGCACACTACCCACTCCCAGTGGTGATGTATATACAAGAAGAAAGAACTTCTCAGAGTCAATAAACCCCGCTCTATTCAAAATATCCTTGGCTTTTATGTTTGACCTTGGGATAAGTAAATCATTACAACAATGGGATTAGAATATTATTATCTTTTTATTTCTTGTTCAAGTCTTCATTGATCATAAGTTTATAGTAAAATTGCCAGTGTCCCTGCAGAAATGTTTGTATGTATCCATAGATCTCAAGGAACTTGGTTGTGAAATATAATGAAATATATAGTGTTGTCAATATGCTTCTATGATACCCTCCAATAAAATGGTGATAAATTAACCTCAAGCATGAAGCTTGGATCCTTGACTGTACAACAGCTTTGCCAGTCAGCAACACTGTGATTAGGATTTAAAGATATGGAAACATTAAGTGTCTGCAATTTGTGATGAAGAATTCCAGATGCTTGTAAAAGTCCCTTTAAAGCCCCAGAACAGGGATAAATGTAAATGTCTGACTCCTAGGAGCATAAGCACATGCGTAGAAGGAACCCTTTCCTGAGCAAAACATTCAGCATTAATTTATATTTTCAGTCTTTTTTTTTCATCTGCTGGCGGCTTAATGCTGAAAGAAAGTTTTCCTTATCTGAGTTGATAGCTAACAGTCAAAGTTGTTCTCTTGTCTCTGTATCTTTCAGAGGCAGGGAAACTGATTTATAACAATACATGGATGCACTGAATTAGAAAAGACAGTTTCAGAGCAGTGACATGTTTTTCCTCCTACAGTGCACTCTCCACTGAGATCTGTCAAACAGGCTGTAGCAGAGATGTGTGTGCTTGGAAAGGTTCTCCTGTGCACTCTCTCCTCTTCCTTCCCTTTCCCACTTGTCCTTTTGCTCCTCTGATTGTGAGCAGAGAACTGCTCTGCCAGTCACAGGGTGAAGGAGAAAGGGTGAAGGTCTTGCTTCATGGTTAGAAGGGACACAGGAGCTGGTGAGCTGAAATCCCAGCTCTGGGACAGAGCTGAGCCTGTCACTTTGGTGGCAAAAACAGCTTTCACTCCTTCGCAGCTTAGCAATTGGAGACCTTAACCAAATTTCACCCCTAAGCTGCTATAAAAGGCTGTGAAGACTTTAAGATTAGACACAAACTTGCTTTTTTTTCTGAAATTTCTAGGGAGGATTGGATGATTTTTCGTGTCCTAAACTGCTTCAAGAGAGTCCTTAACAAAATGGCCATGTGCATTGATAAATCTCACACCAGTTCTCCAGACTAAGAGATGCTCCCCTGAAAACTAGGCTTTATATATAAATTTTAATTATTTTATTTAATATTTCAGAAATGTTACTGTAGCACACTAAACTGTGTATTCAATTTGATTTGCAAATCTAGGCAATATCTCTTTCTTACCCAGTTGTAGGAAAGAGACAGTTGCACTTATACAGAAACTATGTAGGCATCTATATAGAATAAACACACCCTCTGTGACTTTGGATATTAAACATATTCCTACCACTGAAACAACTTTTCCCAGCTCTTCCTCTGTGTCCAGAATGCAAAAGGAAGTTTCTTCCATCCTTTCATAAACTTTCAAATCACATGAGCAATGAGCACCTTTGTAGCCTTAACTGTTTTTGTTTTTGCTAAACAGAAATAACAGGGAAAAAAATTCTTGTTAGATGTCCCAATATGCATCTAGCTGTAAAAAGATGAATCTAAACTGGATATAAACCGGCTGCTCCTTCCAGAAAGTCCTTATGGAATATAGCTCAGTGTTCAGAAAAAGCACGTTTGCAATGGTGTACATACATATATATACACATACATATGCAGAACTTTTGACAGAGACAAAATTTTTACATTCAGGATAGATTTTGTCACAGACATTCAACTGACTGGATGAATAAACTCAACCTGTCCACCTACAGATATAGGCACAAACACATCAGGGAAAATAGCCCTTGAATTGGATCTGCATTGAGTTTGTGTTCCTCCATAATTGTTTTGGAACCCTATGCTGCTGCAGGGGACTGCTAGAAGACAGTGGTGGGTTTTCTGGGGGAAAATTTGGGCATAAGCCGGTGAAAGCAAAGATGTCGACTTCTTCTGTTTTCCAATGACAAAATTTGAGTTCCTTTAAAAAATGAAAAACAGATTTCAAAATAATTGTGACTTCATTAGCTTCATTGTAACTAACAAATGTAACTATTAAAATTAATTTAAGTCTAATGCTGATTATATATGTGTCTATGTGTATTCATATCCTTATATTTGCACATTTACAAAAAGCGCAAAGAAGGATTATCTTCTTTTTAGCCACTCTTTAAAACTGCAGAAGCAAAAAAAAAGGTGCAATTTAGATGACAAAGAGTGTGCAGTGTTCAGAAATAACAGATGTATTCAGATAAGCCCCTGTATCAGGAGTTTGAATTAGTAAAATTAAAATGATCAGAATCATTAGGCCCCTTGATATAATGGTTCTTATACAATGAAACAATTTATGTATTATTATTATTATTATTATTATTATTATTATTATTATTATTATTATCGACATTTGGGGTTTTTTTTCCACAACAATAAATATAGTACAGCATGAAATATCGCTGAGAAGTTGTGTCATACCATAAAACACAGAGTTAAGATCATACTTACTGATTTATTGGAGAAACTGCAACTTAATGTAACAACTTCAATCAGTTCAATCAGTTCAATCAGTTCAAGCAATGTTTTTTAAGTTCTACATTTTGTTAATATCTATTACATTGTCTAAAATTTTCTTATAAATGTTTTTTTTTTTTTTTTTTCCCCTAGAGTGTAAAAGAAAGACCTTCTAATCTGGAAGTTCTCCACTCCCTGTATATTTTTCTCTGAGGAAATGATTTTTTTTTTAATAATTCATCTCATCCACAAAGGAGCAAAGTGGATTTTCAGGTCGGACACCTTTCTTTTGGATCAATAAGGACTCATTGGAAAGGTGAGTTCGAAAATTATAGTAAAAATGCATGTATGTGACTCCTGTGTAAATGAGTCCTTAAATATGTATGAAATAGAAAGATGTTTGAATCCATCTTCACCACCAGAGCCCAAGTGGGTTCCTCTCTTGGCTGTGCAAGTGAAGTCGCATTTTGTCAAGGAGATGTGGCAGAGTGTTTTTATTTCAGGCAACTTATTCCTTGAGGTTAAATGCATGCCTGTACATAGAGAAACTGGGTCATGTTCTATTAGATTTTGCAAAAATAAAGGTAGGTAAAAAGTAGACTTTGTAAAAGGCCATGGAAGTGCCACTGTGAGGCTGTGAGTCCCTGGGCAGCACAAACTGTCGTGGGAGTTATTTTTGAATAATAATAATCATGTTCCTTGGAACTGACCTGGATATAAATGACATATCTTTACAAAACTAAAGCTTTATAAATGAAAGACAAGAATCTCCTTTTAAATTTTAGAAGGAATCAATTATTATAACTGAGGTACAAAGGCTGGGTTGGTATTTAAATAACAGGGTTTTCTCCAGTGGGTCAGTCCAAAGACAAACATGAGGCTGGCCAGGAAGGCTCCGGGCTGTTTGAGGTTTTTTTCTCTTTATAAAAAAACTTCCCATTGCCAGGTTTAACCATTATGTGGACTAAAGAAATGGGAACTGGCTACTGCTGCTAAGTATTGAATGTCCCTCATTTCTCCTGATCATTTGTGCTTTTTTGGTTCAGTCAGACTTTGAGTAGTCTTGGCATTAAGGTTATTTCCACACTCTGGCATTTGTTTCCATTTGGATCTTAACTTGCTCTAATTAAAACTGGTGTCTGGATTTTCTATTGCTCTTAAATCCAGTGATTCAGGACTTTAAAAATGATATATACTTTTTAAAAAGGCTGACTTACCAAGTCTGTTTTTTCTTTTGTCAATATGTTTGTTCTAACATTTTCTGAACAAAATTAACTCCTTACAAAACATTTAAGCAACTGTATTTCTATCAGTATATTAACCGTATGACTTTACTCATCCTAAGCACCTGAAATGTCTCCCACTAGAAAGAAAGATTTTATTCATATGTATACACATATGCACATACAGATGTTAAATGTAAGATGAACTTTGATGCATACTGCAGATAATTTATATGCCATAGGCAGGCCCTTGTACAAGAAATATGACATTGTTCATATATTCTATTAGATTGCACCTCCAAGTCATGTGGATTCTTCAATCTTTTGAAGAATTTCATACTGTTGACAAAATACATTTAGACTGGATAAACTTTCTTTCCCCCTTCACCTTCCCCTTCCCTTTCCATTTCCTTTTCCCTTTCCCTGAAAGCAAAGCTTTCAAACAAAATATTTTCTTGACCTGTGGGCTCTTCCTAAGTGTTGCACTGCTCAAATCTTGTTCTTTTCTGCTTAAAACCTTTGTAACTTGGATGGGAGCTAATGAGCCCCACCTGTCCTGGCTCCCAGCACATGGCCTTGTCATCAGCAGAGCTGGCCTGCTCCTGTGTGCAAGGCCACGAAACTTGACATCCCTTCTCAGTACCTTTATTACATCTTGTGTGTTTTGTTTCGTTCTGTTCCTACTCTTTGGACTATATTTACCTTTCAACTGGCCCTGGAGAAGGAACTGAATTCAGAACATGGCAAATTCCTTTGGTAGCTATTCAGACACAACAGCACTGCAGTTGTCCATTCTCTCTTCACTTCCCATGAAATGTGGTGCCAAAATCAGAGTTTTAGACTTGATAAAGTCCTACATGGAAATCACCTATTTTAACAACGGATCTACTCTTTCTACTAAAAAAACCTTAAAGCCCCAAGCATGGCACCTACTTTGAATGTAGTTCTGTTGGCAGTCAAGAATGTACTTAATTTTAGAAAGATATATGTGTGTGCATAAATATGTATGTCTACATATATATAAACTACTTTTCTGGCTCAGAAAACATGTCACAACGAGCAGTAGAGAAGCAGCAAAAGCAATTCCTCTGATAAAACAAAAAATAGCATAAGGCATCTAGATCAACTACAGTGATAATCATGGGAAAAGGAAATATTTTTTTCCTCGAACCTCAAAGAATAGACTGATTTTTCCTAGAGGTTTTTCCTAGAGATTTTCCATTCAAGGTAGATGTTGATACCTAGCTTTGTAAGTATTATGAGCTGTTACTGCTTATAGCATTTGTGTACCATGACAACCCTATAAGTCACATTATAGGCTGTCATTCTCTGAAGTAATTTAGCAAAAGAGATTGTTTAAAGGAATGGTCTGATTTTTTTGTGTTTAAATGGATATGGGAAAATTCACACTGAATGGAAAGAGAAATCTAATTAATTGTGAAAGATGTTCCTTCTCAGTGCCTCCTGAACCAGCACAAACAACAAAAAAAATTAATTTAATCTTATTTCTATATCAGTTTAATTGGTAACAGAAACAGGTGTTTTAAGGATTTTTTTTCTGTGACTGTTTGATGGTAACTAGGTGCATAAGGCACCTTTAGTTGATAAAGTTGAAAAAACTGACCCAACCATCAATTCAGGGAGTAATCTCAGATCATATCCTCTTGCATTTATAATACACAGCATTCAGGAGCAAGGCCCCATTCAGGAACAGACTTAGGACTGAGAGAAGATTTTAGGGCTGCATGTCTGCAGGGTTTGATTTTTTCATCAGTTCCTTACTATTGTAACACATGGTAAGAATACTGAGAGATCCATTTTGCATAATAACACATGGTCAGCCATGTAGTAAGGTAGATGTACCAACTGGGAGCCTGAGAACTGAAAACTGCTTTAAAGCAGTAGTTTCTTCAGTTTGCAACAAAAAGTAACAGATTGGGGGAATTTTTGTTGGGAAGAATGGGACAAAGATAACATAATAGGACTTATCCATTAGTGAAGCCAGGTTGGCTTTGTTGGACTCATATGTAAATTTATATTTATGTAATTTCTTTAGCTCAAGACTGATTTTTATTTTTTTTTCTTCTTGGGGTAGTCATGATTCTTGTTTTAAATATGCAGTGTGGGCATTTGAAGTACACCAGGCTTTCATGATAAAAATGGTGATAAAAAGGAACTGTCTCTGAAGTGTCCTTCTCAGTTCATCAGCATGTGAATCAGTAGAATGTGACTCTCCCTCAGCTGAGAACAGAGGTCAGACTGGTTGGTTTCTTTTCCATGAACCTACATAGGTTCAGGCTTTCTTTCCTTTTTTATTTCTATAAAAAGGTATATTCTTTCATGTGTGTTATTACTGCTACAGTGCTAACATTTCTTTTGTCTTTCATGGAAATTAATTTATAAGAAATGGATATCTGTTAAGTTAAGCTTTTTTATGGCAAAAGAGAAATTGCATGTGACCCACACCAGTAGTCATAGAGTGGAAGAGATTTTGTCTCCTTCTTTTAATCCTGTCAAAAGGAGAGACTTTGCCTGCTCCCTGGTAGAATTTGGCCCAGTAGCAGATATTTGGGGAGGTGGACTTTAGAGACATTCAGGTGTTCAGGTATTTAGACATTCTGTTAATATATACAATCCAGGCAAACCAGAAACACAGTAGCTCCTTCTGCAGCCTCCAGGTATTATATTTTACTCCAGGTAACTGAAAAGAGATGGCCCTTTACATCCAATGTCAGACCAAAGCCAGAGAAAGGGACTCACCTCCAGTGAGGTCCCTAATGGCACAAGGAATTCCAATCATCCCAAGCCATCAGGCACAAATGAACTGCAATGATGTTTAAGGAGTAAACATCTGAGAATAATGTCTTCTTGAGTACTAGGCAGGGATCATAACCTTGCTGGATAACTACCAGATCAACTGGTTTTGTGCTTGAATGCTGCTTGGCCCAGGAGGAACAGAACTTAGTTAGGAGTAATAATGCGGTATAAACGATAACTTTCAAAACTATACTCTTCAAATGTTTCTGGCTGCAGGTATGAGAGATCCATATGATCTAGGAGCCACCTTTAAATTTTGTTAGGATTCAGTGACGTGCACTGTGGCTGAAATTATAATTCATCGGTGCATGTAGATGTCAGAGCCAACAGGTTCCATCCTTCTCGTGCTCAGATCAACAAAGACTTTGGAGTTTACCTTCATTAGTTGTAAATGAAAGCTGGTGTTACAGCCACCTTAGGATAAGGTCCTCTGACATCTCTAAGTGAGCCGAGGTGATCCCTAATGAAAAATAATAACAGTTTAAGGTAAAGGTTTGCACAGCTGAGAAAAAAAGCACCCAGGTTTACTTTTCAAACAGGCCTGAGGAAATACATGCAGGTGGCTTATATAGCATGTACAGCAGGTTGCATATTACTTAACTGGTTCAAAGTCAGTGCAAATGTTTTGTCTAAAGTTGGTCTAACAACAAACCCCCTCAAACTTATCAAAAACATTGAGGTTTTCTTAATATATGCTTGTACAATTACCACTTGTTTTTATAGCTTTTAGAATTAGAGTGACAAATTTTGAGGGATTTTTATTGTTAACTATTGAACCATTTCTTTATAAAGGAACTAAAAAAAAAAAAGATATTTGAACTATGTTATAGCAGATATAAAAATATATTTAATAAAACCAGTGCTAAAACAACACAGTTGGGCTGGAAGTTGCTGGATTGCTGCTAGCAGCAATGCTAATCTTTGTAGTGGAGCTAACTTGTGTAAAACTTAATCCTGACAGTAATACAGCAAATCCACTTAGACTCTACAATTTATTTTACCAATTTTTCTTTTTTTATCTATTTATTGAACTTCTGTAATGGAAATTGTCCATATGTCGTACTGGGCCTGCTTCATTTTTTTCTGCATTTCTTTTGTAGCTTCATTTTGTGGTAGAAGTCTGCAAAAAGTCTAAAAGTACAAAACAAGGAGACCAATATCTTAAAAATATGGATGTCCTAAGGAAAAGCAAGCATGAACAACAACCATAAATACTTGAAAACTGTAAAGGCAGATTATCAAGATACATTTCTGGATCTTTTTACTGCACTTATTTCTCTAAAGATTTTATATATACATAAATGCATAGAAATACATACATATATATATATATATATATATATATATATATATATATATATATAAAAAACACAATTTATTTCAAGGAAAAGTCCACACAGCTATATTTGAAAAGCAAATATTTCAGTTTATGCTTAGTTCCAGTCACCACAGTATTACTGTTTATTGGTGTAGTGAATTTATATAAAAGACATGCCAGCTGCCTCATTACATCATACTGAAATGTTCCAAGATCTGACACAGATGTTTTGGACCATAGAATTGAGGGAGAAACTTGGGTGTACCCATATTTGTGCAGCCTGGTGAGACAATGCATTCCAGTGAGTTAAGGTTATTTTGGAAGAGTCTTACATGTTTATTTTGATTGATGTTCAGTTGAAACAAAAATCTTTCTGATGGAGGAAAACTTTATTCCAATGGCTCCAGAAAAACACAGCCCATACTTTTGCTATGTTTTCTGTACACTTTATATCTTTTTTCTGGCCATAAAGGTGTTAAACTTTATAGTGCAAAAGGAACAGAGCTCTTTCATTTGAACTAATGGGCTTCTAATGAATTTTGTGAATGCTAATATGACCACAATACATTTCATACAGCTGATACATAATGCTCTACTTCTAAAATGGGTCTGTGTAAATTAACTTTGAAGGGTGTACATGCTGGTCTTTCACCCAGTAATTGCACGATGTGAACCCCCACAGCAGCTGATTTCAGAGTTCACCCTGGCAGATTCTTGATGGTGGATATTTGCCACAAGGATTACATCATCTTCCAACAAACCACATGTGCACGACAACAGTCAGCAAACAATTACTTAAAACCCTATAATATAATTCGTAATTTGACATAATAGGCTTTTCTTTCAGGGTTCACATTTCCATGACAAAGCCTGGGGAATTGGGGCACTTCTGCAAACAAGCAGAGGCTCTGGACATCATCAGTGGGGGAGATGGCCTTGTCCCTCCTCTCCTCAGTGCTCCAGGCTTGCACAATTTCTGTACTGCCTGGAACTTGGGATTCAAACCGTGACAGTCATCATTTTGGAAAATTCATTAAAATGCCCCTATTTATTTCTTTTTGGCCCTGAGCAAAGCCAATGCCCATCTTATGTTTTCTCTAACAAGTCAGCGAGGGGGGAGGAAAATAAACCTCTAGTCATGATTTATGGAAACAATAACATTTCCCTGAGTTTTAAAAACATCTGAAAGCAAATGTCGTGCCCGTGCCTCCTCTCCAGCTCTATGTGATGTTTTCCATTCTCCTGTGTTATAGAGACTAGTAAAGGCTGAATCTCAGGAAAGATGTGTTGTGGTAAAAGTATTTCTGCTTTAATCTAATATTCTCCAGCAAGGTCACAAATCACTAGCTATGCAACATTTGAAAACTACAAAATTGTTGCAGGTTCAGGCCTTGAAGACCTTCTGTTTTCATTGTTCATAGGCAGAAATCCTTGATGTATATACAGGAGATAGAACAGTTTAAATTCTCTCCCTCTTCCTCCTTCCTCTCCTCGCTGCTTTTAGACAAGTGATTTATTTGAAAAATGTGTGACTTTTCTAATCATCCGTTTATGGGGTAAGGTTTTCTTTGTAGCAATAAAAGGACTTAAGGTCAGCAAGGAGGAATTATGCAGCTTCCATTGTAAGGAAATGTAAAATAATTGTAATTTTATGTGGGGTGAGGACACTTAGAGGAATGTGAAGCCTTTATCTGCAGATGTGAGTTAATGCTTTGTTTAGACTGTGGCTGCCAGAGGAAGATGTGAATAAACAGAAGGTCCCACTTTCCATAAGGAGCAAAAATTTTACTTTTTAGTCTTGCTTCCAAATTAACTCAAAGGTGGGAAATGGACCTTTTCTGCATATCTTTAAAAAAATGGAAAAAAAAAGTTTTGGAGAACTTAGCAAGTGGTTGGAAATATAGAAGTGACGTTATTACACACAATACTACTGAATCACAGAAGGTTATAAGCTACTTACAGACAGCATACATCAGCACAGACCCACAAAATGTGGTTTTCAGGAATGAAGTAACTTACACAGAAAGGAAAAGAGCAACTACTATGAACAGTGAAAGTGTATCACCAGTGCTGTCTGCAAGGCTGTTGATTTTAGTCTGTTTGTAGCTATTATCTTAATTTGCTCTTCCTTCCCTGAGTGTTCCTCTGTGCGATTTGTTTTTACAGCCCCCTGCCCAGATTCAGAGGCAGAGGAACCCATAGGTTCAAATGAATGATAATGAGCATTGTCAGAGAGGCAAGAAAATTGAGTCCTTGCTCTGGCTGCCTGGCCAAGAGCTGCAGGAGCTAATTGTGTCAATGGTAATGAGACCAAGCAGGCAGCAGATGCTCACGTGCCTTTACAATCCAAATCCCACCAACAAATTCCTCCCACAGAAACTCTGAGGGATGTCTTGGCACCCTGGAGATGGTGATAGACCTGGTCTCAGCCACATGCCACCTGCTAGAGCCATTGTTAAAAAAAAGAGGGAGAGAAGAAAGTGCCTATTATGATAACAAAGTTGTTTGCTGTCTCTTGCAATGACTTTATGGCACTAGTTTTGCCATACTGCAGCTATTGAACAGGAAAAAAAAAGGAACATCTGATTCTTTATACAGAAACATTTTCACTGAGCACTGTTAACCACTTACTTGGGAAGCCAGATGTTCAGTATATGTTACATATTCTGCTGAAAAACCCTGCCTGCCTTTTTCCCATTACAGCTCCCACTGTGTCTGCTTCCTCCAGCAGGTTTAAATTTTCACATGTTTTCCCACTACACTGGAGCTAGGAGCATGTTTTCCTCTTTTTTTTCCCAGAAAAATCATGAAGAAAAAAGTGCAGATATCCATGTGGAATACTGTATAAATATTTACTGTAAAATAAAACAGACAACAATATTTGTTCCTTATTCACAAAGCAGTCTGGGTGGTGGTTGTGCCTGAGGTTTTGAAGAGAGAAAGGCCATTATGGGTTCCTTAAAGACAATATTTTCAATGCAAGCTTGCTAAATTCTGCAGTAGGGAGAGGTTTAGATCCTTCCAGGAAATATTTGCCCAATAGCAGCTGTTTCTGGAGAAATCTGATGTCCTTTCTTACCACAAAACTTTGTGTGCAGCTTTGCAGTCCTGTGGGGCTCACACTCATCAAGACATTTTTTAACCGACCCTGGAGCTGTTCAAAATCTTTCTGGGCATTGGGCTGGTTCCCTGTCAGCCTTGGTATCAAAATCATAGAACTAAAAATGTTGGAAAGAGCTTCTAAGACCATCAAGTCTGACCATCAACCCACAGCTGGCAGATCCACCAGCACCATTTCTACAAAGAAGGCAAAAGCATCTTAGAAACTCTGGAGTTACCTCTGGCTCCACCATGGCTGAACATGGCTGAACTCTGGCTGTGCTGAAAATGATTGACCCATTTCCTTTTTGAGAGATCCCCACATCCTTGGAAGATTTTAGTCACTAGCAGCTGCTGGAAGTAGGTACATGAGTGGATCTGGTCATTTGGCTGAGGCTGTCAGTGGAAGACTGAACATGTACTTTTTCTGGTAAAAAGACACTTGAAGCACCAATTACGCTCCTTTTTTAGACTCCCAGGGGTAATGGAGAATGTTATAGCTCCATGAAAAGCTTGCCTTGAGCCAGTAATTTGACAGACTATGTATTGCAGCCCTGACTAAGTTCACATCTACACCAAACTTCAAGTCTTTTATTTCACAAAAACCTCACTCCTGTGAGGAAAATTATCTCAAATGCAGCTGCTTCTTTCTGCTCTTTATACAGAGTGGCCTTGAAAGCATCATCACATCCTAGATGGTGTGTTGCAGGGTACAAGAGCAACACATTTGTCAAAGCAGAGTAGCAACAGTTTAAGACACAGAAAGCCTTTTAAATTTGTTCATATAAAATAGTTCAAATTCCAGTGCATGTGGTGGATGAGTTTGCTAAAATCTGGAATAAAACCAGATGTTGGAAATCCAATGCCAGTACACCACCCTGTAGGATGGATTACTGTACCTCAGGCTGAGAGCACAGATGTTCCTGGTGCTTTCCCTGTGGGGGAGAAAAAGAGGTCTGGGTTTTTTGCCTGCAGTAGTTTTTGGGTCAGGTTTTTGCCCGACCACCTCAGCCGTGCTGGCTGCAGCACTGGGGCACAGGAGGTGAACGAGCACCTTTGTTGCTTGAGTTCCACTTTGCATGAACCACTGTGCTCTGAAGCCTTTGGTTCTCTGCTTTTTATATATTTCAGTTGCAGGGATACTAAGAAAGGAAAAATGATGCCTGAGGAAATGGGTGGTTGTATCTGTTGTACACAACAGGGCCTACAGCTGGGTTTGGGTGGCTTTGTAAGAAAGTGGAACAGGGCAGCACAGCGTTACATATGTCGGCTTAGGGGCAGTGGGGAAGAAATGTGTTACAGTCCTGACTGTGCCTTTTCTCCCAAACATCCATAATGCTCAAACCCTCTTTTGGCTCTAGCATGAGTATTGCTCTTAAAGGCAGTTTTGGGTAAACAGTTATCAATTAGAGACATTTTACTTCATACTTTACAAGGCAATAACTAAACAAAATGACAACTGCATTAAAATGCTCAAACAATGGAATTTCCATTGTATACTGTGCCATATTAACTAATCCTCAAAAAAAAAATTCAAAAGCATCTGCTGATATATTGCAGGCATTTGTTTATAATAGAGATCTAGTAAACTGTAAGACTTACGCATATTTCTCTTTTTCACTTGGTAAATCTTTGAGAGATATAAGTTTTATTGGTGCAGAAAGAGACTGAATATCTAGGTACTTACCATGCATGGGAGATATATGGGTTTATTCACAATTTATATACACAGTGCTGCATTGCAAAACTGCCTTGGAAATTTACTCATGTAGCAGAAAACATGATCCCCTGCCCTTTGCTACGATGATTGATGATAAAGTAAAACCTAATTTTAAACTCACACTTCAAAAACTTTCTCTCCCATCAGTAGGTGTAATGAATTTGGTGGTTTGATGTATTTTAATGATCCATCAGATCTTTTTTTAAGCTAGTTGGAAAAGTGAAAATTATAGGTCAGGACTCTGAGCTAAATTTCATTGTTTACTCCTTCTAAGTCTTGGACTTTTGTTCCAGGGCTTTGACTGGCTGTTTGCTGGGGCAGGAAAAGACTTTTTCCTGGTACAGCTACTACCTTTATCAAAAGCCTTCTAGATGTCTCTGAGGTGACAGAGTGGCCTTTGAGATAGCTCGTGGAGACACTGCACAGTAGGGGCAGTATTCTGATGGGAACAGATACTGTTAAAACAAATTATCTTCAGCAGGAAGTACTGTAAGGCTTAGGTGTACATGTATGTAGTTAAGATATAGATTTTGTGGAGGTCAGGATTGATAACATTACGCGGACTTTTTGCTCTTCTGATTTTTCTGCAAGGATCCCTGACCCCATTTTTGTCTGCCTTTTCATGTGAACTAGGTAACTGATGTCTGAGACACATTGTTTAATATTCCACAGATCAAATTATGTGCGCTACCTGAGATATTTGGTCTTAACTAAGAAGTCTGTGATGCAGAGGCCATATTTTTGATAGTCCAGTGATCTTTTCTGCCTTTAATATCTCTTCAAGTAAGTCAGCCTCTGATGTCCCTGAGTTCTGAGAAGAACATCAGGTATAAGTGTGACTGATGAGATAGTAGATTGGACAAATACAGCATTAATTTGTGATGAGTTCTGTTATATGGTTGTCCATGCAAAAAAATTAACTGAAATGTCAGCTTCCTTCCACCCACTCCGAAGAACAATATCACATCTACCTTTGATCAGCTTTTTGGGACCCAAGAGTGAGTATAAAATGGCAACACACAATTGCCTACAAGAATACTCCTCACTCAGTCTGGGCTCACGCTGCAGCAGATGGAAATCCTAGTTTTACTTTGGGAAGCAGGTTTGTTGAAGAGGGATGGAGGAAGAGAGAGGGAGAGAGTAAGAAAGAAGTAAAGGGAGGGAAGCAAGAGGGAGAGACAAAGCTCCTCAATTTTGTCGTTCATTGTGATGAAAATGTTCTTTTAAAATACACTACTGACTTAGGAGGACTTGTCTTTCACATTCATTGCACAGGTGTCAAATAAAATTTTATCTTGCAGTGTCTTGTGCAGTGGAGCATAGCTCTTGTGACATTTTGTAACATAATGCAAGGTAAGGTAATAAATCACAGAGAAGTGAATAAAACCTCATTTTTGTGTACGTGTCTTGAGGAGGGGAATGAACCAAATGGCACAGTGCTAATTTTACTGTTCTATCATTGTTAAGAATTTTTTTTCCTCTCCTATCCTGGCTGAGAGCCTATTTATCAAAAGAGCTCTTCAAAGTAAAATTCTTTTTCACCTAATTTTTGCATATATATTGTGCATCTAGGGGTAATAAACTTTCAGAAGAAAATATAGGCTTGAGAGCTCAGTAAAACTCCTCAGAGTAACAAGGCAGGTCTTAAAGCGTCTCGACCACAGAAATAAACCTCCTTTCAGCTAACAGAAATAAACCTCCTTTCAGCTAAGTGAAAAATAATCAATCTGTTGTGCAGCTGTGGTTTCCGAAGCAGCACTGTAGGAGAATGAAAGTGCAATTTGGAGTCAGTTTGTTTTTCCTTGGGTACAACAGTGAAGAATTGAAGTGCAACTTTTGGGAAGAACCTTGTAGTGATTAGGTCTGTTTTAGGTGGGAATAACTGAGATTAGTCTCCAGGAGGCCAGCAGCACTCCGGTCATGTGCCTAAGAGCACTCACAATACCACGCTCACTAAGAAGCATCTGCTGCCTGCACATGGGACTCTCTCTTTTCTTTGTGAGGGAAGTCTGTCATGTCAAAGGTGGACTGGAGTTTAAGAGACTTTCAGACAAAACTTTTTCACGGGATGTTGGAGGTACCAACCTTGGGACTGCTGTGATTGCTCCTAAGCACCCTAAAGAAGCATCACTGCTAGAAGTGCTACACGCTTAAATATTGCTCCATCTAAGCAAGCAATCTGAAGATATGCTCCTCCTCACTTGCAGTTTATCAAATGAAAAAAAAAAAAAAAGTGAGACTTTTTCCTTACTTTAGCTCAGAATTCATGGAAGGATTATTGTGTCCAATGACTTTTTATCATCATTATAAATGCTAATTGTCAGTTGCAAGACAGTGTGGCGTTAAGTGATGATACGGCATGTAATGTGATGGATAAAGTTGTAAAATAAAAAGTAAATTCACAGAGGGAAAAAAAGAAAAGAGGTGCTGTAATTCCTATCGGTGGGTATCCTGCTCTCTATTATTATACAGAGTGTGTCTCTGAGAAAGACCAATGTGACAAAGTGGAATTACTACTCGGGAAGTGATAAAAATTACATAAAGCAAGTTCTGCATATCTAAGTCTACTAAACAGTTCCTTGGAAGAATATGTAATCATTTAAAAGTATACATAATAGTTTTTAAAGCAGTGGAATTATTTTTACTATGAATTATTCATCTCCTGTACTCATCATGTAAAGGGGTGGTGACTTCTTTTATCAACAAAATACTTTTTATTGACACTAAGAACAGCATTTAATTGAACCTCTTTCCCCAATTATCGTCAGAAAAGAGTTTACACTTGTACTTTGGAAAAATGTTTTAGGAAGATTTATCAGAGCTGCAAAAAAAGCTGTCCATGAACTAATGGAATTATACTATCTTTGAATTCTCTCCACCAGAACTTAGAATGGTCACTAATTCCTTTCTTTGCTCTTTTGGTGTTTGCAAAGGGGTCCACTAAAGCCTGAATTGATATAATTATTGGCTTGGATTGTTAGAGATTTAGGCCAGATGGCTATGGGTTTCCAAAGTCCCAGTTGCTTGTGTTAGCTTTTCTAGTTTGCCTATAGGGTTTGGGGATCAGCAATTTGAAAGGGCTGCAAACTTGTAAAACAGTATTATTCATGGGGGCAGAATGTTCATCAGCGTGACCCAGTACTAAATACATTCATTATGGGCATTTCTATTCTGCACAATTTGCCACACGGTGCTAGTTTGTGGAAGAAAAAAAAAGAGACAATGGCTTATAAAATGCTTTTGAATGCTTAAAAAGGAGGAGAGTTCACACTGAGCCCTCTCTGCTTTCTTTTTCAGCAAAAACCTTCTTAGTGACTTTGGCTGAGCTCTGCTGAGAGTAAGTAAATTGGGCAAATAAGAGATTTACTCTTTACATTTTTGGATATGCCGTGGGGGGATCATAAGAGAGGGAGAGGAGCAATAAAAGAGTGATGGTATCCTTATGGGCAATGCTAATAAACAAACGGACAACGTTAGCAGAAAAACAAAGAGAGCAAGCCTGTGGATAAAATGATAAAAGCATATGCAAAAAGGAAGTAGAAGTAACATAAATAGATAGGTTTGAAATGTGAAGAATGTCCTGTTCCATGTCCTGAATGCAGCCTGAAGCTCACCCATGGACCTGTAACGTTTCTGGTGTGCACAGAATACATGCTCGGCTCAGATATAAGATTATATTTTTGTGTGCAAATGTGTGGGAGTGTAAATAGTTTTCTGCAACATCAGGGAGGGGAGGAATTTGTCATTTTCTAAACAATCGGTCTTGTGGCTTCTTTTCCTTTAAAATACTTGGCATGTAGAAGGTGTGCTTAGCACAGACTGTCACGGTGGAGCATGAAGTGCTGCTTCAAATAGGATGAAAAAGATCATCTAAAGTAGCACTGGAACAGCAAATAAAAAAGCTCAGAGACAATCGCGTTCACGAACACACAGAGGAACGGAGCTCAGGCAGAGGCAGCTGCGCTGAGGGCAGAGATGCTGCGAGAGGCAGCCGGGAAGGGACGGGAGAATGCAAAATGCTCCTGACTTGGGAAGAAGGAGGACAGGTTTCGTGGGGTGGAGGAGCTCTCGCAGGGCTCCGGGCAGGAGCACAGACATTGGGAACATGCAGGTTGTAGGCAAACAAGCAGCAAGAAGACGCTCTTGCGGCACGGATAGCGAGACGTCACCCCCAGCTCTTTTACTAAGCAAACCCACTTAAAAGCTCCCAGCGAGTTAAACAAGGGGTAACCTAAAAGTATGTAAATCGTGGAGCGCGATCGCACTTCTCGCGGCAGGGAAGGGGAGGAATTAAAATCACAAAACCCCGCTTGAAACTGCCATGAAAATTCGGGGGGTGGGGAGGAGAGACGTTGATTTAAAGTTGCCCATTAGTCATTGGCACCCCCAGCCCCCATTCCTGGCGGCCGGCGGGCTGCTGGCCCCGGCGCGCCGGGCTGCGGGCCCCCTGCCCTCCCCTTCTCCCCCTCCTCTCCTCTCCCCTCCCTCCTTTCCTCTCTCCTCCCCGGCTGATTGGCTGCACCGGGCTCAGCACAGGCCGGGCAAAAGCTTTGTCTGGGGACTTGGAGTGAAGTTGCGGAGGATTTTAGGCTGGAGCCGGCGAGGGAGGGCGTTCAGTCGGGCGGAGAAGGAGGGGAGGACGGGCTGGATCCATCCCGCCAGCTCTCCGCGGTCCCTGGATGTTGACGGCGGGAGAGGAGCACGCTGCCCCGGAGCATCACAGCCTGGAAGAGGAGCACTGAGTCAAATGAGAAAGCGTGGATTGCTTACAAATTGTATCTGAATGTCCCGGCACGGTGTGTATAAAAAAAAAAGCAGAAAGTTTTTCTGATCTGTAAGTAATTAATACTTGGCTGGCTAGAAGAGGCGTTTTCAAGCTGGAAAGGACCAGATGCGCTTTGGATTTAAGGTACCGAAGGAGGCAAAATAATTGCTTTTTAACTTATTGGGAGAAATTAATTGCAAAAACTTACAAATGTATCGGATCGGCGGTAAAATGCACTTTCTATTCGTGTTTGCACTGATCATAATATCTTGCAATAATGCGGTGCTGGGCAAGAATTTGAAATATAGGATTTATGAGGAGCAGAGGGTTGGATCGGTAATTGCAAGACTATCGGAGGATGTTGCTGACGTTTTATTAAAAATGCCTAACCCTTCCTCGGTTCGGTTTCGAGCCATGCAGAGGGGAAATTCTCCCTTGCTTGTAGTCCGTGAGGATAATGGAGAAATCAGCATAGGAGCTAAAATTGATCGGGAACAACTGTGCCAGAAAAACTTAAACTGCTCCATAGAGTTTGATGTGATCACTCTGCCCACTGAACATCTGCAGCTTTTCCATGTTGAAGTTGAAGTGCTGGATATTAATGACAACTCTCCGCAGTTTTCCAGAGCTCTTATCCCTATTGAGATATCAGAGAGTGCAGCTGTAGGAACTCGGATCCCTTTGGACAGTGCTTTTGATCCAGATGTGGGAGACAACTCCCTTCACACTTATTCCCTTTCTGCAAACGATTTTTTTAGCATTGATGTGAGAACCAGGACTGATGGTGCTAAGTATGCAGAGCTGATTGTGGTTAGAGAGCTGGATCGCGAGTTGAAGTCGACTTACGAACTCCAGCTCACTGCCTCTGACAAAGGGGTGCCTCAGAGAACTGGGTCATCCCTCCTGAAAATCAGCATTTCTGATTCCAATGACAACAGCCCTGCGTTTGAGCAGCAGTCATATATTATTCAGCTCTTGGAAAACTCTCCTATTGGGACTTTGCTCATAGACCTCAATGCTACCGATCCAGATGAGGGCGCCAACGGGAAGGTTGTGTACTCCTTTAGCAGCCATGTGTCTGCCAAGATTATAGAAACTTTTAGGATAGACCCAGAAAAAGGTCACCTGACCCTGCTGAAGCAAGTGGACTATGAAGTAACCAAATCCTACGAAATTGACGCTCAGGCTCAGGATATGGGGCCAAATTCTATTCCAGCTCACTGCAAAATTATCATTAAAGTTGTGGATGTGAATGACAACAAGCCAGAAATCAACCTAAATCTGATGTCCACAGAGAGAGAAGAGGTAGCTTACATTTCTGAGGGGTCACCCCTGGACACCTTTGTTGCCCTGGTCAGAGTGCAAGATAAGGACTCTGGTGTGAATGGAGAGATCGTTTGTAAGCTCCATGGGCATGGCCACTTTAAACTTCAAAAAGACTTATGAAAACAACTATTTAATCTTGACTAATGCCACTCTAGATAGGGAAAAGAGATCTGAATACATCTTGACTGTAATAGCAGAGGACAAGGGAACGCCAAGTCTCTCCACAGTGAAACACTTTACTGTCCAAATCAGTGATGAAAATGACAACCCACCCCGCTTCCAGACAAACAGATATGAAGTTGTTATCTTGGAAAATAACTCTCCGGGAGCATACATCACATCAGTTACAGCCACAGACCCAGATCTGGGTGACAATGGGCAGGTGACCTACACTATTTTGGAGAAACTCTGTTTTGGGAAGTTCTATAACCACCTACGTGACCATCGATCCCTCCAACGGGGCCATCTATGCCCTGAGAACCTTCGATCACGAGGAGGTAAATCAAATTGCCTTCGTGGTTCAAGCTAGGGATGGAGGGAGCCAGCAGCTCATTAGCAACACCACGGTTGTTCTCACCATCATTGATGAGAACGACAATGCCCCCGTCATCGTGGGGCCAGCGTTACGCAACAGCACAGCAGAAATCTCAATCCCTAAAGATGCTGAAATTGGCTTTCTTGTCACCAGGATAAAGGCTACAGACAGAGACTCTGGTATGAACTCCGAACTCAGCTGCTCCATAGCAGCTGACAAGGAAAACAGCATCTTTGTGATGGATCCTCAAACCTGTGACATCTCTATCAATGTGAGTGTTGAATCAGTTCCAGCAAAACAATGGGAGTTTTTGGTGATAGTCCAGGATAAAGGCAGCCCTCAGCTTAGTACTAAAGCTCTTCTAAGATGTACCATTTTGGAGCATGTTTATTCATTTCCAAGCACCGAAGCCACTTTGGTAAGCCAACCCTCCCTGGACATCTCCATGATAACGATAATATCCTTAGGATCAATATGTGCCGTGTTATTGGTTATTATGGTTATCTTTGCTACGAGGTGCAATCGAGAGAAAAAGGACACCCGGTCTTACAACTGTCGCGTGGCCGAATCAACCTACCAGCACCACCCGAAACGTCCCTCCCGGCAGATCCACAAAGGGGACATCACGCTGGTGCCGACGGTTAATGGCACCCTACCCATCAGGTCCCACCACAGAGCCTCACCCTCGTCGTCCCCGGCCCTGGAGAGGGGCCAGATGAGCAGCCGGCAGAGCCATCACAGCCACCAATCGCTGAACAGCCTGGTGACCATCTCCTCAAACCACGTGCCTGAAAACTTCTCCCTGGAACTCACCCACGCTACACCGGCCGTCGAGGTAAGGTCCAGGCCTTGGTTCTGCACATCCATTTGTGCAGACACTCGTTTGGAAGTATACACACCCATTCCCCCTGTCTGCAATCTGTGAGAGCAAAAGGCAGCCAGGTCTGTGCCTCATGGGAATGTGTCATGGATTTCTCTTCGATGGTACAGCTTTTCAGTTTTACTCCAGTAACAGCAGATTCCATTACCCCCAGGAACAGTGTTAAATCTACTGTTAATAGCATTATTCCTTGGTTCTTCCCTGTAAGGTCAAAACAATGGAGTGGAACATGGTGTTTTGCACTGGTTAACTGTTCACTCTTTCTTCCTTGCCTTCCCTCTCCCTCCTCTCTGTACAGCTCCATCTGAGAAAGAGTGCCTGAGTATTTATATTCAGAAGCAATCCAGGAAACTCTTTTATTAATGGGGGTGCAGAACTAAAACATTCTGACACAATTCGAGTACAGCTGCAGTAACTTATGATCACCATATCTCAAAATTTGAGACCCCCTGTCTCAGTTTTCACTGCAAATGCTGGGTCATGGCTTAAATAAATGAGAGCTCTGTCCTGGTAGCTTTCCATGTAAAGCAAGGCTGTTTTGTTCTGAGTTAGGATCCTGGAATGGTAAAGGCTTGATTATAATATATGAAACCAAAACAAAACTCCATCTCTGTTTAATTGTTTGTTTTACTTGTTAAGGAATAAATTATTATGAGTTCAGAGGCTAATGAACAGCAGTGAACTTCCTCATTTTACAGAGTCTTCAGATGTTTGCTGTGTCAGACACTACACTACCAAATAATCTATTGTACTGCATTACATATGTGCAGGAATTTTATTTAATTAAATCTTAAAGGAGAAAAAAAATAAACCACAAACCTGAGAAGCAAATTAGTGGTTTTATGGCTAGGAGCTTGAGCTTTCATTTCAAGGAATCAGTCTCCTCACCTTTTCTTTAGCAGGTTTCTCAGCTTCTCTCGATGCTTCACCAGGGCCAGTATCAACCAAGGCCAAGTTTTCGAGGAAACAAGTATTCTAGAAGCTACAGGTAAGAATCCACATTGTTCTGCTACATATGAATGTACATGGATCAGGCATGTGTTTTTAAACAAAAAGTGGATTATAACATACTTGAGATAATGTAGTTCTCCACAATTCTCTTTACAGATATGCCCTACAAGATATGGATAAATTCAGCTTGAAAGACAGTGGCCGGGGTGATAGTGAAGCTGGAGACAGTGATTATGATTTGGGGAGAGAGTCTCCAATTGATAGACTTCTTGGGGAAGGATTCAGTGACCTTTTCCTTACAGATGGGAGAATTCCTGCAGGTAAGAGCACAATGGAAGCTGAGCAGTTTATTTACAGTTCTGCCTGGCTGTCACTTTGATAAAACTACTACTGAGAAAGCAAAAAATTCTTCAGCTTTCAAGTCCTATGTTTCCTTCCTTTCTAACTTTGCTCCATGATACTAAGTTGAAGCCTTGATGTATCTACTAAAATGGAACCTCAGATACAACTGCAAATCTATCCAGAGCAATGCCTACTTTTTTTGTTACTCACATCATGAGCTGACTCCAGATTCCTCCTAAAAGTATGATCTGCTCCAAGGCCTTAGACTTTTAATGACTGGGTGGATATTTTTTGCAAAGCCAGGCAGCTGTGGTTTGTTAAAAATACAGTGAACTATAATTTGGGAGATAGGTTTTCCACAGTGGGTTTGATCCATATGATACAAAGTTTTACCATTTAGAAATTGAGTGTGAAAGTGAACTAGAAATATGGATGGAGAAGAAAGAAAAGTGTTTTTCCCACTGAAAAATGAGTAGCAAGGGAAGGTTTGAAATATTTCCCAGATTTTAAATCTTGCAACCCTAATTTCTAGAAGCAAGAGCTTAAGAGGTACAATTCAGAGGTACAATTCAGAGGCAGAGGGCAGAGAAGAAAAAAATTCAGAAGAGGATGAGTGGCAGTAGTATAAACACACATATACATATTCATGTGAATGAAGTATTGCTTTTAAATTTATGCCCAAATAAAAATGGAATAAAAGGTCATGGGAATTCATGCTTAGTACAGATAGAAGAATTTTGTAATTACTTTAATAATTATACAGCCTCTGGTTGTACCCTAGATCTTGTTCTTACTTCAGATCATATTTAGTTTTCTCTGTATAACCAGAGGGCCAGATTATTTCAGTAGGGTTCACTGAACCAAGTTTATAAATGTAACAAGTTTAGTAAAGTAATTTTGTAAATGGAGGTCTTTTGCTTTGAGGGGTGGTGCAGTACATGGCCTTCCTAAAGTGACCCCCATGTATTAACCAGCGTTGTCATGCTAGACAAAGCAGAATGCCAAAAGTTCAAATTGGTTTTCTTATACATTTTAACTTTAAAATTTTCTGTGGATATTTTTCTCAAATCTAGGTCTTGTATCACATACCCAGCTGTTTACCTACCTCCTCAAATGTGCAAAAAAACCAGAGGCCTTGAAGAGTTACTATGTTTTCAGAGTAACCTAAATCTGGAATTCTAATATATTTTTATCCTCATCCTCCCTAACTCCTACTACTCATTCCGCTGCCAGCTAGCATGAGGCCTGTCTCATTCTCTCCTGTGCCTTAGCAAGGAGGCAGGGAGGGATCTGCTGGAGCTCTCTGTTGGCCTGGGGAACATGAAGTGCCATGGTGTTTGCACTGGCACCCAGCCCTGCTGCTGCCAAGAAGTGATCCCTTCACAGTGGCCAATGCGGGCTGCCAGCAGACAGGAATGGTTGTCCTCTTAGCTGGCTGAAATGCCCGTGACCCATTTTCAGCTCTTGCAATTCCCTCTCTCAACAGTAAGCCTAAGGACAGGATTTCCAAAAATGCCAGGCTAATTAAATTCAAAGTAAGGGAAACTCCTCTCAGTGCAGACGGAACTGGGTTGGGCTATCAAGATTGTTATTTATTCTCACCCAGACATCCATTTACTGCTATGCGTGGCCTTAATCCTTCAGATAGGTCTGTTGGACTTGTTCAGATTGAGATCTGAATTGACCTACAATCCCAATATATGAACAGGAAAAGAAAACTTCCCGAAGGTTTCCTGTTCTCCATTCTGAAAGGTTTCTGCATTGTCAGTCTGGACACAGGCAAAAGTGCTGTGGGAGGGTCCTTTCAGTTTGTCTGTTTAAGGTGGAACAAGGAAGGAATGGGGCCAGTCCCTCAAAACTCCACAAATTACATGGTCAGAAAGTTTCATAACTGTTCTTGAAAGACTTGTTTCTTTCTCTTTTTAAATCTTAACCAGCAAGCTTTCAATTCTGTGGGGAAAAGAAAAAAAAAAGGAGAGAGAGAGAAAGCTGTTGTGCATCCGGACATTTTTTAAATTTATTGCTGATTTAAGGACAGATTGTGTCACCATTCAGTTACTTCAGAGTATCTTTTGATTTTATGTTCAGGCATCAGAATTTATAATTTTAAACCAGAACCATTCCTATAACAACGGCTGCAAAACTGACACTAAGACAAACTTGGCTACTAATTAAATGCAAGACTACTGAAAGTATCTAATGAATTTAAAGGAGTCTTAAAGGAGTCTTCCTAATTAGAAGTGTAGTCCTCACCTTCTGGGATGACTTGAGAACTGGTCATGGATCACTTAGATGTCTTTTGACAGTGCTAGCTCTTGGGCATTTTCTGTAAAACGTCATACATGGGAACAAACACTTGCAGGCATTTCAGTCACTTGTATCAAAACTTCAGCCACTGATATATTCTAGTTTGCTTTGTTTGTTTGAAACTTCCTGGATCAGCAATTATTTTGCAATAGATTTTGCAATATCCAGGCTGCAGTCTGAGTTAGTAATCTTGAAGGAATTCATATCATTGCATGCATGACGTGGAGAACGTTTATACTCATAGGAATGGAAAGGCCATTAGGAAAGCAAACAATATGATAGGCTGTGTAAAGTGCAAAAATAAATAGTGCTGACAGTATGAGAGTAGGACTTTATAAATCACTGGTACATCCTAAACTGAAATACTCTGTTCAGTTCTGCTTACACCACTGCAAAATTATTTTTTGATAAACGGAGTGGATCCAGAGCCAGATGGGAAATGTGTTGAGGGAGCAAGGAAAACTTCCAGGGCATGACTAGAAACATTTCTTATGCAGTCAGTATATACTAAAAAAAGCAAGGAACTCTATTCTGTGTGGGATAATCTAAATATTAGGTGATTAGGGCAGGAGTTTCTTATGGTCAAAATATGCATAATACAAAGAGTCTGTAATTTCTGAAAGCTGTCTATTGAAGTTGGTGACCCAAACCTGTTAGGGCCCCAGCAGCACTCAGATCTTCTGCAACATATCTGGCAGGCACACAGACACCTAGCCTGAGGGGAGGCTTTGTGTCCTATGATCAGTTCCCTCTGGAGTGGAAAATTCAGCATCTCGCCTGGCATGTCCCTCTCTGCAGCTCTGTCAAATTGGGCTTTTCCTGCCTCTGCTTCCAGGAATCATTCCCAGACCTCTTGGAATGTTTGCAAAGGACTCTTGCAGTGCCCCTTCATGGGCCAGTTTGGACCAGTGTAGCACTCAGTGTAGATGAGTGCAGATGGGTGCATCTTGTTGCTTCTACCTGAGAGACATCACCAAGAAGCTGAGAGAGCAGCTCTGTTGTCTTGTGCTCTTCAGCCCTCCTGGCTGACCTGGATTCCCATCCAGTGGGTTGGAGCTCTCCTTTATGCCAAGGCCTGAGCCAGCACAGGCCAGTAACCTGAGTTACAGAGCTGCAAGTATAAATCCAGTATAAACACCAGAGCCACACAGGCTGGGAATTAGACCCTAGGTATTCTGATAGTGGATTAAAATTTAACTGGTTTAGTTAAAAAGGCAATATGACAGTGGATCGCCTTGTGTTCTACACACACCTCATTGTCAGAACAAAGGACTTGTTTAATGGAAAAGCAGAGATCCCTCTGCATGTTATTATTCTTTGCTCTTTATTTCCTCTGTCCGTTTATTCCCACTTGATATGCCTCACTGGTTGCATGTGGAAGCCATCTCTAAAACTCAAGTGAGTGCCTGGAGGTAGAAATTTCTTCCTTTTATGGTATATTTTTAATGAGATAGAGCAGTACAAAGGGCTTGCGTAGCTTCAAGCCACAAGTGCTTGTTTTTTCACCTGGAGTTTACATGTTTATCTTCAGCCTCAGTTAGGGGATTGCATTACTGTCATACATGAGCTGCATTGGTTGTTCTCATCCTTGGCCATGGAAGTACCAGCCCATTTGTGTTTGCCACCTTCCAGCACACAGAAGGTGAAACCAAACATTGGATTTGAGCGTCTCCAGGGAAGTTCAGTCCCGTTGACAAGAACCCCTGCCAGTGCAGGTGCTGTGTGCAGCAGGAAGGGATGCTTGATAGCATTGGGGTTAAAATCTTAGCCGCTTAGAATCAAGATTTCAGAGGAGAGTGGAAAACCTATGCGGGGGCTGTGGATGGAAACCAGCAAGCTAGTGAAAATAATAGTCATGGGCTAGGTAGCTGGCTTTGCTTTGTACAAGTTAACCAACTATGACCATGCGTAAATATAGCTATTAAGTGTAATTAAGACCAATCAAGGGATAACGTAAGAATATAGAGAACAATTGTAACTGTGATATTCTTTCAAAACTCAAAGTCTTATGTTTCAGTGGGATCGATAAGAAGAATGGAAAATATCGAAGTTAATCATTGATATTTCATGTAACTAAAAGATATAAATTGTAAATCCGAATGTATTGCCACAGAACAGATTTGGGTCGAAGGAAACCCCCGTTCTCTTTGGGCCCAAAAATAAAAAGCACTGCATATAGCCATGATGCTGTGACCATATGTTTTTATTCCTACGCTAACATGCTCACTCTCTTGGTTTCTCTCTTGCAGCCATGCGACTGTGCACGGAGGAGTGCAGGGTCCTGGGCCACTCCGACCAGTGCTGGATGCCTCCGCTGCCCTCTCCCTCCTCCGACTACAGGAGCAACATGTTCATCCCCGGGGAGGAGTTCCAGTCGCCCCAGCAGCACCTGCAGCAGCAGCAGCAGCACCACCAGGGCCTCGAGGAGGATGCCCAGGCAGCTGACGCCGGGGAGAAGAAGAAGAGCTTTTCAACGTTTGGGAAGGACTGCCAGAGCGAGGAGGAATCCGGGGACACCTGCACCTCCTCCCTGCTCTCTGAAATGAGCAGCGTCTTCCAGCGCCTGCTGCCTCCCTCGTTGGATGCCTACGCGGAGTGCAACGAGATGGATCGCTCCAACTCGTTGGAGCGCAGGAAGGGACATTTGCCAGCCAAGACTGTAAATTATCCACCGGGGGTGGCGGCCTGGGCAGCCAGCACGCATTTCCAAAACCCTGCCAGCAGCGGGCCCGCTCTGGGGACTCACTCGGGCGCGCAGCCTTCGTCCAAATGGCTGCCAGCCATGGAGGAGATCCCGGAGAATTATGAGGAGGATGATTTTGACAATGTGCTCAACCACCTCAGCGATGGCAAACATGAACTCATGGATGCCAGTGAGCTGGTGGCAGAAATTAACAAGCTGCTGCAAGATGTCCGGCAGAACTAATTGTTTCAAAAGCCTATTTTTCCATATTTATGGAAAACTGGAAGGGGGGAAAAAAAAACCAACAAAAAATAGACTGAGGAGAACTGGCATTGCCAACTAGTTGCATTTATCATAAATGTGTCTGTGTATGTTGAATATTAAAATACTGTATTTTCATATGTACACAATGCAAGTGTGATTATCTTTATCTGTATTTTAAAAATACATTTGTACCTTATATTTATGTGTAATTTAACAAATAAATTTTATTTTTGTACACCCACAGCAAGCATGTTTTCCTAAATGTATATAGATGGTACCACCCTTGTCAAACTTAGAGCATTCTTGCCACAAAGGCATGTTTAAAAAAATAAAGAAAAAAAAGGATATTGTTTTCCCTTACTATTTCTTTCAAATGTTTCAAATACAAATTCAAAGCACTGAAAAAGTTATGCAAATGTTAGTTTCAGTAAATGATCCAACACCTTTTTTGCAATGTTTTATAATAAAGAATTGTAACTCCCACGAAACCTAAAATGTCCTTTTTTATTTTTATGCTTTTGGTCTATAGAATCATTTTCTCATTTAATTAATGGATTATTGTGGGCTGAGGTCTTCCTGTCTCTGGCACAGAAGTGTTTTCCCCAGTGAAGAAATCATGGAATTCAGTGATGGGTCTTCCACTGTGATCTCTGCAAGAAAATGTAAATTTGTTGTGCTCTTGTTACACTGCAAAGCCAGTTGAAGTCAGCAGTGTATACTTGAAAGACAGCAATAAAATCAGCTTTTCTGACCTCAAGCTGAATTCTGAATTTATGTAAATACAAAAATTGCAATGAACTGCTTTTTCTATGTAAATGACACCAAAATAAAAGGAATGTTGCATCTTCCAGAAAAACAGCTTTATTTTGCCTCTGCACAGCAGCTATATTTTTATATTAGCTATATTCTCTGTTGCAAGTGTGCCTGTCGTTTATTTGCAAAGTAGTACAGAAATGCTTGAACTTCCTAGAAAAGAGCAAGCCTGCTGGTACATTCTCTCTGTCTGCATGCCATCCTTCCATAGTGGGGCTTCTCTCTGTCCTGAATCTCAGTGAAAAGCCAGTTTCTTATGGTGCCATTGCTATGGGGGGTTGATGTAACTAATATTGCTCAGATAAAAGTCAGTGTCATCCTTTTAGTTCATTTTTTCAAGACTATTTTTTATTAGCCTGTCATACACAAGGAGATCTTTGTAGGAGTGAACAAATGGATTTTACAGTTGAGAAACATGGGTGGGTTTTGAACCCCCAGTGCTCAGGAGTGTTAAGAGATGGCCATAAACCCCTGTATTTTTGGCATTTATGCATATGCATATTTTATTGGATATATATTTTTTGCCAGAACTGTGAAAAACTGTTGGAATAATCCAAGTCAACCTGGGCATAAAACTGATACATTTGTCCTGAAGAATCACACCTGTAAAGTATCTTATAAGTTTTTTTTTTTTTATGTTAGAGACAAAAAAATCCTGCTTAATGTTACTCCCAAAAAGCAAGAATTTTGTTGCATGCATAAGCTTCATTTGTTTTCTTTGTGTGCAAGGAAACTTTAATCTCCTTATTGGTTTCAGAGTGCTGTAGATGGGACATTTGAGGATGTGTAGAAGGCATTTGTTGACGCCTGAACAATGGAGAGATTCCCAACTTGTTTACACATCAGTAGCTGATGCTATGCTGCTTTACTTGTTAGAAGTACCAGGACCTCACATTGGGAGGTTTGTTAGAGCACCTTTGAATGCCAGCAGGACTTGAGTCTCACCAAGCTGCCTTCTGCTATTGAGAGGAAGAAGTTGTAACACCTCATTAAATATTTAACACCTCTTCCCTGTTTTTACCCTTCATTCCTACTAATGGCTCCACAAGCCTCACCTGGGTCTCATTCTCCAACTCCCCCTCACTCCACGGGCTCAGACTGGAGCAGGCAGCTGTTCTGTGAGTGTTTGTCCTCTTTGGCTCTCAGGCTCCACTTTATAGCTGTGCCTCCAACCCATCTCCAGCTACTGCTGACAGTGGTCCTTGGATCCTCATCCTGGTTTGTCACTTTGGTGTGCTGAGGGCTGCCAGTGGATCCCATTGCCAGCACCTCAGTAAACCTGCTGCGTCCAGGCTCTCTAGGGCTGCACTTTGTCAGTGTGGTGGGTACTGCTCGTGCTGGGATTGCTCTCAGCTCCTGGTCTTCTTGATGCTTCAAAACAGCAAGGTGAGGCTGACTCTGAAGCCAGGATGCTGTAACAGTCCTAAAGCTCACAAGGGCATAACTTCCTCCTCCTTAACCTGGTTGTTTCTGTCTCATCTCAGCCCTGCCCTTGCTGTTTCTCTCTTCTTCAGTATCCAGTTTTAGCCCTGTTCTTCAAGATTCCTCACCCTCACCTCATGTTAACTCCTCTTGTCTCTCTCACTCCATTTCCCTTAAAATCTGACCCACAGGCTAATCCTGCACAGCCCATAGATATGTTTATCGATGTTTACAGAATACATCGTATCCCAATAACCCTGCCCATGACTGAATTTCCCACTTTCTATCTCTTTAGCTGGGTCTAGCTAGCACAGTCCTTCAATTCCTCTCTTGCCCTAGCTTTTTGATGTGTAATTGTAATTACAATGTAGTTGTAAGCTCCACTGGATTCCTGAATTCCCAATGCCTTTTTTGGCTGCCTGTACAGCATGGAAAGGGCTGACTTGCATGGCTAAACCTCGCCACTGCTGACTTTTCACAGAAGTGGGAGGGTCAGGAAAGCAATTTTGAAGACAAAGCTCATGCCTGCCTGGTTATTTGATTCCAGCCTGGACACACAGAGTGCGTGAGATATACAAGGGGACTGGTGATTATGTTAAAAATGTACAAGGTGGTAGTTTGAAAACAGTTATTAAACTTGTCGATTATTTTTCTTTTGACCTGGATAAAACATTGCTATCTGTTACAAAGTCATCAGCAGAATATGAAACTCCCCTCCAAGTGGTGTGGATTCCTCCATAAATAAATGCAGATAGCTGTTTCTCCTCATTTCTAGAGGAGCAAATATTACACATTCAGGCTCAGACTGCTTTCTGTCTACAGGCTTGCAGGGCAGCTTGATAAGCTTCATTTTCACAGTCATATCATCCACTAGGGATTACCAACCTGTTTTAAATTTAAAACCCTTAAATCAGTTTATGCTTGCTGGCCTATGTCACATGGATAGCCTCAATGATTTAAAGAGCCATTGTTTGCAGAGAGGGCTTTCTAGAAAAAGTACATTGCAGAGAATTTATCTGGTAGCAATAGGCATCCAAATATCATAAAACACATAAGGCTTTCCTAGAGGGGATTTCTGTCCCAACACAGAGTAATAGTATTTGGAATGTGCATTGCTGCAAGAATTCCATCATATAAAGAGACCAGTCTCCAGGAGCAAGAGTGTTTATTTAGATTATATCTGAAATGCATTGGAGGTTGAGCTGTATTTATTATTGATAGGAAGCTTATTAAAAGATCTGTAGTAATAGCAGTAAATGAGAAAAAAAATCTGTCTTTAATCCTGCTTGGTTTAGTGTTCCTCTTTTTCTCAGGCTTCCTTTATAAATGAGAGAAATTATATAATATTTATATAAGTGTATGTACACGTATATAAAAACCCTAGCAGCAAATCTCCTCTGTGTGAAGAACAGGGAAAGCTGATAGTATGCAGATCAAACAAAATATATAATAAGTCTGATTTTTCTGCATTTTGACAACTAATAGAGAGTTAGGGGTTGCTGGTGTGATTTAAGCACCAAACATGAGGATGATTGTCATGCCCAGAACACAAGTCCCTAATACTTCTCTAAATGTTTATTAGTTTTATAGTTCTTGATGGTATAATGACAGAAAAGCTTGTGAAAATCAGCAAATAATGATTACCAAAATACTGGTTATCCCTGTAAGTGTTCAAGGCCCAGCTGGATGGGGCTTTGGGTTGAGTGGTCTAGTGGAAGGTGACCATGGCAAGGGATTGGAACAGGATGATCTTTAAGGACAAACCCAAGCAATTCCATGGGCTAGTTGTTCTGGCATTCCTTCTGTATATGGAAATACTGAGACTTTTGAGCAAATATAAAGTTTATTCACCGATGCTCAGCAACTACTTTTCTCCATGCTCATATAAGTTTTTTTATATTTGCTTCTGAAATGGCTACATTTAAAAAATGTACTGAAATAACGATCAGAGTTGTTTGGCCACTTACTTAAGTTGTGTTTAAGCATTTCTGTCACTGCTGCAGCACACTTTGCTATTAAGTGCCCATTAGGATAAACACGTTGAGAGGATGTGGCTGTCAATAATGTCTTTGCTGCATTCTTTACCCTGCTTGTGTTTAGAGTTGGTATGTCCAAGAACAGCAATAGAAGTCAAACAAAAGCCACCGCAAAATATTTAACCCTTACAGTTTTCTTACCTTTTTTTAACGCAATGTTGGAATTCATAGAAAATGCCAAGAAGTTTAATTTCTTTCTCTGCAGCCTGCAGAGGATTTCAGTTCCCCAAGATGAGAAGACTTGGAAGCCTCCATTTTTTAGCATTAGGTTTACATGGCATCCGACCTAGGAGACTACAGTGTACAAGTGTCATCTTTCATTAACGCAGGCTGTTACACTTTCAGGCATAATTTCTCTCCTTTCTGTATCCCAGGGTCAAACTCTGCCTGCACACAAAAATTGGCCTGCAAATTTTTCTGCAATGCAGTTTATTATAATAAATAAAATAAATTTAATAACAACATTAATAATAATAACAACATGATACTATAATTATTTCAATCAATAAAAAATTAACAACCCTGCTGTATTTTGCATCCTCAGAGCTGTAAATCATAAATGACTGATTTTTCATTTTGATGACTTGTAAAAACAGTGGGAATGGAGTAGGTGGTGGGGGTGACAGTGGCAGTTCCAGGCAGTGACAGTGACAGTTCTGGGCACATAAAAAGGCAATGGGATACAAACCATCCCCAAGACAATTCTTCAGGGCAAAATAGTATTTTGAATTGCAGTGTTACCTGCTTGGCAAGATTCATCTCCTCCATGGCAACTGAATGTTCTAAGGTCATCACGGAGATTTAAGCAGACACCACAGAATCACATAATCCCAGAATTAACTAGGTTGGGAAATTGCTTTGAGATCATCAAGTCCAACCTATGACCTAACACCATCTTGTCAGCTAGACAAGAGTACCATACTTCCCTGCTCCTGCTGGCCACACCATTCCTGATACAGACCAGGATGTCATTGGCCTCCTTGGCCATCTGGGCAGATGTGTGGAAAAAGTCCATATTCAAATTAATATAGTACTGTCCAAGAGGAAAAGGAGAGGAACAGGTTAAAAAAATTGACTTTCTTGTTAATCAGGCCTGTGTTGCTTCAAGTAATGCCCGTTATCCACAATATTTGCAATCTGGGAGGCAACCTGGTTGGCTTGTATAAAAAGGATGACAAGCAACCACCACAGCAGATTAGTGCACCTCTGGCAAAAAATGATGGACTTTTTTTATTCAAATATAACAGAAGCATAAGCTTAGAAAATTGGCAGGCTTGAGACCACTTGGGCTTGTTTTGACCCATCTGGCTTTCTTAAATTCTTGCAATAATTAGGTCACCTAACTGGAAAGGATGTGCAGGTTTGTATCCAGGCTAGAAAAATGTTTGTGGTGAAATGATTTATTTGTAATCTTTTCAAAATATCAGAGACTGATATTACAATCCTTATACATCCTCATGTTTGGATTTTTTTTGTGGTTGTGTCTGATCTGACTGTGGCAAATCCTATAATTTAAACTTTCAAATACTTTTAGAAAAAGGATATAATTGGGCCATCTAGAGTTTCAGTGGTGCAATATGTGCATGGGGTTTGCACTGGTTTAAGGAACCAAGTGATGTTATTACAATCATCGCTTGTGATCCTAAAAACCTGTGAAACAAAATCCCAATTGTAGATGTGTTTGTTGAAGGGCCACCAAAATTCAGGCCTCTCTGATGGTTCTCGACTCACCGTAGCACTTAGAGCAGCACATGTTGGAGTTCCATAACTTCATATAAGAAATAGCAGAGATTTATCATTGAAAACCTCTGTAAATTGAAAACTCAGTGGCTTCCTTCCATCATGGGATGGCAGTAACACATTCTTATGCCCTGTATTACTCAACACAGATTTCTTCAACATTGTTTACAAAAGTCTAAAACAAAATACTCTCAAAGCATATGCAGCAGTTCAAGTTAACTGTGCAGAGAGACATTTTCTAGCTTGTGTAGTTCTGCACTTCTGCATATATTAAATTACCTCATTCCTTCGTATCACAGTGAAACTGCTTTCTGGAAAAGTGTGCATGTATCATTAACTGCAGTCCTAAAGTGAAAGTTTTAGACAAAAGAAAGCATGTAATATAATGTGTCAGCAAAGAGCCAACAGGATTATATCACAATTAAGCTAGAATGAAACTTCAAGAGTTTAAATATGAAGCATAACCACTGATATCCATGAAAACTTTACTCAACTGAAAATCAGAAAAAAAATCTTGCGAACAACTGCATGCTATGGAGTTTTTAATGACATAATTTTGGAGAAGTATATAAATTCAAATATAAAATAAGAATCTGTGTGTGGATCACACTACTCTTTTGCAAGTAAATATAGTGGGTTTTTTTAGACTGAAACATAGATTCTGAAAGAGAAAACATTCATAAATCTCAGCTTTATTAAAAGATTAAAGGTTAGATATTATGGCAAAAAAAAAGTGTAGGTTTTTCAGTGTGGTTATTTCGGCTACTTACAACCTATCTTTGGTACCATCGTCATGACTAAAAACTTTGGAAAGACTGGTGTTAAGAATAAGGTTTTAGTGGTAGTGCATCATTGAATATGAAGTAGAATGGCAAACCATGTATAATCAGTACCAACCTAAATTAGCATGTGGCAGAAGAATTAGAATAGACACCATTTCCCTGAAACTCCACGAGAACCTCCCAAAAGGCACTGCTGTTTTTTTAAACAAGGTATTTTAAAACTGAGTGATCAAAAAAAGTATCTTCTTCACTTCCTATTCTGCTTGTTATCCCAGATTTCCAAATGAAAAGGAAGAGCAGGGAAAAGACCTGGCCAACTCTGCTCTGCAGTTTAAGTACCTCACTGAAGGTATTGAGCCTGTTTGGATGTGGAACATGATTCTCTGGCTAAACCCTCTGAGGCCAGGTGCTGTGATGGAGTTAGGAATTGAGACTGGTAAATCTTTTCTGGGGTCTGTGGCCTCCAGGGTACAACTTGTCTGGGGCTGGTGAGAACAAGGGTAGATTCTGTTACTGCAGAACTGATTCAACGAGCCCAGCAGTGCCAGCAGTGTCTGTTTACAGCTTGGCTGAGGCCTGGAAAGGCTGGGTGCCCATCAGCACTAGCAAGAGGAATCCAAATGGATTTGCTGCCTCCAGCCAAGGGCTGCTGGCTGCATGGGTGGCAGCCAAACATATGGTGATGCTTTGGGCTGGTGGGACAGGAGCAGCTGGCTCGTGGGGAGCGGCCGCTGGAGGCTTCTGCTCCCTCTCTCATTTCCTCTCTGCTTGTTGTACTGATGTCCAAAAATATTCACATCCTCCTTATATACCCTGGGCTCTTACTGAGCTGGCCAGGTAGAAAACAGATTCTTGAAAAAGCCCAGCTTGTAAACTGGGGAGTGAAGGGTGAGATCTGGTGTCTGTTTTGACTGAGTGCATTGTCCTCAATAATGGTCTTCTCCACTGAAAGCAGCAACGCTATTATTATCCCTCCATGGAGTCAACAGGAAATAAATGAAAGCCCAGCTGACTTTAGAAATGAAAATTGATTCCTTCAATTTGGAGACAGCCTGCACTTTTCCCATTCCTCTTGGAACCTGAACACACAGAAACTGTTGCCAAAATTAGGGCGATGCTACAAGGGTATCGGAAACAGCTCTCATAAACATCAACAGGAGGGGAAGCACAAACAAACACGGGTACAAAGGATAGTGTCTGGTTGTGCTGGGGTAAATCTCCAACAAGGGAGAGGAATGTCACCCGGCTAGAGGGTGCATGGGAAAATATTTCAGCTCTAGTTTTTGTCTTGGGAGTTGTTCTGCAGTATGTTCCCAGACAATTTACAGAAAAGTTACTTATATACATTAAATGTCTGGAAAAGTGTTTTTGGGCAATTTAATTAAATGTTGAGCTTGGGACTCATTGTACAGGACCAGTGAAATTAGCTAAGGTATGATAGAATGCTGCTATTGTTTATTTAGAAGTAATATTGTATGTTTAATAGCATTACACAGTTCAGTGATATATCCCCATGAAGCATAATTTGAAGGAATGATACCTAAAAGCAGAAATAGAGAGGACACAGAAGCATCTCTCCAGTATTTGTAAATGCGAGGGAGTTTGGAGACAACATAACTACCCTTTCTGTTTTACCTCAGGCTTTAAAATACTTGTTTCAGAAGAGATTCTCAATGGAGAAAGATTCCAGTTGCAACACAGTTATAATTGTTTTTCCAGTCTTATTCCAACCTACTTTGGGATGGTGGTGGTCATGACCCTCTGGAAGGGCACTGTGCACCTCCCATTGTTTTTCTCCAGAGCTTTAGTAAATTCCTCTGCGACCCATGAGGAGTTTTAATCACTTTGGAAAAATCTCAGTCATTTAAGTATCTAGAAAAATTGCATTTATTAGGTTATTTTAGCAAGCTTAGTTAAGCACAATTTTCTGGGGTGTCCTGGAGCTCCAGGATCAGTTAACATGCAAGTCACTCCTAGACAGCACTGGAGTGCTGCTAGGTTGAATTACTCAATATTTATGGTTATTTAATCTACTGGGCAAATAACCTAGAATGTATATATTTCTAGGACTCGAATTTATTTTATAACACAACATGAAATTCAAGAAAATACTAATGTTCAATCCACTTAGGTAAGAGGACTATTCTCTCTAAGTTATTTTTGATGTGGTTTTTTTTTGGTATGGAACTGGGGGGGTTTGTTTGTTTTCATGGTGTTTTAAGAAGATTGATGCAGAGTATGTTAAACACCAAAAATAAAATCAGAGGAACTTATGTTCCAGGCAAATTGAATTGGCTGCAGGACAAACAAATTATGACTGAATACAAAAATGTTTAAAGTGGTTTTCATAAAGTGAACACCAATACTTTGAGCTACTCTGGATGTTTTCTTAATTTTACAAAAAGGATTTTTTTTTTTTCAAATGTGCTTTGAGAGATTCAGTGAGGGAATACACTGGTTATTTAAACATATGAGTGTGTGTAGAAGTGTGTTACTCTGATTTAAAACAGTACAACAAGATCAGCCCCTGACAAAAACTGTTTTGCAAAGAGAGCTACAGCCAATTACATCAGAAAATACAATGGGTTCATTGTTTATGATGATGCTAACACCAGAAGATAAGCAGATTTCTTTCTTGATTTCTTTCTTGCTCTTTCAAAATGGTGTGTGTATATATATGTGTGTCTATATATATATATATATGTATATATATGTATGTATAGTTCAATCACTTCAAGTGGCAGGTGGGAAAATAACATCCCAACTGGAGATAAAATAAGAATACTTGTAAAATCATTCCTTTAACAAACTTCCCATATTCCCATAACAAAATTCCCATATTTCTAGAGAGATTTTTAAGTAATCCAGTTTGCACAGGTAAGAGCTGATATAGACATAAGGAAGTTCAAATAAATGGAAACCATTTATGCATTTTCAACTTTCTACTTCAGCTTTCTACTCCAAACCGTACTTGAAACAGGGTGAGAAGCACTTTCAGCAGAGTTATTTAGGAGGTTAAGTAGTTCTGCCATATTAATGGCAAACACACCACAAAATTTAAGACAGTTTAGGCTAAGTAGTGTCACTGGTAGTGCAAACTGCAGCATATTATCTCTTACAGCTTTTTGGGAAAAACATAATTTTCACTCAAACTTGTGTTATTAATGAGGTAATTCAATATTTTTGGACTGGCATTTACCAGCAAAAGCCAAATGCTGCAATATCCTGGCACTTTAAACTCCAGGATGGGCAAATGTCTCCTTTTTAAAGAAAAAGTATTTTGTGAAATAGAGCAGAGTCTGCTATAGTTTAAAGAAAACCACACGTTAATATCTACAAGAGTTTAGTGCTGTAAGACTCGGTCTTGGCTGGTTTGATGACAGAATAATGACAGAATATTTTTTTTTTTTTCTGCTGGATATTGAAAGTGCTTAGTAATTTTGAACAATGAGAATATGCTTTAATCTTCACATACCTGGGGTTTAATTCCCTCCTTTTCTCTTTTCTCTTATCAGATGCAGTTTATAAAAAGCTGTGTGGTTCCCTAACCCAAACCCCTCAAATATCTTGTCTCCCATCTACAATAGTCAAAGCAAAGGTTGAGAGACAATTAGGGGGATGTATCCTAGGTCAAACTGAAGAACTACTTTAACAAGGAAAATGGTACCTGGCTTACTGGATGTAAAACCTGATCTCCAAAATATTACAAATGGAAAATCCACACCTTCATCTTGCTCCCACATCTGAGCTTGTTTTTAAACAAGTTATGTTCCTTGATGTGGAGCATGATTAAGAGAATATTGGAGTATCAGCAGCTGGCTGTCCAAGAGAAGTCCTCTGGACCATTTCAACCAGTTAGAGAGCAGGGAGCAGGATCACAGCTAGGAGCCTTAGCAACCATGCTTTACTTGGAACTTGTTAGGAGACAAGGGACAACGTTAGGAAGAATGTAGTATCCTCATGGTATGTCCTGTACTACTCAGAGTGAAGGTAATTTTGTGTTCTCTGTGTGTGTTTGTTTAGCTGGAGGCAATTGGGAACTGAAGTGATGAGTAACGGAGATGCCTGTTTAAATTTAAATGAAGGTTTCAGCTTAAATTAGGATTCCAGGACCTGCAAGAAAGTTCTGTAAGAATTAGGAACTTGGAGAAATTGCAAGACTGCAATTGGCAGTAAAATAAATGACAGAGTCACTAAAAAATGAGAAAAAAAATTAAAATAGCAGAAATGAAAGAGCAGAATACTGGTTTTGGTCCAGAAAGTGGCAAGGAGCTCTGCATAAGCAGCTCATCCAGTTCCTGCAAAGCATAACAAGATGGAAATTACAGACAGAAAACACTTATTATGTTATGCAGGCCATTTTCCAGTGCTAGCAGAGAAGGAAAGAAGTGGAAAGTACATCTCGTGTCACTCTCATGTCCCCTCTGGCTATATTAGGAAACGGCATGAATAAACTCTGGAGGGAGCCGCACCCAGTCACTTCCAGCCAGAGGCAGTTTAACAGGATCTGAAATGCTGGGAACTGGGAGGGAAAATCTGGGCGATGCTCACACAGGTGGGAAACCCCTTTACTTTGTGACTTGGAGAGCTTAAATCGAATCTATCGGCGTAGGAAAAGACCAAATGCTGCGATGATAACCTGGTTTGCTGTGGAGATGTTCTCTCTTTGTGCTCATGCACCAAACCCTTCCCTTCTGCCTTCCTCCCTGGAGTTGGACTTCTCCCATGCTGGGGTTGTGCCTGCAAGACCCTGGATAATTTCTGATGGCCAGAATATCCTCCAACAGGACACTTGTCAACAAATTGGAAATTTTGCTAATAAATTAAAACAAAACAATCCAAAAGCATAAACCCCCAAACAAACAAACATAATGGGACTTGAGCCCTTCTGACCTAGTAGTCAGAAAATTGTAGAAGAGATACGAAAGTTTCATTGAAAAGGGGGAAAGTCCCTTTGACTCACCTCAAACAGCTGACAGCTAAAAATAATAGAATTTTAAGCGAAATGAGATCTGCCTCTCTCTGTCCCACTTTATTTGCTGTTCAGCTCTGTGATCTTTTTTTATTCCGGTTTTGAAGTTAAGTTCCTGTGACCACTACCACCAAAGCCAGGTCACATGTGTAGCAATTCAAGACTGAGTAATTTTGTAAGCCTTTTTCAATCACTCAACTAACTACAGGCGTGACTACAGCTTCCAGAAAAGAAACGTTTTCTTTTATTTTTTTTTGTTTCCTTGTTGAATTTTGTTCAAGTAATTTATTTTTTAATTGCATGTTTTTAATTATGTTGGCAGATTACTCTGAAACCACCTGACTGGGCTTTTGATTTGTTTAATTTTTTGAAAGCTCAGTTATACTTACACTCTCCCTCTGTTTGCTGAAGGTGGTTGCTGATGTGACAATTTAAAATGCTGTCCCAAGCAGCCAGTTACTTTAAATGATAGGGGTTTGAGTAGGACAAAGAAACAGGCATTAAAAATATTTTAAAATGTAAATTACTCATCCTAGCATGTGAAAGGTATGAAGTGAACCCTGATTATCAACTTTAGAGATTAAGGAAATATTTTTTGATTGGTATATTTTTTTTAAATAAATACTCTGGCATCTTGAAATGAAAAGTGGTGGGTATTAAGGAAGCCAAACTGTGCTGTAGTCTTCTTTTAATGGCAAAAGTATTCTAGTCTTCTCCGAGACTCCAGTCAGAAAATGTTTTTTAATTATTGCCATACAATGTCTGGAGATCTGAGAGCTTATGAGGAAGTGTGGGTGTGATCTTTGTGGTGTCAAAACGTCTGCTCCCTTTGAAGCCATTATCACTGAGCAGATTTGTACCAGCTGCAATATCTTGCCAAGCTGATGAACTGAATATTGCTGTGTTTTGGAGAAGGCTGGCCTTAGATCTCAGGTACTTTTAAATGAGAGGACAGCTCAGTGCATCACTCAGAGTTTTATGCTCTACCAGGGCTTTCCTATGTAAAGTGAGGGGAGTTGGAATGAGGTGATCTTTAAGGTGCCTTCCAAGCCAAGCCATTCCATGAGCTCAGAGGAGGTTTGTGCTGGTGCCTGAAGCAGCTTGTTGCTCACAGACTGATGGGGATATTCATGGTTACCTCCTCGACTTCAGGAGATGAGCAGCTACCCTTAGCTTTTCCCTCGAGCAGGGATGGGCAGAGAGAAAGAACTGTACCCTTCTGTCAGTTTGGGTCAGCTCTTCTGGCTGTATCCCCTTCAGCTGAGGAGCCCAAAAGTCTTCGACTTAGACTAAACACTGCTCAGCCACAGCTAAAACATCAGTGCCTTATAAGCATGGTTCTCATCTGGAATCTTAAACACAGCACTGTACCAGAGCCCAGGAAAAAGATTAACTATCCCAGCCAAAACCAGGACAGACTGTTCTCCCTCACGGGGGCAAGAAACCCCCCAAAACGGAAACCCCAAACCAAAAGAAATCCCTACTCAATATACATATGTAAAATTCTTATTAAAAGAAATAGCTGTTTAATATTAGAGTGTCCTAAAAAAGAAAATTCATATAGTATGTTAATTTTTTCTTACTTTTACTCTGTTTCCTCCTGGGGCCAGTTTAGGACTCCTAATGAAGACAGGGGAGAAAATAGGGGAAAACAGAGGATGAGTGTAAATACTCTCACACTTACATGATGAAAGACTATTAAAATAACTGCTAATCAGCTATCATTTTTTCTTTATAGTACTTTATATCTTACTTTATAATTTGGAAAATAGGGAGAATTTTTTTTTAACTTGTAAAACATGAATTAGAAGTTTTAACTATTGAATTAGAAGTCTTAACTATTAAATCAGAAATTAAAGCAAGAAAGTATTGTGGTTTCAATCTAGTTAAGCTCTCTGTGAATATTCAACTCTAAGACACCAAATTTGACTTAGTTATTTACTACCAGATCATGACAGGTTTTTATACCTATTCATTTCTCTCTCAAAAGATTACCAGTTGGTTTATTACACAGAGGTAGATAAAGGTCGAGAAAAATAAAAATGAGATGGACTGTATGGCAGAGAAATGCATAGATATGAATCAGAATAATAAGAATGGTGTTAGACTTATACTGCTAGAAAGATTGACACTCACCATCATATAAATTGGGTAATATTTTAAGTACATGCAATATTAGCAGAAACTGGAAAACAACTTGGGGAGAAATATGAATGGTACAAAATTTTTATGCTGATTTCCATAGGCAGTCACACAACATACCAATTTCTCTTAGTGAGAATGTGTCCTGATAGAACTGAAAATAGAATGTGAGAGAGAGAGAAGTGGTCCATATGTACATTTTTTGTCATTTAGTGTTTGACTGTGTTCCAAAGCATCTAGGTATGTAATAAAATTCAGTGACATACAGAAGTATTTTTTCCAGTGAAAAAAATAATATTCTCAATTTTAAACCACTTTGAATTACAAAAGCTGTTGAAATTGTGTTATATTTTCTTTATTTTTTTAAGTAACAAAGTGCATTATTGACATATTTTTCTGATAAAAAAATCTGTCAATGTAAGTATTATTTTCATATTTTGAAATAAGATATGAAGTTATAGCAGAATAGCCAAAGATTTTTATTTGATGACTTGTAATATATACCCAATAATACCTTTTCTTTTTCTGTCAAATAAAAGACTTCTTTTCATAATTAAATTCATTATACTATGCCATATTCATGAGGCTTCTATATATAATATTTTTTAAGATAAACTTAGTGTGTTGACTGTCTGTTGTCTTCTTACTTTTCACATTAATGGTTGGACTCAAATATCTTAGAGCTTTTTTCCAAGCTAGGCAAATATTTCTAAAAATGTCTCTGTACTTTCTGACATAATGGCAGCATGTTTGTGACAGTAAGTCCAACTGCTTAATTGTATATCGCTTAAGAGAAATAATTTTATTAGTTTTTAGAGAGGCATAATAACATTTGAAAGAAAAAACAAACCACTTCATTTGCATTGTCTGTTTCAAATTTTTAAATTTTAATTGGAAGGTCAGCATTCTCAGCCAAGTGTGAACATAAATGAAAGAAAATTTATATACAAATCATTATGCACTACTAATTGAATTATGGGAAATGACTGCTCTTAACTTCTGTTTGAGGAAACTATCTGGCTACCTGATGGGAGGAGGAGATAAAGTTCTGCCCATTCGAGGATGTCAATGAGCTATTGACATTCTCCATAAGTCTTACATGCTCTTGCAACCTTAATCCTGTTGGAACTAAAGCCCAAACACAACCAAAGAACATCTGCAAACTCTCCGCTAGCCCTTGCATATTCATCAGCTTGTAAACAGACCCCGTGAAGTGACAGTGAAGGAATGTGAACTATAATTAATCTGTCTTCACTAAGTCCATTTATAAATTATTGTTGCTAATCCTCTCTCTGTTTTTAGACAGGGAAGGAAAAGCTGGCCTTACTATATATCTAGACATTCAAAAGCTATGAGGGCCCCATTGGGGAAAAAAAAACCAAAAAAACCCCAAAAAAACCCAAAACAACAACAACAACAACAACAAAAACCCCACAAAAAACCCCAAACAAACCCAAAACAAAAACCCCAGAGTTCTGAGAAACCTGAAGGAGATGCTACTCATCACTGTTTCCATTCTAGATCTTCACAAATTTGTGCTAAATGCAGCAAGTTCAACATGAATATTAAACTGAAAATCCAGAGCAGAGCTTCTGGCCCTGCCTATGTATACATGTGGCTTCCTGATTCCATAATAAGGTGAAAACCAGAGTAATGCAGGTACAATCAGGTCTGGCTTTCATTAGAAGAAGGGAGATGATTATGGTCATGACAAATATATTATGTGCTAATTATCAATTGAGGCAGAACCTCTTAAAAGTTGGCTGCCTGTCCACTTAAATATTTTTAAATCAAACCCAGCATTTACAATCCTTTTAGAAACCAGTGAATATTTGAATTGGTCTGTGAGGCTTAAAGAGATAAACGAACCCCAAAACAACAACCACACACTATCACACAATCTCAGAATATTGCTGTGCTGCAAGGGACCCAAATCACCATTGAGTCTAACCCTTAGCCCTGCACAGCACCATCCCCAAGAGTCACACCATGTGCCCTAGAGTGCTGTCCAAATGCTTCTTGAACCCTCTCCTCCTCCTCCTGCTCCTCCTCCTGCTCGTCCTCCTGCTCATCCTCGTCCTCGTCCTCGTCTTCGTCCTCCTCGTCCTCTTCCCCCTCCTCCTCTTTCCCAGATTGGCTTTTTATTTGGTGGTTTTTCTGGTGTCACGTGAGCTGTTCAGTATTTTCAATTTTTAGTGATTTTGAGAATATCTGAGGGACTAAATCTCTCCCACTGTTGTTAACTAAATTTTTGTGTTTCAGCAGACATCCCAGTGTGAGCTAAAATCCCACTGTGAAATAGGCAATACAAACACATGATTAAAACAAACTCTTGCCACATCATGCTGCTGGGGAGGAAATAGGTAGAAACAGGTAATCCTTGGACCAAGGATAGTGTGGGGAAAAGATGGCTCTAGCTAATGAGGAGGCAAATTTATTGGAGGCAAATGATGGAAATCTTTTCCATTTTGATACAAAGTAGATGAGAATCTATCAGTACTAGAATTACCCATGAATAAGATGGGATTTTGACAGAAAACAGAAATGCAAAGCAGGCTAATTAGAAAAAAAATGACCTGAAATTTAAAATGAGAATATTTGATTCCAATATTGTAAGTGGTGTTCAGAGCTAAGGAATTTGCTAACATTTCAAAAGGTTTGGTGGTTTAAACTTTTTCTTACACCAAAAAAATCTTCTCTACTCAGGACAATGCAGACACTTGTAGGTTCCTCTACAAACTGGATCCTGATAATGCACCTCATTAGGAAAATCATTGTAATGCTGTGGAAGATGAATGCAAATAAATATTGTTGTATTTCTTATTAATTACTGTTTATTATATTATGCTTAGACTAACAGCCAGTGGAGTCACAAGAATGTTAAACATGTGATCATGAACAGGGACTTGGCAAATTTGAATTAGACTTTTAACTCTTATTAAATTTTCTTGAGCTTTTCTGAAGAGAATCTTAATCAAAATGTTGCAATCACCTTATGATCTAAACATCCAAAATATTATTGAACGTAACAGCTCTTCTAGAGAGAAAAATTAATGAATTTTCAGCCAACATCACCAAGAACCTAAATCTTTGCCATGATTAGTGACTTGTACCATCTTTCTTCAAGCAAACTATCGGAGGCTGTTTGTTTTCAAAGCTTGCATTAACTGTGGCCCTGAAATATTTGAGAAAATTAGGGTTTCAAGGCTCAATACCGCAGGCACAGATGGAATTTTATTGGCATGGAATAACTTAATTGGCATGAGAAATTATACTGAAATGAAGTTTGGTAGGAAGGCAACATGAATGTCAGTCATAATGTGGAATACCTATAATTTAAGTAGAAAGCATGTATTTTATAAGTATAAAAATCTTGCTATTGTAGATGAAATTCTTATAGGAATAAAGATAGTGTATGTTTGGAAAATTGAAATCTAAATTACATGCAAGAAGCCTACAAATGCTGTTTTTTGATGAAAGTAGGGTAACTTTTATGTAACAGTTAAAATTTGTAGGGTAACTTTTATGGAATAGTTAAAATTCCTTTGGATTTCATGGAGTAGTTTAGAGGGTTAAAACCCAAAGATGCATAAACTTTTATGGAGACTGAGGGCATCAGGCTACCTTTAAAATGGGGATGGTGATCTCATTTCCTATGCATCTAAGGATGCATGAGATGCATCCATTATCTTTTCACTTAAGCAAAGATGCAAAATTTTCTGGCTAGAAGCAGCAGTATGGATGATGGCTATCATGTGTAATGAATTTCTTAATTTACACGTAATCAATAAAACATTTTTCAAAAGTTACCCTCAGTCAATCTGTCCTAAGGATGTACATCCTAAGATGGATGTTACTTTTATAAATACATTTTTTTAATTTCTATGGAAGGATAAAAGAATCAATTCTTTAGTAAAGCTGCTGAAATATTGCCATATGTGTGTGGTGAGGCATGAATAACTGTGTGAAACTACAGGAGGGAAGCATTTGCCTTTTTTTTTTCCCCTCTCTTGCTTGCTTTATGGTTTGTAAATGATAAATGAAATTTACTGGCAATACCCTGCAGTAATATTTCAAATTATGTTACAGAATACACTGTGAAAAGTATTGAGTTATAGCAGAACCAAAGAAAAAGGCCCCAATTTTTTCCTTTCTGGAAAAGTGTGCTGCATTACAACATTCTTCACCCAGTTTCAATATCACGGGGTGCCACAACGTGTCAACTTCCATGGGCTGAAATATTTTATCTCATTTGAATAACTTTAAAATCATGCCCACTATTCATATTGAGACTTGTGAATTGAGAGAAGTTAAATGTCAGTTTTACAGTGTGGCTCTGGGCGGCGGTGGGTGCTCCGTCAGCCCTCAAAGCAAGGCAGGAGAGAGGAGCTGGAGTGCTCCCTTGCCCCCTCCCACGATAGAAAATTTTCATGGACACGTTTTTATGATGTTTCATTTGTTAATGCCATTGAATGGTGAAAACCAAGATGAAAAAGACATTACCCTAAACCAGGGCCGTGGGTAGTGTCTACAGTGTTTTTTCAGCCCTTTGAAGCAGGATCCTTTTGTTGGCTCGGGTGAGTGGCGGCTCTTTAACATTCTGAACCTGCTGTGGCTGCCGGGGCAGTTCATCACCAAAGAATAGAAAAGGGCCCCTGGCATATCAAATAAAAAAAAAAAAAAAAAAGTGGGGGAGGAAAAGAAGACAGAGAAAGGCAAGTGTCCAGCACACAGACCGTGCATTGTGCACGCAGGGTTTCAAGAGTCTGCCGTTAGGTATATTTCATAATGTGAAAAGACAGACCAATTTTGGCCCCCTCGCCTGGTGGGATCAGTGCTGTCACTGCCATTTATTTTCAATCCCCCATGATTTCTGTATTGCCAACAAGCCCTTTTTTGCATAAAAATGAACCATAAAGGCAGTCAAAACACCTGCTTTACTGACAACCCCGATTAAAGCTTTGATTTATCCTTCAAAGTGTAAGCTGATCTGCTGTTCCTGGGGCCTGGTGCTGGTGTGTAATTCATCGGGGGCTGAAGGTCTCCTTTCTGTCTCCCCAGCTTCAGCTGTGGGCGCCTTTTGTACCTGCTTGAGAGCCAGGCTAGCTCCGAGAACACCCACCCCAGCTGGAGGCTGGGATTTTTCCATCCCGACTCGGTCCATTTTATCAAGTGACAGTAAATTACAGAGCTAATTGGAGAGGCCCCCAAAGGCAGCACTGTGTGGCTCTGGGGAAGCAGCCCCACTCCCGCTGTGGGCTCTGGGGAGCAGCTATTCCAGATGGAAAGGAATAGTGTTGGTTACTCCCACTTCATGCTTTCCCATCACTAAAAAGATTGACATTTGGCTAAAAAATTTTAGGGGTCACGTGGGAACCCACTTCTCTATAGTCAAGTTTTGTTCTGTGGTCTTAAAACCTTCATTTCAGGGACTGCAGTGGCAGGGCTGTGCACAGTGAACTTCTCCCCAGGCTAAAAAACAGCACAGCATGTGGGAGTGAGCCTTTCAAGCTCTTTTGGGGCAAGAAGTTAAAAAGCTTTATCACTGTAAGTGTAAAAATAGGTGTTACTTAAACCTACTGGAAAGTTAAATTGGGTCAGAGTTTTTTTTAAAAAAAAGCTAGCCTGAGTCTGTATATGAATCCCTCCCTGTCCCCCCCCATACCCAAAATCAAAGCAAACAAAAACCCAAACCTCAGCCTTTAAAATACTTAGAAAAAATTGCCTTGTGAGTGTGTTTGACTTATGCACCATCATTGATCCATTAAACCACTAAGCTGTAATAGATGCAGACTGTGGTATAAAAGAAGGCTGAGGAAATCATCCCATGTGGATCAATGCACAGAAATTTCCCAAAGTGAGATTTCTTTTATTTGAAACGTACCTTTTCACTGAAGTGAAAATATTCTGAGGAAAAAATATCTGTGCATTATTATTTATAAAGTAAACAGAAGCAAACAGGCTGATTTACATTCCAACTCTTTGCTCTGAAACAAGACTCACTTTTGAAACATTAAGTCAACATGTAATATAACATAGTATATATGCAATTGATGTTTCATTAAGATCAAAACAATTTTTCATTTGACCAGGTGTACATTGGAAAAAAAATATCAGGAGAGACTGAAAACGTCCTGTGAAATTAAACCAAATGCTTAATAATAATTCCCTGTTTATTAAAAAAAAATCAATTTTTTGTTGCTGCATTGCTGGGAACTGGAACAGTAATTTAAAACAGCTTTACTATAAATTCTTTGAATGATAGAAATAAATGTAAAATTTACATTTGCAGTTGAGATAGTGCTTGTCATAAATCTAAATTGCAGACAGTTTTCCTGACTGTTTGGATTGTAAAGTAATGGGATGGTTCAATCTGTGCTGTAAAGTAGAGCAGATCTGAGCCTTGGCACCACGAGGGCTGTGGTGGAGTTGCAAAAGTGCAGTGCACCAGGCACCAGGCATGTTCAGGTGTGAGATAGGCATGTTCTATATTCAGGTGTGAAATAGGCATGTTCTGTGTTCAGGTGTGAGATAGGCATGAGCTTGTCCTTACCTGGATGATTTCCTTGCACAAGAGAGAGACGTGGGCACAGGGCAGGCAGGATCCAACCAGCCTCAGCTGAATGAGTGTTGGCAGCACATGTGCTAAGAAGGTCTTGAGCTGCCTATTTAACCCTAAAAGTCTGGTTTGGGATCTCTAGGTGTTTGGAAGTATGATTAAGGTAATCTCAATGCATAAAAGTTGAGATCCTTGCAAAACCAGTCAGGTCTTAAAGGGTCTGCAATAACATCTAGATGGATGTGGGGTTGTGCAGAGCCATCAGAGAACAAAGCTGCAGCAGTTTTTAATGTTAAGGAAACTTCATCTGGTGGCAGTGGGCAGGAAAGGCACTAAAACATCTGCTTATTCTTTGTCTATCCCTGCCTTTCTCAGTCTTCGCTTATTCACCTCACACCATTTCCCTGTCTAGGCTGGCATGTGTTTTACAGCCCTACAAACAATAAATGAAATTCTTGATTTTAAGGCTGGAAAATCTCTTGCATCTGATACTCTTTTAAATAGAGCAAAACCTCTTTAAGAAAACCTGAAAAAAATTCATGAAGAAAATAAAATTCTTGAATAATTTTGCTGTCATAAATACTGATTTTTGCTGGAAGAAAAAAAAAAAAGCAAAGGTCAGAAATAGAGACAGCCAAACTAATTTTGCTTTGTTTGTACAAAGGAGGAGACACTTTGCATGAAAATGGTCAGTCCTGATTTTTGCCTAGTGCATGTGAGCTTATCAGTCTTGACATTAGTTTTAGTTCCTGCTGGAGGGAAAACTTTCAGTCAGCTATGACTAGCTAATGCAGATTTGAAGAAATGACACACATATTATGAAATGCTAAATTTCTTTTCATTTATACAAAACACGTAAGAATTTTTTCATGTCTCCCTCATCCATACCTGTGCCTGTCTCATACAACCCTTCACAGTTGACTGTTTTTTGCTCCCTTCTACATATTTTGATCTGTAAATGAGAATTAAGTGCCTTTCTCCTAAACTTTCATTTCCATGTACATTTTCTCTTGTATTGAATGTATAAGCATTTTGTATACCACATAAATGTATGTGCATATACATTTTATTGTATAATACAGCTAAGATTTGACTGAAAAGCCTGTAAAACTCCAATTCACATAGGAGCAAGTGCCTCTTAAGAAATTTAGATATGTTTAAGATATTGCAAAACCATGCCTCTGAGAATGTCAGTTCCTCTTTTGTTCATCATATACACCAAATTTAGTGGTGCACCAGAAAAAACAACACTGAATCCTAGTTAAGCATTCCTAATGGAAATAAAGATTAAATATACAGGTTAAATCCTGAGTCCACACTGCTGTGTTGCTCTGCATGGGTGTTGATATACAATGGCATGTCCTGATGGAGAGTTGAGGGAGCAGGAGAGATGGAGCAGTGGATGTTGTGAGGTGGAGAAAACACGCTGAGAAAAGGGCTCGGGCAGGGAATTCTTACTCCATAGAGTCAGTAAAGGCAGTAGTTAGATGATTTAAAGCAACTTTATCCACAGCCTAAATCATCTCTCACTTTTGAATTTTCAGCATCAGAGGTGCAAAATTGAACAACTTTAAATATCTTCTAAAGAGAAGGTTTGAATGGCCTTTTGTTAATCAACACACTACTGTCCTCTCCATGTGTTTGTTGATGTATACATCCTCTCATAACCTACTCCCCACACCCTACTCATAATCTAAAATAACTTTTAAAAATGTCAGCCTTGTGTTTAGATTTGTTGATTCTGTCTGGCCCTAATTACCATTTCCCAAATGAATCCAGCCTCAACTCAATCCTTATCTTGTATATAGTTTCTCCAGTGAGGGCATGAACGTTTCTCCCTGCTCTGCCTAAAAGTTAGAAGGAAACAATCAGCACCTGACTGCAGTTTAACTGCACAACATCTAAATACTGTGTAACATATCAGGTTCTCATTTACCTGACTGTCTTCTAAGGGATGTTGGAAAACCAGGCAAAATGCTCATCTGACTTCTGGTGGGTCAGAAGGAAATATTTTGGATGTATAGGACCAATGGATCTGTATCTTTTCCTTGTTATGTTTTATCAAGCCATCTTTCAGAATGTTCTAAAGGCTGCTTTTCCTACCCATGTGTTATACCTTGAAGGTTCTCACAGTGGTATTTTTTATAGATAGTAATGACTGTTATTAGCTGTACAGTCAAAAAATCGTAGGTCTTAGTAAACTCTGTAAAACGAAATGAGGGAAAATTTTCAGAGGTAGATCTCCAAGCAGAGAGTTTGGCAACCCTGAACAAGATTTGCAGCCAAATCTCTTTAGATTGAGGTAAGAACAGGAGAAGGCGCTCAGGGAAATTCTGGCAAATATCCACAGCTGAGCTGTGATTGAAAAAAAAATACAAAAGTAAATAGAAAAGAAACCCATACCTGTTATTACAGATATGTAAATACAGATTTTATGATATTATAGATCAGTTTTAAGGTATTTTTCTGGCAAAATGCTTAGTTTTAGTTTTTGGAGTAAGTTCCCCTTTATAAAACAAAATTGCTTTCTTATACAAACCAGAGCAGCTTTATGAATTTTAAATCACCCATAGCACATATAGCACATGGATGTTAGGCACAACTGGTTTGAATAAAAAAATTACTTCTCTTTTTTGTCTTTAAAATGTTACTTAGCCAAAAAGATATTTTAATAAATGCATAAAACATGTTCATCAAAATGTAATATTAATAGAGTGCATATTTCCTTGCAGATACTTTTGTAATTGGTTTTGCCAAGGGTAGTTTAGTTCAGATGCAATCCCCGTTTGTTAACTGAGGGCCTATTCATTATATTTTATACAATTTCATGTATTTTCTATATCATGTATTATTTATACCGTAAAATTTTAATTCTGGCCTTATTACAGAATGGCTTTATTTATTGCTATATGCAATCTAGACTCATATCAAAAAGGACAAGTGTAACTTGCAGTAACAAAACCCATGAACTTGACCTCTCTGGCATGTATCATTTTCCAGCTGCTTAAGCTGGGCCAGAATAAAAATACCCAAAACTTTATATACAAATATTATGTTGCTCATAAACATTCAGAACCAAACTCTGGGTGCCACCCTGGGGTTTTGTTGTTCAGGGCTTTACCTCTGGCTTGGTTTGTTCATACTTGTACAGTGTGCAGATCTCCAGCCCTGCAGTGGGACATAGGAGAGTCAGTGAGACTTCTCATAGCACACTCACAAGGAGCAATCTCTTCTGGGAACAGAATCCAGACCAGGCTTGGCTAAATGTACAGGGATGCTGTACCTGTTCAGGAAACCAGCCCTGGGAGTACAGCATGCCAGAAAATTTTTGAGTATCAAATGTGTGGTGGTCTAGAAACAAGGGAAAGAAAGAGACCGGTATTATATAGCACTAGAGGTATATCTCCTCATCTAAAGGAAAAAGATTTTCTTTTCTTAAGGAAGAAGTAGTTAAAAAGACTAGAGAGGACTGTTTTCAAGTATAAACTTTACAGCCTGCTAAGACTAGTTTTCTCTTTTCTTATTTGAAATACTCTCATGTTTCACAACTGTACCACATAATCTGTGCACAATAACCCAGAGATCTGTTATAAAATGGTTCATGTATATGATCAGAGCAGACTACTTTCTTTCCAGGGATTCTGATAGCTGCCAGTCAAAGTTACCTCAGGCAATGCCTGGCTGGGCTCAGTGAGTTCTCCACTTGACAAGACCTTTCCTGGGACAGACACAACCAGAGAGAAAAATCTATTCAAACTGTGGGTATGGAAGCCTCCTTTTACTGACAAGTGGGCACTTATATTAAAATTATAGAATTAAAGAGTGATGAATCATAGTATCATTAAGTTGGAAGGGACCTTAAAGATCATTTATTTCCAACCCCTTGCTGTAGGTAGGGACAGCTTACATAGACCAGGTTGCTCAAAATCTGAACGTCTGTAGGATCAGATGCACCCTATAATTGCAAGCAAAGGAACTGGTGAAAGTTAAAGTAAATGCAACAAAGTTTGAGTATATAAGGGTTAACTGTTTAGCTTTGGTTAGCTTGAAATTATTTCCCTACGTATACATAAGGAGACCCACCTTTCATATTTTTGCTTTTAGAATCTTCTGTTGATTTTACTGCTGGAAGCTGCGGCCAAAAGGAGAAAAATAACATTGTAAAACTGTTTCAGACCAACATGGCCTTCTTTCACACCATGATTTGAGTCTGCTTGGCTCTAAGTTTTAAAGCTTGAAGGGTACAGCAGGACATCAATAAGTCCTGCTCTCTAATTAAACACTGATTACTCTGCCCAGAATTTTATTTTAAACAAAAATGTCTCCTTAATGTTTGCTGTAACAACAAATTGACAGCAAGAAAATTGTGTTTTCCCAGTTGGTTTAGAACATGCCAATGGATTCAGTACAGGTTGATCAATTCGTTTGATGGTTTTGTTTGTAGTCTTGAGAGACTTACCACCAAAATCTGACTTTATATTCGTATATCCTCAGTGAGCTGCACATATCAAGGAACCAGGTACTGTGTGTTCTCTCTGCCTACAAATAGCTCATCTCCCTCTACACAGAATAGGAATGTAGCTTGAGCTAACTTTTTTAAATCAAAAGATGTTTTGAAAGCTAAGTGCTCTTTAGGTTAGCTAAACTTACCTTTTGACATTTTATCTCCCTTGCTACATCAATCTACTTTAAAATATATGTATAAATAAGCCACTTATCAATTTTTCAGGCAAGTTCATCTATCCTGCTCTATCTCACTGTCTCCAGTCATTCTACATTTTGCTGAAGACCAGTCCAGACTCATAAGCAACATCAAGCTTGTTCATCTTTTAGATAGTTGATGTTTAATGAATGCTTATAATTAATTACACTGTTGATTACATGGGAGGGAATTGCCTGCCTCTTGTAAAGATTGGATTAAAGGGGAAGTAATTCCCACAATACAAAATAAAATACAGGACTAGGGGATGTGCTGTTACAGAAGTTGGCCTTTTGCAGAAATGTGACAGCTGTATGTAGTGTTTAATGGACAGCTGGCTTGCTCTTACATCCAATTACAGCATTCTCTTACAGCTGTATTTGCATATTGGACATCCTTCTGTTCCCTGCAAGGATTAGAGACCATGATTAACCTGGTGGCACCCCAGTATTAATGAAGGAAGAGTGTCTGTGGGAACACCTAGGAGTACAGCTTCCTGGAAGAACTACAGCTTAAATTCACAGTTGGTTTGTAACATTAGAGTTAGATGTCTAAGTAAAAAGACACTGATCAGAGACCACAGAAAAAATTATGACAGTGGCAGAATAGAAGCTTTGGCATCACATAGCAAAAGACTGAAATACCAATTAGCTCCTTTGCACGTGTCCAAAAGTTATTTTGCCAATTTTACCCCAAACCAAAGAGAATTTTTGCACCCCAAATTTAAAACAGGACATTTTGAAGGCAGTGGAAAACTGTAGCATATCCCAGGAGGTTACTTATAAAAGGTAGAACTTGTTTAAGAGTGTTTATTCTGGCCATGTCAAAGAGGATAAGGGACTATTTGAGATACTCTCCCCTATTCCTTAAACATAATTAGATTTAAAACAACAAAAACAACAACAACAACAAAAAACAAACAAAAAAACCCCACCAAAAACCCCACCCCATTCTTTATAACAAACATTTACTTAGAAATCTAAGAGTCTCTGGAGAGATGAATACTTTTCTGTGACACACTCTTCAGTATTATCAAGTCAAACTCAAGCAATTTTTCAGCACTCATACTTAGCTTTGAATAACAACAACTCCTGCTTCTTATGTGAAAAAATCTGGTGTGTTTGAAAATGTGTTTTTTGCTCTAAATTTCTTAGTTGGCCAAAAATAGATATCTACTCTATAATATTAAAGTTACACTTACCAACAAGAAATACACTCTCCCCGTTGTAAGAATTTCTCATGACAATCTTTATTGCAGCTTCCATCCAAATTTTTAAGGTCTAACATTAAATTTCTTTTTTTGCACTTGGCTGCATCTTGCAAACAGTTAATATAATCAATATTACACAACGAAATTACTGACTAGCAAGGCAGTGAGTTCACTGGCACAAGTTCTTAGATGTCAGAACACTTTGATGAGACGCTCATAAGAGACATCTAGAGCTAACCTGGAATATGAGATAGGTGACATTAATTTGGTAGGGCCCTGTGCTATTTCTTGAGTCATTTTGAGACACTATGAAAAATGTATTTAAAATGCTTTTTCCTAGAAAAAAAAAAATTAGCACTTGATTCAAGGAACAAAAATACAAAATACAAAAATCACCTCCTGTGTGCTTTTCTGTGCTGGTGTTATTAGAATCATAACATACTTACGAAAATAAAAAAATAATTCTCTCTCTTTTTTTTTTTTTTTTTTTTTTAAAAGAGCACTATTTTTATTTGACATTGTCAACTTCTGTCTGTACAATGACATGTGGATATGTGTCAGCCCAGGGGATACTTTTCCAGTAACACAGTGTTCTGAATAAGTTATTTATGAAAAGATGAGCAAGTCTCATTATCTTCCTGTTTGATTGAGGAAACAACTTCAACAACTTACATTTTCCTTCAACTTTATATTCCAAACATTGTCAGGCTAACCAGAGATTTGAATGAATTTTCTGTCTGAGGTAAACCCTAATCTGACACGACTTAAACATGTTTAGTGAACAAACACTTACTGAGGAAACGAACAAAAAGAAGAAAGGGAAGAAGAGATCATGCTGCATGTTTTGCAAGAAAATCCTGAGGCATTGGGACCATGTCATTTCTTTTTTTCCCTTTTCTATTTAGAAGGGTTTGCATTTGCTGAATTGCTTAAGCAATGCATTTCAAAGGATGAAGAAGGTAAAAGCGTATGAGTGGTTAGTAGGTGGCTAGAAGGTAGCAAAACCAGAGAATACAAAAAGTTGACTTAGAGTCTCAAGGGTGGGCATTCATACTCCTCAGACTCCCCCTCTTTCCACTCTTAAGTGCTGCTGTAAGGATGGAATAACAAACTAACTAAATCCTCCAATATAAGCTTTCATAGCCAGCAGGTGAGTTTCATATGCCCACCTTGAGCAATGTTTCTGGGTCTTTTTTTTCTGTCCACTAGCGATGGAAAATAAATTTCACTGGTGAAATCCCTTCTACTTTATTTCAGGAAAGAGAATTGTGTCCCTTGGCACAGATAAGGCTACAGAGCACCTTGAACTACAAATACATGTTCAGTTAGGGGTTTTTTTTCTCTTTTTCTGTATTCATTATTTTAAACAGAATGAAGCTTGATTTTAACAGGCCTAAATAGAATCAAACTTCAACTTTCAAAAGCTATTTGTTTTCCCCATCTCTTCCCCTGCACAGGAAACTCTTATTATGTGGCTTAATAAGAAACATATTTCTGGGATGGGAATGCACAAGACATAATTTTAGCCAGCTGAGGAACAGAGACAGACTTCTTTGGGAACCTACTATCTGATGAAACAACAAAGGTTTGGGCATGAATTATTCAAGACCGTAGTGAAACAATTCAGGAACCCTGATACGGGGCTTGAAGGAAACAAGCCTGAAATGCGTTTAGTGAATTTCTCCAGCTTGGGTCTCTTGAGGCTTGATGAGTTCCCCACGTGGGAGTCAGAGAGATGCACATTTTTGTGATCTTGGGAAAGGGATGAGAGGCGATGTTATCGTTAATGATGGGCCAGCGTTTTCACCAACAATTCACATCTACAGGGAGGATTGTATCACAGTTATGTCCATTCTACATGCTTGCATCTACCATGAAAACTAAATTTGATTGATACACTGCCTATACTTTGAGTCAAGCATTTAAAAAGAGTAATGGTGCCTGGACATCCTTTGTGATGAAAAAAATATTCTTGTGGGGGTTTGTGTGTGCACATGTGCCCATCTATCAGATTTTTCAGTGCAAATTTTGAGTTTCTAAGGAAAGCAAAACGTTTCTGTGCAAAACACTTTTTTCAAAAGTATATTTTTTTAATGGTAAAGAAATGAGGAAATATCTCACTATAAAAATTAAACTATTAGATTTATTACTAATCCATGAAACTGTAAACCTTTCAGAGTTCTGGGATCAGCAGCTGAACTCACTCTATTTCCACACAGAGCTACATGAAAGCATATATCTTTGCATGATCTAGGTTAGAATGAACAGTTATAACTCAGTTATAAATCCATAATTTGTATTAATACTTGTATTAATTATGTATTAATAATTGTTTCACAAAATAAATAGCCATTTTAAGAAAATATCCTATAAAAAGTGTATTATCACAGGTTAGAAACTCAATATCAGTCATTTGAACTGTAACTGTCAACGTGTCAGAAAGAGGAACAATTAAAGCCATATTTGATTTGGTTACTACCTAAACTTTAAACAGTCCTAAAGTCATGTCAAGGTTACCACAATCCCCCCTGCAATAAGTAACTCAGCCTTCGTCTCAAAAGGAGCAACTTTGCTGCATACAAAGATATTGTCCATCTGCAGTGATATCACCAATTCACAAATTGTTTGCTGACAAATCTCTTAACATTTCAAACAGACATGGATTTGTTTGTTTGTTTGTTTTTGTTTTGTTTTTTTGTTTGATTTGGTTTGGGTTTTGGTTTTGTTGTATTTTTTTTTTTCATTTTTACCGATATTCCAAGTATCTACTTCTTCTATTACCCTGAGCTGATGGGGGTAAGAGAGAACATCAAGAGAGAATCATCAGTGCACAAAACTGGGACACGAAAACTTAAAACAGGACTAAGACCTGTCTGATCTGAAGACAAGTATGTTTAAGCCAATTTAAATCACTTCAGGCAAAGAAAGTAAAAGCAATATTGCCTCAAGATCTAGCAGTGAGTTTCTTATTTTTTCTGCCTTGCTAAGATACAAGGATAGAGTTATTGCTAAAATAACTATTTCAGAATGTTAACAGCCAAATAATTTTGGGTCATGATGAGCTCAGAAGTGGCTGAAAGAGGCAATTGTGGCCATATTTCTCTCAGCCTCTTTGTTCTTTGAATGGTCTCAATTGCATTGCCTTACCCTCATGGTGCTGCTAACATAGGTCCATAATCTTTTTGATCTCAGATCTTCTCTTGAGCTTCTCATGTGTATAATGTAATTCCTTAACAGTAATATATGCTATTTATCAGCATTAGGTGTCAACAAGAATGGCCAGACCACTTATAAATGTGTTAACACGTGAATGAGACTAATCTAAACCTCAGTGGGGTACAGTAACTTCTTCAAGAAACAAGGCTGTGCTACAGAGATATTTTGATATTTCATGATGTTTTCTATGAATCAGTTGCTATTGACAACAATTCCTGGGTGACTTAAAAGTCACTGTCCTCTAGAAACTCAGTTTGATTTGATCTTTGTCTCTTCTGAAAATTAAACGTATTCTTCCAAGACATTCAGGCACTGGAGAAAGTATTCTGTGTCTACTAATTTTACAGACAGTTTCATGGAAATGATAATTATATAGTGAAAAATCAATTACAACAATTATGCTTTCATGTTAAAAAAAAAAAGATACTGTATTAAGACTGTTACTGGAAAATAGTACATATTTTCACTAAAATGTTTTGGCTTTAATTAAAGGAGAGAATCAACAGTGTTCTAACTTTTGGCATTTAAAATACATGTGAACATTTATGCAGCTACTCATATGTATAGCAGCATTTACATTTGGATACTTGAATTTGTCAAAGTTGTAACTGTTGTACAGAGAGCACAGCAAAAAAAAAAAAAGAAATTCTCAGTTTCACAATTTAAAAACTAATTTTCGTTTGTAAAACCAGTGTTACAAACACGGACTGGGCCAATGTCCCTGTGCTCTAGGGTGACTTTATGGTGTTTGTATCCCCAGTTGTCTGCTTTGTTTATGCTGGATATTAAGTTCTGCACTTTTAAGTCTGGTTCTGAGGGTGAAGGGGGGTAAAAGAAACTTTTGCAGAAACTGCATTTATTCCTCCGCATTCCTTCTCACAGACTGTGCTGTCTGCAGCACAGTCAGAGGGAGAGAGCCCTCCTTTGCTTTAGATTTTTTTTTTTTTTTAGTTAGCTGAGGCCACAAGTTTTTTTGGGACTGTTCAGCTGTCGTTCAGTTTGGGAACACCAGGATTATCATCCGGGAGCTCTATGAGCTGCACTGCGGCTGTGACACTGGATCCGAGCCCTGAGAGAAACCTGAGGCCACAGCCACGAAAGAGATTTCCTCTCCCATCCACAGAAAGGCTTTCTGAATCTGCCATCTCCCCCGAACAATGTTCCATTGTTGAATATTATTCATTTCATTCATGTTTGTGAGTACTTTGCTTGTTAAATAAACAGTGTTTTCCTCCGTTCGCCAAAGAAATCTTCTCCGAACCGATGGGGAGGAAGGGTCCACTTGAATTTGCTTTCTAGAGGGACTTCACTTGGAGGTTTTGACCCAAATTTGCCCTAAACCAAGACACCCTCTTAGTTAAGACCTTTTGTTTTCCTTTTTCCCAAGGGTGAATCACATCAACAAATAAAAAAAAAATAGTTTGCTTATCTAAAGGAAGGTTTTGTTATGAAACATATTATGAAATGCCTTATCTTCTGTCTTTTTAACTTTAAATTTTCAAAGCTAGAAACATAATAAATTACTCATGCAGGTTTAGGTTTCTTTTTCTTTTGGGGGGTTGTTTTGGTGCTTTGGTGGGTTTTTTTTGTTGTTAGATTTCTTTTTTTCTTTTTTTCTTTTTTTCTTTTTTTCTTTTTTTTCTTTTTTTCTTTTTTTCTTTTTTTCTTTTTTTTTGTCTAGAGATGAGGAAATGAGAATTTCTGCTTGTTTGCTATTCTGATTTTGAAACTCTAATAGTCACAACAGTTTCATAGCCTCTGGAAAATGTTAGTAGTTTTTCCTTGAAATTTATGTTAGAATAGATTTAGCCTGGGGGAATTTCTGAATGTTGTAGCTAGTTTAAGTACCTTGGGAACAATTCCTTTATAGGATGTATGCAAGACAGGTATAGAGTTACAGAAATGAGTCATGGATCATTGAGTGGGGGAGTTCATATTGTGAAAGGTATCTGAGTTGAAAATCAAGCTGGAAATGCAAAGGAAGAAATTCTCTATGTAAGAGAAGTACAATTGAAAAAACAAACCTCAAGAACCCAATGGTTCATTTTAAAAACAGAATCTTGAGAAATCATAAACTGAGAAGACAAAGTATGTTGAAATCCTACTTTCCCTGTTTTTGCCCATGTTCTTTTCACAGCTTTTGTAATAACCTGCCTCAGACTCTGAAAACTCAAGTTCAAAATAGGCTTTCCAATTCACACCATACAAGGCCCCACTGTTATAAAGCACAGTGTATCCACAGGGGGCACACTCATGAAGACCAAGTTTTGAGGGCTTTGTGTCCGATCTTGAATGAAATCATGCCACGTCACAATACGTTTAAGAAGTATTTTTGATTACATCACAGGCTACAGCAATCACAGAATCATAGAATGTTAAAAGTTAGAATGAACCCTTAGTACATCTCCCAATAGACCAGATTGCTCAAAGCCCCATCCAACCTGGCCTTGAACGCTTCCAGGGACAGGACAACCTGTCCCAGTATCTAACCACCTTCAGAATAAAAAAATTACTTCATAACATCCAGCCTAAATTTCCCCTTTCCCTTTGTACCCATTATTTTACTCTCTACTGAGCAGATCCAAAAGTCTGATCTCCTGAAGCCCAGGGCAGAGAGCTTTGCTGTGTTCCCTCCTCCTCAGTGCCCTGGGGATCTCCAACCCCACCATCTCATGGTCCCTGCAGCCAAGGCTGACTTGGAGCCCTGCATTCCCCACCTGCTCCCCCATGGTGGTGAGGATGATAAGCACAATATCACAAAGGAATGGTGAACACAATTAGAATGATATTAAAGCTCGACATTCCTGACAATGAATAAATTTCTGCTCGTTTAATTTTTTCTGTTGTACTGAACAGTCCCTTGGTGTAACTGTTCAAGAATTGTGTGCTCCAGAGTTGCCTTGGCTATGAACACCTTCACATACATCTGCCAGTGCAAGAAAATCACAAGGCTTACTGTGGACTAAACGAAGATGGCAGGAAGCAGGAAAATCTGTCATCAGCTTTTCCCTACGCATTATCCTTTAAGCTATTTTGAATGGCATCCCCCATCTTCTATAATTAGAGCCAAAGCAGCCTGAATTTTGTCATGTCCAGGTGAAATTCAGCCTTTCTGTATTGCATCAAGTGGTGGTTCATGCATCCTCTTTCCAAATTGGGGAAAATAGGCCTCAGTGCTTCACCTTCTTTTTTCTTACCTCATCTGCATCAGCAGCTGAGCAGTGAGTCCCAAGGGGATGGAGCAGCAAGTCCCAAGGATCTTGTTGAGTAATACAGTAAAAGGAAGGGTTACTCTTTATGGTTGTGCTTTCCACAGCTTAAATACTACATGGGCTACAATCAAATGAGTTTTACTATCTTTATTTTAATCATGTGCAATTAAATGCTCTATCAGAATTCCCTATAGTATTTTTTCAAGTGATTCTCCCCAGTCAGTGTAATGACTTTACTGACTTTCTGGAGAGCAAAACTAAAAAAAAAAAAAAGAACCTAAGCAAAAGAACAAATAAATAAATAAGGCTAGTCTGACATACAACCTTTTCTTGATGCATATCAAAAAATAGGAGTAATTTTTAAAAATTATTAAAAATGTATTAAGTTTTACTTCTTTTGCTGAAGAAATTATTGGTGTAGTCACCGGTGATAATCTTTGTACTCCATGTTGTTCCACCGAGTGTAGAAATATTGCAAAAAATAATGAAGGGAAGCTGATCTATTGAGAGGTTTTTGTTTGAAGTTGCACCTGTGTGAATATCCTCAAGCTATCCTGACCCATCATAATAAGATTGAACTAAAGGAATTCCCTAAAATAGGAATTGAATGTTAATTTAACTAGGATCTCTGGAACTGACCAGAAAGTCATCACTTCCCGCATGTTCAGGAGAGATACAAAATATGAACTAACCTTTAGGAAATAGCTGTAATCCAGATGAAGAACAAGGCATCAGGTTTAAGCAAATGCAGTTCCTGTGACACAACAGGAACAAAGCATCCCCAGCATGTGGCACTTGCCCCTCTCTCCTTGACTGTGCAGAGAAAGTGAGACTGTCACCTTTTCACCAAGGCACTTTACCTGGGTTCTCTGTGCCCCAAATCAACACATCAAAACTTTCCTTTTTGTCCAAGGAATAAAGCACAAGCAGGGTGTTGTGACAGTGCTATCAAAGACCTCTCACATCCTCCCTCCAAGCAACTTTATGTAAATCTGAGCCCAGGATACCATAATTTAGCCTGAATTCTGAGCTTTTTTCTTTTTTTTTTTTTTCTTTTTTTTTACATGCTGAACCTGGTGGCATTTGGGAGAAAATGCAGTGTCATATTCATCCACTGTGCATTGATAGAAACTGATAGGCATGCATTAGTCTTGACAGCAAGCTCTGAATAACTGAAAGCTGTGTACAAAAAAAATTGGATCCTTGCCATAGATTAAATAGATACTGTGCACAGATTGATAGGTACAGATTTTCTTTTTGAGGAACAAAAAAGAACAACAAAAAGGTGGCTTACCCAGGAGCAGTGTGTGGGATGAATTGGTGACAGAAGCCAGCTTAAAGTAAAAAATGAAAGCCCAACACACAACTTTGAAAGTTCCCATGTTTCTACATGCCAAATCCTGACATCTTTCCCTTGAAAGGTTGATTCATTTTATAATACATCTCTTCACAATGTCTCTGCACTTTTAGGAATACTGATGAGGCATCTGAGAGTTAAAACAAAAGCAGTGAGCCTGCAAATATTTTTCAGATTATTTGAACTTGTGTGAGGGATGGATGGGATAATGGTAACCCAACAACTAAATCAGGTATAGAAACAAACTGCAATTTTGATTTTATAAAGACAAATTCTGACCTGGGTGAAATCAATAAATGAGAAAACCACTGATGTGATGCTTTTGAAGCACTGGCTTGCTCTCTGGGTACAGTGGAACCTACAGAGATAGGGGCACATCCTCCCTTGGCAGTGCTGAGCAATAGCTGAGCAAATATTTGATCCTGTTTGGCCATCTGCTTTTGAAGAGTGATGTGCAAGGCACACTACCCTCAAACCTGAAGGTTTCTCATCTTCCAAAATGGCCAGAAACTGCTTTATGTCACTCCAGTTCTGTATGTTGACTTGATGACACAAGATTTTTCTCACTTTTCATGCATTTATGTTTGATTTGTTACAGACACCTTACTCCCACTACAAACCACTGCAAAAAGTCACGCTGAGTTGAAATGGAGGCAAGCACTGACATCTCCCTGTACTCTTTGCTGTAGCTGATGGTGTAAGGGCACAAGCCTGCTGGGAAGATGAAAAATGTGACATGGGTACTCTTGGCAGTGTACCCTCACAAGAAATGTGCCAAGTCAGCTTCTGTGCCAGTTGATGCCTCCATAAGTGAATAAAAAGGCAGCACATGGCAAGGGTGTAGGGAACAAATACAGGGGACTCATACGAGGTTTATTCTGTTTATGCTCTGGCGCAGGGTGGTTCTCTCCCTTTGTCTCCATTGCATTTCCTGTCTCTTGTATTCCAAGAGGGGATGGAGCAGCAAGTGCCAGAGCACACATACTATGTTTGTGTTTGTGGCACAGTGAACACGCCACACTGAAACAACAGCCCCAAAAGCTCCCTGGGAACTCTGTGTGTGCCGAGGAATGCTGCGACTCCGAGCTGTGCAAGGGAAGGAGCTTAGCCTCCAGTGACTGGTCTGCAAGCCATCTGTGGCACATTCCCTCATGGTCCTCAAGGAGCTAATTGATTGCATGACATTGCTTGTCTTTGTTTCTAACTGGGGGAAAAAAATAAAGGAATGGAGAGAATAAATAATGTAAGGCATAAAAGTGGACTGGCATCCAAAAACCATAAGCACATGCAGCACTGAAACGCTGGGAAACATCCTCATTAAATGTATTGCAATGTATTTTTATGCACTGTGGATTTGACCCATTCTATTTGTGATAGAGAGTGTGATAATTTCATTTCCCAGATGTGGGATTGCTGCAGCTGCTCTGACATCACCCTACTGTTACAGTTCCCAAGTATTTTAAAAAGTGACTCTAGCTTTGAGCAGCACATGAATAAACCTCGTGGGCTGACACCAGCACTGGGCCTGCAGCTTGCCTGCAGCAACAGCCATGTTCCCCATGGTAGGCTGTGATTTTGGGAGGGACTCTTTCTCTCTGGAAAGATCTCCTGGGTTAGGAATAGTCTGGGTTACTTCTATTAGGGATTTTTGTCTCCCAGGTATAGCTGAGATGAAGTGTTAGTCATACCTCAGCAATGTCCAGTAATCAATAACTTAATTAATAAGTTTAGACGGCATGCACAGTTGTAATTTAATTGTACATTCTTAATTGAGTTTGTATTCGTAATTGCAGCTCTAAATCTTAACAGACATATTTTTGGCAACAAACAATTTTCTTTCCTGAAGAAAGTTTGTTAAGATATGCAAAAATAAGTACCCCTATAAATTTGAAAATAAAGGGTGGATAGTGAAAGATAGTTAGTTTTTCTATTTCATTGTTATTATTATTTATTCAATATTATATATCAAAATGTAATCTAACTCCCAAAGCTGCTACAGAACTTCATTTCTTTTATGAATAAATTTTGTTTATATTCAATTAGATATGTATGACAGCTAAAGGATTTTTAAGCAAAGTATTTCTTTAAAACTAAATCCCTATTTTAACTCAAGTTTGAATGAAATAAAAATTAAGTCAAGACTCAGATGACTATTTTAATTTTATTATTGTTTTCAATTAAGTCTGTGTAATCTTTTCTAGTTTTCCAAAGCTGAAGAGGTTAATATTTTGTGACTTAAGACTCTTTATGAATACTGTTTCTAATAAAGGTCTAGGATTTACACATCTACCTAGGTTTGGACCATGAAGTGCTGCTTGAAGTGTCTGAAATTGTGTTTGAACTCCATGGCATGGTGAATTTTAGCAAAAGAGGTTGTTAATTGCTGTCCTCATTAGAAGTAAGTTGTTAATCTAAAAATAATATATTGCCAAGCTGAAACCTTGGACTTAGTGACACATATGAGAAAGGGAATTGGTACTGAAGCCCCAGACTACAGTGTTGTGAGTTGAGCTAAGATCTTTAAGTATACAAAAATAAAAGTTGAAATGTGGACTTACCCAAACTGAACCAGATTTAAGCATCTCTGGCAGGTCAAAGTCTCGCTGTGTTTTTCAGGTACCATTGTGATTTAAGAAAGATCAGTGTTTAAACTGATTGTGATGAACTTGGCAACACAGTAATGACAGCAAAGTAGCTTTCAAATTTACAAGTGGCCCACGTTTGCATTATGTCACCTCAGAAATTTCAATACTGCTATGACCATTCCTCATAACGTGAAAAAAGCTGGAAAAGGTTTTCCCAAAAAAACCCACAGGAATCTATTTACCTAAGGTTTGTCTTAGGAAGTTATACTTATTTAAGATGTTGTAGATATGGTATTGATTCCCTTTACGGTGGAAGAATTAAGTAATACATATTAAGATATGATGTGATGGGAGGAGGTTTTTTTTTAAATTTTTCTCACGCAGTCTTCTGATTTGTTACGTCTTTGCTTTGGATTATGAGCCTGTTGTTACTGTAAAGATTGGTAAATAACTCTCCTGCTGCTTATTTTTGGTTAAAAAAACCTACTGAAACTGGTTGAGTTTGTCACTGTTCTATTTGTCCAGTGCCAGAATCTACAGGTGTCAAATGGATCCAAACCACTGCTATAAATGACCATGTAAAACTTGAGTCAAGGAGGACTAGAGTTACTTGTGAAACACCAAACCATGCGGGAGAACTGGGGAAGCCTTTCTAGATGACTGCAAAAATAATCTACTCAAGAAATTCAGAGATGAATGAACTTTGTGCAAGAATCTAACATTAAAAAAAAAAAAAAAAAAAAAAGAAAGTGGGGGGCGGGGGGGGCGGGGCAAGTTTAATTTAGCTATCTTGGAGAAAACCATACTTGTAGAAGTGAAACCCACTGATAGGAGAAGCAATGCACAACCGGGGCTGGTGGAGAGTAATCACTACGCTTCCCTTCCTAGACAAGAACCAGAGCCTCACCGAGAACCATGGAACAAACCCTTTGTTCCTTGTTACTGAGAGCAGCCTTCCTCCAGTGGCATTCCCGGCCCCAGCTGCTTTCTGTGGGGTGCCTGCAGTGGGAGCCAAGTGCCTTTGATCCCAGCAGCCCATGTGCTGGCTTCCCACCACAGCTCTGGTTCTCTGTATTCCCTGCTCTCCTGCACCACCCACCAGGGCTGGGATTCCTCCCACTTCTTCACGAGCCTGATACTCTTAGCCTTTCATGGAATGTGCAGCACCCACCTACAGTCACACCATTGCTTTGCTCTTTCCCCACCCTACCTGTTTTGGTTTTTTTTTTCCTTTCTTATTATCATTCAGCTCTCATTAGATGATAATTAAATAATCTTTCTTGCAATCCAAATGTCCAGTGAAAGGGTAGACAGCCACAGCTGACAGAAATTGACAAAGGGATGTCCTTCCTAAGTGGGGTGGCTGAAGAAAAGCTTGGATTAATGAGAAGTCTTCTCTATCAAACTGACATCATGTCAGTTTGCAAAAAGCTTAAAAATAGTTCATTTCTGCTGATGTTGATAAATAGTTGATCAGGCCATGAAGCACAGCAGAGAACTAAGTTTTCTGATCTGCAGAGACTGGAATAAAGGGTAAAAACCCCATCAACACAGCATATGTTATTACAGCTGGGGAAACCCATGATGATCAATTCTTAATGACTTGTAGATCCTAGATGTTTGGGATGACATTTTATTTTTGGTGATGGCTTGTGACCCTTCATCCCCAGGGAAATAATGTTGCATATGGATATGATAAGAAATGCATGTGGACCCCTTGCCCTTTATAAAAATAAAATACCATTTGTATATCAGGATGAATTTTTTATTGCCTATGTTAAAACACTTGGGAAGTAAATCATGCGTTCAAGATATTTTCACATCGGGGATCTCAGCTCTGCTCAATTCTTGGTATGTGAAATAAAATATCCACACAATGTAATAATAATTCCACATTGCTGTTTTCCCCCTTGGCATGCCTAACAATTAGTGTCTGATTTAACATCCTGTGTCTATAAAGGTGTGGATATCAACTGAGCTTGATCTTTTTCAAGTACTTGTTTCTCTGCTTTTTGTTCCACTCTACATAAAACTCCAAAACACATTTTTCTCTTAAGCAGGATCCTTGAATTATAGATATTTAGTATTAAAAAACCCAAAGGACTGAAGGTGAATCCTTCTGATGAGGGAAATTACTTTTTGTATCAGCTTTAGTATTGTACACATCTTGATTATGCACCTGTAGCCATATGGCCATTCATAAGCACTTTGGATTATTATTATTGTGGTACTTTTTTGGGGTATTTTGTTATGTGGGAATTTTATTATAATAGGATATCTTCAGCACAGAAGATGTATCTCTCCTTGGAATTGTGCTGGAGTATCACAGGTATCTCCAAGATGAGCTACATGAAAGAAAAAGATGTATTTGAAGGGTATGATTTGTTCTTGTGGAAGAGATGCCAAATTCTTTTTTTTTTGCTGTGTTGTTGTCTTTATAGTAATGGGAACACTGGTTTAGGACACTGGACAAACACAGCACTTGGGACAACTCCCAGCAAAACATCCAAGAGGGATTCAGATTCCCATAGCTTGCAATCCATCTCTCAAATTCACTGAGAAATCAAGATAAAAAGAATTGCAAGGAAGCTTTTTTGAGGCTGAGTTATTCATCTATGCAGGTCTTTCCCTGTTCACACTCTCCTTGCCCACTTGCCAGAGAGGGAATTTAACAGCAGCCAGCAGGCTCTTCTGTTTGCTGCCCGTGGCACTGGTAGCCAGCCTTGCCTTGTGTTTTGGTGCTCTTCCTGAGCAGCCAGTGGAGGAAGCCTTGGAAACTTGAACTAATTCTGCTGAAGAATACACCTGATTCTCTGTGACAGCTTACAAGATACAGGGGTCAGGTTCCCTGATTGTTCAGTGAGGGAGGGGAGTGGAAAATAACTCTGTCCATCTGTCAGCCTCACTGGAACCATCTGAGAAACCTCGCAGATTGCTTCCCCTTTGTCCTTCTCTTACGGGGTTTCCCATGGGAAAAGGAAAATCTAGCCCAAAGTCCATAGATAATTTTTTTTTCCCATTAACTTTGCTGGTTTTCATTATCTGGTAATTGATAATAATCACCTAATAAAAGTCTTTCACATTCTTTCACAATTTCTTTGCCAAAGCAGAAAAGAGCAGAAAACTTAAGAGCAAAGGGACAGGACGTTGCAAGCGGATTTTTATATATATATATATATATAAACAAAGACTTCTTCCATATAAGGATAAGAAGATTAAATTTCTTTAATAGCTGGGAAAAGCCTTGCTTGCTTTAAATAACTATAGAAACTTCCTTTGTGGTGCAGCATTCCAGAGTGAGGCCACATAATCTCTTGGTGCATGTAAATCGCTGTGTGAATTATGTTCCAGTTATGAATTTAGAACTTAACTGTGACTGACTCTAAAGGGAGGGAAAACTCTCACTTCACACAGCTATGGAAGAATTACCAGGACCTTTACCACTGGAACTTGACACGAACATTGGCAATGTCAAATACTTGGATTGTTCTCAAAACAAAATGCAGGAGAAGTGGGGTTTATTCCGCCTTTCCATGTGTCAGGCCATGTACATGGAAATATGATGGATTCCAAAGAGCATTACCCCAAAAAATGCTTCTGATTTTCTCCTGCTGATCCTTCCCAAACGTGATGGGAGTCTCAGGGGTATGTGCCTGGTTGATTAAACCAAAGGCTGCTCTGTTTCTTTTCCCCCCAGGACACTGTGCACATATCCCACATCCTTCCAAAGGCTAAGCCTGGAGGGATTATTACCCAGCAATTAGGAATTCATCGAAGTAATATCTTAATAGCTGAGATAAATATTTTGATTAGTCACTTCATTTTACATTTTTCACTTTCCTTTCTCATCTGAGTGCTCAGAAGGTTTTGTTGGGTCTTGCTTCTTTAGTTAAGTGTACGTAAACAATTAATTTTTTTTTGTTTTGGTGTGATACAGCCCTCAGCAGTGTGGAGTCAGTTTATGAAACTACAGGTGCTGCAGCTTCTGAACACACAGCTTCTAATACAGCTTCAGAAAAGAACTAAATTTAGAAATATGGAACCTAGTACTTTAAATTCAGAAGAAAATAGTTTTGAAGAAAATACCTCATTCAAACGTATATCAGAAGCACATCTGTGTTTTATTATACTTTGAAAGTAATCATTCATTGCTGATGATGGGAAGAAATCTACTGTCTCTTCCTGTTTAGGAGCACTGTGCTCTAAACCATCTGCTGTGTCCTCCATGCAGATCTATGAAACACTTGGAAAATGAAAAAATTGGAAAAACTGGACATGGGCAGAGAAATCAGTAACATTTTCAGCTAGAGCTGAAAAATGTAAAATCTTATTCAAACTGTGACCTAAAATGAAAAAAAATAAAGAAATTATTGTAGCTCATTAAATCTCTATTACAGTGAGATTTATGGCCTTACTATTTATGATAGTTAATCTTCTCATTTTAATATCTAAAAATATTATGTGTTATATCATTAAGGCTAATTTAACCCATCTCAGTCCACTTCTGCAGGGTCTGGCAGGAAGATTTTTAAACCCATTTATGGTGTCCATTATAAGATCCATTTGGACACCCACAGGTGTGCTTATGAGCATTTTTGTAAGATTTTAAGTGGGATTTACTGTGTGCATGCTGTAGGAGGGAATGTATTGTGATTTCACACAATTTAAGCTATAAAGAGGGGAAAAATGTCTATCATTAGGATTGCAACCTCTTTGCAACTCTTACTCCTTCTCCCTGCAAATGGGAAATAATCTTTTTCATTAACTGTAGCTCATACAGTTTCTCTGCACTCTATCATCCTAGCTGAATTCTGACTGTAAACTCCAGATATCAATGGGATGGAGTACTATTCTAGAATTCTTTATCTGTGCCAAATTTTTGCCTCAAGTATAATTTCTCCCTAGAGTTTCTCTGTGTGCCTGGCTGCATACCATAAGCAATTTTACTGGGTGATTTTTAAGACCTGTCCTGCTGAGTCAATCAAAGTTCTGCTTTGTCTTCAATGGAAGAAGGAACTAGCCCTAAATGAAAAGGCTTTCTCCTGTTTGGAGACTTTTTCAGGATTACATTATCATTTTGTTCAGCTGAGCTCTGGCATATGCAGGTCACTTCAGGATATTTTCATGCTTGGGACCAGATGGAAAATGTCTTTTGCAATCAACAAAAAGATTCCATTGTTGACATTTCAAATTTTTTTCCACAACTGTAACTGATTTGCTTTCTACAAAATTTAACAGTGTCCAGAAATGATTACAAATACTTTGCAATGAGATTACTTTCATGGCTCGGAGGGTATGCAGTGTCATAGAAATTCACTTTAATTTGGTATGTTTGGATTCAGCTTGAGCAGAATCTGTTGCTTGGCTAGCTTAACTGATACTGATTATGTGACTTTCATGTGGGATGACTTTATGGTTGTTCAGTCCACTAATGAATCTGTCTGAAAAACCTAATCATACCCTGGTAATTGAATTTCTCTCACAAACTCTTCCCTTCTTCACAAAATAATAAAGTTATGTGACAAAAGGCTCTCATCCATGAAGGGAAAGGATGGGGGAGCCACCCTGCCAAGTTCTTGGCAGATGGGTGAGCACCTTGATCTGCCTCTTCCTTAGGCTGTGCCAGGAGGGTGGTTGTCCCCACAGTCTGGTCATGCCTTGGGCAGACTGACCTGAAATAGAGACTGGACAGAACTAGAGAATAAAGTAGGTATTTATTGAAAGGCCTTTAGGGTACCCTTGGGCAGGACAGGAGCCTGACCAGGGCTACGCCCAAGGTAGACTTAGAATGGTCACAAAATGGCTAACCAGTCACAAGGTCTTACATTTTTATGAGTTTTGGTCCATTTGCATATTGAGGTTTAATTGTCCAATTACAGCTTTAAGTTGTGCGGTCCCATCCTTGTTTCTCTTTTCAGTCCACCACTGTTTGTGCTTTTGGGCCTGAAAGTTGTCCTTGGTCCTCATCAGGAAAAGGATTTGTTGTGTCTCCCTACTCTAAGAAGAGAACTTACCAGCACTTAATGTTGCTCAGACCTGCACCCCTAGGCAGCCCGAATCTGAAAATATGAAAGCTAAAGCTCAAGGCATAACTGGGGGCAAGGCCCATCCCATGGTTCAAAGGAAATGCCTCCCCCACCACTTTTGGGTGCTGCCTAAAAAGGGCACTGAATGGGATGCAAAGGAAAACATTGGGGAGAGATTGTGAGGCATGGGTGTCTGGTGCCAGCACCTGGAGCAGCTGAGGGGATGCATGCCAGTGCGATTCTCCAGACCACAGGAGCTCCAATCCATACTTATGGAAAGAAAAATCCTTCACAAAGCCAAGGAAAATAGCTGCTTGCTTCGCTGGACATCTCACCATATAACTTGAATAGACATTAGGCTAAGAAACATGGGCCCAGGTATCGATTATAGAATCCATTAACCGACAACCACAGAGGTAATAATGTTGCCTCTTTATAATCGATTAATCGATTTTTAATAATCATTAATCGATTACAGAATCGATTAATGAATTTATTAAAAAAATATGTAGGAGGAGAATTACAAACTTATAAAGTGCTTTAAGGTTTGCCTATGGGAATTCTTCTGAATTGGTAGCTTCTAAACCTTGAAAACCACACAGAGATTCTTGTAGAGATATATTTCAGAAATCTTCTTCCAGAAACAGACAAAACAGTTGTTTTAACTCTGCTATTTTTTTCTGACTGAGGTAGGAAAGTACCACTGGCTTCACTATTCTGCAACATATGCCCAAATTGTTTCTCTTATTTCCAGAGTGAAACAAATGTCATCTGTTTATCAGAATTGGTTGTCTTCAATTTCTAAAAAATAGCTAGTGTTTAGGTCTAAAATCAACAGCACTTTAAAAACCTTATTAATCAAAATCTGGATGTAAAGATTGACACTGTGTCAGGATTTTCTCTACTTAAAAGGGTAGATAAAAATTTGAAGCAGATGCTCTCAGTTGATCACTTCAGAGATCAGGATACTAGTTTACATGTAAGAGATCCTCCTCTTTTGTAACCCAGATATGTGTGTTTGAGCTTTTTCAAGGTAAGTCCCATGCCTTCCACTGTCAGTGGTACAGAAGAAATGAATATAGCACTTCCTTACATTCTTCTGCTTTCCAGAAGTCAAATGAATCCAACAGGACAAAGCCTCCTTCATGCTCAATGTACCTAATTTATCTGTCCATAATTTATCTCAAATCTGTAGTAGTGGCACAGTGTTAACTGAAACTGAAAAAACCCCCACCAAACCCCCACTCCAAACCCCTCTATAGTTTTATTTTTAAAAGCCAGCTTTTGAAAATGCAGCATGTTGAAGAGTTTCAAAAGCAGATTGCAGTTACTGCTGCAGAGGTAATTTTGCCTTAGAGCACTAAGCGAAGCTCAAATGTTCCACCAAAGTGTTTTTCCCCACATGAAAACGATCTCACTAAAACATCGTCTAATGATTTGAAAGCAACTGGAAATTGGGGCATAAAATTGCTGTAGTACATTACTACCTACAAGGGTTTAAGCAATTTTTTTGTTATTGTTCAAGTTTCTGAGAGTTTATGCGAGAATCTTTCACAGCCACGTGCCTCGGATGTGCGATATTTCACAACAGGCTGCAAGTGAGGGATGATTCTTCTCTCAAAGGTGGTCAAGAGAGGGTGAGGAACACAGAGCTGGTTTTTGGAAAAGCGTGGTGTGCTTTTGCCAAGTCATTCCAGAAAACAGTTCATTTGGAGCTTAATAAGGGATTGTTAATTTTATTCTTTCTTGAGAGAAAGTGTCAGGGTTTCTTTCGTGATTGCTGACTTGAAATTTGTTTCTTGATTTCTCCTTGGAGCATTTTGTGATACTTCTCTTTGAAACTGGGCAGGTGATATTGGCACAGCAGTTGTGTGACTTGTGAGATGTAATTCAGCTTGTTATGAAGGGATAAATATATCTACTTATGTTGTCTGGTGATTTATATGGCCTGAGACATTTTTATGTTACCTTTTAAAGTTTGGTTGCTCTTGAGTTTTATTTATATTTACAACAAAGGAAGTGTTTGAGCATTACATATTCAGTTGTGTCATTTTCCTGCTTATATTCTAAGACGAAAGAACCAAGGAAGTTGGAAGTTTGACTGTAATGTCAGTGAGATATTTGCTCTGAATCAGCAAGTTACACACCTGTAGTAATGAATTTAGTGTTGATCCTTGGTATGTATTTCAGATTACAATCCTGAGATTACTTTTGGTGAGGAAAAAACAGCTTTGGTTCAAAATATAACTTTATTATTTACATTCATTTTTTTTTAAAGTGTGCTTATGCCTAAGGCTTTTCATTCAGGTGACCCTCACATATGACTGAGCACAAGACCGGCAACAGACTGCGGCCGACAACCACAGAGGTAATAATGTTGCCTCTTTTTTTTTTTTTATTGTGTGTGTTTTGATCTACTCAGAGGAGAGTGCCTTAAGTTATGGAGGATTTGGAATCCCTAATGAAGGAAAAATCTGTTTCAGCTGTCCTCAGAAATTTACTTTAGAAGACAAAAGGAGTAGCATAGGCCTAATTTATAGTCAAGATTATTTTATGCCTCCCTTGATAAACTGTAAAATATTTATACAGCAGATTTCTGCTTTCTGTGGCAATAAGTTTTCCATAAATATATGAATGTGTACAGTTGTACACCACCTTGTCAGTAGCGATCCCCAAGCTAGGATTAAGCTGAGCTGGCACATCCAGGGGACACAGCGCTATGCCAAGAAGATATGAGCCTGATTTCTCAAGGCTGTGTAAAGCCTGAAGTAGGAATTACAGATTTTAAATAGCAATAAACAGCTTGGGTGTTGTACAGCTCTGTGTCAGCGTGCCCAGGTTCTGCTTTGAGGGATAAAACATCAGCTTTTTTAGAACATATCATCATGTGTAATGGCCTAGAGCTGGTATGTCCATCTCCTCTGATTATCTGCTGCAAACCAATGCCAGAGATGAAAAGCAGTCAACAGAACAGACAGGGATGCAGCTTAAAAAGTTTCACAGTAAGCTGAAAAATGAAAAAAATCCAAACATTTCCATCAAGGGAGGGAAATAATTTAAATGCATAAATACCTTTTTTCTTTTTCTTTTTTTTTTTAATTTGAATTTTTTAAGGCTCAGTGAATTTGCATTTATTTACTCCCCCATTCCTCTCCAAAATATACCTCTCTTCTGGAGGCTTTCATTCCATTCCACTGCTTTAAAAAGTAGAAAAAAAATCAACAACTTAAATATCATAATCTGTTGCTCAAGGCAGGTGAAAAAGTAGAGCCAGGGGTTTTCCATCCACTCTCTGCAACATATTAACAAATTGTAGCAAAACCATACTTGACGTTCCTTACATATATCTTGGTAAAAATGACACATCTCTAATTCTATCAAATTTGATTTTTTAAAGTCTCAAACAAGAATATTTTTGTAAAGGATAGAAAAGTGTATATTGTAAATTTACATGGAGCATGTAAGCAACATAACTCTTTCACCATTACTATTTAGATTTGCATGTTTGGCAATGAGAATTTAATTCACAAATGTATATATGATACTGGATTTGCAATTTTTTCCTTAAAACCTTTTTTTTTTTTGACCCAAATATGTGTCATGGAGTAAAGAATTACTTAATGTGTAGTCTTTTTCGGGACAATCTTGCAGTAACATTTAGAGCTTTCATTTATATATGCTCTTACACTTTGCTGTGTAATAATATTGAAATTTCAAAGTTTAAAACCGAGATTTTGCAATAGTTTGTTTTTCTCTATGGAAAAGATTTGGACTAGAAATCTGGGCAAAACGTAATTAAGATCTCTTTTTTTTTTTTCTTTTTAATCTAGGTAAAGGTTTTTCTTAATCCTGATGCAGTAACATATAAAAGTGTGTGTATGTTTTGGGATGGTAAAGCTCTCTCTATAATAAATTACTGGGAGACATTTCAATTATGTGCTTTCCACCGACTAATTCTGGGTGCAATCGTTCCAGCTAGGTTATGATTGCTAGATGAGCTGGACTTGAGGGCTTGAGCCATCGTGGCTGTCAGATGAACTGCTTGAGGAAAAAAGGGCTTGAAGTGTGGAAGCAGAAGCACTACCATCACTCCGCAGCCTGCCTCCATGTTTTGACGTTCCTTTCAAATAGTGTTGGATCACTTCCAGGAGCAAAACAGTGCAGCAGCTGGTCCCAATTACTCTAACTACAGTGTGCCTACAAGCACAAATGGCCAGTTTTCTAATTTGGCTCTCTGGTTTAATGAATTAGTTATCTAATAATTTGACAGGAATCCTAGTGTTGTGCTTAGCTGCTTGCTTCTGTTTAATCTTCTCGTCGTGGCTGTGTTCATACAGTCCTGCTGCAATCACTGGATGCTATTGTAAGTTATGTAGATGAGGAAGCAAAATGCATTGGCAACATACAGCATACACTTGTTGTTGTTTTACCTCAAAAGGCCTACAATCTGAAAATCTATTACTTGACAAGAGTAAAAAACAATTCTTTACTGACAAGAGTTATCACTTAATACAGGTAAGGATACAGAATTTTGACCACCTTTTTCGTGTCTCTCAGGAAGTTTAAATTAAAAAAAAATAACATTGAAAGACCCACATTCTACTTAATTTTACACATTCCTCTACTTCACGGGATATATTTTCAGAGGCTTCTAGAAGGTTGCAGAAAAATATACCTGTATGAGCACAAGTAGGAATTTACTCATGCAACTGGTGATGCACACAGTGGGATAAGGAAGCATCAGCGTCTGCACAGATGAGAAAAGGTGCACATGCCATGAGCATACAACATAAATCTGCAAAGGAATGGTCCAAAATATATTGAAAATTAGAATATTCACCTATTTTCTCTCAAGACTTTGCTTCTAATAAATCACCAAGAGGTGGTTATTTAGAAATAAATAATCACCTCTTGGTGATTTATTAGACGAGATTATAGTTACCAAGCAACCAAAACCTGTTAATTCATAGTGCAAGATTATGAATTCCTGCTGAGTGGTAAGGGGGAGTAGGAACTGAAGGATGCAGCTTGGGGAGAGAGACGGAGAAAAACTGTTTTGAAAATGAGAAATTTTTTTTCAATGTCACAGTGGTATCAAAGGAAGCAGCCAATTCACATTCCTTTTGCATTGTATTGCAATGAAATCATAATTTGTTCAGGAAGGCCTCAGTGGTTCTCTGACTACAGGAAACCTTAAGGGAATGGAAAGTGGGGTGGGGAGGGGTGTTTGTCTGTACTTACTCAATGTCTTCTGCAGCCTGGGACTCTGGGTGGGTTCATCTTCCTCCCCTACCATACAGTGAGAAAAACAGATCAGGAAAAGTGGGAGTCATGCTGTGGCTGAACAAGACTTACTGGATTAAGCTGGTTTGACACCATTTACTGACTGGGGACTTTGCCTGTAAGATTATCAAAATTCACTTGAGCCTTAGGGGTTTGCAGATGAAAGATTGAAATAGGTGAATAATATGACATCATGGCTTCATGACATGTAGTTCTTGTGTTGAAGTTCACAAAATGTCATTCAAATGAGGAAGCTTGAATTTAGTGTGTCTCCATTTTAGAGATAATGGGAAAGCTGTTGTGCAGTGTGAAAGTCATATTTGGTGCAAACTGTGAGATGGAAGCACAGAAAAGCCAATGGCAACTGAGTAACAGACCACATTAAAATCCAAAAACAACTGAGGACTAGTAGTAGTAGTAGTAGTAGTAGTAATAATAATAATAATAATAATAATAATAATAATAATAATCACTTAGCCAGCAAGTAAAAATGAGCAATTATTCCCATAATAGAATTGGGACAAATTTTTTTCTTTATTTCCAATCTTCCGAAAAAATATGTTCCCAAAACATAATTTCAAATTCATTTCAGCTTTCTCTAGTGCTCATTGGAAAGCAAATATTGAGCACTTACCTCGAAATAACTGTAGATTATGGAGGTGTCCAAGGCCAGGCTGGACTGGGGCCATGAGTAAAGTGGTCTAGTGGAAGGTGTCCCTGCTGTCAGAGACTGAAATCGTTCATGCCTTAAACATTGTTATGAAGGAGTTTTGCCCAATATAGCAAAAATTGTATAAAGATATTTATCCATTGGATCCTATGTGCTTTGGGGGAACTCTCATCACCAAGAAGACCAGCTGGACAGGATCAACAGAGCATCACTGGGATCCACAGAGTGGTGATATTTTCTTCTATCTGTCTCGGTCACTCTCTTTCTGCCCCCCACACCTCTTTTCTATTACTTTCTCTTCCTTTTTTCTCTTTTTTTTCCTCTCTCCCTCTAATATTTACCCTCAGATGAAACCCATACCATAGACTTTGGCGTACGGTCTCCTTTGCACCTTAATTTGGGCAGAGGCATTTCTAGTAAGTTTAAAAACTGGACTGTAACACCTGCCCATGGCAGGGAGTTGGAAAGAAATGATCTTTAACATCCCTTCTGACCTAAAACATTCTGTAATTGATCTGTGAGTTGTGTTGGTTATGAGTCCTAACTCATATTTTACCATGAGTTACACACCCACAGGCCACAGACTGAGAGATCAGCTTCTCATGGCACAAGGAGCTCACAGATTCTGTTTTTCAGACATCTTTCTTGGTTTACCTCCTTGGATAAGAATGCAAATTCTCTCCTTTCTATCATAGCAATGTTATTGCCAAAGATTCGTAGAGAAAATATCTGACATAGCAATATCCATATAAATGAGATTTATCTGAGCTCTGAAACTAATATTGGAACTGATACTCTATTGACCCTCTTGTTCAGTGTAAACATTGAAAGAAATTCAAGACTTATAAAAAGGAAGTAAAATGATATCATGTCAGACTAACCGGCCTTAGGAATAGGACATAAAGTGCAATCTAAAAATTCTATTGGTGAGGCTCTATATTCCTTTTGGGGCAAAAGAAAACCCCACATGGAAGTGTCACATAACAGAAATACTTCTAGAGGAATTAAAACGAAGAATTAGAGCTGCATGCTGAAGAGCTGGAAACATTTGTTTACGAACAAACTTTTTTTTTTTCCCGAGGTAAACACATTGTTCCAGCAACTGTTTTCTTTTAGAATGGGACAAAAAATTATTTTGAACATGTGGACTTTATTGTGGAAAAGTTAATTTTTATGCAATGGTAATTGGGCCACTTGTCACTGACTCAAAGCAGGCTTTGCTGACCACGGTGTGGTCCAAAATGTGTTCAGATTATCTACATTTTTATTTGACGAAGACACAAAAGCATTTTTCTTGTGGCTTTAACATAAACATAAAGTTGTCTTACATAAAGTGCCCTCTTTCATTTTTACTAGCTCTAACTTAAATGCATATTAAATAAAGCTGACTGTAAGAAAAAAATGATGAAACAGCATTTCATCCAGCCATCAACACAAGAACAGCTAACCATGATTACCCAGATAAGCAGTTTAAATTCAGTTGTTATTACTATAATTGAATACTACATTGGCAATTCCTGGGGAAGAATTCAAATTAGGCTACAAGGGTGTTATTGGAAAAGAAAGTTATTTGAATTTTAAAGACTTGTAACAATTTGTAATTATTACCCATAATTACAAAATATTTGTTATTACAGGAAAATTTTCAATGGAGAGCAGTTAATGTTGATTTTTAAAGTTATACAAAGGATTGTATGGAGCTGCTCACAGATATATATCACATAAAACTGTCAAAAGAAGTCATAGGTTAAAAACTGAATTCTTTCTTTCCTATTATAAGGAATTCTTGTGGGATTTAGTACTTCAAAGTAGTAATTTATAAGTTCCTTGTAGAAGATGCTTATTCTGTCAAAAGCAAACAAAACATCTTTCAGAAAGCCTAATATTGCATCTGTGAAAAGTCATGGGTAAATCTAATGACAAATTAAGACTGCATTATGCTACACAAGATTTAGGGAAATAGCCTCTGAGTCACTATCAGTTTCTTAGGTATGGCTGCCAATATTTCACTGTGCAAATTATAGAATTTAAGTTTCCCAATGACTTCAAAAAGCAAAACTTTCTTTTGTATTGTGAGCTTTTTTTAAAAAAAAAGAAAATCCCAAACAATAGTTTAAGTATTGATTTTTACTTTGGTCTACTAAGAATTAGGCTTTTAATTGAAGTTAAATATTTAAAAAATCCAAAATTTAAAACAACATAGGAGAAATTCCATTCTCAATAGAAACACCTCGATATATAGTGTATTCATGTATAACAGCCTAAGTTCTTGCTATGTCTGAAGTGATATTCAACTGATAATTGACAAAAAACTTACTTGTGATTCAAAATTAACTCATAGTGGCAAGTTTCCATTGATCTCAAATGAAACATGAAAAATCTTGATTTTTTTTTTTTTGTTTTTTTTTTGTAGACTCAAATCTGGCATAAAAGCACTTAAGGTTTTCATTCAAATCAGAAAAGCTAGAGATTAGGAAAAATGGCTTTGCCTTATATGTACCTTATATACATGATGGATGCACCTCCTGATATGACTACATTCTGGGTTTACAGGTGGTTTAAAATGGTGGTTTACATTCTGTACTGCTGGCCTTCCAGTAATGATTCTTTCATTGTTCTCTAGTTCAAGTTACTTCCCTTGTTTATAAAAATAACAGTGCAACACCAAAACATATTGCAGTTTCTAAAAAGAACATTAATTTGCTATTCTGTTGCTAGCTTCAGATGCTCGTGAAATCCATAGTTTGCAGCCTTGCAAATACTGTCAATAGTGGTGCTTTGAAGGATCTTAAATTTCTACTACCTTGCCCTTCTTACTTCTAAAATTCTTTCTCTGTATCTCTTCTGGACCTTTCATGGTTCTTTTTGTTTTTTTCTTTACAAGACAGAGAGAACCAGAGAATCATTTTTGTTGGAAAAGATCTCCGAGCTCATTGAGAGATTATCAAGCTACGTCAAATCACCACCTTGTCAACCAGACACTGGCCCAGTCTTTTCTTCTGTAGCGGCGCGTTTTCTGGTTTTTACTTATTGTTAATAATCATTTGTTCTGTAATGGTTTTTCCCAAGTTCCTCCTGTACTTCTCCCCATTTGGTACAATCTCCTGCCTGGGAAATTCCCTTTGTTCCCCTCTGTTGCAATATGTTGTCAATCATCTGTTGGTCTCCTCCCAGTGCCTGCCCCCATCCTGGAAGCCTCTCCCCCTCATTCCAGAGACTTCGGAGGGACTCAGTCCTGGATTGGAGCAGGCTGGGAGTCCCCCACCCCTAATTTCCTATTTGCTGACTATGTGCCCTCCCCATTCCCCTGATTGGCTTTCCCTCTTGTATCCACCCCCTTCCCCTGGTCCCTGATAAGCAGTGATCCCACCTCCTTCGCTCGCTCTCTCTCCTGGGACGTGAGTGCCTGCACCATGGGGTGCATGTGACAATAAACTCTATCTTGCCACGAGGCCTCCTCCTTCTCACCTTCGTCGAGCCTCACTAACAGCTCTCGTGCAGCTTCTGAACTACCAAGGAGGTGGTGGCCGGTCTGCTAGCCACTGCCCAACCAGACTTGAAACAATTCCCAGCCAGGGCAGCCGGAATTAGCTGGAACACCATCTCCAGTGGGCACAGGGAATTATTTCATTCTTCAACACCTCCAGGGATGGTGACTCCACCATTTCCCTGGGCAGCCTGTTCCAATCCTTAATCACCCTTTCTCTGTGAAGAAATTACTCCTGATGTTGAACCTGAACCTCCCCTGGCACAGCTTGAGGTCACTTCATCTTGTCCTGTTTCTTGCTACCTGGGAGAAGAGGCCACTCCCCAGCTGGCTACAGATTCCTTTTAGGGAGTTCTAGAGGGTGATAAGGTCCCCCCTGAGCCTCCTTTTACCCAGGATAAACACCCTCAGATCTCTCAGCTGCTCCTTGTGCTCCCTCAGTCCCTTCCCAGCTCCATGGCCCTTCTCTGGACACGCTGCAGCCCCTCAACATCTTTGCTGTGGTCAGGGGCCCAGAACTGCCCACAGCACTCAAGGTGTGGCCACAGCAGTGTTGAGTACAGGGGACAATCCCTGCCCTGTTCCTGCTGCCACACCACTGCTGGTGCAAAAGACCTTTCCCTACTTCACTGAAATAAATTAACACCCTGAAACACAAAGGGTTAGCAAAATAATTAACGTGCTTTGAGGATAGCTTATTTAAGATGCAGCACCTTACTACATTTACTTGTACCTTTCCCTCCATTGTTCCAGGTACTAAGTGATCATTCAGAGATTGACTGAATTGGCCTGGTTTATTCAGAGAAATAGAGTTTCTGCTAGTACTGTGGTATTGCTTCAAAAGCCATGGTCATTTTCAAGTTTTAAATGAACTGTATTGTGCAGGAGGCTTTTTTGACAGGACCACAAAAAAAAAAAAAAAAAATTAGTACAAAACAATACAGAAGGAGCAATACCTCCCGACACTGCTGTCATAAATATTTAAGTTTGTCATAAATATTTAAGATATAGGTTTCTAGCTCCATTTTAGACGTCTCAGGGTATCCCACCTGGCTGCCAGATGTTGTTCCAGATATAAGGAGTCTCTTGGTTCTCTATTGTGTTTTCCTCCATGCTGAGGTCTAAAAGAAGCTAGAACATCTCAACCAGCACAAAACACCTATATTTAAGGACATAAGTTGGTCCCATGTATACCCTACTTTTTAACAGATAGATAAATAGATAGACACCTTATTGCATAGCAAAGTCTATTGTCACAGTCTCCTAATCCCTCTATAAAAAACATAAGCAACTTTGACCTCCTGTGAGGTTAGCTTAAGATAGTCTCAAAATTTGCAGGGGCAAACTGTGACAGAAGAGATCATCTGTTGCTCTTCCAAGTGAAAAAACAATGCTGGAAGAATCAGACTGTTGCTTTTTTCATGAGTTTAAACACCTCAGATTTTAAAATCATCTCTCACCACAGTTTGGTCTTCTGCCGAAAGTCATTTTCTTTCAAACTAAGAAGGCCTGTAAGACCTAGAGATATAATGTAGCCCCAGATCTGAATTTTCATCACCATATTGAATGTTGTTTTCTGGTTTTTTCCAAAGTCACTCTCACAGCAATCTTATTTGAGAATATTGAAAAAAACTCAGCTGGAATGTGTTACTTTATCCAAATTGCCAAAGCCAAATACATTGGTATTTAGAGTCCTGCTTTACATGTATTGCTGTGTTAGCTTTGAGTTACCACCTACTTTTGAAAGGATTTGTTTCCTGAAGATTATATGGTGAGGGTCTCCAGAGCTCATTAAATATAAATATAATAAATGAAACCTTAATAATTGCTAATAAGGGGGTAACATTCATTATCCCTTCAGAGAACTGTCTGGTAAAATGAGAAAGACTTACCTGAGATATCCTTTAGATTTTATCATACATTGCAAAATACTTGTTTTCAATACTGTTACAACAAAATTGCCACCCATTCCATTATCTACTGCCCAAATATCAGGAAAGAACAAGCCTCTCCATGGAATATTCAGATCTGTGAGAAGAGAAGGAAATTAAATCCTGTCGCTGTGCTAGTAGCATCTTGGCTTCTAAAGAGATGATGAGTGCACCACATTTGAAAATGTCATGTGTATATTTCTGGGTGATTAGTGATACCTGTGTCAGCACTGCTGCAGCAGGGAGCCTCATAGCTCAGGAAAACTGGGGAAAAATCATTGCACATCATTTTTCTTTATAAATTCTACTAAATACGCAAGTCAGAACATCTTCTGCTTTTCTCCAAAATGTATGTGCTTTTCCCAAAACACAGCTTTGGAAGAGCAGCTAAATATCTTCTACCTTTATAAAACTCTCCTAATTACCTGCTCTTCAATGTAGTTATGAAAATTTGCCAATAATGTGCTTTTTGTTTTGGTGTGCATACCTTTATACCAATATATTTGCTATCATGTGCTGCACGTCTAACAATGTTCAAGACTTACCAGACTGCTTTGTGCTGCTTGTTTATTCACCAGGATAAAATTTAAATATGCTACTTCTGATACTTTTTCTCTGCTGCATCCTCTGGAACTTATTAGTTTTGTATTTCTGAGGTATTTCCTGAAAAAATAGAGGTAGAGCTACGACACTGCAGAAAAGTCCTGTACTTTCTTTCTAGCTAAATTCATAGAATTTGTGAATAATTGGGATAGTGTGGCAGAGAGCACTGTTTAACTCTGGCTATAAGAGCTATATATAAGAGAAGTTCTCAGGGTTTCAGTGGCACTTTAGGATATGTGTCAGTGGTGGTGGTGGTGTGTGCATGGATGCTTTTTTTTTCAATTTAGGTGTCCAGAAAGTATATTAATTTGCAGTAATGGCTCAGAGAAACAGTCTCTGATTCCAGCTTTGGCTGCAACCATTTCATAATTAATTTGTTGTTGACTTGCTTCTGCTTCTTTTCATCATCGTGTCCACTATCTGGACATTTGAATGACCAGAGAAGGTTTTACAGGCAATTTGCTCAGTGAATCTCAGGCCTTATCAGCTAAAATGTTCCCACTGCATTGTTACACAAAAATATTGTTTACAACAGCTCTTCCTTGGAACCCACGAGCAGAAGAAAGAAAAATTGATGAGGGCAAGGATCTGAAAATACCCATTATAGTCAGGACAGTGTATCCACAGGAAGTTGTTTGCAATCAGGGAAAATTAAATTTTGCACATAACACAGGTTTAGAATTTGTACCTATGAATTTTTGCTTGCCAGCCTGTTTCTTACAGCTCAGAATTGAAATTCTTCATGTTCCTTAAGGTGTATTACTGCTCTAAGAGCTGCTGCCTGAGAACACAGATTGAGACCCCAAATTACTTTATCTTCTTATTCTCACTCTTACTCTTCTAATCAAAGGAAAACAACATTTCACATAGTCTCTATGAACAGTCACATTTAAAAAAGCAAGCTGAAATATTAAACATTTGAATGTCAGATGCTCACAACAAATCCTTGTTTTCAGTCCACAGATTAAAAAACATAAAAGACCACGCCAAATTTACATAACTTTAAAAATATTTTAAAACATTCCGCTAGCAGAATGAGGCATTTGGTTTTAATTTTATGCATAGCCATGTGTATTGAGCAAGACTGAATCCACCTAAATATAAAAAACAAAAGAAAAACCAGCATTGGGGGTTTTGAGACAAAATTATGGAGCCCATGTAAATTTTTCTTTCAGTTCTGTATGCATAACATTTCAAGTCTATCTGTATAATTTATAGTATGTGCCCTGGTTTTAATCTATCTAAACACCAGGTTTGTTTCATAAACATCAAAGATAATGAAAATGCCTTTTTAATTAATCTGTTGGAATCTACATGTTTATTCCACATTAATTTCCTTTATTTGTCAACCTCACACATGAGAAATAACCCCTCCTGTGCTGTCTCTGCTTAATGTCAAAGCTGTAGGGAATAATGTTTATAACATTAGCTACATTCTCTCACTGATGCCTGGCAATTAATGCTGCATCTGGAATCAGAAGACTTCAAAATGTCTTTCATTACTACCTGTCTGGGTGGCAGGGAGGAAATGAAGTTTTTTTTTATTCTTGTCACATCCAGTTGCAGGATTTACTAGCAACACACCTTGTTCCAGTTACATGGAGTAAGACTATACCAAAACTGCTGGTCTGTTTTCAGAGGAATTGTTACAATTCCTGAGACAAATAGCTGGGAGTAATAGAATTTTAGTAGAAATGAATCTGTTAACAGCTAGGAAAAAATTGCTACAGCCAGGTAGACCTGTGGTGTCATACTTAAAATTTCAAGCATGGTAGATAAAATTATGACAAAGAGCAGGGAAAATATATTGAAATAAAGTTCTTCTAATTCAAATATTACCTCACTATGATTTTACCTTTTGCTGATACTTCCCATCACGTGGCTGTTAGACCAGGGAATGAACGTCTCTTTTAAGTCACCTTATGCTCAAGCCTCAGTGTATCTTAGCTAATCCATGCAATGAGGTAGGAGGTAGAAGATTTCACACTTCCCTGCTACAGCTTGGCAGAAAGAATTTTACCCACTGGGACCAAATCTGAAGACTTAAGGCACTGAGAAAAGCTAAAAGAGAGAAAAAAGAAGGTGCTTGAATGTCACTTGGTTGAAGCTCTTTAATTCGGCGCTATCCAGATTTTCAGGGAAACATTGAATCTGTTTCCTCTTAATGTCATTAATATCTTTGGGTTTACACAAGTAGCCCTGGTATTTGAGGTGTGAAAACAATACCTCTAGTCCAAAAAGATGTTGCTGTGGTTGATAGGTAATCTAGCATGCCGTTGATAAGTCAAGGGATTGTCTATGTCTCCAGCTAAATATTTTCAGTTTTAACTAGTGCTTGTTTAAGCACCCTCCCCCCCCATTTCATTTTCCTGCATATAATATTTAAACAGAAAAAAACATGCTACAATTATGTTGTTTTGGGAAAAGGAAAGGGAAGTAACAGTTATCCCCTGTGCTCTTGAAAAACGGACATTGGCATTTCCCAAAATACCCAGTTTAGCTTCATATGGAACATATGAAGGAAGGTATGGCCAAAATCCCAAACCAAAGGTAAGTTCACTGAGAAGAGTAAAGAAATTTCTAGGTAGCAGACAGTGTGTGATGTGACTCATGTGCCCACAGAGATGCAAACTTATAAAGCCAAGAATGCTGCCTCAAACTTTGAGCCAAAAATGGATGTGCTGCCACAGCCTGGGCACACCAGCCACGGTATTGACTGAATTATATCCACAAACATGGGAGACCTGAGTTTCTGATACCACTGATGATCAATCTTTACATCAAAGAACTCTAGATAGATAGGTATAGACACAGATTATAGATCAGATATAAATGATATTGACACAGGCAAGGAAATGGGGGGTAATTTTTAAAGAGATACTTAAATTTTGGTGGAATTCAAGAGGAAATCAGTAATGTATGGCTGATGTACACAAGAGCATTGATAATTCTAGAGTCCAAAGCTACTTTCATCTTTAAAACTGCAGGTATTAATGGTACTTCCAATTAAAATATTAAATATCCTCATATCCAGGATTCTGGGTTTGGGTGAGGATGTTTGCTTTATCTTGTATTTGAAATGATGCTTAGATTTGCCAGAACATGATTAAAAAAAAAAAAAAAAAAAAAAAAAAAGAAAAAAGAAATTGTGCAAGACCCATAGTTAAATGCAATACAAATGTTAAAGTGGAAAAAAAAAAGTCAAAAAACCAGATGACAGGTTTCTGGATCCCTAAGCAGGCCCAACTGCTGTTCTGCTGATAAAATATCCACACCCTGCTGAGTGGACATGAGCTACGTAAACAGATGTTCTTAAAGAGAAAAGGAAATGTTGAATAGCTGACTTATTTTGTCGCAGTTCTGCTCTGCCTAGTTAGGGGTTTAAAGGGTGGTTGCCATGACCAGAAAATCCAGGCAGGCTTTAAGTACAGCTAAATCCAATAGAAACTCTCAACTTTACTCTTGCCCTTGAGACGGCTACAGGTCAATAGTTATTTTCTGAGTTATTTGGGGATAATCAGAAAAGCATGTGCAGATGTTGAAAGATTGAATTTATGTCTCCAGAACTGATTCAGGTGCTTTAAGAAAAACCAACCTTTTTTTAATACTATTATTTAAAATGACACTAAGACTTTGGCAAATCTTGCTGACTTCTGAATGAAATTTAACTCTTTGTTTGCTTTCAGTGGACTAAACAGAAGTATCCTGAGGCACAAGGATAAAACCAGGATATTTATTATTTAGTCAATCAATACTGCTGTACTTTTCTACAACTTTCTTGTAATAAAATGCAGTGTTGCCTTATAAATATAACAGACACTACTTCAGTTTGAAAAGAGATTCCTTTTTTTTTCTTTATAGAAATGCCTGCTTTTAGAGAAGGCAAATCAAATTACAAACAGGTTTGGTCTAAATAATTCAGAAATCCAGCAAACCTTACGTAGGCAGCCCTTAAACTCACTCCAGGAGGGAACCCATATTGAAATGCCATATCTCTCTGACCCTTACAGCAGAATTTGGTTGTGCCTTTTTTTTTTTTCTTTTTTTGTTTAACTAGGAAAGCCGTAAGTGGTTGCAGCAGTGCAGCCTGTATTCATTCTGCCACACAAAGCCACTCAGGAGTGCATTTTAGCAAGCCTAAAGTCTCAGGGAGGGCGAGGGGCAGACAAAGCCCAAGCTGCGCCTTGAATACAAATGCTGAAAACTTTGTCAGCGTTTTAAAATTAAGTTTCAACCATTCATATGGTAAGACTTTGGGGAGATGAATTAGGACAGCTGAGAAACTGATTACAGCCTCATGCTGCATTTTTTCACTTTGCTGTTCGCATAGCCGAGCTGACACGGCCCCTGCTGAAATGCTTCCATCTCGTGATACATGTATCAAAAACGAATAGATAGGATGGTTGATTTTGTGTCTTTCTTGTTCTGCCACATGCTTTTACTTTGAACCACATGTCATTAATAGAGCTAATGGGATTTTGGCGTGGAACCAAAGGGGTGGGAGGGGAGAGGGGGTTGGAGGGAGATGGATGGGAGCGAGATGAACTACTGAGAGGAGCACTGCTGCCTTTCTCTGCACTAAAGCAACGTCAGGTTTATTAGGCTTCCCTTTAGTCCTTCCTGACAGGACTGGAGGCACTTCTCTATACTTGTATGTCTCATGCATTCATGAGCCTCTTTGACACTATTGCATCTTTTGTTAGAGCTGAAAATGCAGATCATTGCTCTACCCTTCCTTCAGCTGCCATATGGCATTGTGGAAAGGAGCTCACAAAGGAAGGAGACGAAAATGAAAAAAAAAAGAAAGGAGGAGGGGGAAGAAGAAATGAAACTACCAGCAGATGAAATTGATTTATTTTCACCATTAGGGAGCAGGGGGATGGAAGCCTTTTGGAATATGAAACCTTCTCTCAGAGCAGGCAGGCAGGCTGCCTGCATGGCAGCTCTGGTACATGTTAAAAAATAACATGGCTTGAAAATAGAAGCACCATTGTTTTGCTTAACTACTGTAACAAATTTAAATGAGGTGGAATGCATCATCCAAAGTAAACCGCCAAAGTCGCAAGCTTCTATTTTTCCCGCCGCCTGCAAGAGGTAAAATCCATGTAAACCCAAAGGCTTCCTAGGTGTAACAGTCTGGCATCACTGTGTATTTTTCTAAAAAACTCTCAAAATATCTTTGGTCTAGTCTGCATCTTGCAGTACTAAACCCTTCCTAAAGTAAGTAACAATTAGAGCACTCTGTGTAATTGCTTCAAAAACAAACCAAAAATGTATTGGAGAGAAAGAAGCTTCATATTTCAATTCTTTGGTTAGTTTCCTGTGGGGTTCCTTGCTTTATGAAACACCAAATAAAATGTTTAAAAGAAACGCAAAGCAGCATGTGCTGTGTATTAGCTGAACTTGATATTCTTCTTTACTCTACCAGGAGTGTATATTCCCTCCTCATATAAAAAAGCACAACTCAGACAGGATATAAGCAAATTGTGTTTTTTCTAAATAAGTTTTAAGAAATTAAAAACTTAAAACATTACTTAGATTAATCTAACCATATTAATAAATTTTCTTTCTCATTCTCCTTGATCTTTAAATTTAAAGTGGATGTCAACAAGGAGGTGGCTTTAAAAATTTCCATTGTGTCAGAAAATTTTGTCTATATTTTTTGAGGTTTGCTCACAAGATCCTGTTCAAGAATTTGTACAGTGTCAATTTAAATTTATGGAATTAAATTTGCTCCTTTGCTTTCGTAATCTTAAAACCAGGTAATTAATTGATCAAGAATCTTTCTTAATCAAGAATTAGATGCACAGATTCTACAGTTAGTTCACTCATATTTGAAGCAATGTTTTGGTACAGTTTTGTGGAATGCAATAGTTTACTTCTGTACTGGGTTCTGTTCATCTGGATGTGTGAGGTGGGCTGCTTCTTGGGTGAATTTTTGTGCGTGTGCAGGTATGAATATAGTCCTGATGAAAATAATACACTGTTCAATTTGTTCCATTCACTAAGGTCTAACCACAGACCTTTTCAGTAAACAGAGCCCGTGACATGTATATTGGCACGTGTTGTATTCCTGCAGAAATTAAGCATTTAAAATTATTTTCAAGAGTGAGGTTTAATAGCTGTGCTGAAAGTGCTAGTTTTTCTAGTCTCTACTTGGAAAATGGAGTTTTTACCGTTCCTCCTTTCCTGAGTGTATAAAGTACATAGCCCTGTCAGTGACAGGAGAAATGACATAGGCAAGCATCTGCCCTGCAGTTGTATACTGCAGTCTTTACCAGGTCTCAGTTCCCCTCTTCCATTGAAATATCTACCCAAGACCCACTGCACTTCCACCTTACAGAATTTCTATGGGTCTTCTTCACTATATCCTGACATTATTGCTAATAATGTCAGGCTACAGTGAAGAAGTGGGCAGATATTGGCCATGAGTGAGCCACTTCCTGGATATGTTGACTGGTAAGTGGTCTTGGGGCTCCTGAGCAAGTGCAAGCCTTGTCTTTACATTTTATGCTGTGATTGGGTGAACAGGTCCTTCAGGAAGGCTTCCACTTTAACTTACTAGGGCTTGTTAGTTAATGAGAATGGATCTTACTGGTGCCTAAGAATTGTGATGAGGAATAGATTGTCTTTAGGTTTTGGCTAAGGCAAGTCACAGCATCACTAAGATTTTATTACTTGGGCTGACACTGATTCTAAGGCCTTCTTACCATAATCATCTTTACACTGTGGAATTGACCAGAGTGTTGGACCCAGATTTGATTGCCTTGAAGCTTGGAGCTGTTTTATTCATAACTCAAACACACACTCTGTCAGCTGCAAAGTACTCATGAATATTTTCTCATATAGATGGATTTTATTCCAAGCTTCTACAATTTCAGACAGGAACTGGCTTATTCATCATATTTTTGTCGAATAATACTTTTGTCATTTGGTATAACAAGGGACATATCGTGACTATCAGAGAATAATCCATACCTTGACAATTATGCGTGGTAAGTATTCATCAGGTTTTGTTACTGATCTGAAAGCAACTCAGATAAAATCTGAGTTTGTTCATGAATGAAAGAACAAACTCTATGGCAAATGTTAGTCGTAAAAATAATCTACTATTACATTTAAAAGTCTTCGTGCATCATCAATAAGCAAAGCTTAAAAATATTTCGTTTATAGTCCTCATCCATTCAAAGAGTTATTTGATGTTCCTTATGGCTTAGGGAGCAGGACTGACAGAGAAGACAGTGTGAACAAGGATGAACATATGCTTATAATATTCTGTATGGGAAGACTGGGCATGGCCCCAGCCCTAAAACAACTGCTTTTGATTTTGTTAAAACTTTCTTTTGTGTCAGTTTTCCTCAGAAACAATGAAGCTGCCAGCTTCAAGGGTAAAGCACAAGACACTAGGAGATAATATTTTGAGCAACTTCCTCCAGACTAGAGGGTTCCCTTCTAAATGTATGACAAGTGTGGTTACACATTTCACTCTTTTCAAAACAGAACATAAAGCTTATGTCATTGGTTTAATCTTCCGTTTAATGTCACAGTAAAAAACCCCTCACAGTTAAAAGGAAAGGGCATGAAAGCACAAGCCCCACCAGTAATTTTAGAGAAAGATGGGACTACACCAAATCCTACCTGTATGTGTCTGGTATGAAAATGTTCCTTTACAGTATAAGTTGGTGCTGCTTGCATGGTTAATTCCAGACATCAGTTCTCAATTCTCAAACATTCATTCTCAGGATGAAGATATTGTGCCCTCCTGAAGACCATGCATTGACTAAAATTGAACATCCAGGTTTTGGGGGAGAAATATAAATCTCATTGTCCCTACATGGAAGAAAATTCTCACAAATTTATTTTATACTAAGCAAAATGATGAGTAGTCAAAACTTTTCCATTGAGAACATACAGTTAACACTTTGGACTGGCAAGCAAACATAGCTTGATCCTGACTCTCTGGTTAAAATGCTCCAGACACAAGAAAGGGGGAGAGAGTGAGGATTTTCAAATACCAGTCTCTCCTGACTGAATGTTTTTTACATTAGTCACTGGAAGAAACACAAAACCTGCACTGAGGAGAAAGGAGAATGTATGACCTGTTCTCATTTTCCTAGACATTCATGCTCCAGTTAACTGTTTTTCTTATGCAGAGTGAGACAGCCACAACAGGACAAACATTCACCTCCTCACAGCATTCATAGATATTCCTTAGAGGTATGGGTTTGCAGGGCGAAGAGAACATTACATACAGGGTTCTTGAACCCCTTGGAATGATTTAGCAAATGAATAAAACAAAAATATTTTAAAGAAACCACCTCCTGTAACTTTCAAGAGTGGTACAAAACAAAGAATATTGGGGCATTGCCCTTCTAGTGACATATCATACTAAGTTTTTTCTCATCTATACCTTTTTAGTTCACTTAATCTCAATAACTTTGGAGTTGGTTTCATAATTTTACTGAAATACTAGCAGAAAAAAAATATTAAACTATTGATTACATTGCTGATAAACATTTATGCAACTGTCTATGTAGAGATAACATTCCAACTCCTCTTGTGTGCCTTTATATCTTATCGAGGTGTCATAACTTTTTATACCCATTTCAGCGAGTTGAAGGAGTGACTTGCAAATTCAAGATGTCTTGTAAAACTGGAGCTCTGAGTACAGATATGCTCTGAATAGGTAAAATGTACAGATTATATAGAGCTAGTAAGGTTTAATCAAACCAAATGAAACTAAAGCATTTCAGAAGATATTAACAAAGCAATGTCTGAAAAAAGCTTATCATTTTTACTTATAAATGTTTGGCAGTATGCATGTAAAGGGTTAATTTGAATTCCTATTACATCTGACTGGGATATAGAAAAATAGATCTAGGAATTATTTTCTGGTTTATTGTAAATCTCTGTCTAGTGTACACAGAAAGGGAGAAAAGTATACTTGTGTGGAGGGGGAATGAGAATAAATGAGGAGTGGCTCAATAAGCTTTGGATAGATCCTGCAGTAGGTAAATATAGAATGAATGATAGAATGAAATATATAGAAATATATAGAATGAATGAATGGATGAATGAAAAAAAGATTGAATGATTATAAACTATAGCAACAATGTTCTGCTTTTATTTATCTTTCTATTTTTGATGGCTATTGTACCCATTGTACCCCTCTCCATGTAAGTTTATTTTCTCAGTGAGCAACTCTCATCTTCTTTTTTCACTTCTGCTTGTTTGTGTGCTTTTTAAAATCTTAGCACACTAAACCACCACAGAAAGTACTTTGGAAGTGGAGATCTAGTGGACCACAGGGTTATTTTCCACTAGACATTATTTACCTCTGTTTAGCCACTACACTGTTTTTACTGGATGTGAACAGGCTGTGTACCTGACAAGGGGACAAAATGGCCTCAATGTCACTTAAGTAAATGGCCCTTGACACTCCAAACCTCCTCCCTCCACAGCTTCAATAATTTCTTTTCCTTGGCTTGAATGAGAAGATAAAACTTCCCCGAGCTTCTCCTCTTACAGTGAGAGGTTGGGATGTGTGCAGGAAGGAGGGATGTGTGCAGGAGGGGGGCACGTCTGGCCCACCAGCAAAAAAAAATGACCATTCAAGGCAGGTTTCTGACTTAGCTTCAAGTTTATCCTCCTTTTCCTCCTTTTCTCCTTCTCTGACTGGGGGATTTGTGGTCATAACTGAAGCCTGCTTTAAAAGTTTTGTCGTTTTAATCTTTTGAGAGTTCTGACACTGAATAGACCTGGAAAGTTTAAAAAGAGGATGAGAATACATCCTGTACCAGCTAAACCTCTGGAAGATATTAAATCATAATGTGGTAGGAGAAGTGTTTAAAAAAAAAAAAAAAAGAATTCACATCTTTTATGATCTGTAAATGCCCTAGAGTGGAGAATGTTGAAAGTAAGAGGGAGACAGATAGGGAGTGATAAAAAGAATCAATGCTTAAAAAAATGTACAGGTTTCTATTATAATAAATGAAAAAATCACACAACAAAATCAATTAACTTCCTATCTTAAAACTGGCCAAAACACTTTATCACTCAAATAACATTTTGTTTCTTACAATCAGTAGGTTCCATGCCATTTTTTTTTTCTCTCTCCACTGTGCCATTAACTAGGAAAAGTCACCCAGGCTGAACCAGTGGGTTGCATAAGGAACCTACAACAGGAATAATGTCCTTACACCATTTATTTTTGCACTCCAATTATGAATTTTTTGTCTTCATACTAGTGACTTGCAACAGTAAAGTGTGAAATTATTGGTATATTTTGCTCATAGAATGTCTCTCTGAGATCATGCCTCATACCTGTGTTTGCAGATTTTCTTCATAAGTGCTATTGCAAAGAATATTGCCACTAGGGCTGTAGAGTAGAACAGCAAATACACAAAGCAGTCATGTAGGTGCTCATAGGTTTGAAAATCAAACCCCCTTGGTTAAAGTGTTTAGGAAAAAAAAAATCATGAAAGTCTGTCAAGTACTCTTAGGAAATATATGTCTACAACTCAAATTTAGGAAGTCCACAGTGTTTAAATCCTTGGAGATGGGGGTCCTATTCTCAGGGAGCATGGTTCTATTGTTGATGAGCATGGTTCTATTGTTGATGAGCAAATTTAGGAAGTCCACAGTGTTTAAATCCTTGGAGATGGGGGTCCTATCCTCAGGGAGCATGGTTCTATTGTTGATGAGCATCTGTTCCTGACCACTGCCAGAGACATGGCACCGAGTCAAACACATGCATGTGCCCACTGGGCTTTGGGTGACTTATAATTGTGAGGAGTTACTTTAAATATTTGTGGTGGTGTTCTGGTGAAGTTTTATTGTTGACTAGTTTTTTTTTTCCCTGAGACTTTAATAAGCCATGATACTGGTCAATAACTCATAATACTAACTCATAATATGACTAAAGTGAACTCATGCACCAGCCCATTCAAAATTTTTCTACCACAGCAAAACCTGCAGAAAAAGACATTTTATGCATGGGGGAGTCACATTCACTGTCAAAAGAGCTTTTCATTTGAGAGCTCTGTTGAAATACAAAACATCCACCAAGATACAGCAAATGTCAAAAATTATCTTTAAAATATTTTGTGACAGAGTTTTCTAGTCCTACATCAGTAGTAGGAATATGTGTGTTTTAAGGAGGGATATAATTTTTTGCACATAATTAAAATATGCAAGGATGATTTTAAAAGTCTCAGGGTTTTGTTTTTTTTTTTTTTAATTAAGGATAATCAAAATGTTAGCTACAGTACTTGAACAAAAGGCCTTATCAACCATTTGTGACAGGATTCCTGATAAAAATCAAAGAAATAAAATACATTTAATGCACCTTAAGAAAAAAACCTTTTTAAAATTATCTTCTTTTTTCCTTTCTTTCATGAATATCCCTCTCTTTTCAATGTTACTAGTTCAAAATGACTTGCCATTAAATATTAGCCCCTGTATACTGTATTTTTGGTTTCAGGTCCCTTCCTCATGCTGAAACAAAAGCCTTTAGATTTAGCTTTGAGCATGCATACATCTGTAGGATAAAGATGCTTTTGTACCTGAAAAACGGAGCAAAATGGGAGATTCAATCATTATAAATTTATGCTTTATACAACCCAGGGAAAGAAAGTACTTCAAAGAAAAACACTTTTAAAGCTAATTTTGCTTTGTGGACATAGCAGTGGTGGAATTATTGTGCTTCTGCTGTAATGTCTTGTGAGAAAACATGTGGGATAATGCAACAACCATGAAATTAAAATGGACTACTTCTGTAGAGAGGACCATTATTACGTGGTGTCTTATTTCTCAGAGGGTCCATTATCTCTTCATCACCAGGAAAATCAGGCTCTGCAATGAAGGGCCACAGGCTGAGCAGGAGAGGAGGCAAAACAGTAGAGGAAAGGCCATGGGAGAACAGAATGTGCCACTGTCACATCTCACCAGCCTTTATTTAGTGATCTGAATTTTGAAATTCAGCAGTTTTCCAAAACTGTGTCATTTATAAGTGCCAGCTGCTGAAAAAGATAAAGGAAGAAGGTAACCTGTTTAAAACTAAAAAAAAAAGAAATACCAGCCACCAAACCTCTGTACTTGAAAGTACTTTAGTTTATCTTCTAGCACAGCCTTTGAATTTTAATGAAACATTTGGGGAAACTTGTAAATGAAAATGGAAATGTTGCTTTCTGAGAAGCTGGCACCTCATGTGAATTATTTAGAGACGACTTATATTATTTCTGCTTTTAAAGAGCTAGGAAAATGTTTGTGTGGGTTTTTTTAAAATTTGTTGTTGTTGTTGTTGTTGTTGCCTTAGTCTTAATTGATTTTATTTCCTCATCACTTAATTCCAAATTCTTCATTCCAAAATCGCTTCAAAACACAATATCTATACCACATAGTAATTAAATAAAGGTACCTAACATATTAATTTTATTAAATAACAGTATTTAATAAAATAATTAAATAAAATAATTAAATAAAATATTAAAATAATTAAAAAACAGTATTAATGAACTTTTACCTGCTCATCTACAACTAAGGAGAAGAAAATTAAACTTTTTGATAACCCTGATTGCATCACAGGGATGTGAAAGGGTTACAGATTACAATGTGTCAATTCTAAGATCTTCCCCTCAAGTACCTGAAATGCCTCAAAAGACAAAACATGCAAAACTAAAGAATTATTAGTCCAAGAAGTACTCTATAACTGCATCAGTATCTAGGTTTTTTTTTTAAATTACTTAATTTATGATTTGTTTATGCTTATTGGACTTTAGGCCCAATTCAAAACGGCTTCATCAATGATGTTTTAATACTTAAGTAGGAAAAAATATACATCTCTGGGATATTGCCCAATTTTTAAAATTTCTATTGGTTTGAAAACAAGCTTTATCTCTTGTTGTTTTTCAGACATTAAAAATAAATCTAATCCTAAAACAAGCAGGGTTTCTCTTATTTTTAATTTACATTTTTATTAATATTTTGATGGAATATATACATACATACACCATAAATTAACGAAATTTCTTCAGATGCTGAAGGTAATTAAGGATATTATGACCATGAGGCTGTATTCCAAACGATACTTAACATTTGAAGTATTTTGCAAAAAAAAATGAATGTATTATCAGTAAAACCAAAGACATCACAGACATGTGTACCTTATACTTGCTCCATTCGTAAAAACCATTCGAGAAAGGTTTCAAATATATTTAAATTGCAAAATCATTTGAGTTGGGGCAAAAACCCCTGAGATCATTGAGTCCACCTTTGACTGATCCCCGCTGTGGCAACTGGACCACGGCCCTGAGTGCCATGCCCAGGTTTTTCTTGAGCAGGTTCAGGGATGGTGACTCCACCTCCTCCCTGTGGAGCACCTTCTGATGCTTAGCAACTCTTTCCGTGAATAAATTCCTCATGCTATCCAGCCTGAACCTTTCCTGGTGCAGCTTAAGGCTCTGTTCTCTAGTCCTATCACTGGTTACCTGGGAGAAGGGACAGAACCCCTCCTGGGCACAAATATTCCCTGTATTGCTGCTGTAATGCAGAAGTCTTAGGTGGTGCTTGGATCTAAGGTTTGGGCAAACAGGGTGAGTTCTCAGTGAGAACTCAGTGAGTAAATCAGTGAGCTCTTTTTGCTTGTGTGACTTCTCTCCTCAGCAATCAAGGGCTGTGAAGTGCAGCTTTCAAAGCAATCCCACTTGCAGATCCTCGAGTGGCCTCGTAATTGGAGCTCTGGGATGTTCTTCAGTGAGAGGTGGAGCTGGAGAAATGCTGTATATAGCCCCAAGTCTAGAGATTCCACCAGGTTCCTGTAAGCACTGCGTGGTATGCTGTCAATTTCAGTAGCTATAAAATTGCAGCAAGAGTGTCTATTTATTTTTTAGCAATTGAGCATAGAACTGCTGGGTTTAAGTGCTTTTTGTTTTTCTGCTCATAGGAAAATTACAGCAAAGCAAGTCAGAGGCATAAATGTCCATTCTTTAGAATACATACAATAAGAAAAAATAATAAAAGTGTACTCGTTTGGGATTTTATTAAATAACATTTTTTGGTAGGATAAAATTGTAATGTTTTTAACTGAAGATTGAAAGCTTAATGCTTTACACTTCAGTAAAATTATGTCCTGATAAGATTATTTCTCACACATATTGAAAGATCAGTCTCTCATTTTTAGTGAGTAAATTGCCTTGCACCACCTGCACACCCCACAGCTTTCTCCTTCATCTTTCCTTTCTATTTTCATATCTATGGGAATGGAATCTGCTCTTTATATTCAGCAAATATGCCTCCTGCTGCTGCCTCTGCTGCCTTAGATTTAGGCCTGAGTTACCATGTCTTTTGCAATGATGCTGAACCATCAAGGGTGTTTTCTGCAGGCTGGAGATTCTGGCACAATCCTCCCTAAAATGGATTGTCTCAGTGTCTTCTTTCCAACTCTTTTCTCATTGGATTTTTGGGTTCACATAGACCCATTTAAATGTACTTATGATAGAATACACCAGGATAACTGCTCAACTCAGAGTAATTTAGATTCACACAAAGGATGATCAGAAGAGCAGGAATACATGAGGAAATGCCAAGTTGGGAGGATTTTTTTTTTCCTATGTTTGACAAGGATGCTCTACTTCTATGACACTCCTAACTAATTATTCCTGTTACAATGCAGATAACACTCCTTGTTCTTTTCAGTTTTTATAGGTCAGAGATGTTTATCTTCAGCACCCAGTGACAATGCATGCAGAGTAACTGTCTATTTGATTTTTAGTGCACTCAGTAGCTACAGTGCCACTAAGGACTTAAACCTACACACAGAGGATCAGAACAAAGTCTGAGTTTTCAGTGAATCAGCTTCACTAATGTCAAGGAAGGGAAATGATTGCTCTGTTTTAGATATACTAAAGGAAGATTATAGTTTCAGAATTGCTGTCTCCAGCTGTCTGCTGTTTATAGTCTGTTTTGTTCTTTATCATCTGTATGTTCTGACTGTTTTGCTCCCTTGCTCTCAATTTAAACGTGGTGCAGACGGCTTGCAGCGTATTGTTGGATGTGAGGCTTTAAACTGACAAATTTTCTCTTTTCATATCCTCTCCAACCCTTTCATTGGATTTCATGCTCTACCTTTGCAAATATTTGTGAAGATCATAAAGAGATCAGGGAGAGAAATGTTCCAGACAAATGAGACCAGTAAATTTTTCAGTGTGTGATTTGTTCTTGGTGTAGTCACCATCTATTTCAAATAAAGTAAGGAAGTCTGGGCATTATGAAGCTGACACAAAAACCAAGATATATAATATTAGGAAACTTGGGACTGGTGGAAGCTACCAAACAATAGAAGTGATGAAAAGCAACCACTGGGGAAACAATGAGTGGGTAATAGAAGGCAGGAAATTAAAACCATTGATACCCCAATTGGTCCCATGTTCAGTATGACACTGTAAAAGAGGACTGATATGATAACAACAGAAAATCAGTGTGATCATTACACTTGAATCTAAACCTTCGTCTTCATCTTGGACCAAATTGTACTAAACATTTTCTTTCCTGAAATGTTTTAATGAAATACGATGGTTAACCCAATAGCCTACATGTCTATTTTCCTTATAAAAGTTGCAAACACAGAGTTAATATAATAAAAGTTTATTTTATCAGAAAATGCATGTATTGGTAACTGTAGAAAAAAGGATTTGTAGGCTGGATTCTCAAGTTTAACAAATTCATTTCACACATGATTTTCTATAACATGGCACCAAAGAAGTCGGAGTGCAGCACTTCAAAATTCCCAGTGGATGGAGGAATGATCAGAAAGCTGGTAAAAGTGACTGTGTCAGAAGCTCTTGTATCTCAGGGATGAAAAGAGATCACAAAAGGAAAAAAAATGCTGAAAAGCATGGTACTGCATAGAAGATCCAGGGATGTACAGCAAGAGATGGCCTCAGAAAACCAAGAGCATAAGAGTTACAGATTCAGATTCATACTTCCTTTCTTTTCCTTATTCTTGTATTAAGGAAGGCAAAATGATCTCTACAAAAAGAACATTATTGAGTATTTTGGAGGATTTCTTTTAAGATGAAACTTTTTTAATGTTCAAAGTCATTGAAAAAATTGTATGTTGTACATTAAAATAATATAGTTAATCCAAACTGCAAATTGTAAATGTATATGTCTGATAATTAAAAAGGCCACCAAGAGAGGTTAGTCAGAATGGGGGTACAGGTAAAATTTCTATATTCTATAGTACATAAGAAAGTGCATAGACAGAAAATAAGTTTCTACAAAGGGAAACACAAATGAACTTAGGTTTAAAAACTTCAGGCATTTAAGAGTGTTCTTGAAGAACTTTACACGAATGATGACTGTGGGGAGAAAGTAAGACCTGCAGTGAAGTAGACACATGATTTATCACAGAATTTCAGAAATACATGCCAGGTTTGCAGCTTAAATAAAGTGATAATTCACCAAAGAGAATGGGAAAAGCAGTTCAGCTGCTCTCTCATTAGCTGTAAGAAACTGTCAGCAAAAAAGAGAGAATCTGTTCAACACCATTGAACAGTAAATCAATCATGGTCTGTCACCTTGCAAGACGTCTTTGGCCCATGACTTATGTGGCCACCTCAAGGTATGTGCTGCCATGTGGTGACCAACAGTGGGCTTACATGGGGTGGTATCACACTGGGAAATCCAAAAAATGGAACCTGCACGGATCACTACCTCTTAAGAGAAATGAGAAAATAATCCAAGGTTTAAAACTAAAGCCCCGTGTTCCTTTGCTCAGAGACAAAGAAACCTTAAAAGGAACCTTGAGCCTTGAAACCACCAAATGGCAATCCACAAAGAAAGCAGAGACAATTCTAGAAAACCAAACCAAACAAAAGAAGATGGATTGAAGTTTTGTTTTTTGTATTCCTTTATGTTCCTTGCACAAATTTCATGGGACTGCTAGTCTTGTAGTTCCTTACTGTACAACAAACTTCCATAACTATTAAGAACACTTTTGGTGTTTAAAACCAATAATTACAGTACTTCTAAGTTTAAGCCTGTTTAGTTACAAATAGACAGCAGCTCATTCCTTCCAAGAAAATACAGTTATGTGGAAAATTACCAAAGTCATGTTGCTACGTGCTTATACTGTGTTTGCACATGTATGTATGAATGTTTTGAATAATCTGACATTTTATTATGTTAAGAAGGACTACCTTTGGAACAGGAACTACATGAGCCTATTTTCTAAACTGCTTTAGAAAGTGATGAAAGTACAGTGAGTTTTTTTCTTTCCCCTGTGTAAGGGTGGCTTTTAGGGGACCATGACTCCAATCAGACACTGAATATCTGTGGACAGAAAATAGGACCAGCTGGTGCCTTTGCCTGGTACTTTTTACATTTTCTTTAAGGTGCTGGTTGGGAGGAGGGGGTGGCAGAGAACTGCACACAGAAGACAAGAAACAGAAGTTGTGACTGGAAAAAGACCCAGAATTGGCTACAGCAGCTCTCCACCAGCTGTCATTACAATGTGCATTGTGTACATTTGCACGGTGTAGAATCTAATTCAGTTTTACAGTCGGGAAAGAATGGCAGGCAATCACCAAGCATCCATCACCAAACAGCATGATAAATAAGCTGTTATTTGGATCATGTATTCAACCCAGTCAAGAGATTTGGACTGGAAAAAAAGCAAACAGAAAAGACAGGATCAAAAAAACCCCCTCCCATAAATAAAACAGAAAAAAGAAAGAAGTATCTTCTCTGCTTCTTTTGGCCTTGAACACTGGCAACTATAGAGAAGTAATATATGATTATATTTTATGAGCTTAATCTGACACTTGCAACTGTACTAGTGTTAAGTGAAAGGAAAAAACAACACTTGTGAGGGTTCTTTGAAAAGTTTCCAGGAAGGTTCTTAATGTTTAGAACAGTGAAGTATTTCCTTATTGGCAATACTTATTGAAAATCATCCAGCATTTAAGTAAAGATAGAAAGGGATAGAAATATCTAAAGAAAAGAAGTCTATATTTCAAAGTAACCTCTGGACTTCTGGCCAATTTTTAGTGATATTTAGCTCTTGAGAGATTCAGAGATTGCTGGTTAAGTGTTTCAAAACCATCTATCAAGCTAAGTGCTAAAGGATATTGGGTGCTTAGGCATTTTATATTTGTTTTGTGCTATCCCTTTGTTTGCAGATGCTTTAGCACATCTTTACTAATGCAGTCCTATGCATGCACAGAGTGGCCAGACTAACTTTTAAAATGGCTAAATATTGCACTCTTTTAAGGCACTCCTATGGAAATTTCAAATAATCTGTTTACCCCAAAAGGCTTCGATGCATTTTAATATCTTGCACTTGACAGCCTAGCTGAGGGTTCAGTCCCAAATCCAATTAAATAAAAAAATCACTAGATCTGACTTTAGACATGTGACTTATGCATACCTTTAGCATGTCACAAATTTTAAGTAAGAAACATTAACCTCTTTCACTCTTATTGAGGTTAACACACATAATAGCCATGTGCTCTGAAGCTTCTTAAAAAAGCATACAATAAATCACAACCAACAAAATCTGTTGCAGAATAATGTCAGAGGCCTGGGAGTGCTATTGGGATTTACAGTCCCTGACTGGCCTCGTATGGGATGCTCTGCTCATGAGCCCAGGACTCCCATTTGCGCTTAGCCTGTGATATCTAGCCCTGCCTCTTAGAGGATCTCTGGACCTGTTCTGCACTTTGCTTTTCTCCTCTGTGAGTCTCCCAGGCAGAAAGTATATCTTGTCTCTGGCTCCATCTCCTTCCTTTCCTGGATGCTGTGAAGGGCTGTGCTCCATTCCTTGCTGTCCTGTTCCTGCTGTGTCCTCACAGATGGTTTGCCAGAGGTCACTTACTATCTCTGCAACCAAATATACAAATTATTTTTGGAGCAGACGTGAGGATCTTAAATAACTTCAGAACTTACACAAGCTTGTTTGTTTCTTCTTTGTTTTGGTGTTGATATAAGGATGAGAAGGCTGGTGGGCAGGGCTGAAAGATGGAGAGATGCATTAAACTATTCCCAGAGCTAATGGGTTTGCTAATGGGTCTTCTCTTTCTATATATTTGAAAATACTGGTATTTTTAGTTCAGTAGCCAGAATGAAAAATCATAAGCATTTTTGAAGGGTAGTGGGAAGCCTTCTGACCCAAAATAATTTCTTTACCCTCAAGTTTTTAAAAACTGTCTTAGAAAAAGTTATATTTTTAGAAAACAGTGCAGCTAAAAATTGAAAGGATCACTCTGAGAGAAAAAAATACTTTAGCTGTCAAAATAAAAATATTCTTGGGTTTGCAAGGAAGCAATAGTTCTCCAATTGGAATTTAACAGAGATTTTCTTCTTCTGAAGCTGCACTCTTCAACAAACCTGCAATATTTCCTGTCACTTTCAGCTGTTGTGCTTTGTTGGGTATGATTAGAATGCACTCTGTTCGTTTTTAAAGATGCCACAAAAACAGAGAATTCTCCATTATTGCCAGTCTGAGACAAAGTAAATACATCAGGTGCTTCAAGGACTGATATTTTTTTGTTATAGGCTGTTAAAACAAGACCATGCTGATGGCAATTGCAGCTCTGAGGCTTACAATGGAGGTTGTGTATCATAATTCACCCTTCAGAGTAAATTATTTGGGTACAATATCTCAGGACTTTGCCTATATGAACTTATGTCCAGCTACTCTGTTGAAGATTCTGAAGCCTTTTATACAGAGGCTTTACATAAAGCTAAAATAATTACCTAAATACTAATATTAAAAAAAGAAGGCACTAAGGTAGTGAAGATACAAATCCATCTCTTGGTCTCACACCATTTGTGCCCCAAATCCCAATCCTTTCCTTGTTCTGTTGAACTGGGTCATGAACACCCCAGCATTTCCTGTCCTACCTGTCCTCTGTGAAGCCTTTTCTCTCCTCCTCATTCCAGCACCTTCCCACACAAATTTTCCCATCTCAGACTTCCTTCTCACCAGCCCTCTTGGGAGCTCATAAAGCTCCTCTCACTCTCCAGCATTTCCTTCCCATATTTTTGTCCCACATTTCCTCCCACGCTAATCACATCCTCTCTCAGTTTACACTTTCCAAGCCTGCTCGAGTTCCGTGCGTCCCCCTGCTCTTGGGGGCTGCATGCAGATGTGATTCCTTCAGATTTTGCTAACAACACTCTCTGCATGGGCACTTCTTCCCATGGCCTTTGTAGCCAGCCAAATTCTCCCTGTTTCCGGGATCCCAGAAAACACAATCTTTTGCTCTCCCGGGTTTTCAGAAATCCAGGTGTATTTCATATGCAAAATTCAAGACAGGACTCCGAGGGTAGTGATGGGTAAAATTTTAGTCAGAAGTGGATCTACAAAAGCTATAAAGCCAGTGAATCTTTAAATTATTTGTTGCATAACATTTGCGAATGAGTTGGGGTTTATGTTTTAACAATAATTTGGAAACAAGATAAAACAGAGCTATTATTAATAAATAACTTTTGATTAAAATCCCATTGTTTTTTGGAGCTAGTTTGCCATTCCAATGAGTATTGCTGCTGTCAAACATGTTAGACAGAATAGATTGATTAAATTAAAAAAAAAAAAAGTTTTATGGAAATGTGAAAGCTCCATCCTGGTCAGTCACATCATTAACTAGTTCAGTAGTCAGAACTACATTGAATATTTACTTCTAAAGGAATATTTACTTCTAAAAGCTATCTCAGCCATTCTGGTTGAAGCTTTTTCTAGGGCATAACTATTGCAGTACATCCTCAGCAAAAAAGCTATTAATATGCCCTATGGGGGGAGGCGGGTAAAAATTCCACCTTATTTCCCCAAAATTTCTGCTATGACATGGAGTGTTTTGAAAGGACTCAGGAAAGCTTGATTTGAATGAAATTACATTCTATTTCCCCGTATTTCTAGCCTTACAGAAATGAAGCGCCGTGTCTGCGCCCCTTTTGCCCTCCCCGGAGCAACAATCCCTACGGACACGGATGTGGAAGTGCATCCCGGAGCCTGGAATCGCAGCGCGCGTCTAGGGGAGACACCTGCTGGTGCACGGCCGGATGGCACCTCCCTGCTTGCCACAGGGATTATTGCTGGAAAGCAAGGAGAATGATAGGAAACACAAATTAGCCTGTAAATAGGCTTTACCACCTTTTTTACCACGAAAAACTGAGGATTTTTAAATTTTTGTTTTCTTTTTTTTTTGGTAGGTTGGGCGATAAGAAAACTTTTGCTATATTTTTGTTTTGGGATGACAACCTTTCTGGCAGTTGATCTAATCAAATCACAAAATTAACTTGATTATATGATGGAGGAAGAAGTAATTAGAGTGAAGTTAGGTGTGCATTCAGTGAAATCCAAGGTACATATATTTTAAAGGCAAGGGCTTGCTGTGGTTTCAGCCCAGGCAGCCACTAACTCACTCCCCCAACAAGAAGGATCAGGGAGAAAATCAGAAGGGTAAAAGCAAGAAAACTCATGGGTTGAGATATCAACAGTTTAATAGGGAAAGCAAAAGCAGAAAAGTTTACAAGAAAAGGAAAATAAGGCATTGATTGCCTGCTTCCCCTGGGTAGGCAATGTTCAGCCATCTCCAGGAGAGCAGGGTCCCATCATGTGCAATGGTGATGTGGGAAGACAAAACCATCACTCCAAATGTCCCCTGCTTCTGCCTTCCCCCCTTTTTATACTGAGCATGGTGTCCCATGGTCTGGAATGTCCCTTTGGCCAGTTGGGGTCACCTGTCCTGGCTGTGTCCCCTCCACCCTCCCAGGCACCCCCAACTTCCTCCAGTGTGGCAGCACAAAAAGCAGAAAAGGCCTTGGCTCTGTGTGATCCCTGCTCAGCAATAACAAAAACATCTCTGAGTCATCAACCCTGTGTTCAGCACAAATCCAAAACACTGCCCCACACCAGCCAACAAAGGGGAAGAAAATTAACTCTACCCCAGCCAAAACCAGCAAAGATTGTTAGGAAAGAATGTAATGCAGAGGCATTCTAAACTTGTATGTTAGGACCAGCTAATAAGAGAATTCAGAAGTGGCAAAAAATTTCTTGCTTAAACCCTGAATGAAGATGCGCCAATGAAAAACCTAAGTGTGATTGTAAAGTATTCAAAATCAATATTTTTGCCAAAGCAAAAATGTCTACCTGGTAATGATTCCAAGTAAATGTGTGAGCTACACCAAAATTTAGGATATTTTAACAGAAAATTCAGCTAAAGCAGTTAAGTTTTTCAGCTGTCATGCAGATTGTCCAGGGGAACACAGAGAATTACTGCAGACACATTCTGTACAAACAAAAAGGAGGTAACTAAATTGTTTTTGCAAAGAAGCCTTACAGTCACCAAAAACATAAATGGATTCAAACAGTACCTAGTCAAAATTCATGGAAAAACATGCTAATCAAGGGCTATTGAACAGTCACCTGTGCAACAAAAAATAAACAATCAGGATTGTTATTTCTCAGCACTACTGGTAGAACAGGGGAAATGACTAAAAGATTTGCTATGAATGGCTAAACCTCTATACACACAGAAGTCCTACAGGTGATGATATATCCCAAAGAAAATATTCTTCTTCTCCTTCATAGCACAAAGTCCTCTTTGATTACCAAGCTGCTTGTTTGGCAATATCTGTGGTTAAAGGGCATTTAGGTCCAAACCTGCCTCCTGTAGACCTCCTGAATATGCCTGGATTCAGCTATTTCCTTCTTCTGCCTTAGCATCTGCCAGCAAGGTGCTTATTCTGTCCTCCCCACCATCACTTTGCACTCACTCATTCAGTAAAATGATCCCTGTGTAGAACAATCAACAAACAATGAGCATTGCTTTTTTCAGACTGGGCTGAAAGTTTTGAAACAGAACTTTGATATTCTGTATCTGCTCTTGCATTCAGTCCTAAGAATAAGATTTAGAGGTACATGAAGCTTCATTTATGAAATCACTTTGCAAATTACCATTTCTCAAAATTGCTTTTTTATACATCCACAAAGGATTCTAAGCATTCCAAGTACCTTTCAACAATACTTAAATGTTTTTGTTACCCAGTATTTGGTTTAATGTGTCATGAAAATTACAGAGTGAATATTTATGATTGATAATAGAGCCTTTATAATTTACTGAAACACATTTTGACCTGCAAATAAGATAAAGGAAATCCAAGCTAATAACAGGAGAGCTCTTCTTTCCCCCAGCCAGGATCTTATGTAGTGCTCATTTAATTAACTCATGCTCTTTCTTTTTATCTTGAGGTTCTAGTTAGTATATCTTATTTAAAAAAAAAAGCATACAACAGCAGCTAAGGAAGCCAAGGAGAGGCGAGGCTTGTGGAAGCCCAAATAAAGTTGACTATGAAATGAAAAAAAAAAAAAATCTCTTTACTTTTCCAGGTGGTGGCAGAAACTTTATAGATAATTTTGCTTTGCAGAGCAGATCTGTCCCCTCAAATTATATTTATTCACAGGAAAGGTTGTTTCTCAGACTTGAAAATAGATCTACCATTCCCTTCCTAAAAGCCCACTCAGAATATAACACAGAACACTCATTATGATAAAAGCTGTTATGTCCCTTCACTTACTATTAATTTTCAATTATGCTATTTTTGAAGAATTGTAACAATTAAGATTAATTAAAGGACGTAGGTTTTGAATAGCTTGAAATGGAGGAGGGAAAGAATAGGGAAAAAGAGGAAAATTCCTTCATGTGTTAAGGGATTAATTTATCAATAAATGGTTTGTCCTCTTATGATAGTACATGCAATGACTTCATGGTAAAATTGCCTCAAGGATGGGTTCATAAACCAGCTTGAAGATAAATTTTGTCTCATTACAATTTTTCAAGTTTTAAAGGCAAGAGTTTATAAATTATGCAATGTATACACAACACACAAACAACTTTTTGCTGATAAAAGATATTTGAAAAGACTTTAGGAGGCACACAGGTCTGCACCAGCTCCCATTGACTTCTCACACAATTTAACATGCATTAAATCTCTGAAAGAAACAAGAACTTTTAAGATTATTAAAACAGATACTTCATCAATCTGTTCACATTTGTGAGCTTTGCTATGTTTTGAGACTGCTGAGAAGCTTTTGCATAATTTCCAGAGTGCTTCATCTTAGCAGTGCTGTATGACATTTAATATGAGTATTGGAAATTCCTCTTTTCTAAGGAAAACCCATTATTTTTTCAGGCACAAAAATAAATAACACAATATTATCCATATTACTTTTCTCTGCAAGGAAAGCTTTTGTTTGTTTTTTTTTCCTTTTTTTTTTACTATAAACTCTTAATTGTTGATGCATATTTCCTGCTGTGTAAGTGTAAATTCTGGTTTGGGGGCAGATAGTTCAAGGAGCAGGAGCTGAACTTTAACCATCTCTCCATACATGCCACAGTATGTGATTGTTAGCTAATTCAGCATTATTTAAGACCATCTACTAGGAAGATTATGCTTGATGTTTGAGCTAGTTTCAAATAACTGTGATAAAAAAAAATTATCAGACTTGGCCAACAAACATCCGATGCTTTAGATTTGTTTTCTCCAGGAAATAATTTAAGAAAGAAAATTACCCAAAACAAAACAAAACAAAACAAACCCCCAAAAAAACCCCAAACAAAACCACCAAATAGTCCCCAAACCTAAACAATCTCCCCCTTCCTAATTTCCTTCCTTTCCTTCTTCCTTTCAGATTTTCACTGTAACTCTTACATTATTTAAAGAGTGTTCTTCAAATGCAGCCTTTATTGTGCTACCGGAAGTGATGCTGACAGCTGGATAGCTTTGCACCAGTATCACAAATAAGTAATGGGCTGTGAAAATAAATTGCTATTCATCTTGCAAAATGATCAGGCACCAGTGAAGACTTCAGTCCATGTACTATTGAATTTTTATTATTTATTTTAAATATTATACGAGAAGAATGAGAAATAATATATAAGGAATAGCTGTGTGGGTATTTAGGAGTACTTCAAAAGAACAAGACAGAATATAACATCCAATCATTCTTAGCAGGTATAAGCAGCTTTTTATCTTCTTCTTCAGGGAAGAAGAAATGTAATTCATTGAAATTCAAACCTAAGCAGATATGAAAGTCTATTAACTATATCAATAAGGAGAAAAGGGATATTTAAGTATAGAATTTATTTTTTCCCACTTTTCTAATACATCCAGCTGGAAATGATATTTTTCACAGGGCATTTCCTATATATTGATTTGAAGTTAATCTGTATTCTCTTTTCCAGCAATACAGAGATTGTGGTAAAAGTGAAAAATTTTGATAACATCATTTCTACCCTGAAAGTTATTTTGTGATCCTTAATTACATGCCTTTGAAGCAAATTCTAGACTGATAGGCACCTTTGAAAAGTAACCTGAACAATTGCAGGAAGTAAATTTTGTTGTCCTTCTTTTTTTCTTGGTTGCAAAAATGCCAGAGCTGGCTAAGAGAGAACCAATTAGTGAGAGTAGGAACAGGAAATGAGAAAATAAACCTCTCCTGTTGTAGAAACCTTACCTTTTCTTGTAGCTCCTTTTTCTGTAAAAATTGCACGAGCACTTTTTTGTTCTGAAATGAGAGAAATTCTAATCTGGGCAAATAAAACATATATCCCTACGTTGCTATTCATTTGTGCAAAATGTTTCTAGTTACAGAAATTATAAACTTTAAACCCATTTTTAATCTAATCAGAAAGCTTACACTCACTTTAACCTTATCTTATTATGCCACCCAATAAAGGAAGTTTTTCCTATGATATACCAAGAATTAGGTCACTTTATGAGAAACATTAGTAAGTTCAAGACCTGAAGTCTTGAATCAGCCTACAAGTCCTTTATAATAATCTGCTCAGATTCAGAAAAAAAATACCAATGGCATTGGTATTCCTGCCTGGGACAGTTATTAGAAAAAAACCCCAAATATTCAGGTGCTACAAGGTAACCATTTTTGGTGTACAGGGGAACCAAATACACCACCACTGTTACCTACCTCGAATAAGGACATTTGTATAGCACGGTAATAAGAATGGAAATAACATGTTACATTTTATGTTATCTACAGTTTCCACAAACGGTAATTTTTCCTTATGTAAAAAAACCTGCAGAAATATGGAATTTTGTTGCATTTGCATGAAATGAAGAATGTGATAGAAGCATTAATAACATTTTTTTATGTCTGAAAAGGAAAGAAAAAGAAGTCAGCATCTGGATTCAACAATATAATCAATGAACTCTACCCTCAGCACTCATGAACTGGTATCATGCTGAGTCCTAGACAAACCTGTTGTTTGAGATCATCTTTACCAGCAAGGGGCTATAAATCTCTCCAGATTCAAAGATGGGTGAAAGACAAGGAAGGTATCAAAACTACAAAAGATATGTTACAATCTCTTTTAGTAATAATCAGCATGATTGTCTTTGCTATGCATCTGTTACTATTTGTGCACACATTTTCTGGAATGCTTGTTTTTTCACCTCTGCCCTCTGCTTAACATGTGCAGACTTCCCAGAAAGTTCCATGTTCACTGAGAGATCTTTTAGACCTGCATATTACATTCAGTAAACTTATGGAGCTTTGAAAACTAGAAATTTCAGTGATGCAATTATAGGCAAAATTATAGAAGGCAAACTTCTAGAGAAGTTTCACCAAAACATAAAAAAGGGAATACCTTAAGTAAAATTGAATAAATAATAAGGCAGTTAAAAAACCCAAAAAGCACCCTTGGAAAGCCTAGCAAGATGTCAAAAAAATGGGAATTGAAACTTCATGCAGGACATTTAGCATATTTTTGATCACAGGATGACCTTAAGGTCATTTTCATAAGCTATATTTTTATTCACAGCTGTTAGAACCTAAACAGAAAGTCAGAAGCAAACTGACCATTCTGGAAATTATAGTTAGAATTGATTAGCTTCTGAGGGGTGAGGAACTTAAAAAAAAAAAAAAAAATCCAACAATTGCTGTGCCAGTTGCTGTGGCAATTGTAAAAAGTGGGAAACCAAATGTGGAAATGACAGAAGTCAAATCCAGCTACCAAAAATTTAGAACATATCTTTTGTATGCAGATTGGTTTGAATATAGTTAGCCAATTACGGAAGACTTTTACTCTCAGCTACCTTTAAAATGAAGCAAGATTTTGACAATAAGAAAAGCAAATATCATGCATGTTTCAGGAAAACAATTAACCAGTCTGCTCTTTGAGTGTTTTATCATGGATCCATCATAATGGGGTATTTGCAATACACGACTGCACATGTGGGTATTTAATAGAGTCTGCCCGTGTTTGAAAGTGTCCTACATTGCAAATGGGGCCTGGACATGCCTTTGGCTTTGGGTGAGACACATCATGAGTAGGAAGCAACTTAAATGTCAGAACGAGTGTAGTCTTGAGCTTCTAAAGGATTTTAGAGGGCAAGATGGCATCCTCGGAGGATTTTTTTCCCCTTTTGTGCATTGGGGAAGAGTTTGAGATACACTGTGGTTCAGCCATACACTGCAGACTATGTGCTCTGGATTAAGGTATCTCCCCAAGGGCTAATTCTTGCAAATGCTGCATCATGAAACAAGAACAACCTTAGCGAGTGTGTCCTTTATGCTATTCCACTACAAGAACACACACTGTACAAATAGTTCTCAAATTTGGTATTAATGGCATAGTGTAAACTTCTTTCAAAACCCAACAAACACAAGCATCTCTAAAGATCTTTTTTTTTGTGACGTATTTTGGAAAACTTTTGGGAATAGTATTGGGCATGGAAAATAGGAATAATTGATTTCAACACCTGCAATGAACAGTACACTGTACATATTCTCCATATCATATATTACTATATACTATATTATATATTACAATATTACTATATTGACACCAGATGCAGAGGTAGAGCAGGTATGTATGACAAGCATACAGAACACTTATTCTGAGATTTATTTATTCTCATATTTTCTCATTTCTAACATAAGGTGTTAAAGATATGAAACTGTCACACATATGATTAATGGCACACTATTTGTCTTCCACAGAGACAGGGGAATATATATATATCTTCAAAATATATATATATAGAACAAAGAACCATATATCTTCACCAATGTTAGAAAAATCTCCTTCAAGTAATGAATGCTTTGAGAGACATTTAGGAAAAAAAGTGTTAGAACCTTGCTCAGTCATCAAAATTGGATATTTTTATAACATTGAAGTACTGACCAAAGCTAGGCAGGGTTACATAACAATGTGCTTGTGAAGAGTTTTCTGGCTTCATGCCTGACTGTCTCTTTAGGCTGTTTGCCTAAATCTCTCTGACTTTTTAAAGAAAACCCTTTCAATGTAGTTTTCTCTTAGTACATGATTTATGGAGCAACCACTCAGAATGAGAACATTAGGGAATCCCGAGCCTCAGGATCCATGATATTAGGAAAACTTACAAGACAAGGCTGGATGTTCAGATTTGCTTAAAGAAAAATGGTTTTAGTCTTAGGGCAAATGCTTGAAAGCTCCAGTGGTTCTCTGACTTATATCCTGAACTGGATAAAAACAAAGGCTCCAATGTAAAAAATCTGTGAGAAACAACCTACTGTTATCTACATGAGTTTCACAACACTGTACATGGTAACGACCTCATTAACTGGAGTATTCCACATTTCTGAACCTTTAGTTATAGATAAGTATTGTATTCCTTTATGTGTAAGGATTTTTTATTTTATACATGGTTCAATTAATTAATTAACATTTTTTTCCCAGACCTTTGGATTTTTCTTGTAAACTATAAACAGAGAGAGAAGTAGGATTCATGTTGGAGTAAAAGCTAGGATGTTTCAGGAGAGTTTTGATCAGATATTACATGCTCAGAATTGTGTGCCTAAATATATGTCTAGTTAATCCAAACCCAAATATAAAGTTGTTCTCTGTATGTAACCACTGTGTTTCTTGGTCTGGACTGCTAAAAAGCATGGAAATTAGGTACCTGACTCTGGGCACCATACTGAACAGAAGATTCTCAAAGGTTTTAATCTATATCAGCTATTTCTCTGATGAGACAAACAGGATGTCCTTTGACTTTTTTTTTTTACTTCAGAAAGACTGTTTTAATAATTTTCCTAAAATTTTCATGTTGTTGTGGTCATCTATTTTGGGACAGTGTAAATGGTACCTGCTGATTTATGCCAAGGGCCAGTAGAAACAAAGTACCATCCTTTTTTCTCAGGTAACTCTTTTCAGCTGTTCCAAAAAGCCCAGGGAAGTGCAGGCTTCCAAATACTACTTCTGCTTCTGGCCAAGCCAAGTTCTAGTTGCTCTCCTTCAGCTGCCCCTCCCTCAAAAGGCTCATTAAAAGTCCTGTTGTTAGTCATTAAATTTGTAATGAGACATCTGAGATTAATGCTGGGCACATATGGTTCTTGGGAGCATTTACATATTCCAAGTACATATGCACTCCTTTCTAAAGTTTTTAAATAACTGTCACTATCGATATTTTCTGATGAAGAAAAATATGTAAAACCACTGTACTGAGTACATCTGGCTTGTTCTTTGTCACAGGTCAAAACCAGTAAAGGGAATTATGTATGAAAGTTTGTTTTCTTTATTTCATACAACAAGCAAATAAGCAAAGATGCTTTCTCTTTGAAAGCTTTTCTTCCATAAATGTTTTTAAAGGAAAGTCAATTCTTCCTTCTATAGGCTGGGTACTAGGCCAAGTTTGATCTGTCATAAAAGCAAATAAACAGAGGATTACTACTTCCTAAAGAGAGATTTCTCTGTCTGTCCAGATTCTTCAAAATTAGACAGGTCAGATCTGTGGGCAGTGTGTGCAGCTGTCCTGGAAAAGTCATTTCCCAGCCCATAACTCTGCTTCACCTACAGTACCCTGGAGATGAGAACCTCTGGGCTTAGTCCGTAAACCAGAGAAACTGGTTTTCATAACCCTCCAAAACAGAAGTTATTACAGGGAAGGTGTTTTGTTTTGGTTTTGTTATTTTTACAGAATTAGGCACCCTACAATTACGACATGCTGTTCTCTACATCACTGGAGATGGTGTACATTGAAGTAGACTGCAGTGACACATAGCATCTCAAGCATCAGGCATTGCCATTTACCTTTTTATCTTGCCACACTTTTTATCTTGTTCAAAAAGCTCTTCAGATGGAACATTTCTGGACCCTGCTCCTCAAGGAACCATATTTTTGGGACAGGTGTTGAAGATTTATTTCAGGTTTTGAATCTGTTCTAGATTTAACAACTTTTAATAGAGGAATTACAGAACAGATGACAAATAGTAGGAAGAATAAATTTTGGGAGTCAAAGTTGGTATCGTGCAGGTATCAAAGGGTTGTGGACTGGCCAAGGATGTGATGCATTTGTCTGCCTGTGCTTCACATTTCAAAGCTCTTTGTTGCTTGGGGAGTGAAAAATGGGGTGTTCATAGACTTAAAGCATCACATTCCCCCCTAGCTTCTACTTTGACAGCCCAAGGCTGCACACAGAAATATTATGATATTTCACCTGACTTTTTAGCTTTTTTTTTTTCACCAAGCATCTTATCAGAATTTCTCTAATGGCCACGGCTGATTATTAGGAAAATTTTCTCTGTTCTAATTCACCAGTGGTAAAGAACAGGTTTGTATTTATTGGGAAATACAGAGTTTAAAAGTCCCCAAGAAAAGCAGTGCATAAAGGTTAAGAGGACATTAATACTTCTTTTAATTTAATTCTTCCAATGTCTTTCATGTTTCTGACTTAGACCTGTCAGTGATTTAATAGCAATAGAAAAAAAAGGGAATATCATTCTATAAAACCAAAAGATATGTGTAAAGTAAGGAACATAAAAAGTTTCAAACTGCTAGCACAATATATGGCTTCATTGTGCATTATTTTATTTGAAGTCATTTAAATGCTATGGTGTCTGATGGCAACATAAAACTCAATTTAAAAGATATTTTGTACTCCAGATAACTTTGGATTAAATGTTTTAGTTTAGGTCTCAGTTTTCTTTGAAACAGTGACCAAGAAAGAACAATGCAATTTTTTTTAATCCAAATTTAATTTTTCATCTTAAAAATAGTAATATTTTTCAAGAAATTGTATTAAATTATTTGAGTTTATAATTTATAATATGCCATCAAAAATTTGCATTATTTTACAGTGAAACAATTTTCCTTTGTCTTCAATAGGAGCATTTGTTTAAGAGATACTGTCAACTCACTGCTTCTGGTGAAAGAAAAATTGGGCTTCTGGCTCTTTCTGCTGGGCTGAGAGCTGTAGGAGTTAACTCTGCTGATGATAATGAGATTGAGCAGGCAGCAGATGCTCGTGTGCCTTTACAATCCAAGTCTACCAAAAAATTCATCTCACAGAAAATTTAAGGAATGTCTGGCACCCTGGAGATAGTGACAGACTCAGTATTAGCCATATGCCACCTGCTAGAGTCACTGTTAAACAAACCACAGGATTTTAAAGCAGTATAAGGAGTTACTAACTCACAATAAGACTGTTCTCTTCCAGGTCATATAATCTCCCCTTACAACAACTTTTAAACCACCAGCCATGCTAAGCTCTGAAAATAGTTACTTTGTTAAAAAATGCTAAATAAATTAATTCGAGAATATTCTGTAAGATGTTCTGTTTACAATCAGCCATGTACAGGAACATAGTGTTCATTATAGTAGGTTATTATTCCCATAATATCTCCAATACTTCACACCTACCCGTTCACATTTACAATTTTAACATCTGTTTCCTTAAAGGTTTTGCAAGGATCTGTTACCATTTTCACGTATCAGTTTATTGGATATCATTCTGAGATAAAAATATATTCTGTAAAATATGCAAATACCTTAATTTACAAAACCTGTGAAAGAATGATACCTCACTGTAAAGAGGAACTTCTGAGCACTGCAGGATGTATCATGCATATCTGTGATGCCTTGCATGGTTAATAAAAGCATATTTTTCCTCTAGTCAGCAATTCTGGAATGAGTAGATAATTAAAAAAAAGAGATAGCTTCAGTTGTGACCTTGGAAACTCACATCTCATAGACCAAATTGCTGATAAGGTGGCCAAAAAATGCTCTTGGACAATTGGTACATATTCCTGGGCATATGTGTGAGTGTTGGTTTCAAAAATACCACAGTAACAAAAATTAGGTTTAGGAAATAATTGCCATTCCTATAAAGACCAAACTGTCTCATGATGGATGGCTTCAGGTGATCCAACAGCCCAATCTGATTGAGAGGTAGAAAGGGTTTGAACCTGAGAATTAGGCAGAAGAATCTCATTGGAAAAGCAGGAGAAAACATAAACATCTGGAATGACTGTAGGAGTCTGGGACTGTGGAAATTTTTCTCCTCTTTCAAATGGCTGATAGTTCCTAATACCCAAACATGTTGGATATTCCTGGCTCTCAGAAGCTGAATTTGGCCTTGTGTCTTTGGTTAGTCCTTATTTTACGGTCCTGTAATAGTAAGAACCAAACCAAAATTATAAACAATGATGCTCGATTGCAGTTGAAGTTCAGAATGTCTCTGATTTACACATTGAGAGGAAGGTTGGGGCTAGGATTTACTGCCATGGGCATTCAGATTTAGTGGGTCTTTTGAAGGACTAAACTACATATAGCTGTTTATTTTAGATTTAAAGCATCAGCCACTTCTGAGTTAACTAAAAGAAGAAACAAAATATTTTGTGATGCAACCCCTGTAATTCTTTACTTAAAGAGCCATGAAATTCAGGTGTAGCACGTGCTAAATACAGACATCTAATTTCTCTTCATTTCCCTTACTTAGTTTGCTGTAATCATCTCCCTTTCTATATTTGAGATGCTGAAGATTGTTGGAATAAATTTTGAAGGATTTTTTTTGCCCTGGAGTAACTCATTCAGATTCAGGCTCGAATTCATTTCAGCAGGAAAAGATTGAGGCTTATGTATTTTAGAGTTTTAGCTCCAGCATGAAGAACAACCTGTTTGTTTTACAGATGTGTTCCAATCTGAAAGAAGTTTTTTAGTGGGAGCAGAAAGAAAATTGGAATGGATGACAGAGGGGAAAAAAGTACTTACTTGTCTCTGGATTCATTCTCATTTTTAATACTCTGTCACCTTATTACTATACAAACACTCTCAGAAGCTACAGCCTCTGCTAGGGTTCATTTACATTATTTCTCTGTAAATTTTTTTTGTGAATAAAAATGGTTGCAATTCTTCTGTCAGAGATGTAGAATGCAGAAGTAGGGAAAAAATAATTATTCTTAGTACTGGCTCTGTTTCTGAAACATATATTCATGACTTACCACCTTCATCTCCAGCTGCACACTTCAGCAAAATAGCTAAGAAGAGAGACTGTCTCATTGTAAATCTACCACAGCATTTACACCTGGGAATCACCATGTTGTCAGAAATAAGTGTGGATATTTTTTGAACATATTTAGGCTGGCAATTAGAAGATACTCTAATAATATTCTTAACAGGTGTAATGCAGTCTTTCAGTAGAATTGTTAGGGTAAAAACTCTTATTAATTGCAAGATAAAGTTGATGTGTGTTTGAACAGGTTTATACAGTGCATTTACCTGAGATAACAAGGTGCTGTTCATTAGATAGAAAGCCCCTGCTAATCCTGTTTTTCTAAATACACTTGTATTTCTTTGTACTCATTCTCTGATTATGCTAAATAGCAGCTACAAAGAAGACATTTTGTCTTTTGGGTATTGAGCTGGATACTGCTCCAGAGCTTGTCATATTCACTGCAGAACATGCAAAGTGATGATATCCACTGCACGGAACTGCTCATCCTGTATCTGTCTCATTTGGAGAGCAGGGAGGGCTTCTGTCATCAGAAAACCTTGGGAGACCCATTTTCTAAGGTTTGCTCAGCCAGATAGGTGCTGACACCAGCTCTAGTTTTACTCTAATAGAGATGTTCCACTCTGCAAAGCACCATCATTGCTTCCATTATATCTCCTCACCTTATGCCCACTGTGCAGAATGACGGATTCAGGAAAATAAGCACAGCTCCATAAACAGGGAAATTTTTCACTTATTGCCTTCACGTCTGCTCATGTGCTATAATACCAACAGAACGGGGTGTAGAGTTAAGATTACAACTTATCTTCAGGGTTCAATACTGATCTGTGCTGGTGTTTTGTTCATTTTTTATTTATACTCATTTACAACATGCAGAAAACTCTGTCTGACCTCCTTTCACAAAGATGAGGCTCTGCACATTGATTCTTGTCTTGTGGACTGGAACAGGACACGCCAGTTCCTTCATAGAGAAAAGGAAGCCTTGGTCAGCACAGTAGCCCCATAAACGCCTTTTCTCCCATTTTCTTTGTCCTCTCACGTGCTCAGAAGATCCTTTCACACTGTTGATGTTCTAATGCTTTCCCTGCCTCCCAAACACCGTATCTAGAGCCTCTGCTTTTGTAACCACAAGCAATTCTCCCTTTCTGGAGGTCCCCATTGGACTAATTAAGATAATTAAATGGGGAAAATAACACACACAATTTTTTTTTTTTTTTGCTCCTGACATTTTTATATGTGATCTTTTCAATAGAAATGCCAAGCAATTTTTTGAATCTAAAACATCTAGACAGTAAATGTTTGTTTGCCTATGATGAAACTACTCACCTTCTTTCTGGAATGGGTGAATTGTGATAAAATATTGAATATTGAATGTTAAATTTTCTTCAACTAGTTTAAAAGAACTCAAAAATAAGTAAAAAATTAAAATTTATTAATAAAATATCTCTTTTGTTATGGTTTCAGTAATATCCCCTTGGTTTATATCTATCTTATCTATTTATGGTTTCATTCTGAATTATACACTCCTTCAGAATCTGACAATGAAATTAATACCAATAACTTTTTTCTTTCAGTTGAAACTACGACAAAATAAAAAAACTCTTTAAATCAATTGTGCTTTCTTTTTTTACTTTTTCCAATTGTGACTTTTTTTTTTTTTTTTCCCTTCCATTTGCAATTACAACAGTGAAGGCTTGGGGTTCTTTAGGCAAAGGTGTACTAAGAGGACACTTACCACAGCTTTAAGAAAAGCTCTGAGTGATTGAATTGTATTGCCTCTGAAACCTCTCTTCGTGTGTCTACCAACTTGTTTGTTATTTTCTTGATCTTTGCAAAGTTTCTCTGAGAGTACTGAATTGTTGACATTGTATCAGTTCGTTAAAAAGGTAAAATTGATAATTGTAGCTTTTTAAAGCTCTTGTTTTTCCTGGCAGCTTTTCTTGTTTACATATTGAATTTCAGGATCAGGAGCTGAAGAGTACCAGGAAAAAATAATATTTGGCTTGGATACTTTTGTACCAGGCAACTTTTCTGACTGACTAGGGAACTTTGCTGTCTTACAGAATTATTTATATTTCTGCCTTGTACATGGATTCTGGTTCAATCTAATAAAAGATCACGTTTATATATGTTATTTCTTTTGAAATGAAAAGATTATGGAATTAAAATCTAAGTCATACCCACTTCAATAAAACTTAAGATCTTAGAAGTTTAAGGTTTAGGAGTGGGCAGTTGAGTCAAGCTCAATGTCATAACACATCCCACTAGTGACAGACCCATTCTTGTCTAGAATTGAAGGACAAACTATACAAACAATATTAAAGGTGATAACATAAAGAGTAGTCCTTTAACAAAAGCTTTGAGGTGCACAAAATCTGGATGTGCCAACACCCAGCATATCCTCACAAATTTTATAAATTTATAAATTAGTGTATCTAGCAAAGACATCCAATAGGAGACCAATTGCTCTGATGTCACACCTTGGGCATGCCTCTTGGAGCCGCTTCAGGGGATTTTAGCCCAAGGTTTTGTTATGTCTCCCAACATAACACCCTGCACCATGCTGCAGAACAGGGTGTCCTCCTTAGAAATCATTTTCTTGAAAAAAAGACTGAACAGAATCTCAAGAAAGTAGCGTAATGTCTCATTTGGAGAGCAGGGATGATCTATGATTCTAAAGTGTGAGAAAATCCTTAAAACTATACAGCTGTTTATTAAAAATCTAGAAAGCTATTAAAATAAAAAAACCCTATCTTTAGGCATCAACATCACGTAAGTTTTCTTGTGCTTTTGGCAGATTGGTTCAGCTGGTCCAAGCAGATGCAGTGTATCTACAGAACATCCTGATTATTCACTTCCACTGCATGTATCAGCTTCCAGAGAATTTGCAGTCAAAGCATATTCATGGATACCTATTTTCAAAGAGAATGAATTCTGGCTGATGCAAAAAATGTTATTTTGAGTACAAGGAATTTCCAGTGATATAGAAGCCAGAAGATTCATTTTGCACTTTTAAATCTACTTATGATCTTTATTTCAGACATAGAGTCTAATTTTGTTTCCCAGTGAGATTATCCCAAAAGAAAACCTATAGTGCTATGAGGAAGATTTACAGGAAAAGAAATCCATTAGTCCTACAGATCACATATACCTAATATTTGAGGGGAAAAAAAGGGGTTTGCAAGAAACATAAAAAATATTAAGGAAATGTAACTTCTCTAGAGTTGCAAAAAGTTAATTTGTATTTCAATTTTTTGTTCAGAATCACTTAAAATGGAGGAGTAGACTACTAGAAATATTAGCAAGGAAATTGCTGTTTACCTTCAGGCAGAGATAGATGTAGGCAATTTTAGTTAGAGGTTTTAAAGATAAAACAAAATTGGAAGTTCTTGCTAGTGCATGAATTCAAAGGTACAAAAGGCTTTTATACACTATGTTCTCACAGAGTTGGTGACAACCAGCTTGGTTTTACAGGTTTCCAACATCATTACAGCACCACCCTTCTGCTAATAAATGAATGGTATTTGTCTTCAGAAAGGTATTCCTTGTGGATAAATTGGAGCAGAACAATGAGGCTAAGGTCTTTGAAGTTAACCCTAACCACACAGAGCTAAAAATTCTAATGTCAAGATGTATTCTGTGATTTCTCTTATATGGAGGAAGATCTCAAAAGAGTATTTCCAAAAAAATGCTATTATTTAGAAAATGAGAGCCAAAACCACTCTTTGACTTGATTTTAAACTGCTCAGATATAGCAAGGACTACAATACCCTTCTCCCTTGCCTTTTTATTGCACACAGAAACATAAATTCATATCTAAAGAAACTTCAGTGCTGTTGAAAATAAGTACTGAGAACTGCAATTGGGTAGACAAACAGCTTCTCCTGTCACAAGGGTAAATTTTGGCTTGTGTTCACTTGATACATCAGCCTTTGGATTAAATACTTATTCATTCCTTATTCTGGCTGATATGATCCTGCATAAAATACAGACAGGACAAAGAGAGCTCAGGTGACTGAGCAGAGCTGTGAGCAGTTACTGTGCAGAGCAGCATTGAAAAAAAGAAAAAGGTTTGCAGAGGCAATTTATAAAGTTCTTACAGAGATGGTAGAATATAGTCTGCCAGTAGTAGTAAATCTTTACAGAGATGGTAGAATCTAGCTTGCCAAACTAGTAAAATTTTCAGAGAATGCTACTAACAAGTAAACAAGATGTGATTCTTGCACTCAGTCTTTTTCTGCTCACCCAAAGTGAGCATTATGCAGCGTGGCATGAAATCAGTCCTATAACCAATATTTGGATTTTCCTCTCTGCCGTGGTTGCCATAATAAACATGATCTATTACACCATAAAAGACAGGTCTAAACTTCACAAACAGAATCAAACTCAGAAGTTCTTCAAGTACCAAGGGAAGGTTCTGAGTTTGAGTAGGTAGCTGGACTTCTGATTCGTGCCACTGTCACCAGCAAAAGCCAAAATGTAAATTGGATGTAAAATGAGAAACTGGAGAAGTAGGGAATACAGATTTAATTTAAAGGCTTCTATCACTGTGTGCATGCTTTATTTTGTTGACATACAGGGTGCCATGAGCACGTCTTTGATGTCATTGCACCAAGTGGTTGCTGTCTATCCTGCTGAAGGTCTGAGTTCCCTGCTACAGCAGTAGTGGCCTTGTGCTCACTTACTGAACTTCTGGCATCGTGTAAATTTTGCTGAGGATCATGAACAACAAAAGAAAATAGAAAGAATTTTAATCTCAGGAGGAGCTGGTCAGAAAAGGTGCTTTGGTAGCTTAAAGACATTCCCAGCCTACTTGCTATATAAAAGAGAGCTCTTAAGGCTTTCATGGAACAGGGTGATCTCACTAGCAGACAAATTTCATCAAGGCTTGCATCCCAGGTTCCTGATGTGCTTTGTAATATTTGCAATGGAATGATAAATTGCAGCTGTTAGAAAAGAGTATCAGTATAAGAGGACATTGTTTCAGACTTGGAGGCCTGGATTAAAAGTGTTTGGTTAGATATCAAATTTTGTGTCTAACTTTTATCAGTCGTTGCATTTTTTTTTTTGCAGTCATTTCAGTCATCACCATCAGTACCTTAATGAATATCTGAATGCCTTTGTTTTAGAGAAGACTTAACAGCAGTATTTTTTGGTAAATAACGCACACAACTTTCTTTCTTGAGCAAAAAGTGAAATGATATAACACTACTAAGAACTGTCTGTTATGTAGCCTATATTTATTGTGTATTTTAATAGCACATAGCAAAAGCTTAGAATTTGGACACTCAAGGTAAAACATACCACATTGGATTACTAACCCTACTTGCAGCCAATGAACTAGTCATGAATGTGAAATTAGAAAACAGCTAAAGAGGAGTAGTAAAACTTATTTCTTTATATTGGGAAATAACCATTTTCTGTGGAGAAAAGACTTTACCCAATAAAGACATTATGAAAAAAAAAATAAGCCTGTTTATCCATTTATTGTCATGGTCTCAGTTACCCACTGTTCCCCTGCTCATGTTCCTTACTTGTGTGTCTGGACAAGCACATACTTTATATGGTTCACAGCTATGCAAATATTGACTTAGGTCAGTTCAAGCATTCAGAAATGAAGAATGTTTTAGAATGGTTTTTTTCATTTCTCTGCCAAATTACAGTTTTACATTTAATGAGCAGGCATTCTGCTCTCGTGCAAGTAAAAGAACGAGTTGCTGACTTGTGCTCTTTCTTTTCTTTCAACATTTCTTTTTCTGAAGGTCAAGAATAAAATTCACTATTTTCAGATTACTTTGATTACAGTTGCTCAGTGAGACCTGTGAATGATGAGAGGCTTTAAGAAGGCCTCTTTAGCTAGCATTCACCCTTCTAATTTACCTTGAGTTTGAAAACCTAAGAAATTCACCCTTTTAAGTATTTAAGTATTTGAATGACCTAAGAAATCCACTCTTTAAAGTACTGAATTACTTAAGTATTCATCCTTTTAATTTATCTTGAGTTTGAAAGACCAGACAGCAATTCCATTCAGGACAGCCTAAAGAAGAACATCAGAAATAATTCACTGTATCATCAAGTTATAGTACACACTCCAACTTTCTTATGTTTCGTATGTTTTAATAATCAAGCCTATTGTTACTAACTCTCCTGCAGTTGGGGATTTGAAACTGTGGAAAGAGATATCAATGCCATTTAAAAGAAATATATCATGCCTTTAGCTAAGGGAGCATTTTTTCCTTTCCTGTGGTAGTCTGTGTTTCTTACAGATTCATGACTTGATTGCATAGTTGGCTGATTGAACAACGTGTATTGTTTACCAGTTTTTCAAAATGGCTTGTTGTGAGCAGCAACCTGTTAGTGAGATTGAGTGTTTTGTTAAATAACTGCCTCGCTGATTCAGATGCGTTTTTTTATGGCTTGGTTTTCATTCAAGTAGATTGACTTTTTGATTTAAGATTTTGATTCTGTCGTTTAAGGGAAGTAGGATATTTCAATAGGCGAATTTTAGATTCTTCTTTTTGACAATATCACATAATTAACTGATTAGAGATTAGTCTGAAGTATTGACTGGTGCTATTTTACATATTAGTTAAGCTGAAGACCTAGATGTTTCTGCAGTCAAGCAGCTAGAAAAGAAGGAATCAAGACTGAAGTGTTTCTCTAAGTGAAACCTCTTTTGTGTAAAGATTATATGGTGTATTACATGTTCACAAAATGCAGCTGTACAGTTTAATAACACATTAAAATACAAATAAGATTGTAAGAGTAGATTTTATAAATTGACTTTCTTATAATAATAAAACTCTAGAAAGAGAGAGAAGAGAGGCTGTGTGATAAAAGACTGATAATAGACTTCTAGTTGTTCCTGGAGAGGAAGATAAAAGTTCATTGCCTTGAAGCATATTGTCCAAACCTGAGGCTAAGGTAAATAAATATAAAAAATAGTTTTTCCAAAGATATCCTCTAAACAGCTACTTACTGTGATGTTTTTGCTTCCTTTGTCCTGCTTAATATTTACAGTATTTATTTATTTATTGTCTTCTTGATATCTCTAATATCCATCTCATTGCATCTCACCAACTTGAATATAGAGATAGTATGGAAGACAGTGGCAAAGGCCTCACTGTTGACATGGTAAAAAAATGTCTATTGCATCCCCCATATCCCTAAACCCATTTGTCTCCTCACTGGAGTCAGGCAATATCTGAAGCTGATAATTGTACTGGCTGTTCAGAACCATCATTTTCTACTATACATGCTTAGAAATTACTTTCAGATTTGCGCTGTAAATATACAGGGGATTAAGTGGAGGCTGATCCACCTGTAGATCCAGGAATCCTCTTTCTTGCCCATCTCCAAGATGGGTATAATGTTTTTCCTGTCCCCATCTCCATGATGGTTCAAAAATGGTGGAGAAAGGTATGACAATTTTGACCAAATCTCTTAAAACAAATGCACTCAAATGCATCCCATCTGGTCCCTTGGGCTCATGTATTTTGGATTACCTGTGATGCTCTCCATCCTGGTGGGATACAGCATCCCTACCATACAATTACTGTGCCCTAAGGGTCTGGATTTTCATGAGGCTAAATGGGGTGATAGCCCTAATGGAGTGATAGCACTTCACTGGCCCTTCAGTTTTTATTAGTGTGTGGTAGTTTTGTGTCAGATACGTGTCACTGGATGTTGGCATGTAACGTGATTAGTATTGTGATTGAATTTGGATGGAATTAATCAATGTAGGGTATGCCTTGTTTGCATTCTCCCTCTCTTTCTGACAGTGAAACTGGCAGCAGTTCCAAAGGCAGTAATAAATGAGGCATTCCAGAGGTACAGGCTATGCCACAGAAAGGGATTTTCAATTCTTTGTCAATTCATCATTACTTTTGGAAATTGCCATCACTCAGTTTTAAATAGATTCTTATCTTCTATGAATCTTTAAAGATCTATGTATCAATTCTTTTCACATTTGGTTATATGATTATGTAGCGACACAGAGCACTCTTAGGATTAACACTGCTTTCAGGAGCTGTGTGGTGATGGCAACAGGGAGATACACGGGCAACAGTGAGAAAAGTATTGAGTATGGTAATGAGAAAAAACCAAAACTTACCGAAAGCAGATTTCATGAAAAGTTCAGTTGAAATTCTTGAAGTAACATTGACCCTTGGACGTGGTGGACTAGAAGCAAATCAACCACTGGAACAGAACAACTGTGCATGCACAGCATGTGCAGAAAGATCAGCTGTCAGGAGACTGGTTTGAGATGAGCTGGATTCCTAACTGCTTGGTTTGATACATTTTCACCTAATAATTCCTGGGATTTTAGAAACTTAAATATTTTTGATTTTGCCATTCTGGAATGCCTTAATTACCATCACAAAATGCTCCATCTTAATGCTGTTAAATCTTTATAGAGGCATCTTAATTTTTTCTTATGGTTTATACAATAATAGTTACAGCACAACTATGTAAACCACAGGAAATTCCTGAGAAAACTCTAAAAAATACCTCACAAATTAGGCTTATATTGGTGCATGTAGCTTTTATGATTAGAGAAGATAGAGTTGAAGAATGTAGAGTTCTGATGCTTCTTTAGAAATGAAACTTTTACAAACACTGTAGATTACATTTTACTTTATATTATTGAGATTTTTTTTCTGATATCAGACACTGCTTTGACAGTAGTGTGCATTTATTTTATCTGCTTTGATACCAAATCTGCACAATGCATACATGAATTATTTATTCAGGGAAGAGTTCTGATTTATTTTAGTAGGATGTTTCAGCATGTCAGAGAAGGACTTAGGGGACTGATACACAGAAATTGTGATTTTTAATGTAATGAGCCAGGATATGTAGAGATAGGGCAAATAAATATTGGAATAGCTGTACAATGACAAGGGGCATATTGCAAATGGGAAATATGACATTCAACTGGCCTGAATAATTTGAGTGCACAGTGAATGATAGTATCATCTCCTATCTTGATAGTAATGATGCAGTAATTCAGCACTGGCTGCACTGTGCTTACTGATAACATTTCAAATCAGATGCTGTGTGGCATTTGCTATTTAATGGCAGGGATTTTCCATCAAAGAATGAAGGCAAGCAGAAAAAATCTATACAAATCTTGCACTGATATAATGGAACTATTTAGTACAGGAGTTCTATAGATTTTTCTATAAAAAGCATTTATATTCTATTTTTTTCCTGTATCTCTATTTTAAATGTCCACATGAGTTGTTTTCAAAATAAACCAAGAGTTTAGATCTCTGAAACACTTTGGTATATACTACTAGAAGAATGCAGGACTTTTCTGTATGCAGCCCCTTGTAATCATCATTGAGACTGAGAAAGAGAAAAATAATGATTTCAGTGCAACTGTGCTTGGCAGCAACACCTCTTCAGATGCTACACGTGTCTATCTGGATTCCTATTACACGTAGATAAAGGTGTTTAGCATAAATTGCACCACAGTTTCCAGCCAGTTAAATATTTAGTAAATAACGATGTGAAGACAACATTGCAATATTTTGTGTCTTGGATACCATGTTCCTTATCAAAGTAAGCATTTTTAAGAAAGGAGCCTGGGTGTTGCCATATCAGTGCCAGCTGGGGTGGTCTGTGCTCTGTTAAATCTCAGCAATCAGCAAATTTCCTGAAGCCTCCGGCTTTTGAAAGATGTTTGTCATGTTGTCACAGATAAGATGTCAACAATATCAAGATTATTGCTGACAAGTCAACATCATTGCTAATTTGCTATGTCAAATAATAAAGACATCAAGAAGGTTGAAAAGTAGGTTTTTCAAAAGTAAAATCTATCTGTACTCCAGACTTACAAATTTTAAAGCACTGTGTTCTCCTTCAGGCAAATGATTTATCTTGTCTCATTCATTTAACGTGAGTTAAAAGAAAAGCTCAGGTATTAATTATTTAAATCATACTGAGTCCAGGCTGGGGTATCAACAAGGTCTGTGCAAAACACATAAGCGACCTGAGGGCAGGAATCAAGATGAAATGGAGATCCAAGGAAAGGAAATTGAAAAGAATTAGAGGGAGAAGAAAAAAAGCCAGAATCTGTATTTTTTATTAATGTAAATGAATCTCCCTTATAGGTATGTGGAAGTCTCTGGCCTATTTCACTAGAATTATTATTTCTTCACCTTCCAGCTTAAAGAGATGTGTAACAGTGTAGAGGAAATGTAGACTTTGGAGTTATTCGTCTTGCTAGAGAATTCTTTGTTAGGGAGGACAAGTGTTTTTGCTGAGTCTTTAGTTTACAGAGTTCTTGACATGAAGTTATATTTGACCCACATTTAGCAGAAAGGATCTGCATGAGAAGAAATCTATAACTAAATTTCTTAGCCTTTAACTGTGCTGGAATCACTAGCTACAAGTCTTGGTTCTTTTAAGTGTTTTCTTTCGTTAACAGTGTGAGAAGAAGGAAGAAAATAACACAGAACCACATAAAAAAAGAAGTTATATATGTTGTCTGTTTGGGTTGGTTGGTTGGTTTGCATTTTTTGCAGGGGTTGGTCTTTTTTTTGAGATTTTCTACTTTTTCAAACGTATTTCTATTTTTCAAACTGAACTGAGAATGTGAAAATCAGAAAAGAGCAGAGGGGAAGACCTGATATATATTGAGCTTTTATTATATTTTTTAAGGTTTCAGCCCAAAGAAAAACCTTGTTGGGCAGGTTAGTTCAGTACTGAAGTACGACTTTCTCACACATAATGTTTTTATCAGTGCATTAATTCATCTATCATTTTTGTGCATGCTTGTGCCCGAGACTTTTCTCCTTTTTATTTCACCCCTGAAAAACTGTTCATACGTTTCCTAAAAACATGTGAAAATTGACCTCTCCACTCCACCACTGATGCTCTCCAATACCTAAGAATTTTCTCCTCGTGGCAGTTTTTGAAAATCTGACTTGAGCACACCAAACCTGTAAGGTAGGCAGAAAGTGCCATTGTTCATTCAAGATATTTTAGCCCATTGCTAGAGGCCCTCTGTGAAACCTGGGGAGCTTAGATCTCCATCATCCAGTGTCATTGCCCTCCAGCTCATTTCTCCTCATGTCCAGGTGCAGAACATGAGGGAGAGTGGTACTGATTCTGTGTCCCCCTGTGTTCCACCAAACCCTGACTTTTTTTTTAACCAGCTGTTTGATTTTCCAGCAATGTTGCCGGAAGAATTCTTCCTGTGTAGCTTTCACAACTGCAACTGGGGGAAGTTCTCAGCCTCCCCCCTCCCTTTTTCCCCGTGTCCCCTCATTCAGAAGATGCATTAAGTGTCTTCCCCTTCCCTATTCATGGTCTCAGCCTCGTCCACTATCACAGAATCCAAACACCTCAGCCACTTAATCCTATAACTTCTAATGGAGCCTTTCCAGAATTTTCTCTGCTGACATCTAGGTTGAAGATTCTTGTGCTCCATGGAAAGTAACAGTGGCATACGTGTGGAAAAGGGGGGAGAAGGCATCGGACACCGTGAGAGGTTCAGACAACTGAAAGGCTCTTGGAACTTCTTGGATATATGTGAGATTGCAGCAACATTTCTCTTTAGCTGCATAAGAGAATTCTTGCAAGCACACCAGCATGAATCTTTGAAAAGCAAAATTATGTTATGGAAAGAAAATGAGCAGTGTAGTAACAGACTATTTTGCTCAGGGCTACAAAGTACAACTGCATTACATGCTATATCTGTATTTGGTATTAAAAAGAAATCAAAGATCCCCCTTAAAGCATTTTTTTCTGACAAGATTTTCATTAAAACCAGAGTCTTGTTATTAAGCACATTATAACATAATTAAAATTAAATAAGTCTTGTGGGAAAGTAATAATATGACAAAGAACCACCCTTAATTAAATTTTTTTTTCTTTTTTGCTTTGAATGGGTTCATTCAAGAGATTCAGTCTGAGAAACAATATTATTAGTTAAGCATGTTTTAATTATCTTACTTTTTAAAATTTATATACTCAGAGGTACCACTTTGATATAGCAGTTTGAAAAACCTTTAAATTATTAAAGAAATAATTTGCCAAAAGCTTTTATGCCTCTATGTAACCACAGTGTGTTGTCATGTAATATTGAAGAAATAGATTATAGCAATTGGTCATTGGCTGGCTAACTTTGCCCTCCTTGAAAGTTGTATTGACTTTTTAAAAAACAGCAGACATTACGATTTAATTAACATTGTTAAAATGTCTTCAAATATCACACACTATTAGAAAACCAGGTACATTTGACATCAAAGATTTTTCTTTGATACACAGAGGTCTAAAATGTTAGGCTTGAGGAGGCAAGGAGAAAATCAACAGAATATAGACTATTTTAGGGACTATTTTGGACTTCCGGAGATTGAAGACTTACAGTTTATGGCTTAAACATCTTCATGAAGGACTTTTACCTATCCTAGCAAGACTGTATTATAAAAGCTGCATGGAAGAGCATCAAACCCTGAACTGAGGCTCTGGACTGCAAATTGTTGCAGATAAGATAAAGTCAAGTCTGGGCTGGGGAAGAAGACTACGTTCACAGTAGAATTAAGCCTGACACCTTTGGGGTGAAGACCACAGCCCCAGGTTTATTTGCTGTGAAGCTTGCACAGGCCCCTACACCAAAGGAGTGAGGAGGAGAGGTTTGGGGTGTGGTGAAAAAGCCTCTGCTCTGAGGCTGTGACTGCCCATCCTCTGCTGTGCAGACCGGCTCAGCTGTGGAGCCTTTCACTTCACAAAGAGCAGAAAAGCTGATCCACATGAGGGCCAGCAGAGGGGATGTCATGGCCCATCAAAGGTCCCCCCAAAGGGGTCCCCAGACCCTGCAGCAGAGCACTGCACATGCTGCAACAGATCCACAGTGTTGCAAGGGACAGTGTCAAACTTACCCTCTCCTGGGCGATCCCACCTGGCCCAAACATACATTAATCCAGTGGATTCTATAATTTTCGGTGCCTGGGGGGGATCCTAACCACCAGGAAGACCAGATGGAGGGGAGCAATGAGACATCATTGGGACCCTCGGAAGGGTGGTATGTTTCTACCTAATCCCTGTCACTCTTCCCTTCCCTTCCCTTCCCTTCCCTTCCCTTCCCTTCCCTTCCCTTCCCTTCCCTTCCCTTCCCTTCCCTTCCCTTCCCTTCCCTTCCCTTCCCTTCCCTTCCCTTCCCTTCCCTTCCCTTCCCTTCCCTTCCCTTCCCTTCCCTTCCCTTCCCTTCCCTTCCCTTCCCTTCCCTTCCCTTCCCTTCCCTTCCCTTCCCTTCCCTTCCCTTCCCTTCCCTTCCCTTCCCTTCCCTTCCCTTCCCTTCCCTTCCCTTCCCTTCCCTCCCCTCCCCTCCCCTCCCCTCCCCTCCCCTCCCCTCCCCTCCCCTCCCCTCCCCTCCCCTCCCCTCCCCTCCCCTCCTCTTCCCTTTTACTGAATAGAAACCCCCTTCAAAAGCAAATAAAAGGTCAAGACTGATTAAATGAGCCTAATTTCTGTGTCGCTCTGATTTTCTGATGTAGGCAACCCAGAACTTCAGCTGATCTATTTAACAAGGAGAAAAAGAGCTCCTTTAAGAACAGGGAATTTGGCTGAGATTATTTGAGTAATTTGAGACTTTTTAATATTGTAATCTTAACTTCATGGTGTGGAAGTGAGCCAAAAATTAACATATTTTCTGTTTTTCTTGGTCCTCTATGTGTTGGTTATATGTAATTAAAACTGTAGTCTAAGGCAAAAAAGATGGAAACATTTCTGAAAGTTGGAAATGGGCATTGTGGGTCCACAATTGATCTTATTTTCTGCAGAACTTAGTGAGAACCTTGTATTTTATTTGACAGTATAGACAATGTTATTTTTTGTTCCCATATCACTGTGCAACAAAGGTAAATACAAAAGGTAAATCTTCACTGATATGCCATCTTGGTGTACAAATAAAATTATATTTTAAAAACCCCAAATATAATACATTTTTCTATATTACTTTCTTCCTATTTATACTCTCTCTAGGTGTACAATTAAGTAAGTTGTTGAAGAAGAATGTTGTTTTAATTCAAACATTTAAAGACTATTTAATTAGTGTTTAACATATGGTTTTTATGTAGGTCTTTAGAAAAATAAAATGCATATATGGCAGCTTTATATAATAAATTTATTGGGCATCATAAAAATATTAAAATATGCAGCAAATACAGCTTGCTCTAAGCTTAAAGCATGCTCTTTAATACTTCAAAAAAAGCACAGCTACACTGCATCAAAAGGAATAGGCCACAGGAAAACTCTATTTTTTAGAGTTTGTCTTTATTAAGAAAAGTGGAGAATGATGAAACTTTTCAGTGTACAATTCAACGACTGAAAAAGTTGTTTACAAACCACAGACTTATGAGAGAAAATATCTGAACAAGTGCTTGTGTCTCCCTCCTATGGTAGGAGGCTACTATTGCTGGGGCCACAACAGAGGAAAATCTGGGACATCCTGGAGTACCAAGAGCTCTAGGTAATACTCAATTGTTTTCCTTATTACACTCTTAAAAGAAGAAAAAAATCTTGTGGGATTTTTTACTTGAACAGTACAAAAAATTCATGAACAGGGAAATCTCTGTTGTAAATTAAGTCTATTTGAGTGTAAGGATATATATGTGAATGAGACATATCTCTCTACCAATTAAATGTATTTTTCCACCATCAGAGGTGAAGAATTTAGAGAGTATTTGGATGATGAAGCTTCCACAGTAGGTCAGTACTAAAAAGATAGTTTCTAATGATTTTTCATTAATCTCTTCAGGTACAACAGTTAATTGCTTTCTATGAGAGAAAACTTCAAAAGCACTGTATCAATTAATTTTATTAAATACTAAACATGGTGTACAAACTCTAAAGTTCTTGTCTGCTGTTGAGAATTTTGCTAGCGCCATTTGCACTTCATAAAATGGAGAATTTTCCTCATCTTTAAATATTGCCTCTGGTCAAAGACAGAGAGACTTAATGCCACTGTAAAATGCAAGGACTAAAAGCTATTTACTATTCTCAAAGAGACACTTCTTTGCTGGTAATAGATGACAGCATTTTACAACACTGAATGTAACTATTCCAGAAAAAAACCAAAACAAACCAAGCCAAAAAAACCCCCTGCTTAAAAAAGAGCAATAGGAGCTCCATTAGGAACTCAAAAAAATAAAAATTCAAATTTTTTGAATATGATTTTATCTTTCTTCAGGAAAGCCTTTCACTACTTACTACTTATAATGCATTATTCTCCTTCAAAACTAAATATATTCTAAGCAACTTACCAACTCCTGAAAAGTATTGTGACAGAAATTCCTGGTGAGTAGCTAACCTGTGCAGTTCTTTATTAACATGAATTCTATGTAACAAAAGACTATTGAACTTGGATTATATCTGATTCCTAGTTATCAATGTGTATAAACAGTCATATAATCACCTTCTTAATCCAAAGGCCTTTACTACTAATTTTTTTTCCTTTAAACAATATTTTCTTTCAGTCATATGAGCACTAATATTTCACTGATGTAAATGGACCATGGAAAATCCCGACAGGAAATCTCTTTTTGACCTGGAATTGCACAAAACGTGAGATTGATAGTCTTAGACTCCCTTGAATTACTCCCTCAGCCAAATAATAAAACTCATAGTTTGCTGATGACCTCTATATAACATTTTCAAATTTTCTCCATATTTTTGTACTTTCATTTATGCTGTAAATTATACTGTACAATTTACAGAGTATTTCTGAATGTAAAGGAAAAACAAACACCCAGCCAAAAATCCCTATATCAACAAATCACTCATGAAGACTGAACACTTTTGTGATTATTGAAGGATTCCTACAAAAGGAAGTGTAAAACTGTTTCTACTGTGTGTAAATTTCCAAAGGTTTATACTATGAATCCCTCTGCAACCATATAGTGACAGACAATCCTTGCACAAAGAAATTAGTATAGCAGCAGTGCGGAGATGGAGAATATCTCTTTAAACGTATCAGTTGTCCTGATCTCTACAAGAAACTAGGGAGGCACACAGAGGTGGTGATGCTGACACACCTGAAGGATGGGGTGTATCCAGAGAGAGCTGAACAAGCTTGAGGAGTGGGTCCATGGGAATCTCATGAGGTTTAACACAACCAAGTGCTGGGGCTGCACCTGGGTCAGGGAAATCCCTGATGTCAGTCCAGGGGTTTGAGGATGAGCAGATGGAGAGCAGCCCTGCCCAGAAGGACTTGGGGGTGCTGGTGGAGCAGAGGCTGAATATTAGCTGGCTGTGTGCACTCCCAGCCCAGAGAGCCAAACGTGTCCTGGGCTGCATCCAGAGCTGTGTGGGCAACAGGGCAAAGCTGGGAATTCTGCCCCTCTGCTCTGCTCTCATAACTCACTCCTGGAGTTCTGCATCCACAGGAGTTCCAAGCACAGGAAAGACACAGAGCTGTTGGATGATTAGAGAGATGGAGCAGTAAAATAATAAGGAAACAGGTGCTAGTCACAGTTTTTACAGACCAAGGCAAGACTTGCCTTGTTTTATATTACTTGAAGGGAGAAGCACATTACTAATTCTCCAAGTAAAGATTTTCTATGTGTCATTAAACTACAGCTACTAAAAGGTGTGCCTTTCTCTCTTCTGTAATCATTTATTGCACCTCTCTCTTGCTTCCTAGCACTGAAGGGGAATCTGAGGGAACAGGCACACATGGTTTACTGGGAGAATTTAATCTTCTGCACCTAGCTCAGTAAAGAGTAAAACTAGGGTGCAAGCAGCAATATAGAGTTCAAAAGACACCTCAAAGAACTACTGCTACTGTAGCATAAATATATTATTTATCAGTCTATTAACGTCCTTTAAGCTACATTAGGGCAGTAGGCTCACCTAATTTTTCCTTCTCTTTTTAATGGTTGTGGTACATTAAAAATAATGAAATTGAATTCCAACTTCTCATCTTTGCAGAAGCTGTGTCTTCAACAAAGTTGGTTTTGCTGCTTGAATTTGGCTGCCTTAGCAAGTATCTGTTCTGCCAAGTTACTTGTGTGATAAAGTGAGTGGTTATGAAGGCCAAAATGCCTGAAAAAGTCTCAAGGAAAACAAATGTCCTTGAGCATGCTCATATCTCAACTTATTGTATTTACTTATTTATCTATTTTGTTTAATCAGTCCATATCCAACACTGGATCCTGAACCTAAGGTTGGCGTAAGGTTGGTACTGAGGAGACTTTAAGGTCACAGAATCACAGAATGGCCTGGGTTTGAAGCACCTTAATGATCATCTACTTCCAACCCCCCTGCCATGAGCAGACACCTTGCAGTACAAGAAGCAGTTGGTTTCTTGGATTTTCCTTGGATTTAATGTTTTATTACTGTTTTCAGACTCTGTTCTTTATATATATATATGACATTTTTAATATGTTCAATATATTATAGATATAAATAATAATACAGGGTCAATCAATCATGAGTGATGTACTCAGCAACCAGGGAACAGATGCCTATAAAAGAGTTGTAAGCAATGCACAGGTGGAAGATATGACCTAGCCAAAAACTGCATCCACACCCAAATTACTGTAAACCAATTCTTCCATGGTTAGAGAAATCAAAATAATTTAAGTAGGAAATATTCTTTTTGAGGAAAAAATCATCAAGCATGAAGGCAGAAAAAAAAAACAAACCAAAAAAACCAACCCAACACAGATGTGGCTAAGGCCAGAGTAAAAAAGGTAATATTTCTGGTGGCAGGGCTTAGCAGCCATCCTTTAACACTACTGTTTCTAGGTGATGGCCGAGAGCTGTGATTATCTGAATTCTAAGGACAAAATGTTCCTGCTTGTGCAATGCTGGTGTCAGCTAATGCTGCAGCATAAATCTCCCTCCCTCCCTTTCGTCTCCATAAATTCCTAGGAGAACTAAATTCTCCGGGCAGCGCTGTCAGAGCGGGACGTGGTTCCAGCAGCGCTTTCCCAGGCAGCTCCTCAGCCTCAGAACGCGTTCCCTGTCAGGGAGCTAAACCGCGATGTGCAGAGACCTCTGGAGACTGGGAAAGCGAACTGCATCCGAGGCAGTGCAGGGATAGCTCCTGGTGTGTGCTGATGAAATCACCCGGGGAGCTTGAAAGCAGGCTCGAGTCAACAAGGATCTGATTCAGACTCTCCTAATTTGCTGGGCAAAAAAATTCACGTTCTTGAAAGTGATAGAGTTTACCCTATTTTCTTCGAAGCTACTAAAAGAAAAGGTAAAATATGTCTCACTCTTGGGATGTAAAAGAAAACCCCAAACCCCAAATATATTAGATGCTTTCCTTGTGTAAAAATACAATGTTAAATAACAGAATCTTCAAACTCGCTGTGAGCTCGGTTCCCATGCTGCAAGCTCTTAGAATTTGGAATCCATTTATGAACCCACTGCTGTATAAGTCTGTTTTATTGCTTGTCTGAAGTCTGTTTAGAGGCCACATCTCTTAATGTCTGAGGGATGCCACAAGGTTCTGGTTGAATTCAGAGCTAATCACAACTCTGAAAGAGACCTTTGTAGGATTGTCATTAGCTGTGCTTGGAATTGAGACTGAGGTGTTCCCTCATTTATTTTCCCAGTGAGCACCTCTTGATATGTTTGACCATGGAAAACTTGTGCTCACCTTGAAGGACACTAAAGCTTGCAGCTACAGCTCCAGTTTAACCTTTGTGCTGCTGAGTCTAAACTTTTTTTTTGTGCAATTCATTTTTTCAGAGTCCTCAGCTATGTGTCAGGTATGCCATTGCTTCAATGGGTCCTCTTCTGTGTTCCAGCACAGGGAATTTGACTTGGAAACAAGGAAACACTTTGGCCTGAAGTGGTCTTTCACACAATTTTTACAGTGCATCCTCTGTTATTCTCTTAGGCCTTGATTGTGGCTGTACAGCTAACTCCAATTATTTGGCATTTCAAAGTCTTGGTTTTGTAGCTGAAGCACAGAGAAAATCGCATGTTTGGAGGTTGATGAAAAGCCACCATGCAGATCCAAAATCAGATCCCAATTATTTCAACAAGAAGTGTTTCTGCATTCAATTTCTTGAAGTCTTTCCCCAAAAGTGGACTTGACTAAGCCAAATTACCAACTCTCTGCAAAGTAGGCAGAAAAGCAGAGTTAATTTTTGAATTAAATGATGGTCAAATTCAAGTAGGCAACTGTGTCTGGCTTTTCAGGTCTGAAATATTGGTAAGTTTATGTTTTGCTAATGGTACTTCTGAAGCTTCCATGATTTGATTGCCAGCATGGAAAACTGCATCAAAGGAAATGAAGATAACTCTTTGCAACATGAAAGCAAACAAAGTAGCAGAAACTTAAATTCCAACTCTTTAAATGACTTTTGACTTGGGATCTGCAGTATTTTCCATATCACAGCTTTTTTTTTTTTGCCATTTTCATCATATGTGTTAAAACTACCATATGCACATTTAATGTCGCCATTGTCTGTGATTGATTATGGGATAAATTCAAAAGTTTATTTTTTGAATCTCTTTGTCCTTCAGGCTATTACATAAGGTTTTTAAGTCAAGGACTCAACATTCACTTAATAAGTCAATACAAAAAATGTCCACTGAATGTCCAAGAGAACTTGAGGAAATTAAGGTCTTGCTCCTGAAATTATACAACAAAAACAAAATTTCACTTTTTGATATGTAGCACTCCTTGAATTAGCCTTTTTTTTTTTTTCTTGTCTAGATATTTGTCTAGAAAAAATAAGAAGCAGGCCTATTAGTCTTTTCTTAAATTCCCTTATGAACAGCACTTCTAAAACTTTCAAATGAACCTGCCAAGTAAATGTTGACAATAAAATACAATCTTTGAGAGGGAAACTAATCTGCCAGGCTATGTCTAAAATTATTCACTAGAGCTCAGTGGACTTTTTTTTGTCCCAGAAGATTTAAGCCTTGCTGAGGGCAGGCTGGAAGGTATTTTGTGGAGGCAGCCTGCCTTGAGGTGAGTGTACATGGACACTGAAAGTGTAGACATAATTTTCACAGGCTTTCAAAATGCGTTTCGAGAAATCTTGTGTGCACTGACATCCAGCCTTTCAGGATCACTTCCCTGAGAACACTCATTTCTTTCTACCATTCTCCAGGAACAACAGCACTGTGCTTCAGGAGAGAAACTAGTTCAATACATGAAATGCTTGAGACTGGTGTTTAATACGTGCCTGTAGTGATAAATTGTAAGGTGCATTGACTTTAGCTTTGCTTTGAGCATCCAGTCAGAGGTACTGAAAAACATACTCATTATTTTGTACGTTTTCATCTAAGTGCTGCTCTGGCACTTGGTGCATTGCTCCCTGTCAGTTCTTGTGTTCATCTACAGTTTCACCTGTAATGAACTTTAATCAGATGCACTGGGGCTTAAAGACTATTTTTTTTTAATCTCCTAACCCTCTGTTTTTTAAATTTCCCATAAAGTTAGAAAGTTAGAAAAAGATGTACTTGAGGACCCGATTCCACCCTCACTTCTGACCCACCACCAAACAAACTTTTTTGGGTCTTCATTTCTTTAAGTTAAAAAAAGTGGGAGTTCAGATTTCAGGGTAAGAAAGGAAGATCTGCTGAGCTGGTGTTCTTCTATCTTGGAGTGATCATCTGAAGATCTATAAGCCAAAAAAAAAAAAAAATCTAAAGTATGGTTATGAAAAGTCTTCTTAAAGCAAAAAAAACAACAACAACAAAAAAAACCCAAACAAAAAACCCCCCAAAAAACTAGAGTATGGAATTGTTCTCATGTTTGTTTATTTTAGTGGCTACTTCAGACTTAATAGTTGTGAGAGATAGACACTTAATTAAAAAAAAAAAGAACAGACAAGCTTAAAACCATTATCTGGTGGAAAAGTTAGCAGAAACATCTAAATGCTCCAATGCACTTCCTCCAATAAATTAAAAAAATATATATTACTGAATTCCATTAATTTTTGACAGATTTTAGACAGATTTTATGTCCAAAGTCAAAATGAAAATGCACTGACCATAAACATTGTCAACCCTTTAGGCTGTTGGCACATATCTGGGATGAAAACCATAACTGCTGAGTTAAGGTAGATGTTCTTATCCATCCCAAATATATTTATCATACAGAGATTTGGGAAAAAAATCTTGCTCTTACCATGTTATGGAAGCCCATTGTAGCAGCACCTTAACTGTGGTTCTGAACTAGGTTTATATAAATCCTTTATTTCTAAAAAGCTCAGGAAGAGGAAAATAAATAAAAAGCTCTTCTGTCTCATATAACCATTATTCCCATTTAGTATCTTTAAGAGGCCTTACTCCTCAGTTCAAAAAAAAAGCCATCTTTTCATGACAGATGTTTTATTACACTTTTTCTGACTTGCACAGGACTTATTGCTGTTGTAGTTTATTCAGTTTGAGATAAATGGATTTTTGTTGCTTCCTAAAGTCTAAAAAAACCAAAATGAAAGAATATAAATATCTGCAGCAAAATTTCAAGGAAACATCTTAAATTTTTGACTTGACTATATTGCAAATTGGCCTGAAGCAAACAAAATGATGCTGTTGGTAGAAAAACATAGCTGGGGATTCAAGTCTACAACTTTGTTCTACTAGCAATTCTCCCAAGAAATTCATCCTAACCAAGCAAACACAGGCAAGCTGTCAGCTGGTAAAAACATGGATTGTAGTCTTACTGGTTGAGGGTTAGGGACATTTTAACACCAGCTACTTTTTAGCACTTCCAAAACCCCAAGATAAAAGTCATTAAGTTTGGAGTGGTCCTCCAAGACTTGTATTGGTTTATTTTGTTCCAAAAGAATAATTTAAACATACAGAAATCCATCACTTCCACGGCAGTTAGATTTGATGCCATTTGAAAAAGAAGAAAAAAAATCATAGAAATTACACATAATTGTGTGTGCTAGAGTTGCTCACATAATATTGGATATGTATGGACTTGTAAATGGAACTGTTTTACAAATCAGTTCCTCATGAAGAAAAGACAGAGTTGATGAGAATTATTCAGTCATGTTTATGACTAGGGAAAAGCAGATGCTGCTAAGGCTGTGCACTTCTGTGTATGGTTCTTCAGTGTCCTGCAGCAGTAACCCAAAAGTACTGATAGTCATAAGGGAGAAATTAACTGAAGTGGAGAAAACATTGATTGGCATATTAATATCAAGGTTTTGAGGAACTGGATGAATTGGACACTGATTTGGTTATGTTGAAAGGGGAGAGTATCAGGCTGTGGGAATCTTAGTGGAATAAATCTTAAGTCATTTAATTAGTTATCTTGGCACACAAGAAGAAGGATGGTGTAAGTGAAATTTATTAATGACACGAAACTGGAAGGCCTTGCCTTGACAGAAGAGAATGAAAATGTCAAATATGAAACCTTCAGGAACTGAGTGAGAGAAGTGGGATGAAGTTAAATACTATAAATATAGTTTCCATTTGTGTTAGAGGCAAACATCATTCATCCTGCCATGGGAGTGACCATATTAATTTGATTGGATGAAATAAAACATGAAAAATCTAAAACTCCAAACATTTCATAAGATGGATGTCTAACATTAATTCTCTTTCTAGGCACTCACTTTCCTGGAATTCCTTGCAAGTTCTTTTCTCTACCCCAGGAGATGATTTTTTAAGGGTAAAGAGATGTTCCACCAGGTGTCTGCTGTGTGGCTGTGGAGATATTTGTAGCCTTTAAGGACTAGTGGTGGTAGATAAAATCTGTAAATCTTTCTGCCTATGCAAACAAATCTGGTTTTGCATTACTGTGTCATCCCATCCATCACCCCATCTGTTCAGGGTTTTCCAGTTAGTTACCCTGAAGCATTTAGTGTCAGTCACATTGTGACAGTCGGCCCGAAGACCCTCAATTTTGTCTCACGTTTTTCGTCGTGGAGACTTTGGGGGGGAACAAGAGGGAAACCTCAGGAGCTGATGTAACTGCTCTGAGAATTGCCATTCCTGGCTAGATGTGTTTGCTTGGGAACAGAGTTCCCGGACAGACATCCTGCTGAAACAATGGCAGTCGCAGCACGCTACACTGCCCCTGGATTCTGTACCACCTGTGCCTGAGGTGTAGCAGGACAGCTTGCCCTGTTCTACCCCTCCCTCACATTGTGCATGGGCCTGGACTCCATCACGGGACTTCTCCCCCCTCTCCTTGTGCATGGGGCCTAGACTCACGAGATTTCTCCCCCCACTCTGGAGAACTATATATTCTGCCTCAGAAGAGACCCTTTTTGAGGACCTCCCCACAGAAGACGAAGATCTATCAGCTCCACGAGGGTTCTGCAAAGACAAATCTATTAGCGGTGCGCTACGAGGATTTGCCAAGGCGGACCTATTGGACTGCTGCGAGGACTTCGTCTCTCTCTGTGGTAATTATATCCTATCTGTCCTATCTCTCTTTTCTCTCTTGCCTTTATCTATATAGCTTTCTCTCTCCCATTTCTTTCTCTTGTTATTGCATATAATTTTTGGTGGGTACATTGAATAAAGTATATCAGCTTTGGTGGGTACATTGATATTGAATAAAGTATACTGATTTTGGTTAAACAGCATTTTTGGTCTCCTTTGTACTCTAAGAAACTAAATACGAACTTAGTTCACTTTGAACGGGTTGTAACACACATATAGACCAAACCTCTGTGCCACTATCAGGCTTAAACCTCAGAGGATTAGTCCTTCCCATTTCTTTTTAAAGATGGCAAGGGCATAGGATCACAGCCAGATCTGAGTGAGAAACCCTGTGCACCCCCTCCACAGCCCAGACAACTTCTGTCAAAACCAGTGTAGGTTAATTAATTGAATTGGAGGCTAATTAACTGAACAAGAAAGCACTGATAAGCATGTCTATTTTATGTAGGTGGTGAGGAATGGGATGATTTTTTCCCTAGGAAGTCTTACTGCAAAGGCTCTAAAGTTAAGTTGGAATTGCCAAAATATCTTTTTTCCCCTAGAAACAGGTTTTCATCAAAATTAAGGGTACGACAAAACAGATTTTATAGTTTAAGTATGTATTTTACTTTAAAGATCTTTGATTCCTTAATATTAATGTACAAAAAATTTCCATATAGAAACATATAGACACTAGAATCAAATTTCTCAAAACATGGAAGTAAGACAGTCCCGAAACTATTTAGAAAATATCTCTTGGACAGAAAAAGTTAATGTAATTTCTTGCCAGAAATTTCATTCTCCCAATCTCCATTTTATAATAATTTAAAATAGTACTTCATAATTAAGTAAATATACTTTAATGATATTTCCCTTCATTATATGTTCAATTTACATGGAATATGAAGTAGAGAGGTTGGGAGTTGCTGAATTGCTTAATTTAAAATTCTCAGATATTCATGAATTGTTTCATTTCATGTTGTGAATAAAAAAGGAACAAAAAATATTCAATGCTAAGAGTTGATAAGGAGTTTAAAGGAGCAAGACATTTACAGTACTATAAGTGTGTCAAAATAGTGCTAAGCAGTACAAAGTATAACAATCATGTTTACTGAAAAGGAATGCAGAATGTGTAGTAAAGAAAAAGATAGCAGCAGCATATAGACATCAAGGGCATTAAGAATGAACCTGTCTTTTTCTAGTACGAACCCTTTTAGTTTCAATCTTCAGAACCTATTATTAGATGTGTTTCATGAATACCAAACCCCTACCTCCACTCACATTTGATTCCCACTTTCAAATTTATGTACTTCAGAGTAATTGATTGCCTTCTTAATGAGTCAGTTGCAATCAATACTTGCAGTGAATTACAGTCATGTTCTTTAACATGTTCCCTGCTCGACGAGGATATTTTCAGCCCAAAACCAGTGTACTGAGCTCCCACATTGTTTGCAGTAGGATTAATGAGTACTCTGAATTTTTTTTTTCCTGTGGGCTTGTGCTGGTTTTGCCTGGGTTGATTTTCTTCCCAGTGGCTGCCATGGGGCTGTGTTTTGGATTTGTGCTGAACACAGGGTTGATAACACAGAGATGTTTTTGTTATTACTGAGCAGGGATCACACAGAGCCAAGGCCTTTTCTGCTTTTTGTGCTGCCACACTGGTGAGGAAGTTGGGGGTGCCTGGGAGGGTGGGAGGGAACACAGCCAGGACAGGTGACCCCAGCTGACCAAAGGGACATTCCAGACCACGGGACAGCATGCTCAGTGTATAAAGTGAGGGGAACCAGAAGCAGGGGACATTTGGAGTGATGGTTTTGTCTTCCCACACCACCATTGGGCATGATGGGACCCTGCTCTCCTGGAGATGGCTGAACATTGCCTACCCAGGGGAAGCAGCCAATTAATGCCTTATTTTCCTTTTCTTGTGTTTATTGCTTTTTGCTTTCCCTATTAAACTGTCTTTACCTCAACCAACAAGTTTTCTACCCTTTACCCTTCTGCTTCCCTCCCCTGTCCCACTGGTGGGGCAGTGAGTGGTTACATGGGGCTTGGTGGCTGGCTGGTGTGAAACCATGACAGGGCTTAAGCTCAAGCAGTTACAAACATAAGTTTCATTCTGACTAAGGGCTGGAAAGTGACTTTTAGACAAGAAATAGTAGCACAAACCCTCTGTTGTAAGTGAGGCACTGGCAGTAGTTTTCAGGGTGGAGAATTAACTGTAAAGTTGCAGTGTCCTTAGCTACCAAGTTTCAAGTGCCTCTGTCCTTTATCTGGACTTTGGTGCCCAAACAACACACCTCCATCACCAAAAAATGGGAACAGTACTGATATTAAGGCTATTTAACACAATCTTTAATGCTCTTGGATCATGTTTTTCACTACTGTAAAGTACTGTGTTCTCTAATGTTTATTCACCTTTTTTGTCAAGTAAAATTCTATTAGAATAGAAAATTCTATTAAAATAGAAATAATGAGACCTTTTTTTAACTTGCTAGTGAAAATCACCTTTTCATATTACATTTTCATTTCAGCTTTCTTATCAACAATTACCTTTGCATATGGGCATCTTTCCATCATGGTCTTTGCTTATTTGTCATTAGACCTCTCAGAAGACTTCTAAGAGATGAAAGAATGATATTGAAGTAATTATCAATCTATCTCACTTTTAGGAACTGCCTTCCCTACCAGATAAATTCAGAATATCATACTTATTAACTATAGCACAAAGAAGCACTGAGACTCCAGGTTTATTTCAACAAATTGGTACAAAAATAATTGATATTGCACAATTAAATCTCATTATTAAGTTCTCCTAAAACTGGATCTGACAAGTAGAAAATATACGCTAGTTACTGGTTTTTATTTCCAAAACTGTCAGTTTGACTCCAGGTAGAAGACAGTATTTTAGAAGCAGGACATCCCAATCCTTTCCTGCATAAAACCTGCCATGAGGTAGAAAAGCAATTCAAAGTACTGGTTTTTTTTCATGATGAATGTACTGCATGAAAATAGATGAGAACAGAAGAGAACATGAAAAGCACATGTTGAGGTTTTGATTTCTCCAAAACCAGTAGGAGCAGCCAGTTGTTTGATGCTGAGTCCCATGGAACTCAGGGAAGAGTGGAAATGTCAGTGAACTCAGTCACTGCTTGAAGGTCCAGGTTGGTATTTCTTATTTTGAAATAAGGAATCAGTGACTTCTGTGGGACTACCATTAAGCACTCTGTATTTCTTCATCTCCTGTTCCTTTGGAAGGAAACTTTTAGGCTAATTTCCCTCTCTGAGGCAGGACTCTTCAAAAGACGCTCAAGAATTTAGTAACGTTTTGGTTTAGGTAATGTTGACTTGACTCCAAAAATGTTTCAGATGAACTCTCCAACTGCTAGATATATTGTAATAACAGTAACTTAACATATTGTTGCATAATCTGGAAAATTCCATAGACCAGAAAAATGCAAGCAAGGCTCCTGCTTTGAAGAAAACCTGAGAGTACACTTGGCCTTTTGGAGAACGACTAGTATTTATCTCCAAATTATTTCCTTTTCCTTAAATAGCCAGAACTCTTATCTTTCCAATGTGTTATGATATTCTACCTCCCTTCCCTTCCATACAGTCAATTTCTAAAACTCATAGCACATCAGCAGCCAGAGCTGTCGATAGCCATGGAGCTTTTGTATTTTTCTGGAGACCTTAATCTACATCCATCTTAATTGTTCTACCTTGATAACATATAAATATAAGCAAACATACAAGTTAAAAAGTTCCAGTGACATATATTATTCATATAATAGTTCTAGGTTTTCATTAGAAACAGTTTGGGTTTCTTTCCTTAGTGTTTTGATTTTAATTATTAATGAGAGCACTTATGGAAACAACTATCTAATATATTAGAACATTATCTAATATTGATTTGTTTCTATAGTCTGCAGAACATAAATCTGAACTCTGATGCTCTATGAATTGGGATTTAGTAACATTCCTAATTTTCTTCACGGACAATATTTATATTAAAATAGTCTGTAACACTTTCTCACATTTGAACAACTGAAAGTACCCTTAATTGTAGTGTGTCAATATCCTGTGAAGCCATGTTGAAGCCCATACCAAGAGACCTATGTAGGTCTCTCTAATCATACTAAATATGAGTCATAATAGTTATGATTACTCAGCATATAATATTTTCTGCCATCATCAAACAACAGGAAGGAAACTTTCAAAGTGTCTAAAATGTAAATTTTGACATGGAATTTTGGGGCATATAAATGCATGCTAGGAGACTTCCTTCCTTCCTTCCTTCCTTCCTTCCTTCCTTCCTTCCTTCCTTCCTTCCTTCCTTCCTTCCTTCCTTCCTTCCTTCCTTCCTTCCTTCCTTCCTTCCTTCCTTCCTTCCTTCCTTCCTTCCTTCCTTCCTTCCTTCTCTCTTCATGAACTATTTTATTATTTCTCACCGACAATAAATCTTACGCATGTAATCAATCAAACTCCATTTTATCCTTTTCCTTTATATTAAACGTGGGCAAAACTACAACCAGTTTGAAGCTGAGCCTAGTCCTTGATTGTATCCAAGACAATTTAACTTTACAGTTGTTCCACATTTTTGTGCTGGCTATGAACTGAAAGGAGGGATCAGAAATCATACCTTCCAGCTTACCTTTCCTAAGATAAGCATCATCAGGGAAGGTATGTGTATTCCAGACTGTAAATCCAGGAAGAGGTGTCTAGATTTTATAGGAAATAGTTCCTTTATATGAAAGGTTCTGATTCCTCTGAAGAGTATCAATTCCACCAGGTTTCTAATTTTGGGGAAGAGTTATTCACAGCTTTTATTGAATTTATAGGTATAGAAAACAAATTGTAGGTTGTTAAAGATTTAGATCATGTTTAACTTGACTTTCTATTTGGGAAGCAGGGTTTATTATAATTGTTAATACAAAAAACCCCAAGTTATTCTGTAGTATCTTGGAATACTTTGATTAGTTTTGCTGACAATTTTTCAACAGCAAAATTACACACTTCATAATATTTCTTATCTGAAATTATAGAGTAACATACATAGAATATGATGTAGAATTTATGCTTCATGGAGGATGAAGCAATAAAAGTTTAATATTTAATCATAGTTCGATAAATCAAAGTAATACCATATGTTCATTATATATATTTATACATGGTCATAAAATACATTACACTTAATGTTGTCTGACTGCTCATAACTTACATGCAACCCTTAAATGACTAAGAAATGAGAAAGTACACTATGAAACTAATCAGCAGAAAAAAAATTGAGGTTGCTGTAACATTCTGTTCTGCTATCATAACAGCTCCATAAAGGTAACTTAGTACCTTCTCAAGAAAAATGATCCCAGACAATGAGCTCATATCCATGCATCCTGTGCTTTTACCAGCGCCCAGCACCACTCCAACTGTGCTGGCAGAGCCAATTTAAGTTAGGTCAAGATATTCAGTAAAACCTTGAAATCATATAAGGGTCTCTCACAAGCAAAAACTTTTTATATCCTTATTTCTGTACGTTCATGTCAGCTCTTTAGCCTGACCCCAGCTACACAAACACCAGTATTACAAGATTTAGGGATAAGAAAGCAAATGCTACAGCAGTACCAGAGAATTTCAAAGTCCTGTCCTCTTTGTATTTTGCACTGGTAACAAACAGTAGATGAGATATTAAGTATTGCTAGTGGAAGACAGGAGTTTTCCTGTGCATTCCTTGAGTAAATTTTGGAAGGAGACATGTACACTGAGGAGATATAAGGGTGTGTGAGAGTTGTGTTGGAATCTGTCTCAGTTATGATACAGTAGAAACCAGGTATTGACTGCTGCAACTGAAGCACATGGAAAAATCACATATTTCTCAACACATGAATGGTTTTGTTAAAAAACCAAACCAAACAAACAAAAACCCAAACAAAAAACCAAACAAAATCCCACCAAAACCCTGATGAAAAATCAAAACAACAACAGCAATAACAACAAACCTACAAAACCCAATCAAAACAAAAACCCCAGCCAAACAACAACACAAAAATAAAATTTGCCTGGACAACTGTTCCAATTTTCTACCACTAAATTTTCTCACAAAAAATCCATTTTATTAACTGCCATTAATTATATTGTATTTGAAACAACTATTTTGTTTTAAATTACCTTTAAAGCACTGGAAAGAGTGCTGAGGGAAGTCTGTTTGCTTCAGATTGACCATGTTTGTTATAAAAAATTATGATTTGGCAGGAGACACACATAACATTGTGCACCATTTTTAAAGGTAGAACAATTATTATTTTTCCAAGGCAATTCAAACATATTACTGTTTATTACTAGAGTTGCAAAGTCAATATTAATTTTAAATAGGGAAGTGCAGGCATATACCTCCTATTGCAAAAGGTTTAAGTTTTATTTCTCCCTTAAGCAGAACTAGAGTAAGGCTAAGCTTGAAAAAGGACTTTGAACCGTAACTTTGAATACTTTCATAGTAATTTCACAATGATCAAAATATCTTTTTAAATTTGTCCCTCTGAGACAATGAGGGACTATAAGATTCTTCTCTTAATTTTCATTGACTTTAAACTTGAACCTGTTATGGAAGGCAAATCTGGGAAAAAAAGTGTAATGCAAGTGTCGCTGTATATTATGAGAAGAGAAACACAGCTTTTGGAAATACCATGTCACTGTGCAGACACTATCCTCCAGCATTTTTGTGGCTGACACACAAATGCAAATTTGACTAGCAAGAAAGACAACTGATATTAGTGGTGTGTCTTGCACAGATAATTCTGCATTGCTCACTGCAAATGAAATAACTCCCACCACACTTTTGCATGGCCCGTGCACCAAAGGGTCTGTCTGGCTGCTTACAATAGGCAGAGGTAACTGGGATATGCAGATGTAGATACAGGTGGACATCATCCTGTTCCTGTTTTTCCTCAATATATTCTTCCTCTCATTTGTGTCTTATTGTCTCCTACACTATTTACCTAATAGAGGGGGAAACTCTGCACAGCAGGAATTCAGAAACCCTGCACTTTGACAATCAGTATTTCTTTTCTGTTGGGGAGGACAAAAGAAAGGGGAGAATTACAATGATTCATATGAAAATGATACCTAGTTCCTGCTAAAACGTGAACCATTTATTTGATAACAATGTGCTATCTAATAGTAACTCAGCATGGAAGCCAACTAAGCAGCACATTCATCAGCACAGGGGATTCCCAGGCAAGTGATTATCTGCTTTCCAAATCCCATGCTGAAAGCAGGCTGCTGAGAATCCCTGCAGTGGTGATCATTACTTTCAGTCTGTGTAGGCAGCGACCCCTGTGCACTGGGAATATTTATTGTCATAATGTGGAGGCCAAGTCAGCTGACAGTCTCGGGTCTTGTACTAGACAACCAGCATGAAATAACAACCTGTAGAATCATTATCTTCTTCTCTCTTTGCTGTCTTTTGTTGTTGAGGGTTTGGGAGGATTTTGTTTTTAATTCATGAAACTGATCTAAATTATTCAAATGCAGCAGTATAATCTATTTTATGTGGTTGAGCCAAGTCCTGTTTAATCATGTTTTGTTGTATTTCTATTCTGTTTAAGTAGGACTCATGCCATGCAGCTAGACAGGAACCATGTGACAGACAGTGCACCCTTGCAAAGGATTGCGTGCTGTTAGGGAAGCTGAAATTCTAATTCCTCTGAAAAATAATATTCTAAATTTTAATGTGGCAACAGACAACAAATTAAAACTGTGGTTGTGTTACTGAACTTGATGAAATTATAGTGGAACTATATCAGACATAATCAGTCTTCCCCATAAAGCTCAGACTGCAAACTATAGCCCTGATCCTGCAGAGACCACCACCTACGTGTGAAATTTACACAAATCTCTCCAGCAGCATCAGTGTTGATGAAATCTACCAACGTGCTGGAATTTATAATCATGGACAGTAAAATAAACCACACAGCCTTAGAAACAATGAAGTATTCCAAACTGAAGAAAAAAATGTAGATGTGAAGAATTATTCAAGAGTAGCTAGGGTCACAAACACTCAGCTGAAACACAGGACACACACAGGGGACCAAGAACACATGAAAAATGGTTATGAATCAGTGACATAAAATCTTTATACCAACCAAAATGATTTGGATTTTCCTCTGCACTCAGTTTTTGCCCCAACTTTTATTTTCAATAGATAACAAGTGAAGTGGTCAGAAGTTAAGCTGAAGTGTCCAGACAGCCATGCGGTGGCTGAACTGAATTCCCTATTGGTTCACTTTCTCCTTTTTCACTTTAAAATTAAAGAGTAGTAAATAAATTTTTCACTCACTGAATTCATTTGCAAATAGTTTGGCTTTTTCTCTTCCCATACAAGACGGTTAGGTGGCTTCAAGATGATAAGTAATAAGTATATAAGTAATTTGTTTTACATCAAAACCACACCCATTATATAAAAAAGTTAAAAACAATTGAAGATGAAACAAAACTCTTTCCACACAGAAGTTAGTTGATGTTAAGAAATGAAGAAGGTTTTTTAGAATTGGAGTTTATTTATTATTTTCTTCTGAATTTAAAAATGAGACTGGATGTATTTTCCATCTGTGGTGATATTTATCTTTCAATTCAGTAGGATAGGCAGGAGGATACCATAATGTTTTATTTCTTAGCAATTATGTAATTTATCTCTGATTGTCCTAAGAAAATCAGTCCTTTGGACCATCCAATAGGTGGCATCCCCTCCTTGTGTGCTTCCTTGTGTGCTGCATGGACTGGCAGATTTTGGTTTGCTTGCACTGGGCTTGGATTTGACAAAGTTATAAGTTCAATTAACTTGAGTAAACTTGTTACTCAAAAGTTTGAAACTGATTGATTAAGCGAATAAATAATCCGTGTTGTTTTCATTACCATCACATTCTCCTTGCATACTAAATTGGGAAAGATAAACTCAGGAGCACTCTAATGAATTGCTAGGAATTTGTGGTAGTTATCTAATGTTACCTTTCTTTTGGAATGTAATTTATCTTCTTCAGTTTAATTGACTTGTTTAGTCAAATATCCCACTACCATGCTGAGCTTTTGAAAAAAAAAAATTCATCAGTTTGCTAAATAATGAACTCATACATATCTAATGAGGCTGAAAAGCAAAGCTGAGTACGTGCATGTGGGGAAGGAAGAACTGTCCCAAACAGAAGAAACTGTAAGCCAAAGGTAGGAGAAACTCTTCTGTTTTGAAGTTTCCTTGTTATTCAACAATCCTTTTCAGCCTTTGAAAATGAGACAAAAAGATTAGAAAAGCTGTAAAGTTATTTCCTTACCATAGAGAAAATAAAACACCTTCTGTTCCCAGATATTTTTTCTAATAAAATAAGAATTTTTTTCTTTAATTTTGAAAGTAAAAAGAGGAATGTCTCTATTTATTATCTTTTTCATGATCATGAAGAAAAGATATCTTGGTTACCAAGGAAAACTTTATGTTCATGAGATAGCTTATGTTTTTTCTTAACAGAAGAGAAAATATTTCAAAACGACTGAATGAATTGTTGCTTAGAATATACAACATTCATTGGACTTTTTTTGTTCTGATTAACTCTATGAATTTCAGTTTCTGAGTGCTTTTCAGAGAAAGAGTTCATCTTTCTTGTTAACTGTAGTGACAAAACCCTCAAGTCTCAAGATGATAGATTGTTCATTTTCAAGCAAAACTAAGAAATACTTAATTTGACTTTCCTGGGATAGGTATGACAAGTTGTTGACTGTGCAACTAAATTTTTAGAAGATGGGTTTTGCCTCATGTCTCACGATTGGGTTACCCTATATCTAATAAGAGACAAGCTGTGCTTGTGAAGTATTCTTCATCTCTGTAGTTTTAATAATATCCATTTCATTTCCTAAGTGACTGTGGGTGCCAGTGTTTATTCTGATCTGAGCTTTCATTGAAATCAAGTGTTCTCAGATTCACAATTCATATTGTAACAGACGAAATATCATAACTCCCACCCTTCTAATGATGCAAAACCCATTCTTTTCCATGTATGTTACATTAAGCTGCTAACAGAAAAGGTCGTGCAACAAAGTTAAAACAGTAAACCAAGTTTTGTACACTCTTTTACTTGTACAGATTAATATTTTTGTCATATAGCCTCACCTATGAAGTTAAAGGAAGTAATGACACAATTTAGTGGAAGTCAAATCAAGAGGAGATAGTGATGCAAAAATTGCAGAATTCTTGTTATATCCTTTTGTACCTAATGGATAAAATACTGAGTGTCAAAAGAAGTGTATCTCTCACAACCAGAATTATTCATTCTCTGTTTATGAAATTGTCCTGTAATTTGATTTATTTTATTATAAAATTGGGAATTATTTTGATGGAGTTTATGAAGAGTACTAAGGTTATCACGAGAAGAGAGTAGAAAAGTTAGCTGTACAACTTTCTGTTTTGTTAATACCGGAGTAACACCCTTTGACTATTAAAAACAATGTAAATACAATATCAAATACAATGTAAATACTTTCTATTTTTGTTAAAACTGGAGTAACACTCTTAGACTATTAAATACAATGTAAATATTTAGTACTATTGCCCTTAACAGAAATTTTCTCATTAATCTCTTTGTGTTCCAAGGAGTCCAAGGCACAAATTTCAATAGAAATATATCTGAAAAGTTATTTCATAGATTTATTGATAGAAATTTTACTATTACATAAGCAAATGGCATTGCATTATCTGATGTGAGAGCTTATGCTATAAAGTTCTGTTCTCCTTTGAATTCTCTTAATGATTTACTTTCTGTCACTCCTGAACCTACCTTACTGCATTATTATGCATGGCTGCTGTTTCAGATGTATTACGTCACTCTTTATAAGACTTAAGCTTTATGTTGGCATCGTCAGTCTTGCACAATCCATTTAGCTACTGTGTTTCAGCTCCTAGGCTTTTGATGAATTTGGAATCATGACTTAAATATTTACCATTTTCTGTGGAAGTGTCTTAGAGGAATGAGATTATGCATGCAGAAAGTGTATAGGGAGTTCGAAGATAAAAAATGGGACATCAAACCCAGCTTAATGGGGTTTTACTGGAGTAGAAACAGTGGTAATAAATCACCTGCCAGTGTTGATAATAAAATACTGCATTGGCCTTCATCAGCCATGAGAGAAAGGTTAAATGTTATTTCTCACAATAACCATGTGGTCTTCATTCCTGACATCCTGACTAAATTCTATCATTATTTTCTGTAGAAACTGTGATCTTTATGAAAAAATATTCCATTAAGAATAAAAGCTGATGCTTGCTAACCTATAATATCCCTGGGAAACCTTCATTTATTTTGTGGTTATTGTACCACATAAATTGTCTTCCATCTGGGGGTAAATGCAGCCTGCTCTGCAAAAGCCAAAAAGTAAAGCTTGGAATTCACCATGACCAGCTTTGTTTATCTCTGATGATTTCTTCATAATCAGTGGAGCTGGTCTGCATAGTTTAGTGTTTAAGGCAGCTAAAACCAGCATTCTTAGCCTTTATGATGTAATTTATTTATTTTTGTATTTATTTGTGAGATGACTTGTTAGATGGTATCCTGCACTGGGGTGATGGAGAGAGAGGCGGTGCAGGGTTCTTTCTGAATCTCAGTGGGAGAGGCACAAAAACAAAATGCTTGATAAGATAACTGATTTGATAAGACAGAATAGGAAGAGGAATATAGACAATTAGTGAACCTTATGTTCCTTCAGATGCTGGGCACCCTGTGTTCATGCAACTTTGGATGGAGCCTGGATGGACCTACCATACCTCCCATGGTGTGTTGTTCAGATCAGATCCTGTCTGTGGAGAGAAGCTCCCCCATTTTGGTCCTTAGAGCTAACATGTAGGTTTTTTTCATAAGAAGGTAACCCTATTCCTTAAGGATGTTCTCATGGGAACTTTTGTCACGTTACCTACAAACCTGCAAAACAATTAAGAGCAGGATGAATGTAAGAGAAGTTAATCCATCTGTCCTTTACTGTAATGCTGTCTTCCAGGTTTGTGTCTGTCCAATCCACCTTCACAAGGCACAACACAAAAAATATTATCCAGCCACAGCAATAAATTCTTCCCTTTGCAAAGAATTTTCCTGAAAAAACTCATCATTTTCTGTTAATGTCCAAATATCATTGATAATCCAGGAAAAATATTTCCTTGTCCTTTTCACTGTCATAGCTATGGCACAAAGCTCTGTCTGCTGATGCTATGAGCTACATTAGTAAAGTGAGTGAAATGTCAATTTTTCAATCTTACCTCTAGCAAAGTTCCTGGAATTAGCATCTGCAGAAAACTGTCCCTCTTCCAAAAAAGACCTGTGGAGTAAAACCTCCTTTGTACTTCTTTTCCCATTTTGCACTCTGTTGATGGGTCAAGCCACCTCTCTATTCAATACTTAGCTAACTTAAGATGCTTTCATATCCTGATCAGTGTATGAATGGGAGAATATTTTTGTTAGATATGTCTGGGAAATAAGATTAACCAGTGAAAAGGAGAAAGATGTGTAGAATAAGATAGGAAAAAGAGGCACAAATATTTTTTGCAGAGTAAAAGAATTGAAAACACAAAAAGAAAGGAGAGGGAATTTTGAAAATAGCACAGGCTAGAAGCTGTTTTGCGTTCATGAGAAATTAAATTGAAGACATTGGGTTTACAGAGCTGTAGTAAATTAGCACAGCAAATGGACCAAGTCCTTGTATGCTCTCAGAAATATAATGCAATTCTCCTGAAAGATCCTCGCAGTCCCTGAAAAGGAAAGAACATTTCTAGTTTCCTTCTTCCTACATGTTTTTATCGTGGATTGTATTAGAACTTTCCTGCTGAAATATATAAAAGGATATGTTAGTCTATATTGCCTATGATACTGGAAGTGTCTGGCTCTGTAATGTTAGAGTTTGATTTTGCCAGAGCTAGTTTCAGCTGCTTGAACACCAGTTTATTATGCAAAACAAAAAGGCAGGCAATAAAAATCAGAAAACTGCAACCCATAGAATGAAGCAGAATTTAACATTAAAGATTTGTGCTATAAATGCAATAACTAGAACATTTAGTTCTCTGTATTATAATAGCAGAAGAAAGCTATGCGTCTGGTTTTATATATTAAAATTTGTGTCAAAATATTTCAGTATCTTTTTCCTTTCATAGTATTGTCTGCTTAGGTTTTATTGAAAACAGTACATACCCTAGATTCTGTGTAATGAGTACCATTTCTTCATTTAGATTACTGGGTGTATGTACAGAGGATGCTTAAGACTTTCAAAGCCACAGCTCTTTAAAGAATTAGCTATCTAGTGTACCCCTATATTCATATTAGTTTACAAATCTACACAGTTTCCTAATTATGCATCTCTGCAAGATTCCTAACCTCAGTGGCAAGATTTTGGAGAAAGGAAGTAGAGAAGCTGAGGATTATCAGGGAGTGTGAGAGAGAAATAGACTGGTGGAATCACACCCTTCCATCCCTGAGAGAAATGCAGAAGATGAGAGCTGGGTAAGGGTCGGAGGAGCCCTCAGCTTTTCACCATCAGGCAGCAAGGGATCTAAAAGATGAGGAGGAATGGAAACAGGTTCCTTCTCAGAGACATAGGAGTATCCCCTCCTGGCATAGTTCACCTCCCCAAGTGCCATTACAGAACAGGTATGAGGCTCTGGAACTCAATAATATCACCAGTCCTTAGAGTCTGCCTCGTGGATGGTGAGAGCTGCGGTTGTGAGACAAGAAGGAAAGAGAAAGAGTGAGAAGAGAAAAAGCCAGAGAAAGAAAGAGATGGAGGGGTCTGATCTGTTTCCTTTAATAATTAAATTGGTGCACACCTCTTATGTAGATTATACTTATCACACATTTTTTTCTCACAGCCAGTCTTTCTCCAGGAAATGAGGGGGAGAGGGGATTGAGCACAAGTCTCCAGGCAGAGCAGGAAATTTTCTCAAAACAGTGCTGCTCCCCATCTCCACAGGACTGGTTCTGCTCATCACCTTTCCTGTGGCAATACTACAAATGTTTGAGACAGAACACGCTTAGGTCTGCTCCTCTACATCCACCTGCAAGCTGCATCCAGCTCTGGGGTCCCCAGCATGGAAAGGACATCTGCATGTTGGAGGAGGCCATGAAGATCATTAGAGGATCTAATTTCCTTGTAGCATCTCTCCTACAAGGAAAGGTTGAGAGAATTTATTTTGTTCAGTCTGAAAGAGAAGGCTTAGGAAATTTGGCTTTGTTGTTACTCAATGTCAGCCTTCCAGTACCTGAAGGGAGCCTGCAAGAAAGATGGAGAGGAACTTTGTACCAGGGCATGTAGTGACAGGGCAAGGGCAAGTGGCTTCAACCTGAAAGAGAGTAGGTTTAGTTTGGATTTAAGAAGAATTTTACTGTGAGGATGGTGAGGCACTGCAACAGGTTTCCTGGGAAAATTGTGGATGTCCCATCCCTGGAGATGTTCAAGTCCAGGCTAGATGGGCCGCCGACCAACCTGGTCTGGTGCAAGATGTCCCTCACACATTGCACTTGGAACGAGGGTTGAAACGAGGTGATCTCTAACATCCCTTCCAACCAGAGCCATTTTTCCCTCACAAAACCCTCCCAGCCTAACAGGTTGCTCACTTAGAAAGCTGGACCTTTATTTCACCTGCCAAAGCTAAAATAAGTTTCACCTATCCACCAGGGTTTCACATCTATCAAAAAACTGGTTTCTGTGTTACCTGTGAAACCCAAATGTAAGAAAGTACATTGCCAGAAATTACAGAGTAAGAGAAAGTTCTCCTTATAGTCCTCATTAAGAAAAAATTCAAAGGCTAAGCTATTTTTCTTTTAGAAAGTTGCTTGAAGTGTTCTGTCACTGATCATTCCAAATGCAAGCACCTTAATGATGCTATATATTCATCTCTGTGTGAGGGCAAAAAATGATTATTCTAATTTGATGTTACTGAAGTCTTGGAAAATTGAGGATGTTTTTCTTTCCAATACATCTTAAAGGATGGGAGTATAAGGCTCCATAACTATATTGCAAGGGTTATAGTTTTCAAGTGATTATTTCTACTTCCCTTTCTAATAGCACATTTCACCATCTGGATAGATTTCACCTCATTCCTTTTTACTTGTTATTTTATTATATGTAGGGTTCTGTAACATTAGGTCAGTCCTACCCTGATTTATTAGTCTTCACATCTTTCTTGTGAGAAAAATGCTCAAATGGCTTCTCCAATCTGAAATATCATTGGAAGAGATTGTTTGTTCAGACTTGCTGCAGAGGTGGGAGGAGAATACCATGATCAGAGAATCACAGCATGGTTTGGGTGAGAAGGGATCTTTAAAGACCACCTAGCCTAATCCCCTAGCCCCATAGGCTGGGACATTTTTCAATAGTTCAGGTTGCTCAAAACCCCATCCAACCTGACTCCCAGCAATTCTGGGAAGGAAGCATCCACAACTTCTCTGGGCAATGTATTTAACTGCCATGCTGAGAAGTCCCATATTCAAATCTCATTGTTCAGAAAATGATTCCTGTCTATTTTAGTGGAACTGCTGTATAAAAAATGCAAAATGAACAAATAATTCTCAGTTTTCTCTGTTATGGTCTTTTTTATCTTCAGTCAATCCAGACTATTACTTTATAAATTCTAATTTCCTCACCAGCTCATACCCCTCCTTGGGAACTTAAGTGCATAACTGTTCAAAATCAGATATTTTCCCCTATGATGGAATCTTTACTATACTTATTTAATTCTATATCACTTGTAGGAATTGGTTCACCAGTCAATTGTTTGGTTGTTTGGGGTTTATGTCCTAGTTTTCTCACTGGGGATGTTTGTGACCACCCTCCCACCATCACTGTCATTGTTACTCAAGGCTCTGATGGTGTTTGAATCTGTTACAAAGGGTGACATCCAATTATTTTGCTGTAGAATAATGTATGGAGGTAGTGAAGTGTAAAGCAGATGGAGGTCTCAAACCCTTGCATTGTATCTTGAGGCAGTATGTTACAGCATGAGATGCAGAGGTTTCATTAGAAATGCACTGGGGGTGAGGAATGGAAAACCTAAAAGAGAGGGGAAAGACACGGCAGGATAGGGGTGTGGGTGGTGTGGTGTATTCACAGGATTTTATTGTGTTTAATTATTTGCAGCTTGTTAGACAAAATATGTTTTACTTATGTTATGCAGATAACATTTGTGCCAGAGGTAATTAGTCTATCAGAGTCTGTTGCCAGTTTTAATCAGGTTGCCAGAATCTAAATTCTCTAGAGCCATAATGTAAACAATTCACAAGCTAACAAGTACTGTGTGAAACATTGAAACATCTCCAGACATCTGTGAAGCCTTCAGTTGCAAAGCCTTCTGATTTTTTTTTTTAATTTTCTTCTTTTTTTAAATTTGGAACTCAATTGCTTTTGCAAAATTTGATTGAAGGCTCAAACATTTTAAATTAATGTCAGTCTGGTTCCAGAATCTTGACAAGTTCCTGGAAAGAGCTTATGTTTCACATTAAACTCCTGCAAATTGTGATGTTTTCATATAAGGTTTATTCACAGTTTTAGAGACAGACTCTAACAGGACAGACTTTTAATGCAGCCTTTTAATAGAATGTGAAATTTATTTTGCAACTACTGAGTGTAACGCTCAAGATTCAATATTGTACTTTCTGAATCCATAAACCTGCACCAAACTCTTTATGGTTGACATTATTTACATCCTCTTCCCCCAGAAAAAAAGATGTATTAGATTAGATTTTAGTTTTGTTTCAGGAAGTTGGCCAGCCTTGTTTCATTTACTGCCACTATTTATTAACAGAGCTTTCCAGCATCTACTGAATGGTGAGTTAAACACTTAAACACTTTAAATGTAAAGTTCAGAACTCTGGATATTCTGCTAAGCCCCTAAATATGTTTTTATATTCCTTATAGGAGAAAGTTTATGCTTTTTACTTCAAGGCATACTTCTAAGCAAGTCCACTAAATTTTTCACTAAATAGTTTCATCCCTGAGAACTCTACCTGGCCCTATTTTTGGCTTTAAAATTACGTGTGGCTACCTTTTGGATCAGTACTTTATCTGTGGAGATCTTCAGCTTGTTTTCAGCCAATTCATAAAGGGAAAAATAGATGTAGTTTACTTAATAGACAACTCCCTGCTAGATCCAGAGAATATCAATGACCCTTTACAATGAAGCTATAGCAGTTTTTTTATCTCTGAAGGAAGAAAAATTGGAGACTTGCCATTGGCATATAAAGCTGCATGTGTTAGGGCTGCTTCCAACTGAGATGCAAGAGGCCAGAATCAGTGTTGGAATAAATTGGCATGATGTCATTAAATAGAAATGAAGTTGTGCCCACTTATATCAGCAGTCAATTTGAGAACACGTCCATACACCTTCTGCATTTATTTATAATGGAGAGCCTTGAGAGCCAGTAAACCACAAATGACAAGGATTAGTTCAAGCACATAATTTTTTTTCCCCGATCTGAATAAAGTAGATCTTACTCCACAAAAAAATGAAAAATATTCATACATCTTTACCAACGGTTCTCCAGGTTACCTGTTGACTTATTATCTGGATGAATTCCCTCTGCCTTTTGGGAGGGCAGAGTTTTGACACACTTTGCCTGTAACTGTGCTCTAAAGGCAGGTATTACAATTCAGACTTTGCTCATCTTCAACTTGCAGTGAGTATTTTCCAATGTGTTTGCTTATAAGAGAAAATAAAAGATATTGAACGAATCAGGGTACTATAGATGGTGGTGACCCTCAATTATCGGTGTTTAGTTTAATTTCCAAGGCAATACTGTTTCCTAATTGTATTATGCTTCCTAAATATTGTGGACTTCACTAAGTTTATCAGACTTTGCTGTGTCAAATGGGCAAAGATGTGACCTTGCTTAGGAACTTAATAATGTTAAAGTTGATTGGTGGATGCTTAATTAAAATGTTCTTCCAGACTGCAGGAACCAGAATTACAGTTGGCATAGATTGGAAGTTACTTGTTTTCTCAAGAAACAGGGCAATTGACAAAGCAGACTGATCTATCTTTTTCCCCTAGAGTTTTCCTGACAGATAAGTCTGAGATTTGTAGAAATGTTGGGAAGATGCTGTTAGCCAGAGGTTACTTTCTTATGGTTAAGAAGGCTACTGTGTGTCAATCTGATTTTTTCCACAGGCAGAAAATAATTTCCAAGACTTGTTTTGTTCCTAGCAAGGGACAAAAGTATTGGTGGAGATTTATTAAGAAATATGGGCACTTTCTGTGACCCTCCTTTTGAGTAAAAAACCCACTTGTGAGCAAACCTTGTGTCTCAGGAGGTGAATTTTGTTCTAGCCCTCTCAACCAAGATGCCAAGTAAGTTAAGATCTTATGACAGTGAATTCTTACTCAGTTCTATATTTAACTAAATAAACAACCTTAAACTATGTAATCATGGGGGTTTTTTGGGGCTGAAAAATTATTATTAATTCCTTTTCAGTCTTTTTTTACTTCAAAAATCTATGCCCTTTCTAAATGGCATTAAGTTTAAGGCTTTAATTCAAAGCTTATTGTAAAAGGTATTAGTTAACTTCAAAATTGCTTTCCTAGGTCATTGTAGAGAAGCATAACCATGTATACGAGGATAAACAAAGTCACATGCAATATCTTTCCAAATTTTTTTTTTTTGTGTACACTAGAAACAACTTCCAAAGTAGAAATACTTCGTTTGAGATTAAATTGTTTGAAGGAGCTGGATGTCTGAATCTCGGCCAAGGAAAACCTGGGGCTGAGCTGGTGAGGAAACCTGGCCCAGCTGTGTGGGGTGTGATGAGTTCCTGCCTGGGGCCAGAGTGGTTTTAGCCCCACAAAGGTGCATTGTGCTCTGAGGGTTGCCAGCAGCCTCTCAGAAATGGCTTATGAAAAATTGGCAGGACGGCTGTCGGGTGGTGTTTTGGAAAAGCAAAAAGGTTTTAATTAAAGTGAAAATAACAAACTGCACAAAGGAAAAGAGTGAAAGCCGTGCACAGTGCGGGGAGGTGCCTTGCACCTGCTAAGACACCCCAGAAAAGCTCCGAGAATCTCTGTGCTCTCTCTTAAGTATTCAACCATCTAGGAGGGGTTTTTGGCATGCTGCCCAATAGAAAACAGCCACATTCCTTGAGGAACAGCTCAAGGATCCAACAGGTGCTTTCATCCCGGCATTGGGCCAATTATGGTGAGAAGAGCATAGAAGTTTCTGGTTTGTTTTCCAAGGTCGAGGGTGGAACTTAAACTCTCTTCCTGATATGGGAACACCTGCTGGGGTGTGGGGGTGCACTGAAGCAGGGATGCAGCTGGGAGGGGCCTTGGTTCCAGCTCAGGTGATGGAGTGTGGCTGCCAGAGTGGCTCCTAGAGGGTTGGACTGGAAGATGCCATGATATTTCCTTGAGTTCACTACGGTTTTGTGAGGGTAGGTCATGTAAATATTGCTCCTGCTTATACTAATAGGATGATTGAATGGGGCATTGGTTTTGACTTCAGTTGATATGGCAACAGGGACTTTTTTCCATCAGAAAATGACCAGTGTTCCCTTGGGGGAAAAAAAAAAAAAAAAAAAAAAAAGCAAGAATTTTGTACAGTTCAAAAGACAAGGACAGTGAAAGGAGGAATAAAAGAGTAAGGAGGGTACCTGGTGAAGCCCTCTGTCAGATGATCTTGTTGCAGACCCAGAAATCATCTAAGTTTTTCAAGGACTTCCAGAGATACTCTCAGCTAGAGACTTAAATCTTACAAGAACCAGGAAATATTGTTTCCAAAGCAGAGAAAACTCTGTGGTCCCTATTTGTTTATAAATATCTACTCTGTTGATTTTTAAATTATTTTACTTAACAGTTCCAATATGCAGATCTTGGTAGAGGTCATTTCAATTCTTCATTCTGCTTTGTTGGAAAAGAAAATAGAACCAAGATTTTCACCCTTCCATAATGCTATCTCATTTATTTGTGTATACAAAATATTATTGTGATTTTCTGTCTTTCCTGAAGAAACAGTTTCACTTCAATGAATATTCATTAAGATGGAGAAAATTACTTTTTAGCCATTTTTTAGGACACCTGTGCGAGAGGTGAAAACCTGAGATGTCCTTTATATTTACTTAGTAATAAAAGACTTTTTGCAGTACATAGCTCATGCAGAATACCTAATACAGCTCATTAGAACTCAGCAGTAAAGTGGCAGACCTCAATTTCTGCTGTGAAGCAAGTAAGCAGACAAACATGAACTTAGGTCTCTTTCTGCAAGTAAACTGTCCTGTCCTTTTCTCTGGCAGTGTTTTATTTCACATCTCTCTCTTCTGCGATTTGAAGATTTTTAAATCCCTCTGCTCATTTTCAGTTAAAATTCTGCAAATAAAGTGTTTAACTCCCCAGTCTTTCAGGTGAGAAATTCTGAAAGATGTTACTTTCATGTTAAGTCAAAATTAATTTTTAGAATCTTGTTTAGTCAAAGATGAAATGAGGAAATGTCAAGATATTGTGTAATCTGTTGCTGCCATCCAAAGGAAGAAGAGTCACCTTGTAACCCAGAGTGAGGGATTTTTGCACAAGGAGGCTACGCAAGTTGTACAGCAGACAGAACGGAGAGCAGCAGCCATTTCAGATGTATGCACTGCTTAAAAGCTCTCCAACATCTTATTAAGGTTCTGAATTTGATAATTGTACTTGATTAGCTAATGCACAGGTATTTTATGTAATAAATAACAGGGCTAGTGTGGATGATTACAAATCTACAGAAGTGAAGGTTGTTGGCAAAAGATAAAGCATTTGTGTGCTTGTGAATCTTATATAGCGTGGTTGAAAACGTGGAACTTGATGAAGCTTTGGCTAAGGTTGAGATTAAGCAAAAACCCAAAAATTTACAGAAAATTTCTTTCCTTTAGCCAAGGAGCTGATGGAGAACTCCCTCAGAGATCATATTCTAGGAGGCCTAATTGAAATTTGGCTCTATGTTCAATTTTGGAGATGTGTATACATTATTCAGAAGAAAGGGTTTTTTTCCAAATAGGTAGACATGTCTCCTGTCAATGAACATGAATGACGTGCTCCAGTCTTTGTATTTGGGGTCCTCAAAACTCCAAGGGTCCAGAGCTTAAAAGCTGGTTGAATACTCAAAATGGACCTTTTGCAAGATTTTGATAAGATAGATGCATTCCTGAGTTAAAAACAATATTGCTTTGTAACAAAACACATAAATACAATGTGCTGAACAGTATAAATAGGGGGAAATATTCTTCTATTCCTCTGCTTAAAAGAAATTGAATGGTGGTTTTTTTTTTGCAACCTGCTTTTTTCTCATTATTTTTGACTGTTGCTCTGCCTAATTTGAAGTTCTGTAGTTGAAGTATTTTGTTGGGGATCACCGAAGGAGACAGGGTAATTGAGTTACTTTCTTGAGGGAGAGATTTTCTTTGGCTAGGAATTAGATTTATGCCTTAGCAGAATATGGTAGCTTTTGATGTATCTTGGTGGTATTCATATAGAGATGAAACTGTGTAATTTCCTTTAATCCTGCATAAAATATTAATTTTGTGCCCATCTTTCATCTTTGTAGTATACTGGCTTTATGATGAAAATTTGAGTGAAAAATTCAAATGTTATGCTTGTTAAATTACTACCTGAGTAGTACTTTAGTAGTAGTAGTAGATCCAAGGTAAATCTGTTTCTGTTGTGGCACCATTGATTGGTTGTGCCTAATTAACTGTAAACCTCTGTTTTCATTTTAATGACAAAATGGGAAAGAATTAACTGGAGCGGAAAAGAGGAAGGAAGGAAGGAAGGAAGGAAGGAAGGAAGGAAGGAAGGAAGGAAGGAAGGAAGGAAGGAAGGAAGGAAGGAAGGAAGGAAGGAAGGAAGGAAGGAAGGAAGGAAGGAAGGAAGGAAGGAAGGAAGGAAGGAAGGAAGGAAGGAAGGAAGGAAGGAAGGAAGGAAGGAAGGAAGGAAGGAAGGAAGGAAGGAAGGAAGGAAGGAAGGAAGGAAGGAAGGAAGGAAGGAAGGAAGGAAGGAAGGAAGGAAGGAAGGAAGGAAGGTCTTATGAATGACAAGAACGTAATTTATAACCTCAGATGCTCGATTTGCTCTAATAACTCCAGCACACAAATATCTGTTTCTGTGATAGGACACTGTCCATAGAGAGAGATGTTCTAAATTTTACCTGACAAGGGAATACAGCTATCAATAAACCAGGGAATTAATACTAGTGAGTTAAAATTATTTGTGAAGCTCTTTTCTCACTCCTTAACGTGTACAGACTTACAACTTTAAGTATTCAACTCAAGGTTAAAATCATGACATCGTTTGCAGCTGGTGGGATGTCAATTTTCCCAGAAGAATTCTGAAAGTACACTCTGCACTGTGTTGATGTCACTTAACAAACATTTAAAAGAAAAATAATCTTTCCAGTCTCCTCCGGAGGGACTGTATCTTTTTCTCCATTCCTTAATAAGACTTTTTGCATTCTAGTTTAATTAAAACAGGGAGTTTACTCAAACTTATTTTCAAAATAAGCTTTCAAAATTATTTCAACAAAAATAAACCAAGATCATGGTTTACTTCATTACTTTGACTGCCATTGGTTATCACTGCGTTTTCCTTATGACAGTCAAGTATTAGTAGCAATCTTCTCTTGACACTGAAGATGATGTTTAAAATCCCTGGAGTATTTAAAACAAGAGAGAGCTCCCAGCATGTCCTGGTGCCATGGAAACCAATATTTACTCTGATATATCAAGAATAACCTGACATCTGGATTTGTCAGTGATTTTGCATTTTGCATAAGGAAACATGCAGTCATCATAGCATGACACTGCAGTGAAAAAAACACAGAATTGAATCAAAGAAAATCCCACATTATTAGATAGAAACAATGAAGAGTTGTTGCTAAATTTGCAGTACATGATATTTAGAATGATCTTTAGTACATGATATTAATTAGAGTTGTGAATGTGTTGCTTTTGGATGAATCCCTACAACTCAACCTCTTAGCAGAGTGTGCTGCTTCAGGGACCAACAAATGAACTCTTTTTAATGTTCCTTCCTTCTAAAAACACTGTGGGAGGGTGACAAGTGCTCAGCGCTGGAGAGAGGAGAAAGATGTTTGGATTTCTGCACACCTGAGGAAATATGTGCTATTCTAGCTCATGAGACTCCTTGGTTGCTGAAGGTTTACACCTGTGGCTACCCACTCGCCATTCTGACTAGCATCCTTCTACAAAGGTGGAAATAACAGCTCAGTGTGAATGAGTTCAGCTTAGAGGAAGAAAGACCTTGCACTTGCCCCTCTGGAAAAAGTTTCTGTATAGATTATTTTTATTGGGGCTTCAATTCAGCTGGATCTGGTATAAATAGTACTAAGAAATATAGCTACACTTCAGGGATCTTCTTAAAAGAACAGGAATACAAATTCCTTTCATGCTGCACGTGAAGATAATGAAACCCAAATTTTGAAAATGGTCCCTTTTTCTCTGAGTAGTTTGATGAAGTTTTCACTAGAAAGCCATCCTGACTAAGAGCAAATTAAATCACAGCTACTTTGGCATCGTTGGCTAATTTATCATAGGAGTGCTACAATAAATGATATGTGCAGGTGGTAATAAATATTTAAATAATTGCTTTACTTTTGCATTTTAATTTATATTTGAAACAAAAAAAATTGATAGGGTTTTTTTGGTTGTGCATTTGTTTCTTTCCCACTGCTTGAATATACCTGGTCAGTTTAAGATAGTGACTGAAGCACAAAATAGGTCAATGGTGGTAACAATGTTTTCTGATCATGAAATATGACCTACTTAAATGAGTGTTCAAAAATTTTTCTGCAACAAAAAACACAAAATCAATTGCTCCCAGTATCTTCAATATAGATTCAAACCACGAAGACAGAGTCTAGGCTCAAAGTGGCCGAGTTGTTCTCAGCCTCAGGTGGTGGTAAAAAAAGAAAGGTCTTGTGTTCCTGTATAAGATGTGCACATTATAATTATTGAATGGAGAAGGGCTGAAAACTTTACCTCAAATATCTTCCTCTATGAAATATTCTGACAATTAAGTCACCTTAACAACAAAATGATGAACAGCCTCTTGTTAGCTCCTTCTTGATAGCCAGCTATACCAGAAACATGGCCATTTAAAACTTAAAGGAAATACAATTTGGATGTTAAGGCATGTAGATGTTGAGCACTGTTATAAACCATTGTCCCACTCTTACCTGACTGTGTCAGATAGGAAAATTCTTGTTGTGTGGTGATAGATTGGTTGGTTTGTAGTTTCTCAGTCTGACAATTGAATTGTTAGTGTTGAATGTGGGGATTTTGCCCAAAATTGCAATAAATTGCATGGTCTCAAATTTTAACGAGACGTTCTTCATACTTTTTAATACTAAAACATTGTAATAATGTTATCACTGAATGATAATGTATTAGAAAACACTTATTTTTTTGGGCACCTAAAATTTGGATGAATTAAATGCATAAATTTTTTGCTAAGGTTCAGGTTCACCTTCATTTCTCTCTGCCCCTTGAAATAATTCCCTGTGCCCACTGGAGATGGTTTTTCAGCGAATCCCGGCTGCCCTGGCTGGGAATTGTTTCAAGTCTGGTTGGGCAGTGGCTAGCAGACCGGCCACCACCTCCTTGGTAGTTCAGAAGCTGCACGAGAGCTGTTAGTGAGGCTCGACGAAGGTAAGAAGAAGGAGGCCTCGTGGCAGGATAGAGTTTATTGTCACATGCACCCCATGGTGCAGGCACTCACGCGTCCCAGGAGAGAGAGAGCGAGGGAGGCGGGCTCACTGCTTATCAGGGACCAGGGGAAGGGGGTGGACACAAGAGGGAAAACCAATCAGGGGAATGGGGAGGGCACACAGCTAGCAAAGAGGAAACGAGGGGTGGGGGACTCCCAGCCTGCTCCAATCTGGGACTGAGTCCCTCCGAAGTCTCTGGAATGAGGGGGAGAGGCTTCCCAGAGGGGGGCAGGCAGTGGGAGGAGACCAACAGATGATTGACAACATATTGCAACAGAGGGGAACAAAGGGAATTTCCCAGGCAGGAGATTGTACCAAATGGGGAGAAGTACAGGGGGAACTTGGGAAAAACCATTACTGAACAAATGATTATTAACAATAAGTAAAAACCAAAAAACGCGCCGCTACAACCCCTTATTGATTTCTAGTATCTGTCTTTCATTTCAGGTTTGCTTTTAGATTATCTATGTGAAATTTCTCGTTCATGAAAGAGAAGATGGTATTTGTGGTTACAAATGTTTCTTGGCACATTCCCCATGCAGTTAGAGTTGTTCCTATCTTGTTTCCTAGTGAATTAACTCTGTGGCAACCATTCAAAGCAATGGATTACTTGTTGGCCAAAAAGAATAATGCTTTTTTCAGAGTATATGAGCTACATGTATGACTGTGTGCATGTTGCATACAGGTAAAACTCTATAAAAGAAAGGCTCTATAAAATCAGGCCTTGTTCAGCTGAACTAACATCTAGCCTGTTTCCTATGAGAAAGAATCTAAGAATGAAAATCAGTTTGCATAACAATCTATTCCTGGGAGAAAAAAAAAGGCTGCACCTGTGAAAAATAAAAAGCCTATCCCATGAGGATCCACAAAGAAAAAATGTAAACACCTGTGGAAAGAGAGAGTCAGCACATACGCACACAAGAACCTTCTAACCAATGGATTGAGTGGCAAGAAAGTTACCAACCAAATAAAGTTAAACAAGATGTCTTTGAAAACTGTAAAAATGGGCTGTGGCATTAAAGGTGGGCTTTTCCTGCTTGAAGAAACTACAGTCCTGTCTGTTTCTACTGCAACATGTGCATGTGTCTTCTCTTAAGAAGAATAGTTTTTGATGAACAAAGAGGGAAAGAAACCATAAGGAGAATGATAGTCCTTGTGCAGCCAAAAAACATCTGCCTTGGACTCTGATTGCTTCAGAGACAATCAATATAGAAAGGAATAAATAGAATGTGTAGTATCCTGCACTGAAATAAAGAGCTGTTTCTGTCTAGGTATTCAGTTTCTTTAGACATTAGCTCTGCAAAAAGGCTAAAATACACCTAAAACAGTAAAATACAGCATTCTGAGGGAAAATATGTGAAAATCGACAGCATTACGCTACTGGAATAGATCTGGAATAAATGGGATAAAGTGGTTTTAACAGTGGTGGGAGAAGTCAATTTAAAGAACTGGTGAGACCCAAACTAAGAAAACCAAACTAAAAAACAAACCAGAACATCTGTATGTTCAAAGATATTTGCTAAAATTTAAGTCATAAAACTGTGCTATTCCAACTCAGGTAAGTTAATCTATTTCTTTTGGCACTGTCTTCAACAGTTAGTCATATTAAAAAAAAAAACCAAAAACAGCTAACCAAAAATAGAGTTGGTTCATTTGATCTTCGCAACAGATATTTTAAACAAAAACTTGCTACAAATGCATTTGTTTAGGAGGCTGGATGGATTTGTTCAGCAAGTGAGTATATAGGAATGGTTGAACAACTTTTTCCTTCCTGTAATTCAGTCAAAAGTAACAAGGAGAAGTTAAAGTAATGAGGTCTGGGGCTTGAAAGATTGGTATTTTGTCAGCATCTTGAAACTCAGCAGGAAAACCTTTATTTTTAGTGCAGAGGATTCTATTTTAAGTTGATAACATACTTTCTAGCCTCTGTCACCTAAGTTTTTTAACTAAGTCTTAAGTTGCTTGATGAGCTGAGGAGATCTAAGAAGCTAGATTTTGCAATACTGATAACTGCAAATAACTTGTCTAGATGCTCCAGATATATTGGAAATATTTAGGAATTTTTGCAGGCTTGAAAGTCGACAGAGGACAATTTCTGTTCTTGTGAGATTTATAGCATAGGTCTATAGATGCTGTAATATAATTGAGGGAAGAAAAATGGTCCCATATTACTGAAGCAGACATTTTGTGTTACATTTCCTAGTATTGCACAGGTAATTTCTTTTTTAAGAACAGTAAACTTGTTTTAAATTTTTTTTTCCATGTGAGGGTCTTGCAATATAGTGACACTTACACAGAAAATATTCTCTTTTAGCTGTGTGGTTTTATTACTCTAGGCAAGGGGGGAAAAAATTGAGATGGATTTGAAATGCTTTTTTTTTATGGTAAGTGTCACAATGGTCTATGAAAAATGTCACAAAGAACTTCACAAAGTAGAAAGGAAATGGTAACAGTTCTAATAATAACTCTTGATTGGTGAGAATTAAAGTGACTTAACAAACTCCTAATTGCAGTTTTTTATTTAAAAGTAAATTTTCCTGACACGACTTAGTGATGCAAATGCCTCTGACTTGCAGGAAATAATTTCTCAGATCTCAAGGATGAGAAGCTAAGGCTGATGTCTAAATCAGGGTTTCTACTTAGCAGCCCAATTCTTGTAAGTAAATATTAAGTTTGTAAAGAACTCTTTTTCTACCATCTACTGCAATTTAAATACTTTTAAGAGAAGTTAAATAGTTTGGTTTAGAATAAAAAATATAGAAGAGACATAGCTGGATGGGCAAGGATTTTGTCGATGTACACATGTGGATAAGAAGCACCTTTGCTTTGTTGTTTTTCCCTTCTTCACAGTCTACTGGTCTTCTAAAGTTTTAGTTCAAATAACTGTAATTTAAATTTGCCATCTTTCACGTTTTTGGCCTTTTCTTCTAATTCTCCTTGCAGAGTGCATTGAGTTTTGTGTATAGCAATTCTCTCAAATTCTATACTAACAATCACTTATTTAGAGAAATTTGGTTTGGTGCGATGTCCAACATTTTTCATCATTTTTAAAGGCTCCATGACTTTCACGTCTATTACAGGATGAGGTCAGAGAGTTTACAGAGAAAAATTCTGCAAGTGTAGAGAATTTTGACACACATTATATTTTATAGATGTCAATAATGTAGTCTGTAATTTTGTATTTTTGGAATATAATTATGTATACTTCCAGATGTGTCCTTGCTGATGATCAGGTTTTGTACCTCATTTTTATTTTTAAACCCAATAAATATCAATAACATTTCCTTTTGATTTGAGCATATTGGGTTAGCATCTTATGGGAAACTGAAATTGTGGAAAGGCAAGTGAAGTTTAAACTCCTCAGGTAATTTTGAAGTATATTCAGGTACCAGGATCAATAGATTTGGTTATTAATGAATAACACTGGTTTCTTTGCTGACATGCTTCAAAATTCCTACTTACATACTCAAAGTCATACTCAATTCCTACTTTAACTTAATTATGGTATTCTGTTTTGAACATGAATGCATCTCTCTAGCTCATGATGATTCCATTAACAAACTTCCTTTTCTGCTGAATCCTAATACAAAATATTAATTAAAAGTTGTGGGGGGTTTTTAACCGGAAAAGAACTTAATATTATCTGTTAATCATAAGAAATCAGATTTTCATAATGCTTTCTGTTGAGTACAAGTCCAGAACTAACTGGTAGTGTGACTGCCTATGGGTTCTTCCAGTTCTGACAGTCAAAATTTAATTAAGCAATACCTGCAAAAATTTGTAGAGGAGGTAGGACTTCTGTAGGCTCCCATTAGGGCAAGAAAATCCCTGAATATTCAAGAAGAAACGGTAATAAATTAAACAATAACTCTGATGAAGTTGTTTGCAACATTGCATTTTTTGAATGACTGTAGAGTTTGGATAAATTAGCTTGTGGAGCCATAAAAAATAACGCTTTTAAGACCCAAAAAGAACCAGCTCAGTTTTTTCTTCTGCTATGTACAAGGTACTCAGAGATCCTCTCTTGGAGCCACTGGCTGATGGAATGATTATTGATGTTACAGCTTGGTATTTGCATTCTCATGCTTTGTGTGATTTAAATAATAAATAAAAATAAAAAATAAGGAATTATTTACTTGAGTACTATTTATGCTTTAGAAAGCATGAAAACCACAAAGCTTTCTACTTCCTGAATTTAAGAGTTTTTGTAATATCTTAAATGCTGCATTATTTATTAACACTTTCTGGTTGTTTTGCTATTCTATTACTAAATAGAGAGTTTTATGTCTAATGTGATATATGAAAATATATACATCTATTTCATTAATTCATTATGTGGTTATTAAACACATAACCATTTTCCTACAGTTTTAATATCCATGTTAGAAATAGTTTTCCTCTGCTGTGTTCAGTACATTCACTTGTATTTGTTGTTAGTTCTTTACGGTATGCTCTTTAAAAACATATTTTACAGAAAGTTTTTAGCTCTTCTCAGTAGCCCCAATAGGTGGTACTTTTAGTAAAAGGAATGTTTGGTTAGGGAATCCCTGGATGTACTTTACATTTTATATTATGGAAATCTAGGAAATCATGGCTTTAAAAGGCCTCCATGAAAGAAATACCATTATCCCTTTTGGTTCTGTTTTCATTGTTTAATTTTTTTTAATTTTTTTTTTTTTTCCTCCGTTGTGCTCATTTAAAGTGTTCTGGGTTTGGCTGGGGCAGAGTTAATTTTCTTCCCCTTTCTTGGCTGCTGTGGGGCAGTGTTTTGGATTTGTGCTGAACACAGGGTTGATGACACAGAGATGTTTTTGTTATTGCTGAGCAGGGATCACACAGAGCCAAGGCCTTCTCTGCTCTTCGTACCAGCCTTGCTGGTGAGGAAGTTGGGGGTGCTTGGGAGGGTGGGAGGGGACACAGCCAGGACAGGTGACCCCAACTGACTAAAGGGACATTCCAGATTGGATAAAATCATGGTGTGGGCCAGAGCTCAATAAATGTTTTTGGTCAGAACACTGTATTATACAAGTAATATTCTATTATACTAAAACTGAACACTCTTGACTATTGCTAAGTTGTGTTTCAGCTTGTTTTCAAATTACTCATAAACTGTTCTTTTGAACTCTCCTCATAAAGGCTCTTGTCTTACTTAAACTAGTTATCCAGGAAGAACCCAAGCAAACCTAAAACGATGCAACTTTATTTCTAGCATTCATGTTCAAATCCGGAAAAAATTAGATTTCATTTATATTTGCCTTTGGACCTTATATAGAAATTATGCATTGAATTTCTGATTGAAACCAGTCTCAGCAGTTATTCATATGTCTGCAATCCTTCTCCCTGCTGTTAAGAGGCTAAATCTCCCTTTTCCCAAATATTATTTCAAAAGAGCAATTTTTTTTTGTGAAGAGAATTTGTGTGCAACCCTCTTGTCCTTTAAGAGCACAGAGTTAATAAAGCCAGTCTTCTCTAGGAAGCTGTTATAAAATTATGACACTGCTTCAAAATGATTCGTAAGTTTTGTTGCAAAAACATATGCTGTTGCCATGGAACACTGGAATGAAATGTATTCATTGCTTTCTGGTTTTTAATTTTACCTGGGTTTCAGGTTATTTGGTATTTTTTCTTGTTATTTTTGTTCATGTCCATTTCCAGTGTGCAAACCTACTTCTGTAGAAAATAATAAATTGTCTGTACCATCCACTGATCCTTGAATGTCAGCTCATACTGCAGTGAATTTTATATTCTTGTTTAAATTGCTGGTAAATTTGGTTTATCTAATGTTGGTTCCTTCTTTACATGCTGTTAAAAAAATCCTAAACTTTGTCAGCCAGGCAAAACATTTTGCTATCAAAACTTTTTGTCTATATTGTTTGTCAAACAACCCCTGTTTTTACTTGTGTAAAGCTTCAGATGTGGAGAGGGATGAGAAAATTAAAATGTAAACCCTGGGTTTGCAAGAAAAACTGGGCTTGGTAGGTATTAAGGTCTATGAAAAACTGATCTGCAGTCCTACACTTAAGTGGCTTTAATATTCAGCAAGGCACAACTATAACATACACTAAATTATTCTTGATTCATTATAAAGAGGAATTTTTTTTACTATACCAGATTTAGGACTACCCACTTTTATTCTGGTTTTCCTTATTTTGTAGGCATTAAATAGGGGTTAATGGATATTGCAGACTCTTTTTTGGAGAAATGTGATGCTTGTATAAATATTCTTAAAAGTAGGTGCTGCCTATATTTTTCTTGGCTGACAAAAATTTCTTAAATAAATTTATTTCTGGAGTAAGAAACTAAAATGTAGAAACAAAATAGTACTGTGACAAATTTTTGGCCTCCTTATTCAAGCCTTGTCATATTTGCAACGTAGTAGAGTTTAGAATGATTTCTCCCTTCCCCCCACTGGACAATTGGAATAAACTGTGTGTATATTCCAGACTTTGTACTGGTGAGACAAACATACAGTAGTAGTTCTTGAAATATAAATAACTTGTCATTATAAAACTACTATAAACTTTATGAAAAGCTATAACATGAGAACATAATGATACTTAACCAATAATATTAAAGGGGGCTGACTAGATAAAGAAAGTTGAATTTTTTTTAAAAAAAATTGTAACAGCATGGATCTTAGCAAAAGTCCAAGCAAAATATTTCCATTTCACCAACCACTCTTTGCTGAAAAAAAGATTAAATGCTCTGGTAGCATTTTAACTCTGAAGAAGCCTCAAACTTCTGAGATGTTTTAGTGTAGAAGCATCATGTGTCTAATGGTAGGTCTCCTCATGTTTCTTACATGTTTACATGTTTTCATTGATGCTGCAATGTAAAGATTTGCAGAATGCTTATATGTTGTTTCACTATCAAATCTCACTGGTGAAAGTAAAGATTGCAGTAATTCTTTGTTTAAAGCATTATTTCAGGTTAGAAAATATTATGCTGTGATAGAATATGTAGCAGATGATTGCACGTTTTGCCTTATTTTGTTTGATATGAAATTCTTAGAAATTATCAATTTGAAAACCAGGAATTATAACTTTATAATAAGTTTTCCTGAGTTCTAGCTGGATGAGGGGAAGAGATGACGGTAGTGTTACTGTGAGATTAATAGTAATTTTGTTTCAAAATAAAAAAATAAATGGTTCTGGTTCTTATCCTTTTGTTGTAAAGGTAAATGGAAAATATGGGTGGAGGAAGGGTGTGTATCTGTGTATGACTGGTATGGGACAGTAGAAGAATCTTTCTATTCAGCTGAGACTGAATTTCTTTGAGTTATATTTGTTAGACTGCTAAATTAGGGCTTTCTTATAGCCCTAAATACATTGCTGTAAAATTCTTCACTGGATTAGCATTACTTTATTTTAAGATCACTTTTGCTCTGATTTTAAGATCACACATTATTAGAATTTTTACTTGTTGAATTTTAGTCCTAGACCTTGACCCAGCCTGGTAATTCATTAACTTCTCACCCTTGTGTGTTCTGTTTGTCTCTGTAACTTTTATTGCAGCCCTATTTAGAAGAATAATAATGTATGAATTTATAGTTTTATAAAATACTAATAGTCTTGATGAAAGTCTTCTTCATTTACTGTATTGTTATCTTTCTTCTTAAACAGCCTGTGTCAAGCTTGGTCAGTTTCTTAGAAAATTAAAGATGTCAAAAATGTTTGAGATAATCTTGCTCTCTGTTCTTACTTTTGCAGTTTTGGACACAAATTTGTGGTTTCCAAGTTATCAGTCCTGATGAGGACACAATTTGTCTTTTATTTGCCCTTTCCATATGCATTTTTCACATATTGTGGATCGGTTTTACCTCAATGTCCCAAAAATCATTGTGATCTGCTGTAATGTAGTTTTACAGTCTATTATACAATTAATTCTTTCATATGCACATACATAAAAGGAATGATTAGTTGGCTATCTCAATACTCCCAGTCAATATTCTTTTGTAAGTCAGTCAAATGGCTGCTCAAGCACAAACCCAGTAACTTACTGTGCACGTACATAAATAGTGTGTGTGGCTCTGCTGGTGTTTCACTGCACCTAACAATTATAATGGACTGCAGTGTCTAACAGCATAATGTCTAAAAACATGCATTTATAGAGATGGATTATTATTAATTTTAATTGCAACACTATTGCTTTTACTGCAGCTGCTACTCCAGCTCTTCACTATTGAAAGAGCACTGACCACCAGCAAAATCTGTTTAAATTGTTCACTATGGTTCTGATGTGCCTTTCTAAAGGCTAATTGTTGATTGCACTTGAAGATGATGCCAGGAATTTTAAAACAGCTGATTTTAATTTTTTCTTTCTTTCTTTGAAATATTTTAGTTATATTCCTTTTCTTTGTCTTTGAGATAAGTGTAATTTGGTACAATACCCTCTGAATGTGGAGCAAGGGCCACACTGTCTCATGGTGACCTGTAGATGGAATGACAGTTCTAGCACCAGATGTAGAACTCAGAGAGTATGGCATGATGGACAAAAGAATTAATGTCTACATCTTGTTAAAACTGAATAAAAATGTTGAATGGGTAGGTGAAACCTGGGAAAACAGTAGATCTCTGGAAAGAAGTCGTAACAGATAACACGGATAACATTTACATTTTTTCCTAGCACTGCACATAATGTGCACTACACATAAAATGTGCAGTCTAGGTTTTAAGGATGGAGGCATACTATATTTTATTTTCAGAATAACAAACTAGTAGCATTGAACACTGTATGACTTCGAAATGTCCACCTGGGGATGCATCATCCTCATGTTTGACTGGTGGAACTAGGAATACAGCAAGAGTAGGGATTTTTTTAGTTATTGGCAAACACTTTTCCCTAATAATAACAAAGTTGTTTCATTTTTTTTCTGGTATGTTTCTATTTTTGAACTGGAATGGAGTCCCACTGAAGTTGTCAAAAACCAAGGGCCACTAAGGACTGCTTCACTGTCATGAAGACACATTATTTGTAATCCAAGAAGTTAACCTATTGAGATAAACTTTCAAAATCATCTTTAGCATCTTTCCTACCCTTATCTCCACCAGAACTTTACACCTTTTGGAATTTCAAGTCCGTATAGACTGTCAGTTTCTTAGATTTGTAAGACAAGAAGTTTTGACAGGTTGTTTGGGAAAGAAGTAAGGAGATTATTTCATTGGAATGCTGAGAAAGCTGTAATTTCTTCTGCAGTAGAAAAGCAGAATTAAAAGAACTACTTATCACTGTTCTAAAGAGCCTGTACATAAAGAAAGACAGCAAAATTTCAATGTTGAGAACTATGTAGGATGTTTCAGTTCCAAATAAAGGTAATATTTTTGAAGTTAGAGAGTAGATGTGTGTTATAGCTGTTTGATAAATAACTAAATTTAGTGCTCAAACTTAAGAAATTAGCAAGAAAGGTTTTGCAGACTGCTGCACTATATTTCAGTGCTGACCTGGAATAACCCACTTTTTAATTGCTGGTCTTCTGTGACAGGAGAGTGCCAGCGAAAAAACTATGTGAAATTAATAGGGTTTTTGTTAATACTTTGGTGTTTTTCCAGCTGAAAAATATCCACCCAGTACTGCTTTATAATAAGATGTAGACCTAACAGCCACAGATGCAAAATATGCACACATTCCTTGTTAGTCAGCCAGTGTTCTGTCTTGTGTTCTGCACTACCTGAATTAATTACCACTGCTAGGGCGCTTTCTTATTTCATTTTAAGACGACTCATTCTTAAGACTGGTCTCTAGACATAAATAAGTTGGAAGATGTTCAATTAAGATGCATCTCCTGTTGAATTCTCTGTCTTGTAGTCAAGCCCTTAAAGGTTTGAGGTGCTCTATCTGGCTTGGCTAAATTTGAGTCACCAGAGCTGTTTCTCTCATTTGTGTTTAAGCCTTTCAGAATTTCCAGCGTTGTCCTGCACTTGAGATTGAAGAGTGGCAGAACCTACCATTGACATTGTAGATACTCATCTCTTTCTCAATGTCTGTGTTGCTGTCTCCATCAGCATCTCAATAGTTCTTTTTCTCCATCTGCTGGACTTCCTGATATGGAGTGTTTCATGTATGAAGATGAGAAAGACCCATCTGAACACCTGAAACTCAGGTTCTTTGCTATTTTAGTTTAGTACTCCTTCTTATTTCTTATCCAGCAATCAGTCAGCACCAGGTAAATAGAAGGCAAAGGATTTTTCTTTCCCTCCCTTCCTTCCATTTTATATAGGAAGAGGCACATTGTATGGCTACAGTGCTTGTCTTCATGTTTGCATATAATTTCCAGTACTGCGTGAAATTAAAACCAGCTTACAAAACACTTCTGCTTTCCAAAAGTGCTCACAGGACACATACCAAAAAGGCCATGTGTGGCTGAACTAGCACTGAGAGAGTTCTGCACAAATCTGCTTTCTGGAGTATTCTCTGACCGTGCTATTTCCAGCAGTATATTATTTCATTCAGGTCAACTGCAGCCTTTTCTAGGTAGAAAATGCAGGGTTCTGATATTACACTTTAATGATTGGATGCTGCTGGGTAGGAAAATTATCTAATAAAATGTGTTTGTGTCTATTGTGATTTAACATCTATCAGAAATGCCTCTTTGTTTTGTACTTTCATGTAACTTATATCCATTACATGCTTTTTCTTTGCCTGAAAGTTGCTATGAACTTCTGAGAATAATTTCACTTCGAGTTCTTTGCTTCTTTTTCGAACTGAATTGCTTAGAAATAGGTCTGAAATTTCAAAAGCTGCCTGAGCATTCTGAATGCCCAATTTTCCATTAATTTTGAATCGTGTAAGTGGCTTTGAAAAAGATAGCACAAAGACTAAGTTACCCTTGGGTGACATTTCAAATTTGCTGAGGTTGATGGTGAAATCTAAATTGATTTGAGCAAAGCTAAGGAGTTTCCCTTACACAGTGCTGGGTTAAGGCTCTAAACTAGTCAAAAATCCATCCACTTCACAAAAACAATGAAGCAAGTCTTTAATATTAATGGAGATGATCTCTGTTCATTTGAATGAAGTTAACCTCATGCTTAAAGGTAGGTATTTTCATACTTCCACTGAGTGAGACACTGAGAGAAAGTCAGTTTTGGTCTCATTAGAGTGGGAAAGCTTGCCTAGATTGTCAAGAGGTACAGTGCTGAAATTGTGTGAAGCAGAGAGGATTTGACATTTCTCTTTAAATCTGTTGTGCTTTGGCTTTAGTTCTGTGAACATAATTTGTAAAAGGAAAGGTCAAATCATGTCAGAAGTAGATGCCTGTCGTATCCTAGGTAGGTAGTGGGTATAGATAGCATAACCAGTTACACTGCAAGTTTTCAGAGAGAAAGCCCTATGAAAATTCAAGTGGGAATTCAATTTAACAGAGATTGTCTTTTCAGCTGGAAGTTTTGCTTTACACAAATGTAATCCTTTCCAAAAAGTTTAAGAGGCATAAATGAAGTTGCTTTTGACAGGAAATAAACTATATGCATAAACTCAAATATATGCTATATTTTATAGGCTCCAGCACGGCCAGTATAGTTGAAGAGCAATTTATGACAGTTATGCATATGTTTTCTTAATGCACTTTCACTAGACCTAAGGGCCAGAGAACTTCATCATCTTCTGAAATGTTAAGTAGCAAAATCCTTTATTGGATTTTTCCTCTTATTAAAGAACATCTATTTATTTGCTGAGTTGAAAGAGACCCACAAAGATCATCATTTCTAACGTGCATATGTAATGATAGAGGTCTTTTTAAAAATTAAATATTTTTTATGCCACTTGTGTATCTCAAGACCATGGAAAAAATGAACAGAAATAATGTTAACCTGTCCTCGACTTTTCTGGACTTGTTTTCTATATCTTGATAGTTTTAAGAAATAATAATGAAATGCATCCCCCTCCCTCTCCTAAGATTACACAGCACAGCACCCAAAACGACTGCACATGCAAAAGGCAGCCTTAGGTCATTAAGCTTATTGAGGCATAGAGAAGTGCTTGTAAAATGAAAGAGAAGAAAGGTAACAGTTAAACTCTTCATTGTAGATGTGAGGAACAATCCTAGAATGACAATGTGTGACTAATGAAAGTGCCAGTTGAAAAACATCAGACTACTTTATTTGCATTCTGCCTTTTGTTTGCTCTGCAGATATTACAGAAACCTTTTAAAAAACAGCCTCACTGTGTTTTCTTTTTTTTGATTCTTTATATATTAGGATATAATATTCACAGAGTTCCTGTGTACCAGACTCTTTATATTTGTAACTTTTACAGCCTGATTTCAATGCCACACTGCCTCGATAATTTATAAGAGTTCTGCATCAAACAAATAATCCTATTACTAAATAAAAGCATTCCTCTACCAGTTCTCTTGTTTTTAATGTTCATGTAATCAATAGCAGTGATAGGTGATATTTTTTTTCTGGTTTTGTATATTGACCTAGTTAGAAATTTAAAAGGTGCATTGGGAGAACTGGTTCTGTTCCATTCAGAAGTAAATATAGACATCTATTAAAAAAAATAAAATCCAATTTTCTATATTAAAGAACCCAATTTTCAAATCTTGCTTTTATTGAATTAGAAGGCTGATTAAAATGAGGAAACACTTCAATGCTAAAGGCTTTTTTATTTTTTTAAATGAAATCAATGATATCCAAGTGTGTTATCATGTTAACATGCTTTAATGATTTAGAGACAAAAATGGTATAAGAAAGCTATGGAACAGCTTTTAATTTTTTTATTTTGGTAAGAACATGCTAGAAAAGTTTTAGCTAAAATTTTTCAGTTAAATCTGTCAATATCTATTTTATTTTAACTTGCAGCTCAAATATGAATTTTTTGCTTGAAACTTTTCAGATAAACTTGAGACATCAAGACTGTATGAACAGTACATCAATTGTGGGAAACAACACTTAAAATAACCGAGTTTCACAAGTTTTCTCCCTTCATGTGTTTTTTTTTTCTCTTCATCCTTTTAATTTTAGTTAATTTTTATGAACTATCAGTAAAATACAAGAGAATGTCCAATTTTTAAGTGATTGAGGTGTAGGTAGGTGCACTCCAGACTACAGATTCTGGGTTTATCTGCTTCAGTTGTAGAAATGTCAAATTTATCCTTTTTCTACAACAAAATAGAAACCAGCTGTTTTAGAGCTCTGTATAATTGTACCCCGAATATCAATCCAACAAAATCTTGGCTTCACTGGCATGAAATCCATATGCCTCTGACTTCTAGGAGGTGCCAATGGTAGTGATTTTGGTACCTATATGTAAAATAGAAGATTAGGGTTTGTGGTATTTTGTGTCCCCCCACCCCATAACAAAATGGTGCTCTGATTTAAGTCTTCAACTTATCACCCCCCCTTTACCCTTGACCTTCTCTCTCTGTTTAGCCTATGATTGAGGATGGTATGAATGAAGTAAAGAATAAAAGCTTTACTTAAAAATGATGGCCTAATTTGTGTTGAACAGTTATAAAATTGAATGCAGCCAGAAAACAATTGAATTTCAGACAGCTGGTTGAAATCTGATGGATCAAGACTGAAGGAGAATGATTTCTTCATGACACCAGCAAAGTCCTTGTTTTGTGTGCCAAAGATTACTTGAATTTCTTATTGCTTCAATAATTAAACTTGAAATGTAATAAAATAATTACAAATAAGTGTGTTTGGCAACTTCATCATCTTTGTATTTTAGGATTCAACAGAGCGTTTCATCTTATTGGATTTATTGCAAATTTTTTTTTTACTTATGAATGCAATACTGAATCTTTGAACATGTTCCCTGCTGTGGCATTTAAGTGCAGTCAATATCTTATAATGAACCCACTGTCTAACAAAAAATACTTTAAAAATGCAATAACATCTTGAACCTCTTTATTTGGAAAATTATGTCCATTTAAATCTTTCTGAAGTTAAATATATGACCAAATAGAATGTTTGCATTTTTCACTCTGACTCAATTATACACAGTCATTCTCATTCTATGTCTTTTGCTCTGTATTTTAAATACTGAAAAATTATGTTGGCAGGGAGTTTGATCACTGTGGCTGAGGATACTTGGAATGGATCTCAAATTAAGAAAACAGAAACAAACCAAGTTTCTGACTGCTTAAACTGGATTTTAACTCTGTCTTTAGATTAAGCAGTGCCTACCTCTGCCTTCTTCCTGGCTTATGCTTTTTGTTTACCTGTAGTTTTGTGACAGAAAACTAAGAAGACAAAAAACTTCTTGCACAAGTAGGCAAGTGTTAATCTCAGTTAATAGGAAAAAATGTTGTACATACTCCATGCAATTATCCCATCTCAAGGGCACAGTGAAAAACATGGAGAAATAAAAGCAATGGTCTACTCTTCCAGCTTATGGAATATATTGTATATCTGTATGGTAGTTCTACTATTTTGTTGAATCCTTTAGAGAGGAGCTGTGAACTTGAGATGGACACCGTGATTGACATCTCATGGGTAGCCTCCATTCTAAATGTAAATTCTGCTTAAAAATGAGCAACATTTACAGCTATTTGCCTAAGACTATAAGCTGTCTGGAAAAAAAGACCTAATTTCTTAAAATATTTGTCAGTTCTTAAAAGGCTGTGGTTATAATCTGGCAGTGGAGCGTCACTTGAAGTAAATGGGCTTATAGGGCAAGAATGTCCAAGCAACAAGTCTAGATCTCTTCTGTTGAAGAAGCTGATATTAAAAGATTTACTTTCCCTACTTAGAGGTATTTTCCCATCTTTCTGATTCTATAATTCTAAGATTATCAACACCAACCAGTAACCCAGAACTGCCATGTTCACCACACAACTGTGTCCCCAAGTGCCACATCCGTTAAATACCTCCTGGGAAGGTGACCTCCCTACTTCCCTGGGCAGCCTGTTCCAATGCTTGAAAACCCTTTTGTTGAAGAAATTTTCCCTAATATCCAATCTAAACCTCCTCTTGTGGGTCAACTTGTGGCCATTTCTTCTCCTCCAGTTGCTGGTTACCGGGGAGAAGAGGCCATCCTCCACCTGGGTACAGCCTCCTTTCAGGGAGTACTAGAGAATAAGTTCTGCCCAAGTCTCTTCTTCTCCAGGCTAAACACCCCCGGCTCCCTCAGCTGCTCCCTACAGGACTTGTACTCCAGAACCTTCTCCAGCTCCATTGCCCTTCTCTGGTCACACTTCAGCATCTCAATGTCTTTGCTGTGGTCAGGGGCCCAGAGCTGCCCACAGCACTCGAGGTGTGGCCCCAGCAGTGCTCAGTACAGGGGGACAATCCCTGCCCTGCTGCTGCTGCCACACCATTGCTGATCCAGGCCAGGACGCCATTTGCCTTCCTGGCCACCTGGGCACAGCTGGCTCGTGTTCAGCTGCTGTCACCAGCACCCCCAGGTTCTTTTCAGAGAGGTTACTTAATGTAAACCCAGTATGTCTTCCTACAATTTCTCTCACTGTCCTAGGAGGTAGGATCTAGAACAATTAGAAGTCACCATCCAATTTCCAATCTCAATTTACTTCTTTCCATGCCCTATGAGCTTTTATCACCTTCCAATTCCTAAATTTTCATTTTCTAAGAACGAAAAATCTTTCAGGTTTTATTTTATTGATTTGAAGTCTTCTAGGCTTCTGTTGAAAAGTATGTGTGTTTCTGTATTTTTTTTTTAATTAGATAATAAAATTTTTGGATAATTTTCAAATATGACAAGCAGCCTTTTTCGGAAGTCTTAATACTTTTTGTTTACATATCATAAAGGAGTGTTTTTATACATGTTCCTTTCCTTACAATTGTGTTGACAAAATTTAATTTTTCATAGATGTTCTTTACAGAAACTGTCACTCCAGTGTGCTGGTTTTGCATGGCCAGGTTTCTGGTAGCAGGGAGGCCACAGAGGTGGTTTCTGTGAGAAGATGCTAGAAGCTTCCACCGTGTCCCTGATGGCTTTGAGGATGGACATGCTGCAGGCCAAAAGTGGGCCAATGAGAGAGACTGGTAACACCTGTGATCACATATTGAAGAAGGAAATCAAAACAAAGGGGGCATGCAGTTTTCTTTCCAGCCAGGGAGGAGGAGGAGGTGAGAACTTGTGAGGGAAACAACACAGAGACACCCAGGTCAGTGGAAGGAGGGGCAGGAGCTGCTCCAGGGACCAGAGCTGGGATTGTTCTGCAGGCTGTGGTGAGACCAAGGTGAGGGAGCTGTGCCCCTGCAGCCCATGGGGATCCACAGGGATGCAGAGATCCACCCACAGCCCATGGGGATCAATGGGGGATGCAGAGATCCACCCACAGCCCATGGGGATCCACAGGGATACAGAGATCCACCCACAGCCCATGGGGATCCATGGGGGATGCAGAGATCCACCCACAGCCCATGGGGATCCATGGAGGATGCAGAGATCCATGCACAGCCCCTGGGGGAGGTGCCCACACCAGAGTGGGAGAGCCTGGAGGAGCCTCTGGTCCAGTGGAAGACCCAGTGGAGAGAGAGGGTTCCTGCTTCCAGGCTGGAGCAGCCTGTCCTTGGAGGACTGCACCCTGGGAAGAGAGACCCATGCCCCAAGAATTTTGGGAGGGCTGTGTGCCCCTGGAGGGACTCACATTGCAGCAGTTTTGGGAGAATTGCTGGTCATGAGATTGGAACCACCTGGAGAAGTTCATAGAGTACTGTCTCCCATGGGAGGGACCCCACAGTGCAGGGGAAGGGAAGAATTCCTTTCCCTGAGAAGCAGAAGGAAACCTCAGGTGATTAACTGAGGAAAACCCCCACACCCTGTCTCCCTGCACTGTCAGTGAGAAGGAGGGAGGGGTTGGGGGAAGAAAAGGTGTTTTTAAGGGCTTATTTTACTTCTCAGTATCTTTCTCTGATTTTATTAGTAATAAATTCAAATAACTTTGTACCTGTAAATTGAGCCTGTTTTGCCCTTGGAGTGTTTTCTCCTGGTCCTTTATCTCAACTCATGAATCCTTCATTAAATTTCTCTCTCCTCTGCCCAGCTGTGGCAAGGGAGGGTGAGTGAGGGACTTTCATGTGTGCCTAGCATTTGCCCAGTGCCAAACCACAACAACTAGCTAAAAACAGAACACAGAAGCTTATTGCTTTAGAGGAGAGACTAATTTTTAAACAGTTTCCCCATGGTTCATGATTGATACAGATAACCTGTATTCCTTTTATGCACCTGTCATGATGATTTAATTATTATTTTTCAAGTTTTTCTATAGTATGTGATTTTTGAAATTTGACTGCACTAATAACTCATTAGCCTTCATTGTTAACATTAGCCTTGCATTTCTGTGTCAGATACTGACTACTTCACTCTTGCCTTTGAGAAGTGCTTCCTGCTCATTTTCAGCTTCTGCTACATATCTTTAATTTTAGGTGATGGCAATTAATGGCAATTACATACAACATTCTGTATGTAATGAGCACATGCTGCACCAAATACCATCAGATTAAAGAACTTCCTATGCTAATTTCTTCATGTCCAGCTGTTCAGATTGTGTTCATAACAACAGACTTTTATCTGTACTATCTATAGCTAAGTATTTTTGAGGAGGAGCCAATAGGCTTTTCTAGTGAGGGTGATGGTGACAGGATGGTGCAGGAGAAAAAGAAGAAACTAGGAACTTTAAGTTACATGTAAACTATTGGATGATTGATGGAAGATGATAAAGATTTAGGAAGTAGATTTTCCAAATTTTCTTCCATGCCAGTTAATCTGGGAGAAATGTGTAACACTCTGTTTAAATGCTGTTTTTTCTGTTTTTTTATTTTTTCTTCTGTCTGGAGGAAAAAGTAGCCTAAAATGTAAGTAAGTAGCCTAAAGTCCATTTTAAAAATACAACGGTTAAAAATAGACCAAAAACAAACAGAAAAAAGAAAAAGGCACAAACCCTCACTTCTGTGATCTGTAAGTTGCTCGGAATCTTCACACAGACTTTAGAACAAGAGTGCATTTGATTGTTGGAAGTTGAGACAATTCAATTTATGCCATCCATCACATGTATTGAAGGTTATATTCCTCTACTGATATGTGCAAGCATCTTGCTCAATGCCAATAATGTCCAGAACACAGTTGTTTTGGGGAGACTACCTGCTATTTAAAGGGAGAATATTTCTCTTATCTTTATCAAACAGAGAAATATAGTTCAATGTAATCAAAGCTTGCTATGGGGTTTGCCATTAGGCATTTTGCTATACGTAACTTGAAGTATATGCTCTTTATAAAGCAGTCATGATAGCTTAGAAAATTTAAAATTAATCTTTTACTCTTTTCCCTTTTTTACTTCATCTGGAAGTTCAAAAGTACTTTTGTAAACATCTGTTGTATTTCCTTTTCTAAGCTTGTTTGTGTTCTGAAGAACGAATATGTTGTCCAGGGAAAGCAGTATTTCAAACAGGAAAAAAATATTGTAGGAATATCTCTTTCACTGCTACATCTTCACAGCATGGAAATACTCAGACAGGTTCCTTTCCAGTTTGTCCCCTCTTTGTTAGAGCAGAACAGGCAGACTACTTTGGCAATGAACTCCTTCACATCTCTGCAAAGTGCTTAGCAACAGATGTTTTGGAATTCCATGGTGCTGCACTGGGCTGCTATGTCTGCAGAAAAGTAGCAACAGTGAACAGCTCTCATCATCACAATCTCATTGCTGCACAACACTGTACGAGTCTGAAAATCAGCAAGTGCATTTTGGTGAATCATGTAAACCTCAGAACTGACCTGCAGGAGCGCTTCCCTTGTAACTTGGTGTGACAAGTTAGTGGATAATGAGTGCTGAAAGGCAAAATTCTTCACTGAAATAAGGCAGCCAAGTTAAAATAATTTTGCCTGCTATTGCAATGCAATCAGCACACGTTTTCCTGTATTGATGCATTCTCTGATGTTATTTTGCTCCTTGTGCCATACAAGCAGGGAGTTCCATGTGAGCCGAGCAGTGGCTGCTGCTATTTTTCCAGAAGGTGGTAGCATTGCTCTGTGCTAGCTCAGAGCATCTGCCTCCTCTCACTTCCAGGCCTTGATTCATGAATGCCTTATTCATGCTCAGGAGCCATGCTTCTGTAGTATATTTTATATTTAAATAACTAGGAGATTATTTGTAAATTCAGGTTTGATGCTGGTTTGGTTTTTTTTTAATGCTTTAGAAGTGTGTTTTTTATTTTGCTGCTTTCTAAGTCAATCTGCAGGGATTTTGCCCTTCAGTACTGAAACAATGAATGCAACATGCACACAAAATAGATCTAGAAAATGCAAAGCCACAGATCCACAGCAGAAACAGTCTTGGAGGGTCCTCTGCTTGAATTTAGGCTCCAAGGAGTTATTACCCTATTGTGCAAGTGAAAAAGTGAACTGATTTTAAGATGCACTACACAATACAGCTTCAGCCCTGGCAGCTGTGTGCAGGGGACTCCAGGACTGTGGAAAGCCTGGCAAAGCTGGAGTAAAGGACCTTGTGCTGGCAGGGAGGAAAACTGGTATCCTGTCCTTGTGGCTGCGACACTGAGAAAGTTTGAGCGTGTTGCTCAGCCCCTAAAATCCAGGATGATGAGGCTGCTTTCTGGTTTGACTCCTACTCTCTGATTTATCAGTGGCAGAGGATTGTACCTGACTGTCAGTTCTGACAGCAGCATGTTTTTTAATAGTAGAAGGTTTTCCCAGTGGAGCAAGCTGCAGCAGAGAAAATGCTTGTTTTCCTTCTGTGTTTCCTTAAACCTCACAAACCTGATCATAAGCCTGATGTTTTCTTTCATGGAAGGAGTAAAAGAAAAATTATTTATTGCTTTTATGAGGAAATCCATAATAAAGTTAACAGTATGAATGGAAAGTGATATTTTAAGAGAAGAAAAACGAAATAAACTTTAGAACAGAAAAATCAGCACTCCCTCCATACAATCAACACTTAATATAGTATGAGGTAATCTCTATACCTAAGAATAAGAGAAGCAAGTTCAAAGGCAGTTACCTTGATTGATGAGGATTATCTAAGGAAGAGGAGCTCCAAGTGGCCTTTTGAAATGCTGAATTTAGAAGCAGAACACTACAGAAGACTCTCAGTTGTTATTGTGAGCGCAATTTATAAATGAAATAACGGTGATTTAGATCCTTCTGCACTATATACTTGGGTATATATACTAAAATATAGATATATTATATAAAATATATAATATATATAATAAAAATAATATTAAATATAATATATATATATGTCCTTTAAAGGGCCCTAAGGTTTCTCCAGGAGCAGGTGGGAGGTTCCCTGTAGGATGGTGAGAAATGACAAATTGTGGGAATGGCTGGGGAAGGAAATCACTTCTAGTTTGGAGCAGAAGCCACGTGCCTTGGGTTTGGATGCAGTGCAGTTGAGCTGTGTGAAAGCAGCTGCAGGCCATTGCAATGATGATGGAAGGCACTGGATTTGTAGGAATGGTAGTGGTGGTGTAACAGTGGACTTCAGGGCAGCACTGGGTTTCTCTTAAGAAGCTGTAGCGTCTGGCTTCTGCTTCTCTGCAAAAACCCAGCCCTTCTAGCAATTTATCACAGCACCTCATAGCAAAGAAATTCCTATATCTGCACAGAAAGAGAGCAACTGTAGTGCAGCACTGAACTCAAGAATGAGTAATGCCAGTTCAGTTGCAAGATGGGGCTAATAATGTATTAAACACAACTTTCTCTATAGCCTGATTATCAAGGATTTTTTTAATAGATTGCTATTTAACACTATCAGTTTCTGTATTCTTGAAACTTAGCCTAGGTGCTTAGGGGACAGCTTCTGCATGTACACCTTAGCTAAGAATCAATAAATTACATAATTGATCCATCTATAAACGCTATCTTCTAGGCTGTGTGACTGCAAGAGCTGCAAACATCACTTTTCCACCAACCTCTCTGGCTAAAACTGAAAAATATGCCCAGTTTCTAGCTTTCAAATACAGTAAAAGCAACAGCCATGAGGATATGTATGCCTGACACCTCTTTAAGATATAAACCCACTTCTATTCCCTGGGGTCTTTATTCTCTTAGGAATAGATTCTTAAGTAATCTATTGCACTAAAATTGATAAATGTTCTATCAGTTGTTGAAGTATATGCCAAATTGCCTCAGTCTTAACTCTCTTCTCCCCGTTTTACCGTTTCCTTGCAGCATGAGTTCAGTGGAAGCAGAGTCTTGTGTTTTCTATCTCATGGGACAGCCACAAAAAAAATTGAAAGGCCACAGAAGAGCCAGGCTGAGCTCTATTATTTTTCTACATCATGTTTTTCCAAGGAAGTTTCAAATCCACTGCTTGCTGAATCACTCTTGCCTTCCTAGCAGACCCCTACTACTTTCCACAGCTTAATGCTCAAACAAATTCTCTCTAAATCACCTTTCTGTGCAGAAAGAGATGTAATAAATCATAAACACAGGAGGCAGGTGATGTAGAAACCTATTTAGCAGTAGTAGTTCCTGGTTTGTTCTTACTAATGACTTTCTGACAAGCTTTTTGTTTGATGTTTCTTTTATCTGCTAAAGTTAGAATGGAAAATCAGACCAAGGCAAATTTGTAATGTATGCAGATCTATAGGTATCAATTAAACTTCAAAATTTCCAAGGCAAAGTGTCTTCAAAGGAATTCAACCTTCTTCCTGTCCTTGCCCAGTGGATTCCCCAGTGCTGCTGAATGCTCCTCTGAATGACTCCTGAATTTTTTTTTCCAAAGCCTTGGAGCTGATTTTCCTCTAGATGGCAGGACCACTTTAGGCTTCATAGCAGTCACTGAGTTATTGCTGGCCCCTGGTCCCCAGGGTGGTTCTGCTATAATTTAGTTGCTGAGAGAACTTTCTATATGGTGAATAACTGGGAGGGGCTAGGTGAGAAGTAGAGTTTGAGCACTCTGCGTAGAGCACCTCCTGAGTGATGCACCTGCTGCTCTGACATTCACCTGTATCTCTGAGCTACTCTTCAGTGATGTTGTTTACCATGGAAGAATATACTGCATATTGATATAGTATATCAATAGATTAAGCTTCTCCCTTATGTGTTCATAGGGCACAAAAGGCAAATTTCATGTGAAATAAAAATGAAATCTCTACTGCAGTCTTTGTGCATTCCTTTGTTTCAAGATGTTCAGGCTACATCAAGGCATTCTATCAGTCAGTGGTGCTTTTGTCACACGAGTTAAAGCAGCAATGGCTGTGTGTTGTTGGCATATCAAGTCACCTTCCCACTGTTTACTTATTTATTCTACAGTAGGAATTCCACACAAGCAGCATCAAAATCATTGCTCTGACATCACCACTTCCTTTTGATACAGTAATAAAGGCTTCATTCTATCTCCTGTAGAATTAATTAATCTGCTGAAACAACCTAGGGGTTCTGTCATGGAAGTGGGATTTAAATATTTTGGCATTCAATACCAGTTAAAGGACTTTAATAAAAAAGTTATAGTTTATTTTTCCTTTCATGAAGGGTTATTCTCTGTATGTGAAATGGTGACAAACATTATCTTCCTCTCTGAGATGCTCTTAGAGTTATAAAAAATCTAGGAAGATGCAGCCAATTGGAGGCTTGGTTCAGAGTGATAAGTATTGTAGCATCCTCATTTTTATAACTATAGGTGTCTTGGTTACCACTGAAGGAGGTTTTCCAAACACTGTAATACTGTTACCTCAGGTTGTAACTAAAGTGATTGCCATTATACTCTGTTTTGAAAAACAGGATGAAATTAAAGGTTGAATAAAGCAATCTGCAAAAGAGGCACAGGAGTGGCAAAGTGATTTTGTTAATATGCACTTAATAGGCATGAGAAGCTCTGAGATGATTCCAGAGTTATCCAAGAATTTGAAATCTGCTTTGATTATGCTCACATATTTGTATTATATTTGGACCAAATTACGAACTCATTTGTAGCTGATAATTTACTATCCTTACTAGGATGAAGTTAATGTTAATTCTCCTGACAACTGGGACAGGAATAATTATCTTCATGCTTCAATTTAGCATGAGTTTGAAAAGGAGGTTGTGTGGAAGTAGATAACCTTTTTCATCAGAGATAAATACTTGAAAAAATTCAGTTTTCCCTTTTCTGACACTAAGAAGTCTATAAAGCTTAGTAACTCTTAGGTCTGCCTAACTTACAGCTCAGAATATTGCTTAAAGCTTTCTTGAAGCTTAAATGTATAGATATTTCCTGACAATACAAATTGAAAGCTATGTTTCTAGTTTTAATCTAAACACCCTCTTGGTATCTTAAACAATAACATCATGGCTTTATGAAGCTAATTTTTCCTGTCAACACAGAAAGAACCATCTCTTGCTTCCATAATATAAAATTGATAGAAGACTTGGTTGCAGTGGCTTCCATGAGTTGATCTAGTGAGATCAGTAGATCAGTGGATCTAGATGATCACTAAAACATATTATTAAATAACTGTGTTACTGATGTTTGATGTTGTAAATTGAATAATATAAGCATGATGGTGCTGAAGATAATTCTGTGGAAGAAGAAAATTATGGCAATATTATATTTATTTTATACTTGAGGTTGCATTAAGCAAAGCCTTTCTGATATTTCTATTCTTCACACTTCAAATGAAATAGCTCAAAAACAGATAAATGTGATACATTTCTTATAAATTTTTTTAAAGTATTTTAAATGGCTACAAATAATGTGTTAGGATTCCTCATTTAGATGACACAATTTAACATGGTAAATTTTACAGTCTTATGATGCATTTTATTTCAGAAGCCAGTAAATATACTTCATTAGACATCTGGAAACCTTGAATAAAACTCTAAATACGTTGGAGAAAGTGAAATACGCTGTTTTCTCTGGGAAAAAAATAAAAAAAATGTATTTGAGCTTAGAAAACTTGCAGAAAATAAGGGCTTATTTAAACCAATTTCAATTCCTATTATTCAAAACAAGCCATCTTTGAGAGTTTACTGAATACAGGAGTTAAGTGCATGAAGACTCTTGGAGCATTCCATGTGTGAGTGCAGTGAAATCGCTGCTTCCTGTGAGCACCGTTCTGCTGGGTGTTCATGGAACAGACAAGGCTGGTACAAGGGGGGGAGATGAATCAGCCAAAGTAACCAAGTTGTGTTCAGCAAGAGGTGTGTGCCTCAGTGCTGGTGTATAAAAATACAATATTCTTGAGCCTTTCACTTGCATAATGTGGCTTAAAAATAGGAGCAACATGGTTGGTAATTTCATTTACTTATTAAATGGTGAAAAAAAATAAATGGCATACTATAACTATTAAATTTCTAATAGAGTTAACATGGAATTTTGCAGTTGTAACAGAAACAAAATATGGTTTAGATTACAGTTGAGTCACTTAAGCTTTTTTATTTTTTTTTAACTAAATTTTCATTCAAGAATGGTCCTGGAGTGGTTCTATTTCTTTCCAGAAATGAAAGAAAGCTTACATTGTCTGTTAAAAAGAGCTGGATCAAACCAAAATTTTTAAATCAATACATCTGAAGGAGTAGGCAAGGAAGAAAGAAACTTCCCTGAGTTTTAACTCCTCTGTCTGAACAGGTACTTAATTAAAGGGCACAGAAAGAAAAACAAAGGTGAAATAAGTTCCTTGCTTCTTTCAGGTATTGGCCATTCTTGTGCTAGGTAATTGTTAACATGAGAACTTTCATTTTTCAGACATTTTGTCTGCAAGAATGATATTTTCAATTTGAACAGCATTGGCAGGGTTTGTTTCCAGCTGATCTGTTTAGAAATTACTCATTGTTGACAAGAGTACCGTATCGATGTTGTGAGCTATGAACATGCAAAGAGCCTTGCAGGTTCAAGGCAGTGACAAAAGGTCTGCGAGTCACAATTTCGTATTACAAAGTGTTGTAATTTTATTTCTTCAGATGATGACTTTGCAAAGGAAAAGGGGTTCCAAATTGGATCTGAAAACTGCACATCCAACTTTCTCTGCAGCTTGCCAAAGAGACTATGAGAAACAACAGAAAATTATATTTTCCAAAGTTTTAAGGAGCCTGTTACTTATTCAAAGCACCTGAGACTACCCTGTCTTGCTCTGTTGATGGCTGGCATCTCAGCACCAGGCTGGAGGTGACATGGAGGGACTCTGTCCTGCTGACACCTCTATTCATGGTACTTGAAATCATGGCAAGACTTTCCCTCCCATTTATCCTCCACCCAGACCCCCTCCATCTGTCAGACTCTGTAAAGGCTTCAAGTTGCTGCCTAGATTCAATTTCTTACATGGAGCCAGGGGCTTCATCATATGCTAGGGATGGCAGAAGTGTGTCCTGTCATTCTTCCAAGTTGAAGAGAGGGACAACATCCAGGTGCTGGCATTGCTCCAGTGCTCAAAGTCTTTGCCAAAATAGGATAATATATCTGTAGGAGAGTTGAAACAACCTAAAAACTTCACCTGTGCTTTTAGAAGAAAGTGGTATCAGTAGGAGAGTTGAATCAGCCTAAAAACTTCACCTGTAGTGTTGGAGGAAAGTCATGTGGAAGAAGGAGATGGGAAAGAGATTGCTGTGGTGGGCTCATCTGCCAGAAGAAAAATGGTCATTGAAACAAATCCTTTTAATGAAGATGTATGTTTTCCAGTTGATCAGAAGTTGGTCATTAAAAGATATTGTGCTCTGCCAGTGAAATTGAATGTATTTAGGAGTTGGAAGTATATTGGAAACCACTATTTTTTTTTTTTTGTGTGTGTGTGTGTATCCTAAGATCATGGTATTTCCACAAATTTGAGTAAAATTAAAGTTGGAAGTATGTTGGAAACCTCTTTTTTTTTTTTTTTTTTTTTGGTCTCCTAAGATCATGGTATTTCAACAAATTTGAGTAAAATCAAACCTGTTTTAAGAAATGAAAGCCTGCTTTAAGCTTGATAAAATAAGCTAACACTGTAAGGTGATGACAAAAGATTAATATTATCTTCTGCTAGCTTAAATGCTTTTGTTCTTGTTCTTACCTATCTGAAAAAAGGCAGAAAAGAGTGATGCAAAATTCTCTTACCATTAAAGAAGTAGTACCGTTCTAAACAGTTCTCTAAAGCCTCTGAAAATTAATTCTAAACTGTGCCTTAATGTGCCATGACATGCAATGCCTTGTCTGATAATCTTACTGAAACAAAATCTGGGTCTTGCATCTCTACAGCCCTCAGTGCCCAGTTGGTTTTGGTGTCAGCTGAAGGCATTCATGGTGGTATATGGGAGTTGATTGCTGTTGGGATCTTGCAGGCCTGCTTCTTTTTAAACAGTCTTGGCAACATTGGGAAAAGCAGGTATGCTCAGTTTTAATATGTCTGTTAAAAAGATGAAAAATGTTTTCAGGGAAGTAGTAATGTAAATTCTAATCCATTCAAAAGGTTTATGGTCTTCTGAATTCTTGGTATTTCAAGTATTTCACTGAAGGCAAGGTGAGAATTATATATTTTGAGAGGAATGAATTTCAAAGTTAATTTTTAAATTTTTCTTTACATCCTGATGCCTATGGCTGAGTGCATTTTTTGTGTTATAGGAATGTCATAATTATGAATATCATATAAATTATTCAGTATAATCCTGAATTTAAGAAGCCCCCCAACTAGTAATATAAGAGACTTTTAAGTATTTCAGATCCCCAAAAGTAAGTTGGGAGCACAGAAACTTCTAGATTCTTCAAATGTTCACCCACTTCAGAATGCCAAGCAGAACTTTCCAAATGCTATTATATCATGCACGCTAGAAAAGTTAAATACAGTTATGTAACCACAAACATGCTTTGAAATGCTTATCTAATAAAGAAACAAACATATGGGGCTCTAGATGAGAAGTTGCCAGGTCCTTCCTGTCAGGACTGACTATGTGCCAAATTCTGCCAGAGGTGTGCAAAGAAAATCAAACTGAACTTTGCAATTTGCATTTCGGTTGTGGGGGAACTTGGAGCCAGTCTCACTGGAAATTATCACTGCTCATATGTGTAGCACCACGGTGAGGAATGCTGTCAATAGTATGAAGTTTGGCATCAAAAGCGAGTAATTTGACTTCCTAATTGCCCGCTAAAAATCTTGTTAAAAATGCATCATAACAGAAAGCTAACAATGACCGTGAGCATGTGTGGATGCTCTTAAGAAAAACTTCAAAAACCTTCAAAGTTATTTGTACTCTGTGTGCGAGTCCTTCCTTTTCAATAGAGTCCTCTTTTTTTTTTTTTCCTTGACAATATGGAAGTTTTATGGTTTTCAGCATCTTGAGTCTTTTTTTTCTTATATCTTAGTTTTCTGCACCCCTGTTTTAATTGTCTTTGCTCACCTGTTTTTAAAATGGTTTTGGTGTTCATATATATATCTAGCACTGAAGTTTTCAGAGAGTAAGCGCTTATTTCTTCAGAGAAGTCAGGTAATGTTTTAAGCTTATTATCAATCTTATCCATTTAAACTTGTTGCTCTGAACAGTTCTAATGAAATGCCTTGAAGATATCTTTTTAGGAGGCTTTTTGTTTTATGAATCCCTCAATTTTGGGTCTATATTCTATTCAAATAAAATAATGTATCTGCTATCCAACACCATGTTATTGGCTTTTCTGACTCACTGGCAGTTGAAAAAATAGATTATTTTTTAATACTATTGTGAATCCCTCTCATGGTGTGAAATTTGATTTAAGCTGTAATCTTACACTGCAAATTTCCTCACAAATATTATTTCTAAGTGCCACGTGCATTTTTTTTTTAATTTCACAAAGACAAGCCTTTGACAGAATGGCTCAAAATGAAGTTGTCTGCAGTGAAATACATCTTATGAACATAATCCAACTTTCTTTTAAATAAGTGTGCTATGAAATAAATGTTTAACTAAAACTTACAGGAAAAATCATTCAAGATGAAACTTTTTTTGGAGTAGTAATTACATCAGAGCTGAATTTTAGTATTCCTAAAATACCATATCCTTTCTTTTGAGTGCTAACACCCTTTATCTCTGGTGTGCACAATATTTCATTTAAACAGAAAAGCAAGTAGATTTGCATAAAGGAACATTTTTTCACTGAAAATTTTGATTTACTGTTTTAAAATATAGTACAAATATAATGGAAAATATTTGGATTTGATAGTCTGTTTTGGCAGTGAGGAATTGTTTGTGGACATAGGTATCTGTACTGATCAAAGTTTCATATTTTGTGGGAAGTTTGGAGCAGGGTGAGAAACTCATGTAGATATCACACTAACCTCTAAATGATGATCCTTGATTGAATTTATTGAAGTGAAAATATGTTCTTCACTGTATTGAGTGTGTGATTAAATAATTTCATAGGAACTAAAGAGAAACCTAGACTTTGCATTAAAAAAACCCTGTCAATTCATCTTTCAAAGATTTTTTTATTAATAGGCGAATCTCAAGGTGGTTAAAAGCTCGAACTGAGAGTTACCCTTGTAATAAGTAAAATAAATAAATTCGTGTGGGATTAAGCTATTAATAAAAAGATACCCGAGAATGCCTCCAGGATTCCGAAGTTCCCAAACACACCTACTACTGTAACAACAAGACAAAGCCAGAAGATGGCCCGGCCATTAAGGGTGGACCCTCGCTTCACAGCTCCTCAAACACCAGATACCAATCTTGGTGGAGATCCTGGACGATCAAGATCACCCCTCCCAAGATGAATTCCGGAAAAAATTATCAAGCAACCTTTTCATGCAGACAGGACTCTTTTGGAAACACAGCATACCTGGACTTTCAATAGACTTAGCCTTAGGGTAAAAAAACTGTATAAAACCCACGGGCTGAAACATAGCAGTGTGGCAGAGTTCGGAGGGTACTTTTGTACCGCCTTTCTGTCCACCCGGCATTCGATCGATGTTGTTTCTTTTATTGTGGCTTTATTTCGGTGTTGAAATTGTGTAGAATAAATTTTGTTGTTTTATTTGGAATTGGCCTCTGACCATTTATAACAGATTTGGTGCCGTGACTCGGATACAATTTGGCTGCGGAGGAATCCCTTTGCACGGGAGGCGCCCTGCCGGATTTTCGGCAGCCCGGCAACGCAGGAAACCCCTTCGCACCTATTGTATTACGAACCCAAAAATTAGATAAAAGCGCCACAATAAAAAGGGAGAAGGCCTGGATCCAGCAGAGAACCCGGGAAAAGACAGGGAAAGGTCTTTTCGGAGCCGCGGCAACAATTTTTTCACTCATAAAATATTCTCCGTGCACGAAGATCTCCAAGCAGGAAAATTGCTGTAAGTACTGCCTGGTTGAGTGGGTGTGATTGAGTGGGTGAATGAGACGTGGCCTGGCCACGAAACGAGAGTGGACCTGAAAGCCGCAGTTCCAAATTTCCCGCGAGGGGTTTGGTCGGCTGACGGGGAAGCGAATCGGGAAACCTCGTTCACTCATCAAAGCCCAGATTCAGGGGAGTCTGGGGGAATCGATCACAGGAAGCAAAAAGAGGAAGGATACGTTCCTTTTGGGTTCAGGAAATTGGTAAACTCTTTTTGCTACGGGCTGATACGCCCAGGACGCAAACCGAAGATTCTTTCCTCGGACGAACAGACCCCCGGTTCAGCTCACCGGACGGGTAAGTAAGCCGAACGATTCGGGACCCGGTTTGCAAATTGTAACAGTCAGGGAGGAGACCCCTGCTCTTAGCCAGAGCTAAGGCTAAGAAAGGAATTTAGTGTTGCGATCCATTATCAAAAGGTAAAGTTTTTTTTGTTTTTTTTTCTTTTTAAAAAAAAAAAAAAAAAAAAAAAAAAAAAAAAAAAAAAAAAATGGGGCAAGGAAAGAGTAAACATCAGAAAGAATCAGAGAAAAGGCATGCTCCCAGAAAAGGAAAAGGTACTTTCGAAATCCCACCAGAAAGCCCACTGGGATGGATCTTAGAGCATTGGGAGAAATGCCCCTCTTTGAAAGGTAAGTCAAAGGAAAAAATGACTTATTACTGTATCAAAGTTTGGGGGGGTAAGGAAATACAAAAACATGTGATCTGGCCGATATTCGGCACATTTGAAAAGTGGATATGTAGGATTCTTTGCAGCTATGTAGAAAGAAAAAATCAGTAACCTGCGAGGAAAGAGAGTATGCTCAGGTATGGTTAGAAGCCAGAGCAGGACTGTTTGCACTAAGAACTCAGAGGGAAACTTCAGAAAAAAAAGGATGAATGGGATCCACTAGAATTTCTCCCTCCCTTTGTATCAGCAACCCCCTTTGTCCCTCCGGGACCTGTTAACCAGCCTGTGCCTGCCTTGGGTCCTTTGCAGGGGGCTCAGTTCATGGGACCAGGTCAAGCCACATCCCTCCCTCCCTTTAATCTCTGGGGAACGTCCCCACTGCCTGCCCCGCTCCTATCCCTGCCTCCAGAAAGAACCCCAGATCAAGAACCCCTTCCCATACCTTTAGATGCACCATCAAAATGGGTAGCGCCGTCTCCACAAATTCCAGGGGCGCAGTACCCGCAAGCGGCAGGACTACAAGTCCCGAAAGCCTCCACGCAGACTCCGCCTTTCCCACAGCCACAAGAAGCAGTTTCCCCCGGGGAAAAAGCCCTGATTTCTCAGCCACTTGTTCCCCCGCAGCCCATGGGAGCCGGAAAAACAGCTCCAGCGGGCTCTCCTCCAGCTAGCAGGACTCGAAGAAGGGCCAAGCTCATGAGTGAAGGGGGGAGTGAAAATGAAGAGGACAAACATAACCTCTTCCCTTTACGGGAAATCCCTACCGCACCCGGAGTTATCGGATTCGTAAATGTTCCACTTAACACAGGAGATGTGAGAGCTTTTAAGAAAGAAATGGGGCGATTATTAGATGACCCATTCGGAGTAGCAGAAAGGCTGGAGGACTTTCTGGGAAGTAGCATATACACCTTTGAGGACCTTATGTCCATCTTAAGAACACTATTTAACCCCGAAGAAAGAGATTTAATTCGACAGGCTGGGATCCGAGACTGGAATCGCCGTAACCCCCAAAGCACACCCGGAGACCTAAAATGGCCTAGCCAAAACCCGGGATGGAGTTCCCAGACTGAGGAAGGTAGACGGAACATGATAGACCTCAGGAATATAATTATCCAGGGAATACGGGAGGCGGTGCCGAGGGGACAAAATATTAGTCGGGTGTTTGGGGAATGTCAAAGAAAAGATGAATCTCCCTCAGATTGGCTGGACCGACTCCGGAAAAGCCTACAGGTATATTCTGGAACAGATCCTAATTCCCCTATTGGAGAAGTGTTGTTAAAAACCCAATTTGTTGCAAAGTCTTGGGAGGACATAAGAAAAAAATTAGAAAAAATAGAAAACTGGCAAGACAAGAACTTACAGGAATTATTAAGAGAAGCCCAGAAGGTATACATGCGACGAGATGAGGAAAATCAAAAAATACAGGCCAAAGTTCTTGTTGAAGCTGTGAGAGAAGTACAAAAGCAAGAGAAGAGCTGGGAACAGGTAGGAACAACGCAGAGAAAAATGGACCGGCCAAATAAGAACCCAGGGCCAAGGGGAGAACTCCCAGAGTGTTATTATTGCAAAAAGAAAGGTCACCTAAAAAGAGATTGTAGAAAAAGAATAAATGATGAGAAAATTTTTCAGGAAGATTAGGGGCGTCAAGGGCTTTTTATTTTGGGGACTAGAACATCAAATGAGCCCTTGGTAAAGCTAAAAATAGGTCCCCAAAAAGAAGTGGTAACATTTTTAGTAGATACAGGGGCAGAGAGAAGCACAGTACAGAGACTGCCCAAAGGCTGTTTAAAAAGTGAGGATAAAGTAACAATAGTTGGGGCAAAAGGAGATCCATTCAAGGTATCAATAATTAAAGATGTAGAGATTGAATCAGATATTAAATTTTGCATAGGGAATTTGCTTCTGGTAGAAGAAGCAGACTATAATTTGTTAGGTAGAGACATGATTATAGCACTGGGGATAAATCTGATGGTAAAAGATTCACAATTAGTAGTAAGCCTATACAAACTGACTACTGAAGATGAAGACAAAATTAATCAAAAGGTTTGGTGCTCTCAAGGAGAGGTGGGGAGATTGGCAATAGAGCCAATTTCAATTGAAATAGAAAAGCCTGAGGAACCTATTAGAATTAAACAATACCCCATATCAGTGGAAGGGAGGAGGGGACTAAAACAAGTAATTGACAATCTAATTGAAAAAGGGACTTTGGAGCCTTGTATGTCAAGGCACAACACTCCCATCCTGGCAGTAAAAAAGGGTGATGGAAGCTACCGGTTAGTTCAAGATCTCCGAGCAGTGAATGAGAGAACAAAAACAAAGTTCCCTGTAGTAGCCAATCCTTATACCCTGCTGAATAGGGTATCTCCAGAAGATGTTTATTACAGTGTAATTGATCTTAAAGATGCGTTTTATGCGTGCCCTCTGGCCGAAGGGAGCCGAGATTATTTTGCATTTCAATGGGAAGATCCTGAAACAAACAGAAAGCAGCAGCTTAGGTGGACATCTCTGCCTCAGGGATTTGTAGATTCTCCTAACCTTTTTGGTCAGGCTCTTGAACAATTACTAAGTCAATTCATACCGGTTGAAGGAGCCAAGTTATTGCAATATGTTGATGACCTACTGATAGCTGGCCAGAGGGAGGATCAAGTAAGAGAATGTACAATTTTGTTACTGAATTTCCTAGCAGAAAAGGGATTAAAGGTTTCAAAATCAAAATTACAGTTTGTTGAACCCGAAGTAAGATACCTTGGACACTGGATTTCAAAAGGTAAGAAGAAACTAGACCCTGAGAGGGTTGCTGGAATTGTAGCGCTGCCCCCTCCCAGGACAAAAAGGGAGATCAGACAGTTGTTAGGATTGTTGGGATATTGCAGACAATGGATCGAAGGATACAGTGAAAAGGTAAAATTTCTTTATGAAAGACTAAACACAGATAGAGTAAAATGGACAGAAAAAGATGAAGCTGAGCTTAAGAAGTTGAAAGCAGCACTGATAACTGCTCCTGTTTTAAGTTTGCCAGATGTAAAAAGGCAGTTTCAGTTATTTGTAGATGTCAGCAATCACACTGCTTATGGTGTTCTAACTCAGGACTGGGCAGGGACCAAAAAACCTGTAGGATATGTCTCTAAACTTTTGGATCCGGTAAGTAGAGGATGGCCTACATGCCTACAATCCATCGTGGCTGTAGCGTTGTTAGTAGAAGAAGCCAAAAAGGTAACATTTGGGGCCCCCCTGGTAGTTTATTCACCACATAATGTGAGGAGCATTCTGCAACAAAAAGCAGATAAGTGGCTCACTGACGCCAGACTCCTAAAGTATGAGGCTATCCTGGTACACTCACATGGTTTAGAACTCAAGACAACAGCTGCTCAGAATCCAGCCCAGTTCCTGTTCGGAGAAGCATTGGAAAAAACTGTTCACGACTGTACAGAAATGGTAGAACTGCAAACCAAGGTAAGACCAGACTTAGGAGAAGAAGAATTGGAAGAAGGAGAAAAATGGTTTCTAGATGGATCAGCAAGAGTATTAGAAGGTAAAAGAAAATCAGGATATGCCATAGTAGATGGAAAATCAGGGGAAGTGGTAGAATCAGGACCCCTGAATGCAAGCTGGTCTGCCCAAGCCTGTGAGTTATATGCAGTACTAAGGGCACTCAGGAGATTAAAAGGGAAGAGAGGCACTATTTTTACTGATTCAAAATATGCTTATGGAATTGCACACACTTTTGGTAAGATATGGGAAGAAAGAGGTCTAATTAACACCCGAGGACGGGGATTGATTCATGGGGAAATAATAAAACAAATTTTAGAGGCGATTAGGGGACCTGAAGAAATCTCTATTGTCCATGTCAGAGGACATCAGGTGGGTATGCAATTCCAGACCAGGGGAAATAATCTGGCTGACAAAGAGGCAAAGAGGGCAGCATTGCTCACAATAAGTATCCCTGAGGCTGAGAGAGAAGAACTTCAGGAATATCCCCCATGCCCATCTCAGAAAGAAATCGAGGAGTTTAAAAAGATAGGGGGTAAACTAGAGGAGGGGAGGTGGAAATTACCTGATGGAAGGGAGTTAGTTTCAAAGGAATACACCAGGAAAATTCTGAAAAGATTGCATCAGCAAACACACTGGGGAGCCCAGGCTCTAGCAGAACAATTTTTGAAATTCTTCGGATGTAAGGGGATTTATGAATTAGCCAAACAGGAGGTGCACGGGTGTATGGTTTGCCAGAGGATTAATCGAGCTACCTACAGACAAACAATTTTAGGAGGACGCCCAGTTGCCTATCGCCCGTTTGAAAGAATCCAAGTGGACTTCACTGATTTACCTAAGGTGGGGAGATATAAATTTCTATTGGTAATAGTAGACAAATTAACTCACTGGGTAGAAGCCTTCCCTAAGGCAAGAGCTACTGCCCAGACAGTATCAAAAGTATTGCTAGAAGAAATTATCCCTCGCTATGGGATAATAGATCATATCGATTCTGATCAGGGAACACATTTCACCTCCAAAATTATCAAACAGACTACAGAAGCTCTAGGAATTCGATGGCAATACCACACCCCTTGGCACCCCCAAAGCTCTGGGCAGGTGGAAAGAATGAACCAAACATTAAAGACTCAACTGTCCAAATTAATGATAGAAACAAAGATGTCTTGGGTGAAATGTCTTCCTTTAGCTCTTTTGAACATAAGAACTATGCCTCATTCAAAAACAGGGTTATCACCGTTTGAAATGCTCTATGGAATGCCTTATAAACATGGAATGCCTGTGGGACACCCTCAAATAGAGGATACCCAGATTCAACCATACCTAATTGCCATAAATAAGAATTTACAAGATCTACGAAAACAAGGGCTCATTTCTCAAAGTACCCCTTTGGGGTTTGCAATACACAAAATAAATCCAGGTGATAAAGTCTTAGTAAAAACCTGGAAAAATATACCTCTAGCACCTCACTGGGAAGGTCCCTTCACTGTTCTTCTCACCACAGATACAGCAATTAGGACAGCAGAAAAAGGGTGGACCCACGCTTCGAGAGTGAAGAAGGTGGACTCACAATACACTACTCAGAAATGGAGAGTGACCTCATCACCTGGAGAGCTGAAAGTCAGGTTGCAACAACACCGATGAATGAAGGGGATCAAATAAGGTGTGAAAGACCGGATTGTGAATGTTTTCCCTTTGTTCACTTCAAGTGTGTATATTGTAAATTGATTTGGGTTGTTCACTGTAGAGGGGGGCGTAGGCCAAAAGGATTATGTACCAACTGTTTAGAAAAAGAACAAGAAGAGACTAGCTATTTCTTAGTAATTGCCACTAACTTGGGTCTGCTGGAGCTGGATTCTCCAGAATGGTATTATATATATGAAAAGGGGACAAAAGGGCAATTGGACGCTAAAGTTGAAGTGCTCAAAGTCGAGTGCAGAAAGACAATCAAAGTACCTTGCTGGTCCGATACAATCAGGTTGTCCCGGTGGAGTGCCTTTAAAAGAAGGTTTGCAGCTCGGACTAACAGGACTCCAGAAGCATATGCCTGCTGCCGAGAAGATGGATTACCCCGCCACGGGCTGCAACCCCGTGGGCGAAGGGAAAGGCAGAGGCATGTTGTGATGGAAAGTCCTCATAGTCCTGAGCCGAGGGACAGGGGGACCCCCCCCCAAGAGCCCACAGAGGCTGACCCTCAGGAAGAAATGTGAACTATAGTTAAACATGGCACCAGAGGGAACCTGAAGTATCAAGAGCATTATGATTGTCCCAAAGATAAGGGAAAAGGGTATTATTTCTTTTATGACACTCAATACTAAATTTTGTGGATCAGAAAAAGGGGTAGAATGCCACGACTCAAAGGCAATTACTAAGGAAGGGCAATCCAACACACACGAATTTATTTGGGTAAATAAAAAGGTGGGGGACTGTAATAAGTAAAATAAATAAATTCGTGTGGGATTAAGCTATTAATAAAAAGATACCCGAGAATGCCTCCAGGATTCCGAAGTTCCCAAACACACCTACTACTGTAACAACAAGACAAAGCCAGAAGATGGCCCGGCCATTAAGGGTGGACCCTCGCTTCACAGCTCCTCAAACACCAGATACCAATCTTGGTGGAGATCCTGGACGATCAAGATCACCCCTCCCAAGATGAATTCCGGAAAAAATTATCAAGCAACCTTTTCATGCAGACAGGACTCTTTTGGAAACACAGCATACCTGGACTTTCAATAGACTTAGCCTTAGGGTAAAAAAACTGTATAAAACCCACGGGCTGAAACATAGCAGTGTGGCAGAGTTCGGAGGGTACTTTTGTACCGCCTTTCTGTCCACCCGGCATTCGATCGATGTTGTTTCTTTTTATTGTGGCTTTATTTCGGTGTTGAAATTGTGTAGAATAAATTTTGTTGTTTTATTTGGAATTGGCCTCTGACCATTTATAACACCCTTAAATGGAATCCAAGGTGCCAAATGACCAATGATGCACACACTGGAACAGTAATGTGCTCTTCTTGAGACATTTTTCTCATCCATTATATTGCTGTGATTTGCTGATACACAAAGAATAAATTATAATGAAAAGTAAAATACTTAAGAGATTAAATTAATCTGTATAAAAACTGTCAAATGATTGTATTAATATTTGAACATATGACCAAGATATGACATTCCTGCTGAAAAAATTGAGCATTCTTATATCCTTATACCAGTTTGATTTAAGACTCAAAAGAAGTGAATATAACTTGTTTGCTAAATTGTAGAACCTTTGATGAGAAAGTGTACAGCCAGTGTCAGCACGCTCAGAGTCCAACTGAAATTCCCAATTTAGTGAAGATGATCATTTAGCAGGAATATCTGTGGTCTTAGGATAAAATACTGAAGCAAATGTGATAGGAGGTTAAATGTGCTTCTTAGGTATTCTGCTGCTTCAGAGGTGATGCCCATTAGGTGTAGATATGTGATCAGCATATGTCAAGCATGGGAATATGGAATGAGGACACTTTGCCTTGGAAATTTTGAAGTTTAATTGATACCTATAGATCTGCATGCATTTCAAATTTGCCTTGGTCTGATTTTCCATTCTAACTTTAGCAGATAAAAGAAACATCAAACATAAAGCTTGTCAGAAAGTCATTAGTAAGAACAAACCAGCAACTACTACTGCTAAATAGGTTTCTACATCACCTGCCTCCTGTGTTTATGATTTATTACATCTCTTTCTGCACAGAAAGGTGATTTAGAGAGAATTTGTTTGAGCATTAAGCTGTGGAAAGTAGTAAGGGGTCTGCTAGGAAGGCAAGAGTGATTCAGCAAGCAGTGGATTTGAAACTTCCTTGGAAAAACATGAAGTAGAAAAATAATAGAGCCCAGCCTGGCTCTGCTGTGGTCATATAGATTCTACTGGATTGTCCTTTCCTTGTCATATTTATCTCCTTCAGGCTAACTGCAGTGCTTGAGGGTATTCCAGGAAATAAAGAAGCAAAAATTGATTATTAAAGATGAATATTATTATTGGGCAGGTCTGACAAGCTTATCAAATGGAATTGTGAGTTCTGAGACTACAACAGTGAAAAGATTCAGCTACTGAGACCCTCACCATTTCACTAACTCAGCTGGAAGTGTGTGGTAAGTGGAAGTCAATATTGCACAAGCTGTCAATTCAAACACAAATTGCCACAAAAATTCAACAGCTTTGTCACTAGGATCTCGTTACTGATAAATTACATTGGAAGGACGTAGTACATTTGACAAAGAAATCGGCTGTTGCTTGCACAGATCTGCTGGAAAACTCCACCTGGTTTTAGGAGGATGTTCTTCAGTTGTGGCTATGAGTTGCAAGTCTTAGATGCAGTAAATCCATCAATAGAAATTATTGCATTGAACAGAGCTGCTCTCTTTGAGGAAAGGACCACAAGGTGAAGAGATTCCTGTTTCTTTGTCCATGTGCCACCATTTAACAATTTATCCAATTTACCTTGTTGAAAGGCTTTGAAGCATTCTGAGAACTCTTGGAAATTTAGTGAATACCTTATATCTTTTTCTTTCATACTGATAGAAGTTCTTACTATGAGAAGCTGCTAGGGTCCAGAACAGCTTCTATGTCTTATATACATTTATAAAATTAGTTGGTAATTTCCTGCTATGGCTGCACAGACAGCTTCCTGTATGAAGCTGTTCACAATTCTACTGCTTTTCTTCAGCCTTGCTCATTTAAACTTGTAATTGATTAAAAATAGAAGTCATTAGACTTGGGCATTAAAAATGAAACTGAAACTTCAGGTTGCCCTAAATATTTTGCCTAGTCTATTATATTCTGATATTGTAACTTCATACATTAATAGGTGCTTTCTTCATATAGTGAGAAGTTACTTGGATCCATTTCACATATTTTTTTTTAACTGTTGCTCTTTTGCTGTATTTAGTCACTTTATATTCAGCTGTTAGTCACATGCTTTGATACCAAGGTACCCAAAAAATATTAGCTGCAATATAACCTCCAAGTTGTTATTATAATAACACCCAGGAACTCCTAACAGTAATATGAGCATGTAACATCAGTGTTTTTCATTAGCAGGTGACATCAGTATTTTTCATTTTCTTTTGAAAGATAAGATGCTCTGGGACATGTCTTTTCTTTACAAAGTAGTAATAAAATTCTTCAAATGGAAAGTAATTTTAATAAATAAATTATCCAAGACATTTGAAAACAGAGAATGAATCGGAAAGTATATTTATTAATGCATTTTTGTAAGGAAAATATGTATTCTAAAGAAGTAATTCTTTGGTGTTATAATTTGTTTTTGTCATCTCATGGGTAACATGAAAGCTGATTAGATAAATTTTTTCTGTTCTCAAATAATTATACCTAACTTTGAAAAAATATTTAAAGGCATTATTTTCTTTCTTTTCAAAGATAAGAATCTTTATCTATGTAAGTGAGACCTGCTCTAGCACACAGTTATTCACATGATCTTCCTTGTTCAAATATTACCAGTGTATAAAAGCTCATGTCCCAAACTTTGGTCGTAATTAGAGCTAGCTTCTCTTTTTTTATAAAAGAAAATATTGCAAATTTATAGTTTTTTCTCAGGTAATCACTTAGGCTGGATTTTTTGATTCATATTGTCCCTATTTTTATTTTCGTTTTGTAAATATTCAGAGAATAGCTGTTGAAAGTAACAATCTCCCTCCCCCTAGAAATCCCAAAATTTAGCAAAGGGAACATTTTCTTTGATATATTATGCAGTTTGCTAAGGGTTGTCACATCAAAGAGAACACAAAATTAATTTATGTTAGTTTAACTCTCTTCCAATGCCCAGAGAGTAGGAAAATCAGCACTATCTGTGTAAGAGAACACAGGAATAGGGCAAAGCATGCATGGTGCTTTCTCCCCAGTGTCCTTCCAGTCCCCAGCTACTGCTCAGGGTGGTTTTGACTGATTTCTGTGTTCAATAACAGCTCGTTTTTTGTCATTTTTCCATAAACATGATTACATAAGGTTTGAGAGAGACTGATGTTTTGGTATGGGAAAGACAAATTTCTCCTCGGTTTTGTCGTGGATCACATGAACTTTTTTGGTATTTCCTGATGGTTTGATCCAGTGCCTCACTTGTATGGGAAAGGAGAATAACTTACTCTTGCCTGGTGAGTCTCTATGCTGCTTGTGATTTTATAGGCGTTATTATATGCAATTGTTTCTACCTCTGTTACAATTTCAACATAGTACTCTGTGATTAAGAAAGTGATAACTGTCCCCCTTTTTTTCTTTATTCCATTTTTCAGTCTAGCAAGCAAAAACTGATAGGCAAAGTTAGACACAAATGTGTGTGGGGGTATGGAAATCTCTTTAGGCTGCTGATGTGTGCAAACTGTGTGGAAAAAATACATAACCTACTTTATGGCTGTTTTTGTGGGAGTGTAATAGAGAATCCATGAATATTCAACTGCTTACAGTTGTAATTTCATGTATTTTTAGACTAACATTAATAGTTTTTCTATAATTAAGTAAGGAAGGAAATATGTTTGTGTGATGGTAATTTTGGGAGTAAAATTAGAAAGATTTTAAGTCAAGGATATTTGAGGAGCTTAAAGTCCAAAATACATATATTTTAAAGAATGTCTCATTTAAATGGTTGTCACCATCTTTTCAGCATGATCCAGTAATTCTGTTTAAGACTAATTATGTTAATGTCCTAAAATATGCTTAGCAGCAGCAATTCAGCTCTCAAATTTTTTCTCCTCCTATTTTTTTTCTTGCCCCATGAGCAATTTGTGAGAGTCCAGCAGTATTACACTTGACCTGAACTCGTGCTCATTTTGTGCATACCTCCATGCAGCAGCAAAGTAAACTTGACAGCTTAATTCTATGTTAGGGGAATGTTTGCAGGGATAATCCTATTCACACTGCAGGATAAGGATGCTCTGCTAGTGGCTTTGGCCTATAAAACCATTAGCTTTAAATTGTGTGCTCACATTGTGATCTTCTTAGTGTGTAAACCAGCTTTTTATTTAGCAGTTTATTGGGGAGAGTGGGTAATTTTATGATACATTTTCCCAGCCAATGCGCATTTCCTTTTAAAGTGTAGCTGCAAAAAGCAACAAAACCTTCATTTCACGTGGATTATCTGATAGAAGACACATGATATTATGTTTTAGAGCTGTAAATGTTTTGGATTAAATTGTATTTAATGACAAAAAGACCATCTCGATGTAGAGGTCTAAAGATAATGTTTCACAGGCCTGCACAAGTGGAGGCAGAGAGAAGTAAGTAGGCAGAATGAATATACATTAGGATACCTCCCTGCCATTTTCTAAACTATCTTACAACAGGCCAGTATTACTCCTATATGAATAAAAAACTTGTTGCTATGGCATAATTTTTGGTTTTACTTTTGTTTTCTGTCATGATGTCCTGAGACTTCTGATTGGAGATGGATCTTAAAAATACTAGATTTTTTTTCTTTTTCTTTTTTTTTTTTTTTCCTATACTAAGCTTAATTAGCTATTAGGAAAAACATATTCTCTGAAATATCTTTTTTTGGATGGTCAGGCATAGGAACAGTGTGCCCAGGAAAATGGGGAAGTCACTATCCATGGAGGTGTTGAAAAAACATCCAGATGTGCTAGTTTGGGATATGATTTAGTGGTAAATGGTTGGACTTGATGATCTTATTAGACATCTTTTCCAATCTTACCAAATCTTGGATTAATACAAAGAAAATCAGTCTTAAGAATCAACACAAGGCTGTCATTTATAGGTAGACGTACAGAAAAATATATTGATATTGTATTTTCAAATAGATTTATTCTTTTATTTCTTTATTATTATATATTTTTTTGAAAGCCAAGTCTTAATACTGTCTCCTTTATTTATTCAAAAGCTGAAATACATCACTTCAAAAATACCAACCGTGCACCTGGATATTTATAGTAACGTGTACCTTGTTAATATCTTGCATGCAATGTGGCTGTTTTTAATCATATCTAGAGGTGGTTGTCCTAGTTTTGCAGACGTGGAAATAACAAGAAAGGTGGACAGAGGTTTCAGAGTCAAGCAGCAGACAGGGAGTAATCCTCGTGTCCATTTTTCTGTGTTGACACGTGGAACAAAGACGGCGCTGAAGGGCGGATGCTCACTCCACCTGGCCCCCTATGATAGAGGTGAAAATCCTAAAGCCAGGACTATGTTCAGCCAGAATTCTCAGTCTGGCCCCATGTTTGTGATGCTAGAGGGAAGGTTCCAGCCCAGCTTGAGTTGTTGGTGCCCACTGTTCATGCTCTGCCTGTTATATTGTCCTTGTAAGCAATCCGCCCTGCACGGCTCTGATCCTCCCATGGAGAGCCACCACAGCTCCTGGGTTTTTTCCTGGTGTAGCTGAAAATTATAATATTGAATTCAACCCAGTTCAATCCTACAAATCAATCTGAATTCCACTTAGGTGCTCATCAGAAAGTGCAAATTAAATCTTTGGCTTCTACCCTGCAACCTTCAGTGCTCTGAATCTCAGAGGCTCAACAGGAGACTAAACTCTGTAAATTTTATGCACACACTTTGCATTAACAGTCAAGACTCACATTTCTACTGCATTTCCAAGTGCTTCCTGCATCTGAAGACTGAAGACTTTTTCCCAGAGCTATAACCAAGAGTTTGTCATGTTTATTGCAGCTGAAGGTCTGCCGTGGCTCCATGGTTTTGCAAGGTGAAAGCCTTGCTGGCATGTACCAAAATCTTGAGGAAGGGGTAATAAACACAAGAATCACTAAGAAATAATCAGTATTTCTTTAACAGCTGATAAAAAAACCACTGAACTATGATTAGAATTAAATTTCCCCTTAGAATGAGCAATTTCTCAAAGTCTGGAAACCTTTGGGAAGTGGAATGCATGATAAGAATCTTTTTGGATATCTAGTACCTAACAATCCTTTTTTTTTAATTTTTAATTTTTTCACAAACAACTACTATTTTGGAAATGAAATTCCCTGCACTACTAGTCCAGAAGTATATGAGAGAATGAAGAGTATTGTTTATCACTAATAATGTAGTAAAATTAGATTAAAAAAAACGAATTGAGAGACGAGGAGGGGAAAATATATGGCTTCAGTACATGGAATTAAAAACTTAAATAAAAAAGTGCCTTTCTAGGAAAAAAAAGAAACAGTTATGATTTTTAAGGTCCCTGACAAGGATTTTGTGCTTATTTGCAGATTAACACTTCCTTTTTCATGTGTGCAGTATGTTCTTACTCTGTTAGCTTTGGGATACTTGGTTTGTGCAAAACAAATGTAACCTTTTTTCATTTTTTTTGTTAAACTTTTCAAAGCGTTATGCAACATCATGGATGAGAGTCATTTCTTGCTTGAGACAACAGAATATTTTTAAACCTTGTGGATTTATAGGGAATTTTCACTGTTTTGGATAGTTTTCTCAAAGGGCTAATGACAAAATTGTTGTTTGCTCTTTTTACAGAATAAAGAGTGTCTGCCTCTTTATGGTGGTGGTACTGACAGTGTTAAGCTTTAGTAGTGTAGTCCAAATCCCAGATAACTTGGATTTCACATCTGACCTGTTTCAGAATAAAGATTAGCACACAGATTTTTGTCCTTTATCTTGACCTACAGTACACAGTAATGCCCAATATAGTAGAAGCCAAAGTATAAGCACAGTGCATAAACTTTCAGTGAAGACCTTGTATTTGTCCAAATATTTCAAAATTTTAACTTGTAACCATGAGTGCAAATTTGTTTTTGTAAGGCCATATAAAATTAATGACTTTCTGCCAAATAATACTATAATAAGAAGAAATGGAAACATATCAGTGTATCATCACTGCCATTACACTACCTATGAGAAAATACATGGGCTAATATGGATCTAGTGGGGTGATACACCTTCTATTCTATGTTCTGTACAAATCATTGTGAAAAACAAGGGAAGAACAACAAAATATGCTTAAAGTACCAAAGCAATTTTTTAAAAATCTGAAAATAAGACAGGTTTTATTAAGTGAAGTTAGAACTATTTGAGAGGAAATATAATCTTTCATGCTAAAGATCCAGCCCTTCTTTGGGCCTTGTGAACACAAAGAATACTCTAAGCAGCCACTTTCCTTTGTTCAAGATTTACACCTGAAAGAGGTAATATAAGGAAAAGAATAGTAGCAAAGGTTATGCACTTTTCCCTCCTTTTGTATGAATTTGTATGCACTCCTGCATGCAAGAAATGATTTTCCATTGAATTAATTACCAAGGAGTTTAAAATATATCTCCAGCTGTCATTGTTTCAAAGACAGAAACAAATGTCAATTAAGTGCCAACTAAGTGTAAATCAATACTGTGATGAGTGGTTTGCTGATAGGTGCCCAGTGCAATATGCTATCCCTAATAGAGTCAGTAGAAGACCCAGATAATCTATTTAAGTATCTCTGAAGTCAGCACAAAGCCCATAATGTCCCTTTTCTTAATTATTTGTTTGATAGAATGGCAGCGTCTGAGAAGTCACTAGAAATTAAGAAGAAATTTTGAATGAATGTCAACCTGTACTTGAGCTATCTGTAGCAGAAAGAGGCATGAACAGGGCAGGTTTTCAGAACCCTGGGTTAATTCCACAGGTATTTGAAAACCTTGCAAGCCAGAGAAAAATGTTGAATATGAATATGGCTCCAAAAGTTGCACAAAACTGCTGCCTAGCATAAAGATGAAGGAATACAGAGCATGCTGGATTATATGGATGCACCCATTTCATTCCCTTTCATTCTTTTTTGTTGATGAGGTTGCTGATGAGGTAGACTCAGCAGACCAGCTTTGTAATCCCAACTCCGATAAATCATTTGCACTTCCATGGATTTTAGGGTGCTTGTGTCCAATTTGTTTTATATGGGAGGATGATCTCCAAAAATCTCTCAGTGGTATGAAGGCAGCTATTGACATACTTGGAAGAAATTTGAATTTCCTTTTGACAACTGATTTTCCTTGTCAAATATTACAAACCCCAAAGCTAAACCATTTATACAGCTGTGATGACCTCCTACAGATGTAAAACCTGCACCTACTTTTTCTTGTTTTGAAGACAAAGTAATCCATGTCCACAGCTGTGCTGTTTCAGATTGTAATCCCTGAGGATGAATTAGGCTTCTGTTGTTATCCTGGCTTGCTTTCTAATTTGGCTGGGTGCTCTCACTGTTTACCCTGCATCAGGTCTGGTGTTCAAAGGAGCTGTGTGAGCTGATTCAGCACACACTAACCTGGGAGTGCAGTGAAAGGCACAAATGAGGTGTAGTGCTCTCAGAAGTGACCTTAATCATTTGAGCAGTGAGTGTTACACTGCTCCCAAGGGAGAAAGAAAAGCTGTTGAAATGAGGAGAACCAGGAGTGAGGTGCCCTGTGGCAGTGATCTCTTGATTATCTCAATGATCCTGGTGGACTTTGTCCAGAGATACTATTTTTTTTTCTGGCAGAGACTGCTGAACATCAATCTGGCAGTACCCCATGGCAGCTCTCCTTCTCTTATCAGTATGGGTTACTCACCTTGCCCTACAGAGAGCTAGGGCAGGGATAGAAAAAATTGGGGATGTAAGTGCCTGGAGTTATACTGAGCTCTGAGTTTCAGTGTTGTTGTGCATCTGCAGTAATTTGACACCTGAATTATGCAGTAGCAACCAAACCAAGTTTGGTGGGAGGTCAGAGTGGTGCCTCTGCAGGTCAGGAGAATGCAAGAGAAGCCTTCACATGAAACAGCTAAATAGAAAAAGACTGTGGTACTCCCATATATAAGTTACGTTTCTGGATGAAAGAAGTCTTTTCATTGTGTGCCTTAGCTTTAGTTTTAACAACAGGCCATATGGGCAAAAAAATGCTAATACACATGTTTGCAGCATGGGTAATGTTAATTGCACATTCTTAGCATTTTCTTTGATCTAAGTAAAGCCACCCAGGCATTTGAGGCAGTATATAAACAACATGAGGGTGAGATATATTTTCTGAACAGAAGCCATTTGGTGGAATGGACTGACAAAGGTGTTCTTCCCTGTAGCAGCAATATATTTGTGACATTAAAATCTAGCCTTCAATACTGACTAGATACTTGCTACTTTAGCATATGTTATTGGTGAAAACAGCAGCAAAGCAAAGAAACTCCCCCCAAGAAGTGAAATTTCAAAATGAATGTGTTTTGACTTTTGCTGTCTAGCTCCTGCAAAAGGCTGGTAAGACCTTTGGTGTGTTACCTCTCACTCCTCCATGAAGGACTCTGACTTCTCTTATCACAGAAGGTGAAAATGCCACAGTCTGCTACTGGCAACCAGGAACCAGCAGTTGTTTGTGACAATCTATTACACAGTTTACAGTTTAAAGCTTTTAATAGAGTTATAAAGTAGAATGGTTGTATCATTTTTTTTTTCTGTCAGAACTATTTACAATATTAGGAGTGGGCCAGCAGTCAGATTTGCTTGTTATTCTTAACCCAATGAAAATAGCCTAAGGGGTACAGACATCACTCATTGTAACTTGGATTGTGGGAAAATTGTAGGCAGAATCTTCACAACTACAAATCTAAAATCACAGTTGCTGAAGCAGTCAGCCACACTCTATCAACCCAGTAGCTCCTAATTTTGGGATAGTTGACTGGCATGAAGAAAAGCATACATGACATATGCCAGAAGGTTATTCTTGATTGTAAGAAATACTGATTTTTATTTTGTCACTTTCTTCCCTCAAACACTGAGGGGGAAAGGCTCCTTGTGCTGAAGTACTCCCTGTAGTATTGAAATGAAACACTGTCAGGGAAAGTATGAGATGGCATCATTTGGGGAAGTTTTAGCCAGGCTTAATAGCCAAACTCCAGTTCAGTTCCATGTGCAAGTTTGTCATTAACCCAGTGCTGGTCAGGATAGGTCACAACACTGCTCGCTCTTGATCTTAGCTGTGACAGCTGCCTTTGCCAGGTCTCTTTGTAGTGGTGGGGAGCCTTAATCTAAGGTATGACTAAAACCCCTTTGGTTTTAACACTTTAGTGCTGGGTGCTTTTTTGGTTGTGTATTTCTGTAGCATACTTTTGGGTTAATAACCCCAAAACAACCAAACAACCCCATAAAGCTCTGTCTTCATTCTCCATAAAATCCCAATCCACACGTGGTTTAAGCAGTACTTTTATTATGTGGAGGTGGTAAGTGTTCCTTACAAAAAAACCCCAGCTTTTTAATTACTGCTCTGGGAATTTGAATAAGTGCAAATGAATTTTCCAGCCAACACAGGTGTATTGAAGGTATAGTCTTTGACATGCTGGGGAATTTTTAAAGCATAACCATCATAAAAAGGATATTCATATTAATTTTCACTGCTACTTCAAGTGTACTAATTCTATTGCTTGTGAAACACCACTTGTTTTGCAGCACAGCAATAATACTTAGTGACAATGTTTTTGAAGACTGTTTTCTCCTCCACTTGATTGTTTCTAGTGAATTGATTTTTGCAGCATGCTCCTACATACAGTTGTACCACATCCATCTGGGGCAGGCGTGTGTGACCAAGACAGGAAAATCTTTAGCTATTGTCACTGCCCAACAACAATAAAACTGACTCAAGAGTATTACACAGTTACAGTGTTATGTTAAAATAAATTTTAAATATTAGTTATAGAACAAATCTCAACTAAAATCTGAGCATGAAGGAAGACAGTGACACCGAGAGGTTGGAAATGAGGTCACTTCAAAACATTCCAGAAAAGCTGTGAAACAAGTTCTGAACTAAGCTCCTTAACAGCTCCTCTGAGTACTCGTGTAGAGTGTCAAGGAAGATTATGCATTTTCCTATCACAGACTGAAATCTGCAGATTTATTTATTAATACCTATAATCAGACAGAATCAAGCAACCAAAAAAGAGAGGACTAAGATGGCTTAAGAGCCAGGGTGAGGATAAATAGGGTAAGGGAGCCAAAAATCTGGTTTTGTTCAAGCCCTGTGCAATTCAGTTTTAAAGGGAGCATCTCATCATTATGCAATACCATGTTTTTAATCACCCAATTTTTTTCTCTTTTTTTTTTTTCTTTCAATTTTTTCCTTTTTTTTTTTTTTATTAAGTTTCTTACAGCTGAATTTCTAAGATGGTAAGGAGGGAAGGCTGGAAGGGAAAAAGAGAATCATATTTCAGAGGGTTTTTGACACCTACAAGAACTGCTTTTTAATGATTAACACTAGTTATCAGATCTTTCCCTTTCTGAAACAGTATCACAAAGATCTCCTGGTGTTCCCAGCAGTGCCCCACTAATTCAGCTCACTAGCAAAATTAGCAGCAGGAAACAAACCTTTGAAATTTTCATCATCTATGAATAGCATTGTTCATGTGATAAAGGATATGGGCTCCTGCTGTAATTGCTCCTGTGTTAAGAAAGCTGCGAGTTATTTTCTCTCCATCAGTCTTTAAAAGAAAAAAAATCGATAGAAATAAATACACATACAATTAAATAGTGGATTAAGCAGCCAACTGAGCGACTAACATTTCTTTCACTTTTGAACTCTTCTTAATTTTTTTTTCCCTTCTCTGAGGGAGAATATTGTACAGCCATTTCTTCACAAACACTCGATAATGCTAAAGTGCTTTGAAGTTGCCACTGGAGAAAATAGTACAACAGATGGAGCATGAATAAACTCACAATGCCGTCTCTTTAATCTGAACAAAGGCAATTTTTTCTTGGCAAAAATATTTAATATTTAATTCCATTTACTTATAGAAGTTTGATCCCAGATGAGAACACGAAAACTGAGGCAGAGCTGCATATACAACAGCTCAGCGCATCTATATCCTGGCTTTTTATTGGAAAGATTAAAAAAAAATTCATCTAGCATGTGTTATAATTGATGTGATAGATACTGCTCTGGAGGCCACTGGACCCAAAGGAATCCATGAGTTAGAATCTCAGTAAGATGCTATTACTCTTTTTGCTTTGTGCTGTGGAAACCAGACCCTGGCCCTCACGTTTCCTAGGACTTTTCTCGTGTGTGACTTATCAGTGGTTATAGGTGAAGTTGCCATTCTGGTATGAAAAGTGATGTTTGAACTTCAGGTGTATTTCCACTATAAATAAAACTTCTATGTACTTTTGTTCCTACTTTCTGAGATTTTTTTTCTATTAGTATACAGCTAAAGATGAGATTTTATATCCTTCCTTTAGACTTATCATTCACCACAACAACTTTTCAAAAAGTCCTTATCTGCAAGATTAAAACAAGCTGGTTTTGATGTTTCTGTCAGTCATCTTGCAGTTAAAAGTCTTTGGGACACCCATGTCCTCTTCTTCCTCCTTCAGTTTTTAAAAGGATATTATGGTTGTTTCAGCGGAAAAATATTGTGAAACAAGTTTCTCTACATTTTCTATAGACATTTTTACATGTATACATTTTCTTGACAGTACAGAATTTCATACTGGAGTGGCAGGTGTGTTCTTTTGCCCTCATGCAACAGCTGGTCCTTATTAACACCCATAAGTGGCTTATCTTCCTTATAAAGTTCTGTGCTGCTGTATTTTCACTGTGGATTTGATTTCCCATTTCTGATTGAGGGCTGCATGATGGAGCTGCACAACCTGATCACTTCTGATCTTAAGATGTGAGAAGAGAAATCCATGGTGAGTCAAGCCTTAAAAACTTAGGCAGTCTTACTGCTGTTAAAACTTTTAAATGGTTCAGAATTTGAAGTGCATGCTCAATCTGACTTCTTGAAACTTGTTAGAGGCAAGATGCTGGAAAGCAAACACTCAGAAGAGGTAAATCATGAACACCTTGTGCAATCTAAATGAGTTTGGATAAAAAGTCACAAAGTTTCGTAACAGAAATACATCAGGGCAGCACAAATGTAATTTCTACCTACACAGAGTTTGTTAGACATTCCTGTAGCTAATCAAAGGAACAAATAAAAAAGATTGTAAGTCTGTAATAAGTCTCTTTTTTCAACATACTTTTGGAAGTGACAGCAACAGTTAGTCAAATTCTTCACCCCTTTCACTGTTGTATAGGAAAAAAAGGAAAAGAAGACATGTTGCAGAACAAGTTTTTTGAGAGAAAATAGTGTGTGGTTGGTGTGTTTTTGGCTTTTTTCTTTCTGAAGAAAATGTAGGAAAAGTGTGCTTGAAATGGCTTTCTTTGCAAGTGATGCAATCCAGAGTAGCTCCAAGAGGAGCACACAACTAGAATCATGCTGTATTTGCTATGCTTCTATAAAACTGACACCCAAATCTTTTATAAGCAGTTATAGAGCACCACAGACAAAGAACCAGACCTCTGCAATGAGAAACCCCATGTTTACACTTAGCTGGTGCTGCATTCTGCCTTAACACAAGCCCTGAGGAGCAGCTACAGTAGCACTTCCCACTTTGCACGTGGATTGTATTAATCTTTTTTATAGTTAATGAATTTTTTAACGTTTAAACAATGCGTGAATTAGTTGCCTGTTTAAAACATCTTCTCATTTTTCCATGCCTCTAGAGAGATTTGATGATCTGTTATCAAAGAGATGTTACCATCATTTCTGACTGGCCCAGCCTTGACCAGCAGCACATCCCTCTTTGGAGCCACCAGTCACTGGCTGTGCTGGATATGGAAGGTGCTTCCATCAGTTTGTCACAAAAGTCCCCCGTGCAGCCCCCCTGCTATCAAAACCTGGCCATGTAAACCCAACAAAACTGTCTTATTGTGTTTCACTAATTTAACAGATATTCAGTGCATGGGTTTGTTTTTTTTTTTTTTTTTGCCCACACAGGCTTGGTAAGTCTTCAGAATTCAATTAAGTGCCACGTGCTCCTGCTGTGCCAAGATAAGAATATCAGAAATTTTAAGGACATGAAAACGTTATCTACTTAGCAGGCATCTTTTTGTGGTTGTTGTTGCTGATCCCAACCCATTTTTTAGCTTTCTTACAATTCCTTCAATCATTCCCTCCAGAAATACATCTAGATTACTCTTGAACTAATTTATATGATTGGCAGCCACTGCCTTCCTCCATAATATGTCTCTGTAATAAACAATTTTGTTTTCACCAAATGTGTGACTTTCAGCTTTTCTACAGGCATTGTTACCAGATTAATGTCAGAGATTTTCTTTAAGGTTTAATCAACAAACTAACTTTTTTTTTCTTTTTTTCCATTGTCTCCAACATATCTGGAATGTCTTGGTTATTTCAAAATTTGTCTCTTCCTGCAGAGAGAATGTGTCTTTATCTTGGTGATAAAACTTAGAATATAAAAGGATCTTGTCAGATATTTGAAATGTGAACATAGACTTAGCTACTTTCCCCCGAAGGGAAACTAGACCTGTATCTGCATCGAAACAGCAGCGTGAAAATAATTTAAACAAGCAAGTTAAGCAAGTTTGCATGCCTGAACTTGTTGACATTCCCTTTTTTGTTGTGTTTCTGAGTTGTTTGTTATGCTTTGCTTTGTTTTATTAGTGTTAGCAGGTGTTACAAGTGACCTCTATGTTAAACATAAAATCAAGCCAGCATTTTCAAGGAATATTTGCTCTGTCATGGACTCTTTTCCTGGTTTTGTTTATTTGGGTATTTTTTATCCCCAGAGAGACCATTTTTCACCTTTAATTTTCTTTATCAAAGCTTGTATCAAAATGAGAACATTCCCTGAATAAGCAGTTCCTACAGAAAACCAGAGTACGACTTTAACAGTATCTTAAGTTGACTCTTCCAGAGATATTTATGATGTTCTCATGCCTCCAAAGCATGTTGAATGTTGCTCAATAATGCTTGTTTTTATAAAGGTAATCTTTATGATGATCATAACTGTGGTGAAGTAAACTTCATCTCACTGTAGGTTCTTTGAGACTCTCCCTATGGGAAGCGTCTTTCAAGAAAAAAGACCTAAGAAGACCTAATATTTTAAGTCGCCAGTGTTATTTAGCTCTTTCTAAAGATTTGGGGAAAATAGAAGTCAGAAATTTAGATATTTAGGAGACTCAATATTTTTTAATGGAAATTTTAATGTTCTATGAGCCAAAACTCTCTATAAAGACACTTCAGAATCCAATGTATTTTGATTTACTTGGAGATTTTGTTTATGCCCTGTTTATGTTTATGCCTCCTTAAAGCTCACAGTGCTTTGGTTGTAAAACACTATAAAAAAACCTCCAATATTAAAAAATACTAAGTTTGAATTGTAGACTCAGTCTTTAGTGTCTTACAGTTACAAGTTACTTTATGTGGAATGAAAAAAAAAGGATAATTTGTATTCATGATGCCCCCTGCCCTATACAGGAATTTTGTTCAAGTTTTTTTCAAACATGTTCAAATTGCTTAACTTTTCTCTCTAAACAGAGAGAAAATTTTCATCCTGAAATATTAATTTTTGATGAGATAATTTTCCAAACTTTTCTTTGGAAGAGAGTGGTTACCAAGTGTGTAAGTTTCCTCAACAGTAATCTAGATGTATTTTTGGAAGGAATGATTTTTATATTTTATAAGGTGATCAAGAAAGGAAACATGTAAGTATTTTGTCTTTCATTTAGCTTCTGAATGTTGGAAGGTGATTTTGGATCAAACTAAATGACAAAACATCTTTGTTGATATGGAAGGATTTGTAAATAATGTACTAACCAAGCACTTTTTATAGAGCAGGGACTGAAAGGAAAGTTTCCCATTAGACAGTTTTTCATACTATTGATTCCAAAATGTTTGTACCTTGACTGTTTCACATTGTGACTTTTATTTATGATCTTATGAGTATATGCAGTTTACATCAATAAAATAGATTTGCTTCCATCTTTGATTGTAAGTGCTCCTTTGGGAAATATTTTTTTTTCCCTGCATTAGATTTTACCAAGTCTTCTGTGAACTGTGAACAGCACTCTGAAGTGTTTAAATTATCAAAAGGCCTTGAAATGGGAAAAAAAGAAAAAAAAAAAAAGGAAAGAAAAAAAAATCAATCATCAAGAAGCCAGAGCTGGGTAAATTTTGGAAATAATACTGACTGAATGATTTGCATTAAAAGAATTAAGTTTCACTCAGGTTGATTCGAATCATTGGTCTGAGGTTATAGATGGCACTACAATTTTCAAGAAGATTTATACTAGCATGAAATCTTTGGGTTTAAGTTTTATAATTCAATTTTTTCAGATTTTTTTAGATTACTTAGGCACTTTACTATAGCGTGGTAAATATTTTCCATTTCTGTGCTGCAATTACACATATGAGTATAAATTTGGAGAAAATAAACTGGTCTTTTGCTTTCACTCATTCTCGAAATGTTCTTAAATAATAGAGACTTTTTTTAGACTGGCATTTTCCATGGATTTTGAAACAGAAATTACAAGGAGATGAATAGAATTTTATGTCAAGGTGTTCATAATAATAACATTCTTGGCGTTGAGTATACTCAAAGGAGAAAGGTTTTAAAGTTAGGTAACATTTGAGTTTCCCTTAATAGCCCTTGAAAGCCATTTATTTCTTCCTTTTCTCTTAACTATGTGAATTGCTCTTTAAATAACTATTATTAAATTTTAGGGTCTCCTTTATTTTAAAACATTACTCTCTGCAACTTAAAAAACCACTGAGTTATTGAAAACATTTGTCTGAGTCCATATAGGGGACCCACTAACAGGCAATTAGTTGCTAAAGGATTGTAATCTCTGACTGTGCTTTTTGCAGTCAAATTTAAAAAAAGAAGAAAAAAAAAAGAGAAGAGAGAAGAGCCTGAGGAAAAAGACTTACTCAAATATGGAAGATTCAGGAAGGAAGGAGGATTCTTTCCATAAAAAAAACAAAAACATGCCCCCAAAAAAGTGCAAACAAATGAACAAAAACCCCCAAAATAAAAAAAACCCCAAAGAAATCTGCAAAAAAACCCCAATCAAATGAAATTGAATCATCCCCAAAACATCAAAATCAAACAAACAAAAAAAAATCAGTGAAAACAACCTCCTTCCTTATTTCCTTATTTCCTTTCTTCATTTTGTTCTTGCTTTTTGAAAAATTATGAATCAGTAAATAATACAAAGAATTATCTTGTGCCTTAACATTCAGATTAGATGCCTCAAATTCTTAAAGGTAGCTTTCTGGAGAACTTGTGGTGATGAGTCTCGGATTTTCTCATGAGAAAGAAGAAAAGAAAAAGAAACCCAAACCACATCAGCTCTAATTCTTTGCAGAGGGAAATAATTTATTTTAAATTTATTTGTGGTTTTCATTAATCCCAACCTTTGATGGATAAGATGTCAGCATATTAAGAAGAGCATGGGGATTTGTTACAAAGTTGTATTCAAGATAAGAATATTTGATAAACACAGGGCACTCTTCTGTTTCAAATCTATTCTTCTTGCCCTTCTTTAGGGATAAATCAGATGTTGAATAAACAACCCTTCTTGGCTTTATAATGGAAATATATTATGCCTCTTTCAATATGGAAGCATAATTATCCACTGAATTGACCATTTTAGCTGCCTTTCATGCTTAAGCTTAACTCTGAATATTAAATCATGATTTGAATGCAAAGTTCAGCTGTCAGTTTTAAGAATTTCTTCTAATGAATGACTGAAGAGGGTCAGAGGTTCCCAGATACTAATCCACAGAAATGAAGAGTAAATTAAGTTCTTGATGAGACCATGAAGTATGAATTATTTTTTCTTTTTTTTTCAGTAGGTCACTGCAGTACTCTAAAATTCGATCGCATCTCATATTACCCTTGAGTTTACTTAAAAACAGATCTTGATGCTAAACACAGCACAACTGCAGAAAATAATTTATGGAGGGATTTGGGTTTGTTTGTCTTCCTCCTACATTTTGTCCTAATTAAAAACTATTTTACATCACTAAAAGCCCTCACACAACCTTATGTAACATTCTTGTAACCTATTTAGTACTTCAAACCTAGAGTTTTTTTGCATTGACTTTTTTTTTTTTTTTTTAATGAACAGGTCTAGAATGAACAAGTCAGAGTATATGTATATTTCAGATAATATTTTTGGTTTTATGCTATTCTAAAAGACATATATCCAATAAATGGACAAAAACCTCATATTTCAAATTTCAGTAATTCAATAGAAATTTCTTTTTATACCCATAGAGAGCTGTATGTTTCTTGTTAATTTGATTTTTAAATGTTATTATCCGGGTGTTAAGTAGCACAAGTATTTGGGGTTTTACTTTAAAATACACCCCCCTGCAAAACCCCTATGAACATGATTTAAAATCTATATTTCATCTCTGCATGTAATTGCATAATAATCCCTCATTTCTAGCTAAGCTATGAAAAGGGGCTTAATTTGTGAAAGTTGAGGAGAAACAAACTGAAAACAGAATGTGCATATTGGACTGAATTACTTCAGTCTTGCACATCAATCACTTTTCTGAAAAAGGATTTACTACTTTTCCCAGTAATATGAACCATTGTTTTTGTCAGAGACTTTCTTAAAATATCCTCCTTAGACAGAGTCAGCATTTTTGCTGTGCCATAAATTCTGCCAGTATGATTCTATGAGTAGTGTTGGAAATGCTACCTTTTGTTTCCTTCATCTCCCCAGCTGTAGTCAACAAATATTTGCAGAGTGATATCCCCATTAAATACAATTGCATTGTCCTGTCACTGGGATGTGTGCTCAGCCACCAGGAAAATCTTCTGTACTTTGGATCCATGGCTCTTTATTTGTTTTTCATGTAAGAGCAAGCAGCCTCATGCCTCAATACAGTTTTTTTATTTAACTGTCATTTGCAAGTGACTTCTTAATTCTGCATCTAAATATAGAATCAATTATGGTTTCATTTTTTTAGTGATAGCTTTGTGTCTAGCAGTTGGAATCAGTACAGCTATGTAATATATAAGTTACAGAAAAAGCCCCATGAATCTGGAGATATCAGTAATTTTGGATATGTTTTAAAGACATCCAATCTTTCTAAATTGGGTAACTCCTGTAATTATAAAAATTAATTAAAGAAACAAGCATTCTGCATGAATGAAATCCACCTTTGAAATGAAGGGGGAGAAAGTAGTAGGAGTAGCTGCATTGCGTTATCAGCTTTTGTCTTCAAGCAAAAGATAAACCCAAGAGCAGAAAAAGCAAAACCTAAGCATAAATGAGGCAACCACAAGATATTCAGAAGCCAAGAAATGGCTGAGTGGGCAAGCAAAAAGCCAAAATTTAAAAAATTTGATAGAAGTTTTAAGTACTTGATTTACTTTATCATATTGCTCTTTGTTTTTGGTTCCAAACTTCTCTTTCTGTCCTATTGGAAGACTGTTGTCCTGATAGCCTGGCATGGAAAGAGAAGAGATTATTACAGAATATTACATAGCTTTAAGGCTATGGGTTGTGTGACTCAAGACTAGAACTCAGTTTTTCTAAGACAAAAACTGTTCCAACACGGATTTCAAAATACATTTAAAAGATACTAGCTCTAGCTTGTACAAAAAAAAAAAAAAAAAAAAGTGCTATGAGTATTTTGCAGAGCTTCAGACTCCTCCATATTCACTTACTAATAACATAAATTTTTTCTTCAAGTCAAATAAACTTGCTATCAGTAGCATCAAAATTACACAGGAAAAAAACTCTTGTCCCTTCCAATTGTTACAGGCAAAACATAGGATGATATAGTAGTTCACACTGATTGAAGTTGTCTTTTCTTCTACTTTTTTTTTTTTTTATTTTAGCAGTAGAAATACAGCTCATTATTTGTGTACTTCTGGTTTTTTAGTTAAATGTGTTGAAATAGCCTTACAGACACAGGCCATGATGTAAAACTTTAGTTTCTCTAATCAGCATTTTGGAGTTGAATTAAAAATTTATAGCAGGAAACACTGTTTACTCCTCCACCTGTCCAAAAATTACTTGTTTATGTCAGTTCAACGCATTTTGGCATGAATACTTGCTAACAATTTTTAAAACTCTTTAAAAGAAGTCATTCTCATTCTGCACACAAACAAGGAGTGACAGAGGGGAAAAATAAGCCTTCCTGAATTTCTTCTATGAACAAAATCCCCTCATAATGCATAACTGAATGAACAGAAGTGATCTTTCAAACATTGCCTCCTTATTTTCTAGTACGTTTTCACAAATTACTTTCTTCAAAAGACAAGATGGATGATAAAACAACTGCCTGTGCAGCAATGGCATAGATGAGAAATGCCTGGCAAATGTGGCATGTTCAATTCAACTTTTGCATTATGTTTGATTTAGATACATCAGATTATTTTTTGTATTTATCCTAGAATGTCTGCCTATTTTTAAAAATTATATTATACTATATTTTATTTTGTTTTGTTTTGTTTTATTTTATTTCATTTCCTTTCATTTCATTTTAATTTATTTTAATGTCATCTATGAATTGTTAAGGATGGACAGAAATGTTGTGCTATGGGCATGCAATAGATGCACAAAGTCTTGTCAGCTGCTTCCACTGTCAATCACTTTTAATTTGAACACTCAGTTTCATTAAAGGCAGAATTTATGGCCATTGTTTTAAAGGGAAAAAAATAACACCATGAAACCTTCTTGGATTAACAATAAAAATAAGGAAACGTAAAGAAGGTAAAGTGATAAAGAATTCAAGTTTAGCAAGTACCACAAAGTGTATTGCTGGTGCAGCAAATGTCCTGAAGTGGTGTTAGTTACAGTCCCCACAAATTACCTCATTTCTATTTTCATGTCTCTAATGGAAATTCAAGTGTAGAAACGTATTCATATGTTGAGGTTGTTCAAGAGAAAATGATGTAAGGTCTGTATTTTGTCCTGTTGAAAAGACTGAAGAGGTCAAAGCTGTTAATTATTGTTGATAAACATTATTCCTGTATATCTTTTGTTTTTTCTTTTTTGGTAGCTGGAGCTGCAAACACTAGACTATTGTCTGAAAAAAATCCAAAATTCTTTCTACTTCAATTTTTAATTATTGTTATATATTTTTAATATATGTTATTGGAAAACATTTTAGGGGGACCAGGAATTAAATGAATAATAATTCTTTTATTAACAAGGAAGTTGAAAGTTTGTTTACCATTTGGCAAATGTCACCTCGCATAAAAAAATACAGATTCAGTGCACTACAAAACCCTTACAACCCAAGAAAAACCCCTCCAAACAGACAAAGAAAATCAAATTAAAACAATGTGATATGCTGCGTGCTTTTCATGTCTATTATGCATTTCTAGACATAGGAAAAATTGGGTTTTCCCTTCCAGCAGTTTTTTAATTAGCCTTAGAAAATTCTGTAAAATCAAGTGGAAAATACAGCATATATACATTTTCTCTGAAATAATCCTAATTGCTTATTTGCAAAATATAATTGTATCCCAAAAGACCTAAAACTTTCTGTGTCCTCCCACATAATGGAACATAGTTGGCTTTAATTAACAACGTTTTTCTTGTCTTGATGAGAAATTATGAGAACGATGCAAGAGGATTGTTAGTGATGGCTTTTGTTTTAGTTCTCTACAACAATTTCTTTGAGTAGTTTTGCTTCAAGATTTTGACATGAAATCCAATTTGTTAATCTATGGAGGTCCCATGTATGAAGTCAGGGTTGAACATTTAAATTCTCAACTCTTTTAGACCTGTTTAATTTCATTAAATATTTTGTATTTCGCCTACATAAACTATTGACCAACAGTATAAAATAACAATCATTTCACCCACAGAACAATGCAATGTGTAGCAGGAATATTTTATTTGTAAATTTATGAGAGTTACTGAAGAAACCTATTAAAAAGCTGACTCTCTTTAGCATGATAATTTTCTTCGTATCTCAGCTATAAAATAAATATAAAATATAAAATAAATATAAAATAAAACAGTGGTTTGTAGCTTTTGTGATTTTGTTTTTTAATTCACCTGAACCTCTGAAGCTGCAATGCTTTCCCCACTTATGTTATCTGGCAATATAATTAGGTGCTCAAGACAAACAAGAAACAATTGCACTTGCTTTTTTAGACCATATAAAAACATATAAACTGTCTCATTGAGTCGATAATCCTTGCTGCAATCCCCTTAGTTAACAAGTTCCAAATTTGGCATTAAAGTGACAGCTTAAGAAGTGCCATTTTTAGATTTCACTCTTTTCTAATGCTTTGCTTGACATATTAGAAACTTACTGGGAAAGGAGAAATTATATCAGGCTGCCTTGAAATCCTTTGTTTTAATGATACTTAAAGGTCCTACTATTTCAGATGAAACACTTGTCAAGGAAGTTTGCTGCTGTTAGAAAATGTTTCAGAACTGTTTTCTTGCTGTCACTGATAGAGGTATGGTTCTGCAAAGCCCAGGTAATAAGCATTTTAAAATATTTAAAATATCAATTCTTCCTGTTGATGTATCAATCATAGATGGATTATGCTTGAGAAGTGGCAGTTCAAAATTTTGTGTAAAACAAAAAAACATTACATAAAATTTTTGGGTTTTTTCCTTGGTAGCAGTGTTGAGGCTTTCAGGCTTTTTAATCTGTTGTAAAAAAAAAAGTGTTCTTAAAAGCAAATCATATAGCTCTCCACTCAGTCCTCAAAAACTGCAGCCTGTATGCAAGCATAAAGGAAGAAAGTTAGGTCACTGCCTCTAATGGGAGACTTTTAGTTTTAAACTGGTTTAAAACACATTATGGGTTTCTTTCTAATTTTTTTTTTTTGTACAATGAAGTGTTTGAAATTACCTGCACTTTGAGAAGTAGCTTCATAATGCTGAATAATTTTCTTCTTAGGAAGTGAAATTGTAACATGAGGGCCCCTTTATTTGTTGTGAAAATAAATGATGTCCTTAAAATGTAGAAATTGTAACTTTATGTCAATTTCAATGCCAATATAACATTTTTATGCCAAATATTGAAGGCATTTTTACCTTGGGATATAAAAGTTACTGTGTGTAGCTTTTTGGTGGTGTTTTTACTTTTTTTTTTTTTTTTTTTTTAATTTCTCCTCTCATTTTGTATTTTGCTAGGTCTTCTCTCTGCAAATGTCTTTACCTTTATTCTTTAGAAGAACTTTTAGATCAAGCAGCTAATGACTTTTGCTCAAAAGGCTGTAATTCTGCATTACTTTGCTATGTAGCACTGCTTTGATGTCAGCTTCTCTCTTACCATTCCACATCAATGATAGGTATAGAAGAGGATGCATTTTGCACTAACACAAAACATGTTGCAAGACACAAAAAAATCCTTCTTTTCTAAAACCTCCAGAATTAAGCTCTCAAAGAACTCATTCAGGAATAAGTAGTGTTTCTGACTGATAGTAAAAGCTCCCTTAGTGATTTTTGTGAAAGGCCATAAGACCTGATATTAAGAGACTGCTGCTTGGACTTGAGGATAAGCTGCCTGTTGTGCCACATAAAAGCTTCAACCAGCTAGAATAAGCTAAGCCTTTTCTGCTAAACTCGAATAACAGTTGTCATGGCACTATTTTTAAGATGGGACTACTTTTTGCCAACATATGGGTCTTAGAAATTAATTTCTTTTAGGTAAGATGGGTGATATTTCTTTTAATTTTATGTAAAAGCTGAAAGCAGTATGCCAAACCTAAGGAAAAATCACACCAAAACCAAAACAAGACTGTTCCCCTCAACCTACCAAAGCCCTCAAATATCTTAAACCACCACAAAATTGATCTTCTGTGAGAAGTACTAATTTACAGAAGATTTATGAGAGGTACTAATTTAAGGAAGATTTTATACATGCTAGCAGCCTGCTAAAAGCTATCTTCACTTGAAAGTAGTACTAACAATGCTTCTTAAGTTTAATAAAAATATTTCCCCAATATAGCACAGCTGAGACTCAATTTCCACAAGTATGAAATGTTTTGGGGGTTTTTCTACAAATTGTGGCATTTCTACTGAAGTTTGTTGTGTAGCTCAGCTCACATCAAGAAGAGAGAGCTGCAATAGTAGTTGTAACCCCTATTCCAAGGACAGGGGATTCCCTATTTCTGTTCCCTATTGTAATTCCCTATTCTGCAGTGGACAGAGTGCTTCCACAACCACTTCAGTATTCTTTACTCATTGGAGAAACCATAGAAGTTAATACATTAATTTTCAAAATCTATATTGAGTCTGGCATACGCTTATTGAACTATCACTGGGAGAAGGGCAGAAAAAGAAAACACTGGAGTGGAAAACTTAAAATGTTGGTAAATCTTTTAGACTTTTTTCTCTGTTTTGGAGTGGTGAGAGGGAAAAAAATTGTCAGATTTGAAGGAGTAGTATACCTATATTAAGAACAATTATTTTATATAAATTTAATTATAACCTATGTTTTGTGGAAGGTACATATCTGAACAGTAGGTTGAGTTGTCGAGTATCTCACAAATATTACATTTCTCCAGCCACAGAAATATGAATGCCTGTGCATGTTTGATACAGCAGTTCAAGCACTAAAATAACGTTGTGCTTTCCTTACGTGCCATTCAGGTGTAGTCAAAACTTTGAACCATTGAGGTCTGCAGGAAAAGGAATAGCACTATTGAAAATGAATGAAAATTGAAAAAAAAAAAAAAAGGTCAAAGATAAATTCACCTATGACATACTATTTCTAGTACAGATGCAAAAGTCTTACTGTATGGTTATTAATTACATGATAGTGTGTTATAATGCTACACTGATGCAAATATAGATTTCTTATGTTTGAAAATAACAGATCAAAAGTGTTCATTTGTATAAAACCAATTTGGTCTGGCGTCAAAGCAGTTGAAAAGGTCCATTATTACTCCTATATACTTTTTCTGTTATTCACTGTGTCCCATCGAATTTGATTTTGAAAGATGCTGAGCTGCCTGAAATCAGTTCCACAAAACAATTCCAAGTGTGGCAATTACTGTGATGCTACCCTTGAGTCCATGATTATTTCCCCTAGAATCCACAAAAATCTCTGCTGCTTTACTTTGCAAAGCTTCCCATAACACCTGACTACTAAAAAACTTGAGAAACTTAAACTCTAAATGTGAATTTAGTCTCCTAGAAATCAGTGGAAACACTCCCATTACAAATGGTCACAAATAGTCACCCTGTAAGGTTGACTTTGGACATGAAGAAAATTCAGAAGTTTCAGCTCTGTTACAAAAACCTAGGCTTTTTCTGCAACTTGAACAAGAGTTTTTGAAATGGAAGTGAGGGCGTGTAGTGGCAGGAGAAAAAGGAATATCTTTAAACTGAAAGTGAGTATGTTTAGATCAGATATTAGGAAAAAAATTACTGTGAGGGTGGTGAGACACTGGCACAGGCTGCCCAGAGCAGCTGTGGATGCCTCATCCCTGAATGTGTTAAGGTTGGGTTGGATGAAACTTTAAGCAACCTGGTCTATGGTGGGGGGGTTGGAACCCTTTAAGGATTTTTAAGGTCCCTTCTAACCCAAACAGTTCCATTATTCTATGATTCTGTATTAAATTGTTGAAATATGATTTGCGTCTGTCTTTGCAGATTAAAGAAAATGGTCTTAACATTAGTGGTAGCACACAGAGAAACAAGAAATATGGTTACCTTTTATATTAAATGTGAGTTTTGTATCAAATGTGACACGCATATTTGGGATAATTTCCCATGTGTAGATATTGATTCTGCCAACAGTGAAATTTCTTCAAATATTATGAATCACTTTTGACACTTTTAAACAGGCATAAAATTGTGTTACATTTCTTAAATGTTAAACATCAATTAGTTCCATGTACTCGATCCCCCTGAAGTAATTATACCTGTATTAAAAAAAACCCTTGCACAACAGTCAAGGGCTGTGCATACTCTACAGTCCAGAGAATAATTGTTTTGCAAGGTAATGTCAGGAAATGTTAAGTGATTTTAAGTTTACTATGCTTAACTATTCTTTTTTCTTTTTTTTTAAGTACTTCTGTGGAGGTCAAGAAAAAAACAAGTGATGTATACAGAGACAAAAAGAATGTTGGCAGCTCTGTCCTCAGTAGTTAAAAATAAATCAATAAACAGTTTTCTACGAATATTATTCTGGGAGACTCAAGTTTACTGTGTTGGGTTTGCATGGTAAGTTTTAGGTAGCAGAATGGGGGCTGCTTGGGGGCTTCTGTGAGAAGCTGCCAGAAGCTTCCATTAAGTCTGATGGAGCCAGTGGTGTCCAGCTCCAATATGGATCCAACACTGTTAGTATTTATCTACCTCATGTATTTGGGATTTGTACATCTATCTGTGACTTACTACTTGTTCCATGTCTTGCCTCTGGTTTCTATACTCATAAATGAGATATTGTCCTCCTGCACCCTTACATTCCCCACATCCTCACAGTTAAAATATACAGATATTTTAGTGGTCAGAAGCAGAAAATCCACAGTGAGGTAATGAAGTAAAATATAATAGGAGTTACAAAAAAAAAAAGGAATAAAGTCTGTGTTGCTTGAATAGTGTTCCAACTTCTAAGCCATCCTTAATGATGTTATTCCCTTCCCAGTGGTATTAATTGAAGATAAAACTGTGTAACTTTTGTGGGTTGTAGTCTCAATTTCCATATCTCACCAGCCTCAGAAAGCTCAAGGATTAACTTTTTGTATGACAATTTATGAAACCAATTAAATGATACGCTAATGATTTTTACCTTCCCTGACCCTTAACGCTGTGTTAACAGTACCTATTTATTTCCCTATCTTACCTACTTCAGGGAGCCATCTAATAATTTATTAGAAAGGCACTTCCTTCAGATGTCATACTACCACCTATGGTAACTGCTGTGCCAATATTCCATTACAGATTATAATATTGTACTTCAGCATCGAATGTCTTTGAAATTCCAGCATTTTAATGAGGAGGATTGGACAGTCATGCAGTCTTATCTTTCAGCATCTTAGGAAAAGTAATAACTTCCAAAAGAAAGCTGGAGGAACTCAGGTGCAATTATCACTATAGTACATTCATTATATTATAACTCCAGAAGACCTTCAACTTGCTCACTATTACTGGCACTGTCGCTTTTTCACAACAGATCCATCTATTTATTTGAAAACAAGTGCTTAGAGTTATAATAAACCAAATTTATAAAGAAATAAAAAAATAGATAAAGAAATAAACAATAAACCAAAATTATAAAGAAAACAATATAGATGGAATTTTAGATGTAATGTAATTATTTTCTTCCGGGGCGCAAACCAGCATCTATTGAAAGCTGGAATAAAACTTACCCTGGGGAGAAGTTATCTCATAACTGCCTATTGCTTTTCTTCACCTGATATTGCTGCATACCTCTAAAGCAGTGAGCCCAGGGTACCTGATGTATGCTAATATCCCCAGATTGTTGCCCAAGGCAGCCTTTAGACTCTCTCACATTATTGCTATGTCACAAAAGACAGCCAGTGATCAGGCTAGTTTATGATTATGGAAATGACCAGTGCAATAAGTAGAAGTTAAGTGTAAAATAAGCCAATTTTTTTTTTTTTTAAAGAAGGAATTATGAGAATGTCTATAGGGAAAAGAACTAATGAAGGTCTAGATCTGCTGCAGAAGTCAAAACACTGCCTAAGGAGACAGTCAACTGTTTTCATTCTTTTTTATTCCTTTTGCAAATGTGGAGGGAACTACGTTCATCTTTGTTGCAAAGTGTTTAGAGAGTTTTCTTTAGATGCATATTGCCCTTAAGATTATCTATCTTTATTTTTCATAAGCTCCTTGTCCTATCAGATGCAATAAATTAATCTTATGTTTCCTCTCATTGTTTTGTAGCATTAAGCCTCTAGTTTTTGTATGCAGTTAATCCTCTGCAAATTGAATTTTTTGATCATTGCTCCCAGTATGGAGTTTCTTGCCTAGTGAGAAATTGTGTGTGGGCAGGTAAGTACACTGAAAAAGGGCCTTTTTGTCATGGAGTGGCTTTTCATCATTAATTTTTTCCTTGTATAATGATATGCTTCTCTATGATTTTAATTTGAATACTCTCAAAGGCAGAAAGTCTCTTTATTGAATATCACTTCATGGTGTTTTGTGTAAGAAATAGTAATTAAAAATTATCTGCTGTCAAATTTTGGTACAAATTGAATACTAATAGAAATGCCATTTTCTTCTGTGATTTTTTTTTCATTTTCCTTATTTACGCTTCTTTCATCCTCTACAGGTCTTGAATAAAACTCTGAGTACTTATTGCCTTAGCAGACCACAATTGCCCAAATAAAAAGATTTTAAAAATATTTCTGGAAATAAATGACAAAAATACTCTTTCTTTAATATTTTAAGAATCTCAAATGAGGAACTATATGTTATTCCATTTTTTTAAAAGGAAGCATTACAGAAACATAAAAGTAAACCTGGTACATAGCAAACTCCCAGCTTTTTCTTCTAAAGCACTTATATGCCTTTTTATATACTCTGTATATTATATTTATTACCATATAATAAATAATATATAATAGATACTTTCTATACAATGTAAAGCATAATTTTATATTTTATATAAAAATAAAACCTGACTATTATTTTTCATGTCTTGAGGCCTCTCCTGTGTAACCATCATGGTTTGACACTGGCCCAACACCAGGCAGAGACAGTCACTCACTCAGCCTCCCCTGCCCCATCTGGGCAGAGGAGAGGCAAAGAATTAGAAGAGGCACTTCTGAATAATAAAGTTATCTGCAGTTGCTGTAGTTCATTGAAATTTTTGCATCAATAAAAGTCTGTTCACTGTCTTTCAGTGTCACAACTCAGATGTTTGTGTTTTTGAGAGCAGAAGGACAGAAACCTGGCTCAAGCATTATCATTAGTGGTAGAACATTGAAAATTTTCTAGGATTCAGTAACAGTTAACATATTAAATGTCCCATAGACATCAAAAACTGCAACAGACTTTTTGCAGGTTATTGCAGTTATTGTAGGTATCAAAACTGATATTGTGCTGAACAGGGTGCTAGCAACTCTGAGCAAACAAGGAAGAAAAGGGAGGAAATGGGAAAGGGGATGAAAACTATTCAGTTTGTAGTGTTAAAATAGGAAAAGAATGTGAGAACAAAGCTGTGAAACAGTATTTGACAACAAGTGCCTTGAAGAATGTAGATTCGTTTCAGAAATGGTGATACATTATTAATGACAGAATGAGTGTCAGAATAGGAGGATAGATGTAAAATAATACTGTCAATCTGCTATGGAGGGCCTGGGCTATTCTAAAGAAAGATGTTCAGTAGAAAACACTATGAAAGAATAAAAAACTGTCTCTACTGAATACTTGCAGATATATCTCAGAAAAATTTGGAGGTAACTGAATGCATATAGCTCCATCAGTTTTTCATTTGAATGAAATGTCAGGAAACCGAAAAGATGTTTATATGGGGTAGCTGGGTGGAATGCTGTGCCCCTCCTGCTTTTTATTGCTTCCAGGGCACACATTTTAGTTCCAGGTTTCTGGCATTCCTCTGTTAACAAGCCCCCTTCAAGTGTGTCTTCCTCATAGACTCCATAAAAGCAAAGATTTTCATAATATGAAACTCTGTCAAACTAATCTTTTTTTGGCTTAACTAACAGATAGTATGCTGATGGGAAAAAAACCTGCCACAAACCAAACCACAAGATAAAACATTACTTACATTTTAGCTTACCTCATCCTTTTCAGCAAACTAAGAAATTACACATTTTTAGAGTCAATAATTCTTTTGACTGTGCTTATCTGGACCTCCAAGTGCCTTTGTGTTGGACATCAAAAGCTGTCTACAAAAGCCTATCAAACATAGCTTTTCCTCTTTCTCTAGTTTTGGGAATCCCATTTTATGAGACTACATTTGTTTTTCTAATGTGCAAACACTTATGTATTCATTTCAACACGGCAAGATGAAACAAAGATAAGGTATAGGGTTTGTTAGGACTAGAACTATCCATATTTACTTTCCATATTGCAAATTTATGCAATTGTAGGGTACTGTAGCCTCTACTGCTGTGTTGGAGCTGAATCAATGGGTGGCATTTCACACCTTTTAGGCACAGTTTATTAACGCAATGGAGGTAACTAACTTAAAAGGTCTCAGATCCCTTCCAATGAAAGGAAAAATCCTGTGTACTGCCTTAATTAAAGGCAAATAGCACTGCAGTTCTTCAGTTACAGTCTAGGGGTTTGTTGTAATCTGTTGTTTTAAATTTCCATGGATTTTGTTGAAAACAACTGAATATTTTTTACTGCTATCTTTTAAATTTCTCAAAACCAGCCAAAAACTTCCTGCTCTGCCCTGAGTGCAGAAGAGAGTGAGTCTCCACTTCCCAAAGGAGGAGTAAAAGACAGAGCAGAGTAATGTACTGTACTTTATCACAGTGATGTAGGGAAGCAATGAGAACATTTTTTGTCTCTTTGAGTATGCTGCTCTTCCTCATTATATATCAAGCTTGGAAAAAATTCTCCTGTTTACTTTCAGTTTTCCTTTTTCCACTCTGGTGTTGTTTTTTATTCTTATGTCCCATTCATGTTTAAAACAAGTACAAATGAAAGAGAGAAAAGGAAAATGTGCAAAAATGGAGACTTGTCATGTTTTAATTCAGAGGAGGTGACAACTCTATGCAATATTCTCCTTGCATAGAGGATTTCTGTTTATGATAATGTCCTTGCTAACAACAACTTAGGAAGAATTTTCAGTTATTTATTTTGTTTTGCTTTAAAGTGTTCTTTGAAGTCCAGTCTATGTGTTCTTTTAATACTTCAATCTATGATGGGTGTTCTGGGAAGCTGACTGTAGTCTAGTTTTTTATTAATATCAGTTCAAATAAAATGATAAAATTATAACAATATTGATATTTATGCAGATTGAATTTCTTTGTTTTATTATTTTTGAAAGTGATGTAGCACAACAAATCAGAATTCCAGTAGCAGTAGAGAAGGCTTGTTTCCTTCTGTTCCAGAATTAAAATAATAATCTAGTTAATCGGAAGAAAAACTGTTATGGTAAGGATTGTATTCTGCTAAGGAAAGTTTATTAAGGATTCTAAGGCTGATTTTCTTGAACAGAGTTTGTGTAATCTCTCTTAACATAGATGGAAGTCTTTGCCATCTGTGTTAATGGAAGACCTTATTCCTAAAGAAGGTAATTTGTGTGCACTTTTTGATTCTTTTCTTCCTGTGTTAAATTTAGAGGCAAATCAGCCTGAACTATAATTTTAAAAATTGTTCAATAGAATATATCACAGTAGTGCCAGAGAAATAAAAGTACAGAGTAGATTCTTATCTTTAAGAAATTTAAATAATCATAGGATTGTAGAAAATTAAGGGTCGGAAGGAATCTTAGAGATCATCAGCCCTCACCTCCCTGCTGCTTCGCTCTAGACCATGTTGTTTGAGACCTTATCCATCCTGGTTTTGAACACTGCCCTCAACCTCCCTGGGCAACCTTTTCCAGGGTCAACCCTCAGAATAAAGAATTTTCTTCCTAATATCCAGCCTAAATTTCCCCTCTGTCAATTTGTATCCATTACTCCTTGTCCGATCACTCCATTTCCTGATCAAGGGTCCCCCTCTGGCTTCCCAGATACTGGAAATGTGTTATGAGGTTTCCATGTCACCTTGTCTTCTCCAGGCTGAACAGCCTCAACTTTTCCAGCCTGTCCTCTTATCAGCTGGTGCTCCAGTCTCCTTATGGACCTTGTGACCTCCCCTGGACTTGCTCCAACAGCTCCATGTCCTTATGTTGGGGACAGCAGAAGTGTAGGCAGCACTCCAGATGGGATCTTGGCTTTTTTATCCACTTTTTTATCCTCTGAGTCATTCACCCATTAAATCCATGTCTCTCCAATTTAGAGACACTAACATTCAACTTTGGATGTGTTCTATTTTACTGAAACCTCTGCTTTATGACTTTTGTGCTTTATTTGAATAACCACTATTTTCGTGCTTGGAAAAACAATAATTAAAAAATCGTTCAGCATTTACTTTGCACAGGTCCAAAACTCCACAATTATTCTGTGAAAGACTTAGGAAAATGGAATATAAGAATAATGGAGGAAAAAAAAAAAAACAGAGGAGAAACTCCTTGCAGGAGTGGGGGGTGGAAGAGAATTAGAGTGGTGTTCAGATAGTCTTAACAAACTTGATTATAATACACTACTCAATGACAAAATATTGTTTCGTTGAGCTGACTTGCTTTAGAATTTCTATGATTATTTTTTTGCCACCCTCCTCAGAATTAATGATGCTTGTGGATTTTAATGCCAGCTTCAAGTTTAACTCTTCTCAGAATACATATTGTAGGATACAGTGGCCATAGGTCATGAAAATATTTCTAAAAATTCATGGTGAGCCTAAAAGAAAGCATTCCTTTCAAAAAGTCTTGAGGAATGATGGACCTCAAGGACTTTTAAAGAAGGTAAGATGTTAAAGAGTAGGCAGGAGAGGAAGCATGGTAGGATTGTGAATAGAAGCAGAAAATCAATGCAATTAAAAACAAATATGGTGATTATATTCAATGATTTACTTGAAACCAGTGTACCTTTAGGGAGAACATGGTTTTGTCTTCCTGCCTCGTGTGTGTAGCAGTATTTTGTGGATTTCTAGAAAACTAATATAGCTCGGGATGAGTAAGAAAACTGCCTAAAAGAATCCTGCTTAATCATTTAAGGCTGGATTTCATATCAGGCCCAAAGCTGAACTCTCAAAAATACTGATATATGCAACACATCCTTTTTTGCTAAGACATTAAACCAGCTCTCCTAAGCACCTGATATTTTAAAACGTGATAACAGGCCTTTCCTTCTTATGGACCAGGTAATTTTAGTCTCCTCTCATTCCTCTTCAGTGCTATTTTTACCCTGGTGAAAATCTCCAACTCCCAAGAAAACCAATACCAACTGGAGGCAGAGTACATTAGAATGAATCCTGTTAAATATAACCTCAGGTTGTGCACTTAAACGGGATGGATTTTCCAACCCATCATTAAGGCACACTGTGACTTAGATCAACATAATAAGTAGCAGTGCCTGAGGCTGTGTCTACCCTAATACAACAGCCTTGTTCTAAACTTTTTCCAAGTGTACTCATTGAATCTGGCAACTAAAGGAGTGTGTATACCAATGCTCCTTTTTTTTTCTGTTTAATGCAAACTACAGCTAGATAGGTGATGATTCAAATTAATTCACTATGTATATATCTGGGGAAAAAAGTATATAATTTTTTGCCTGTGCAAATGTGCTTTCTAATGCTGGCAAGAGTTCATTTTGGTGTTCATCATGATGTAGTATGAAAATTCTTTGGTGTCTCATTATATAAAACCAGCTTCTATTAAATAGGTGTATATATACCCACATGCACATACATGCACATAATCATCCTGAAAGTGCTTGAAAAATAATGTAGGATCTGATGCAGGGCTGCAGTTTAATTCTTCAGTCCAGTTCAGAGCTTACACTGTCTGGAATAAATGAAGAGCAAATAATTCCAATATAATGTTCCAGGTAAGATGGTTGAGTGCAATTAAAATAAGAAAACTGGTGGTGTTTAAGCTTTTTATTAAATCAGTACGATAAAATAGTTACATTAATTATCAGCAGAGGTAATATGTGAGGTATGTCTGTGGACTACCAGAAGCACACAGTCTGTCTATATTAATATTTATTTGTATATTTCTCATAGAACAATGTAAAGTGAGTTGTCTCTTTGCTGAATTGAGGCAGTGAATAAAAAAAAAAGTCCACTATCCTGACTTTCTGTAAATGTTAACATCCTTTTTGTCACATCTATTGGGTTTAAATCCGTTTATTCAGGGTGAAATTTGCTGGGCTTGTAACCTTTGCTTTCGAAGACTTTAAGGAAAAATCCTTCTAAGCTTTTCACTGGATGTGTTCTGTTATTGTCTAGTCAGTTCAGGTGTTGCCCTACCTTAAACAATATACTTCAGTAAACAATTACATCTCCTGAAGCTATCTTGCTCTGAAGATCTGACTTTCCCAGACCTTAATGGCAACCCCAATCACAAAAAACAGGTATTCAGATTCTTAAAGCCACTTATTTGCTTGAATATTTAATTGCCTTTCATATAAATGGAAGTAGAAATAATTCTTTTGTGATTTTCATAATTATATCAAGTAAATCAAATTCCAGTACAATAATTTAGATGTAAAAGAAGTAGGCCATTAAAATATGGAGATCTTATTATATGACAGATTTATGTCTATATATTTATTCAATCAAATACGATTCTCATTAATTCTACATCTCATTTATCCAAGAGATTTCTGACGTGCCTGTAAACTTATGTACACATTTGTGTTTATATGTGCACACATTACACACCACCAGAACGGACTAGGTGAGGTACAGTTTGAGTTAGGATATGTAGGAAATATTTTAAGAAAAGACTATTTAGTTTTGTCTATCAAGGAAGAAAAGCCATGCAGAGCATCCTGAAAGTGAAGCTTTAGTTTTTTTGGATTGAGTTTTATTGAGTGTATTCACTTAACTGAAAGAAAACATGGTCAAGCATTTTGTATTATGAGAAGAAATGAAACTTTTGTAAGGCACTCACAGAGGTGTAATAGTATCTGACAGATTGCATTAATGTGTGTTTCCACACTGAGAATACTGCTTTAATTAGGATATAAAAAAATCAGGGTAGTGCCAAAATTAGTATGATGAATGATGCAGAATAAAGTTATTAAAAATAAATAGTGTTTATCTGATCTCAAATGCAACTGTGGTATGAACTTATGGTCACAAAATGAGAGACATATAGTGGGAATGAAAAATGGCCTAAGTTACAAGGAAATATCTTAATGAGGACTTATCCAAACCCTGTCAATTCTTTGATGAAGGTATGGATAAAGAAAAGCCTAACCTGGCATTTATCTTGACAAAATGTGTTGCTGAGATTTGATGAGGAAATATGTTGGCTTTATTTAAATGTGGTAAAATGGTCAGCAATACAGGCTGTCAGAAAGTTTTCAGGTACACTTACATCTTTCTATTTTCTATGTCTTTTTGCCCGTTGCCTTTAGCTGTTCTGCAGAGATCACATCTGATGCAAGACTGATGTGATGAACAGTTAAGTTGCTGATTTGATTTAATTTTATTTTATTTGATATGCTTTCATCAAGAATTTTACTGTTCTTAGATATATAATTTCTACTCCTTGACCAAGGACCTACTGCTGCTGTAGCATCTTCCTAGAAACTCTGGGAAATATTTTTTTTTTCTCCTCTTTTACACTGTCTGCATGAAGTAAACTTTACATTCTTTATCTTTATTCCTTAGAGTTTACACCAGATTAAGAAGGGATGCCTTAACAAAACTCTTAGATCCCTTAGGGATAAATACAAGTAGCAATCTTGTGGCAAGACATCTGGCAGAATTTCCATTGCCTTTCCCTGAGCTGAAGCTCTTTTTAATCTTCTGTTCATCAACAGCTGTTCAAGCCATATATGTACTCAATTTTATGTAAGTGTAGCAAAATAGCCACTTTAAAAATTTTATCAAATTCTTTAGGTTTTTTTCAATAAATTATTGGAATTCCATGCTTTCTGTCTGGAAAATCACGAGTCTTATTCTTATTTTTCCGTTGGAAATGTACTTTTACATTTAGTTGATTTTTTATTTGCATGCGGAGTCCTGTCATAAATTCTGAATGTCTTATTTAAGTAATGAGTAGGTAAAACTCATTCTGCAACCCCCTTCCAGAAATGGGGAAAAGGAACATAAGTTTGATCAGTCTTCTGCATTTCCAATAGTAACTCCTGCTATCCACACCTGTGTGAACATATTTTCCTTTCAGTAAGTCTTACCCAATTTTTTTAACTTCAGATTTTTAGAGAACAAGTGACACCTTGATAGGACACGTACTCAGTTTTTGTCTTGTAGATGTGCTGCTCAAGGAATGGAACCAAATTTCTGTTGAAAGAAAAGCTTTTTCTTTTGTGGCTTCAGGAGAGCATTTTAAATGAATTTGTCAAGTATTTTTAAGGCTTTAAGGTTCCTCAGCTGATATGCCCATAAGCGCTTTAATAGAAAAGTTTTCTGATCAATCTTTCTAGTGCTTTGTTCTCTTAAACTGCAGTATTGAACACGAGCCACACACAATTGCCATAAAATTCCAAGAATTATATTTTCTTCTCTTTTCCTGGTTTGCTGTTGTCTATTGCTCTCATACAAATCTTGAAAGCAGACAACTACCACATATTTCTTTCAGGCATCAAAAAGTCCTTAGTTTTATATGAAAGGCCCTAAATAACCTTAGAGAGGACTTTTGGCAGAGAAAAAAAAATGTCTTGAGGTTCTGAAATTCCTTTCTTCAGAGGTCGAAATGGGACTTTTTTGTAGTTTGAACAAGGCTTGGAAAGAATTTGGCTAAGTATCAAAAAAATCCCAGGAATATTTCCAGTTGTTTCATAGTTTCTACTGTAGATATTTTTTTGGTAATAACTTACATTCTTGATGCATTTGTCACAAGTTGTCTCTAGTGATTATATAGTCTACCCTAATTTGCAACTGGTTTATAGAATTTTAAAAATTTCATCTGTCATTTTTGAAAATCTGTCAGATTTTTAGTGCTTCAATTTAAAAGTGTAAATTTTAGTATCATCTATTTGGCCCGTAATATAATTGCTCAGTACTTATTCTCTTTATTTATTGTACTGTAATTGTGTGTGCAAAACGTTTTCCTGAGGAATCAGCTACCACATATGTTCTCTATTTTCACAATAGGTCAGACCTCCAGGATTCCTAACATCTTAATAGGTGATGCAGGAGTTTGTTACTGGGTTTTGTCACATCCCTAAAGTGTGCAAAATAGAGAAAATAAGCAGAGAGAACAGAAATCACATGCTTAAAATAAAAGAAGTAACTAATGTCAGCAATATTGGTGGTGGTTTTCATTGAAATTGATCTGGAGCAGAGACTTCATTGATAATGACAAGCCCATGGCTGCTACTGGTGAAAACACGATTACTTCTACAAATAGCCTTCAATTTAACTTACAATATAAACAATGTAAACTATTGAGAACAGGGAATGAAACAGGAATTTAGAATTGATCTTGCAATGTAGCTTCAAAGTATATTTGTTAAAATTTTTACCATATAAGCACTTAAACTCAGCCATAAAAATAATTAACGTAAAAATGTTTCCTTCTGGGATTCTTGTCAGTCATGAAATGTTTATTTCGCAGTGTTCAGAAATACTTTTTGCAGTGCATTAGTTTTGAGTTTCTTTTTTTTTTTTTTCCATCTGTAGCAAGTCATGCTTTGGCAGAAACAGGAGTCTCTTCAATCTCAAAATACTAATAAAAGCAAAAATTCAAATAGCATCTTCCAGAGGTTCTCTTCTTGCATTCCTTCAAAAGAGAGTTTTCTCTCAGTATCTATCTATTCAGTCCTCAAAAGCTTTAAGGGCATTATTTTGTGCTCTAATCCAGCAAACAGTTTATTAATTGATCATGAGACTAATTTACTGGTATTTGTAACTCTGCCCTGGTAAATGTCATATATTAAGCTAAGAACTTGAGGAAGGTGAACAGTCTGACACGTTCTGCCTTTTTTCCTTGTATTTCCTTTGGTTCCTGATACATTCAGTGATATCTTTTGTTTAATAAGCCTTTCTGTCCATATTTACTGTTAGATGCAATGTATTACTCAGTAGCAGGTCTTTAATTTGTGAAATTAATTTTTTGACATGAAAGGAAAAATATTTTATGCCAAGTTAAGTACTGTATATTATATTATACTGTATATTATTAGCACTGGAACATCAACTATTAGAATAGTCTTCTAATTACAATATGTAGTATACAAATGACAACATATTCCTATCCGTGTTCCTATCCATTATTCATTATAACTTGACATTTAATGCTAGCTGCCTATCTTACCACCTATAACCCATCTGAACCTGTACTCATGAATCCAATTACTGAAAAGATTGCAGCTCTTGTCTGAATCTCCTTCTTTCTAGGGAAAGTAGACATGTGTCACTTTCCCAGGATAGATGAGAAATATCAAAGCCTTTCAGAAAGTCACATACTTGCATATACCCCCCCTAAATGTGTTTCCTTGCAGTATGGCCTTGGGGGCAAAAAATCCCCAGGTCACTTTTTCCAGGTAGGAAAAATGGTGAATAAGTATAAAAATGCATTTAAATTTAAAATCATTATCCTTTCTATATTAACTGAAGTACATGTAAGGCCACTGTAGGTAATTTACTACTGATACTGTCAAAGTAGAATTTTGGATATACTTGTGTTTATTTTCCAAAAGTCATCAGGATTGTCTGTTTTTCATCTCCTATGTGCTTTCTAAACATTATTGGAAATCACTTCTTTACAATGCATATAATAAAATTAATATTTTTATTGTCTAATTAGTTAATAATGTGTTTTAATTAATTAATATTTTAATTGTTCAATTAATAATGAAATTGTCTATAATAAAAATCCCTGGTTTTTTCAGAGCCAGTACTCTCAGTCCTTTAGAACCTGAATGCCCACCTGTATGTTTGTGATTAGCTCAGTGAATTCATAAACTGTAATCAGCATATATGTTTGCAAAATCAAGATCCTGTTATTTCGGGGCATCCTAGAGGCAGTCAAACGTATCTGGGAAGAGGAAAAGAATTGAAACTGTCTGATCACTGTGATATCTATGTGAATATGCAGAAGACTATTTTTCACTACTATTCGTAGTCAAGAATTTTCCTCAGCATCACCAAATGACTGGTACACTAGGAAAAACTATCAGCAGAATCAGCAGGATACATTATATATTTCAGTTTTTTTCATTTTGACTTATTTCTCATTAGTAAATTATAGTCTTTTTCCCTTCCAAGTAAATGATCTTTTCAGAAAAAAGTTTCTATGCTATCATATGACTAATATTTGACCTGCAGGGTCTACCTCTCTAAAGAAAACTTGGCTCCTTAAGTGTTTCATTCTGAAAATAGTTTCTCTAGAGTGGAGAAATTCTGAATGGAAATACAAAAAAAACAAATGATGCTAAGGAGGAAGCTCCATTCTGCACAGATCTGTATGAAAAAAGCATAAATGAGAACTATTTTAAAACATAAAATTTTAAATGAAAAATGATGGAGCAATTTTTTTTTCTCTCCTGTCCAGGGAAGGCTTGTAAATTATTAGAACAGTATTTAATTTGTTTCTCCAATTTTGTGTAGGTTTATCAAGAATCTTGTTTCTGGTGTACAAACTTCAGGTGATTCAGAAGTAAAACTGAATTTTGAGTGACTGCTCAGAAATATGTGTTTATGACAGGTATGTGGGTATCCTTACTTAGAGAACTGTGGCTGGACCTTGAATTAAAGCAACCCTTACCCAACAATCTGCTTTTGAGATGCTGAATTTCACAGTGCATTTTTCCTCCTTATGCTCCTTGAGATCCCTATTGAAGATGACTCCAGGCATGTAACAGAGCACAGGGTGCAAGTTTGGAAAGATGTCACATTCTTTAAGTTACTTGAATTCTTATTTAATGGATTGCAGGACTGGTTGGCCATCGCTAGAATTCCACAACAATTACTCAACTGGTTTTTTTGTTAACTACTGAATCAGTAAATTTCTTTCAGGACAGATATACCATGTTCTTTGTCTTTGAGTCTACCAGCTTTGAAATATTCAGGAATAATGACCTATACAGTGACATCCAATCCTATCTGAGGAAGGAAGAGGATGTTTCTTGTTAGCTTTTAATCTCTAAATTTCGTTACATGCTAAATGCTCAAAATCATGAGATATTGATCAGTACCATATCTTTCTTTGCATATCTAAAGATGTTAAGGATAAAAAAAAAAGTTCATGATAATTTTTATCCATGAAATTACAAAAATAAACTTCAATCAGTTTTCAAAAGTTCCTTATTATGGCTGTAGACAAAAATTTTTGAAAACTGAAAATGTACATCTAATGTACATCTATGTTAATTTATTTTGTAGTGTAGAATTTCAAATTCATTTGTAGTCTGAAGGATCTCAACATGTATAAACCCAGCAAAGCTGATGGGATGAAAGTGCCTCTCAAAGGTAATGTATGAAAAGAATGGGTAAAATCTTGACTTACACTTCTTCTGGGAGATAAGTGTCACTTTTCTGTGTGCTAAAATCACATCTGTAAAAACACTCTTCTGGCTAACACAGCCTTATAGATTGGAAGAAAAGAACAAAAGTAGAACTGCCTGGTGGAGATTTTTTTGTTACAGCTCTTAAAAAATGAAAAAAAACCCACCAAAATAACAAGCTCATATAAGAAATGAATAGCTCATTCTTTTCTTAACTGCTAAGTATTTGGAATATTGAGGCAGACTGAGTCATAAATGAGGTTAGAAAAGAATCAAAAAAAACTTCCAGAGAGCTGCTTTTCTTTCCCATTACTACATGTTCTTTTATACTTACAAGAGTTTCTGGCTTTCTTGGCCCTTGAGCACTAGGCTGCTGCCTGAGCTGGCCTGATCAACGACAGGAAAGTGTCACTTATAGATTATCCACATCTTGGGTGCTGAGGACAGCCAGACACATCCAGCCAGGATCCTCTCTCTGTCTGGGTCATCTTGACCAGAGGGTAGGTACTGAGTGAGTGTTTTAGCAGCTTTTTGGTGTAGAGCCCTAAGTGGGTGCAGAACATAAATGATTGCTTTTCTGAGATGTCAGATTGTTATCAACGTTCCTTTGTCCTGCCAACCACTCCCCATCACGGAGTTTTTGGCTGAGCTTATCTCAGGGGTATCTCTGGGCTGCTGCTAAGTTTCTGTTGCCATGTTTACTGGTTTGCCTTTGCCGAGGTTCTCTCAAAAGACAAAGATGGAAAAGAGTAAGTAAAGAAGTAAAATGAATAATAAAAGATCCCAGGTGTTCTTCCGACCAATGATTGCTCTTGTTAGCTTCAAGTTTGGGTGTCTGTCTAGGTGGCAACTAAGTCTAAGAGAAGTTCCCCTGCTTGTAAGATCTTAAGTTTTCAAGAGGAAAGTCAATGTTTGATGCTAAAAGGAAAGGGATGAAAAAAACCCCTGGACAACCAAACACATCCATAAAGAAAGTCGAGAAGAATCAATCAGCACGAGTGAACAAGACTCAGAGGCTCATGAAATTAAGTAATTAGATGGGTCAGAGAAAAGCTTGGACATGTATGCAAAGAGGATTCCAGAAGTACTACGATATCCTACAATTTCAGCCTGGTCCTGCAAAATATGAACCCTGGACTAAGACCAAGAAATGTTAAGACTGAGTTTTTATTTGGGACTGAATTTCCAGGAAGCTAAGTTAAACTTACTAAGGTTCAAGTCTTGATTCACATTTAGTAACTTCACAGAGTTAGTAAGAGGGTGCAAACTTGAAAACAAGGATTATTTTACGGCTAGATTTAGACTGTGAGTTATAGTCATTGTAAGATTTGATGCTACTTGTACTCTCCCAAGAACATTTAGGAGAAATACTAGGTTGCCATGTTAAAGCTAGCTTCAGGGTCAGTGCTCATGTCCTCATCCAGGAGAGGATACATTATGGCAAAGGAAGCAAAATTAAGTTCTAGGCATGGCAGGAATTCTTTTCATTGTGATTAAATTGTTTAATCATATCAATGTTTAATCACACACAAGCGAGTTGGCATCGCTTTGCTCATTTCTGTGTCCATCTCTATCCTAACTGAACTACTGAGGAAGAACTTATTTGGATGTTGCTGTTATTTCCTGTAGGAAAAAACTACTGCTGGTGAATTTAGTGCTGCTGGATCCTGAGACTGACTGCAGACTTCCATCTTCCACGGCTGAATCACCCTTCTAAGTTAACTTCCATTATGAATGTGAAAAGTCTTGTCAGACAGGAAAATGTTAAGCTTTCCTTTTATTTCTTTCGGTTGAGATAAGGAAATGAATTAAAAATATTTTTACTTTCTACAATATGAATAGGGTAAGGTTTCTAACCTTTCAAAAATTAAAAAATAGTTGTAACACAAATTTCCCTGCCAGTAACTTAACTGACATGTTCTGAACTACAATTTTGTGATGATTTTTTTTATTATAAAAATAAATTAGTCTCTCTGGATGTCAATGTCTTTCAAACTCAACTTTTAACAGGCTTAAAATATGCAAGAAGTATTTCTTTAAAGACTTTCTTTGCATAATTCATATTCATTATTCTACAGCAAGTGTTTCTTTCAAGAAAAAAAAAGATGAAGGGTATGTTTAGAAATTATGACTAAGTTTAACAAATTTAAATATAGATGTGGCCAAATGCGCTCTCAAACTTCAGGAGCTTCTGAATGTGAAATAGATTAAATTCCTGGCACATTTTCATACCCATTGAATTACTACATAACTGTTTAAATCTTAGATTTCTTTTTTCTCCAGAAGAAAGAAAAAGCTCTTGTAGTGAAAGATTGGTTTGTAACTTCAAGTGGAGCCTGAAAATGAAATTTCTTGCTCTGTGCAGAGAAGTCCATATTTTGTCTGAATTGTTTTACCTTCCCTTTGTAATATTTCTGTTCTTGAAATCTCCTTTTCTCAGTACTTCCATCCAGTATTTTTATATCATATTAGAAATGCAGTCTTTTTTCAAGTATTTCCATATCTCTGGTTCTATAGAGAAGACTGCCATCACAGTTCTACAGAGAAGCCCTTTAATTCTACACCACTTTCCTAAAGCCTTATGCTTTTTAAGATCTTTTAATGAAGAAGCCTTGTACTGCTTGAGAGTCTAATGTGGAATTGCAGCTAGCAAACTTCTGGCCTGGCCTGTAAAAAATGTGTGGTTTGTTTTTCTTTATTTACTAAAGCTTCCACTTCTGCGAATACAAAACAGTTTTAATGAATAGATTTTGCTAAATCGTATTTTCCAAACAATAATGATAAAAATAGTCTTAAAATGTTAAAATGTTTCTTTCCTCACTTTACTGATTTCTTCTTTGGTGCATCATTTTAACTGAACCAATGTACTGTGAATTTTCACAATGATGTTATATTAGAAACATTAGAAACATAAAATTTTGCACTACTTTGGAAAACTAGAAGAGGATGAAAGAAGCTGAGAATGGTCAAATTCAAGATAGACCTTTTTAAATCACATGGAGCACCCCACTGTCAGAGTTCATCTGTGCCTCAAATCTTTATTGAGATAAAAACAAAAAATAAATTGGCAATTCAACTCTGTCCAAGTACCAGTGAATATAAAATCTTTTTTTTTTTTTTTGTACCTCCTAGCATGCTCTTAATTTTCATTTACATGTTTGACCATGTAGACCATGAAAACCACCAATTTAATAATAGGTGATGATGTAGTAATGCTCCTGAGACTGATACAAAGGCAAGGTAGGTGTTTATAATTAGAGTTTATGTGGGAAAATTTTTGCAGTATGATCTAGGACAGATGGTCAGTGCACCTGTTGGCTTTGACAATAAAAAAAACCAGTCAAAAGTATCTCACTTGTTTATATTTTTCATTTCTTGTCAGTCACAACATATCACATTAGTAATAGGTTAATATAGAGGCAAAATCTTTTTCTAACTAGTTCTCAAGTCAAAATTAATATTTAATTTGAATGAAAGTTTGATAATAATAAAAAGATAACAATTTAGTGTTCTTATGTTTAGTGTTATATATTTTCTTCTATATGACACTTATCCTACACTTTCAGTATTTATCAGACGTGATTTTTAATAGATTAGGTACATAAATGTAAATGTATTGTAATACTATTCTTCTGTGTTGGGTCAGTAAACTTAAGAGCATTTTTTCAATACTTAAGAACATTTTCTTCATTTACTCATGCTTTTTCCTAAATAGATGCTTTCCCACTCAAGTCCACTCCATTTTTCGGTGTGAATTTCATCTTGTGCTACTCAGAGAGACAAAATCTGAAAATATCTTGAATCTATGGGCTATTGAAAAAAGATAACGTCTGTTTCTGTTTGTAGTTTGTCCTCATCAAAGGTCTTTTCCACGGAATTACATGGATTTCACAATCCATTCATGTGTATTTTGTCCTTGTCCCCTATGACACAGTCTGCTATTGGCCTGGGAAAACCAGAATTTTATTGGATACTAGAAAGTGAAGAGATTTTATAGCAGTATCCTGGTATGCATATCTGAACATATGTGAAAGATATTAATAATATCTTTATAATATAATATAATATAATATAATATAATATAATATAATATAATATAATATAATTAATATAATATAATATAATTAATATAATGTAAATGTATACTATATACTATATACTATATTATAATAATATATAATAATATATTTCTATGTGTTAAATGGAAAATACAATTTTACAATCATATTAAGTAGATGTTTAACACTGATTCATGGCAGTCAGATTTTAGCAAATGTTAATTCTGTTTCTTTTCCTTAGAATAAATCTTTTTAAAGATCTTTAAGGATTGCAAAATATGAAATAGAATGCTTAAAAAAATGAGAATTTAAATAATGGCTTCCAGACAGAAAAGCAAAAGCATTCCAATTTTTTTTTGCCATTGTTCATTAGTTTTATTTATTTTTTTTTAGTGGGTTTTTTCACTAAAAATCTATTCAAGTTTGAAGTGTCAAGTTGTTTGTTTTTTTTTTTTAAATTAACAAAATAACAAAGAACAGGATTGTAGAAAAAGGTGAGAATTTTTTGTGGTTTGGGGTTTTTTGGTTTTTTTTTTTTTTTGTTTTGTTTTGTTTTGGTTTGGTTTGGTTTGGTTTGGTTTTTTTTTTGGCTTTGTTTTTAAATTTCTCCTATAAACTGTGGTGCTACTTTTATAGCAGGAAAAACCAAATGTTGAGGTACTAGGAATGTCAGTTTTGAAGCCAAGCAATAAAAAAAATTAATCAGTGCAGGACACTTGCCTCTTGCTCTACTACTAGCAGCAGATGTCTCTACTTGGATTTATGAATTTGAATTAACTATGAATTTGCATATGGATTTTTTTTCTTATGCTGAAAGAAAAAAAACCACATTAAGTAATTTTTACAGCCTCTGACAGGAAAAATGAAGACATCAGAGCTTTCAGAGGTATCATGTGGACATATGGAGCGAGTGAGTAGTTCATAATGCAAATGAAGATAACAGCGTGGTTTTGTGGTGTTCAGCTATAGGCAATGTATATCATCTGCATTTATTAAAGTTCAGGGCATCTGTAGCTATTTGAAAATAAAATGTAATTTTCTGGATAAAATGTATTTTGGAAGGGAACACCCCAAAAAAAGGAACATTAGAGAAGTCTTCTTGTTGCTCTGTCTTGTCCACTCTTCCAGATAAGGGATGTGTATCCAGGTTAACTTTAATGTTGCCTTTCAGCTTTTTTCTGGTGCTTGCTCACGCTCTCATCTGGTATTCTGGGGATTGGAGACTTACTATCATTGCTCTCCATTTTCCTGACAGATGTCCTTTAATTTAAGCTTAGATCTCTAGTTTAATACATTTTTGTTGTTGTTGTTGACCTCAGTGACAAATTTGGAGCAATCAGTATTTTGTGTGAATTTATTGACAACATCATTTTATTTATTATTTTCACAGATTCCTATCTCATGGAAATGTTGGGTAGGAGAGGAAGTGTGCATGACTATCTGTTGTGGAAACACCTAACATAAGAATTTGCTTATTTGTTCTCCCATCAGTGATTTGGCATTTTACCACTTCATTACATTTCATAATGCAGCAAAATAAAAAGATCTTCGTATACTTGACTGAGATAGTGCCAGTGGAATTTCTGCTCCATAGCTGCTCCCAATAAATGTATGTATCTAACATGTTTTTATTAAGAAAGAGTACTTTGGTCACTGTGAGGTGAAGGGGCGGACTTTATTATAAAGTTGATTTTGACCTGCACAGCCAGGATGACTTTGCCTTGTTTTCCTGTGCTCAGTGACTCATTGTATGAGTGAAGGGGCCATAGGCTCTGTGCTATGTGACCCCTTTGGAATCTACAAGGTCAGAGAATTCACAGACAAATATTAGGTTGTACTGGTTTTGGTCACTCAAATTAAATTTTGTCCAATTATCAGCCAGTTTTAGGCTGATAATTTCTGCCTAATCCAATTTATAGGCTTTTTTTTTTGTAGACTTATTAAGTCTACTTTGTAGATTTGTTCTGGTAATTATTAAAATTGTCTCCATCTTTAAAAAATTATTTTTGTAATGCACTTATTCTTTTCATTAGTGCCTGAACCACTATTTCAAATATAGGCCTTTACTGAAGTTTATAACATATATGTGTGTCTGTATGTGAAGTATTGTGAAGGCTAAACAAAGCCTTCCAAATCTTTAATGCATGATTCAGAGGTCATTACTGCAATAAAATGTCCCTGATTTACAAAGTAATTTGGGCAGCCTAGAGATGAAAATTTCTTGCAAAATAATGAGAGAAGCACTCTGTAGCAAGGTGTCGCTGACTTTTGTTTTGTGAAGCTGCAGACTGCATGATTATGTGGAATGTGACACGGGGAATTAACCCTTCTGATCTGTGCCTGTGCTCCAAAGCCACCTGTACAGAGTGTAAATGTAAAGTTCATCCCTGTAGCAATCAAATACAAGAGAGGTGTGGACATAGGAGAGAGCTCAGCGTAGGAGCAACTCCTACAAAGAAAGCCTGAGAGAGCTGGGACTGCTTAGCCCAGAGGAGAAAATGCTCCAGAAATCTCACCAGTGTGTATAAATATCTGAAAGGTGCAAAGCAGACAGAGCCAGGCTTTTTCTTGTGGTGCCCAGTTACAGAGAAAGAAACAACAGGGACAAATTGAGACGTGGCATCAAACATCAGGAAAGTGCCACCAAGGTCTGGCACAGAGTTAATGTGGAAAGCTCTTTCCTTGGAGATATTCAAAAACCATCTGGATGCGGTCCCGGACAACCATGTTCTAGGGTGATCCCATTTGAGCAGAGGGGGTTTAGACCAAATGACCTCCAAAAATCCCTTTCAAACTCAACCCTGTGATACTGTGTGAATGTCCGAAAATGACCAGCCTTGGTGCTGTCCTCAAGGCAAAAGTCAGATTTATTTCCTTCTTTGGATTACTTAGGGTCAGCTTCTGCCACTTCACCTTACACTATGTTGTATCTGATGTCATTTGAGATCATACAAGTAACCCAGAATGAAAGCAGGAAATTAAAGGATTTTTTTCACTCTTCTTACTCTATTTTAAATCACAAATTTCTGGCTTATTTTTGTATTGCTTTAATCTGCTGAGAGAAGCTGTGAAATCATCTTGGCTTTCAGTGCTAGTTTTACTATGCATCTGGTTTTAGTGTATCAAGTCTACTGAAAACTCTTTTCCTGATGAAACCACTGAGTCTGAAAGGTATCACATTTATTCATGTTTTATTGTTTTACAAGAATATAAGCCTATGCAAAGTACAAAATGATCCAAAAGTACATTCTCAGAAGCTTTGTGGTTAGGGGTTCAGGTATTTTAAACCCATATTTTTATCATTTACAAATGCCATGGAAACTTTACACTAAACTGGTAAGTAAGAGTTAATTTGCACTATACTGGGGTGATTGTAATTCATGTAGATATTGGTTTTGATGTGAAAATTAGAGTTGTAAAAATTGAACTGGGGATTTCTGACCCCTCCAATAATTGCAGAACATGATATATTGTACCCCTCAAAGGCACAACAATTTTCAGAGTTCAGGCTATTTTGCAGTGACATGATGCAGGAAAACTGAATTTTACTAACATTCCTGAAAAACGAGTTACATATTAAACCCATGCATCTATAAGAGCTTTATTGGAAGGAGGGGTCAGCTCAATATGAAAAGTTGAATTCCATCTTACTGTAATTATAAAACTTGGAAACAAATGATAAATTAAAAAGAAAAGTAAATTGGTTGAAAATACTTATTTTTTATAACTTGTGTTAACTGATGTGGTATCTCTCATGCAAACATATGGGAAATCTTCAGAGGACCATTTTTGAGCCTAGTTACAAAGAACAGAGGATGAACTTTTTTTAACTTGATTTGTTACTTAACGATCCTTTTAGACAATGAGGGTCTTTGTTCCCTTCCTCAGGTGTACATTACTTTGGGAAGGCTTCTGTCAGTTTTGAAAGACAGTTGTCTGCCAGAGAAAGCTAGAGCTTCCCTTGGAATGGAGAATGTCACCCCTCTCCCTTCCAAATTATTATAATTTTGTAATTAGGGGCTTTCTATGGGAATAGGCAAAGCTATTCTATGGGAATAGGAATAAAAGTTCTGTAATAGGAATAATATTAAAAAAAAGAAAACAAAATACAAATGCAGTAGTACAAAGACAAGCAAGCAAGCAAAACAAAAGTCCTGGAGAAACCCTGACAGAGTCAGGGATATGACCTGACACCCTGTTGGTCAGGGTGTTGGGAGTAGTCCAAATAAATCCTAGAATCCTAGATGAGGTTCTGGGGGGTACAGATAATGGAGTAGGAAAAGTCTAATGGTGGTGAGATGGGTCTGGTCTTTCTGGTGGAAAAACCAGATGCCTGCTGTTCCTGAGTCTCAGTTTTTATCCAGGTAGGAACAGTTGGCTCCCCCTGCACTGGGTGGAGCATCTCACAATGGGATGATGTCATGTGTGGTGTCATTGGTGAGCCTCAATGGCCCATTAGCAGAAGATATCTCCCTGGAGGATGGACAGGTGGTGAAGGAGGTAAGAAACACTGCCACATCTGGTTTTAACAGCTGGCCCATTATCAGAAGGCATCTGCCCCCCTCCCCCCTGGAGTTACAAGAAAGAAATATCTGCTTTTACAACAGATGAAATAGTATACAAATCTCTTGGCTACCCAACCCAAGACAGCTTCTTTCTGTCTTATTCCTCTAAATTTGGCCTCCTAGAAATTCCTCTAAATTTTCTTCTTTATATGAATTATAAAGCTCTGTGAGGAAATACCTGCTTGCACTTTCCAGCTGAAACAGTTCCAATTTCTTTCAGTGTGTTGTCTGGAATAAGCTGTCTCTGACATCTCTTTTCAGATTTGTTTTCACAGGGCATCAGGTTCCAATGCAGACACACTTCCTTGCCTTGGATATCTGTCAGCTGACAGACTACAATTAGTGAAGATAGAGCTGCTTTTTTAGCAGTGATGGGAAAGTTGGAGAAACTAGATAAACTCACAGACTTCTTGTTTTAGCTGGAAAACTTTCTGGTTTCTGAACCATCAAAAGCAGAAAGCTCAGTGAAAAGTGCTAAAGCTTTGTGCACGTGTTGGCTGATTTACCTGCAACACCACAAAAGGAGGATATGAGGAAGACAGAGAACAACTCAAAACTTTTCTCTCACTTTCAAGAGTAACCTGAATTGTGACACCACAGTTTCAGAATGCCACTGCTGACTGAGGACCAGCTGGACCAGATTTCTGTTCGAGTGTAAGAAGCCATAAAGGTTTTGATTGGCAGCCCTTCCTGTCTTTGTTCATTTGAATTCCCAGGGTTCATGATGATTTAGCAGTAAATTGAAAGCAGAAACTACCAATTATTTCTGAGGTTTTTTTCTGTGAAATCACATGCAAAAAAGAAGGCAGAAAGTATTAATTATATAGAAATGGGATGTTTCTTTCCTACTTTATATCTTATTTTTAGGGTGGGGATGAGCCATTTGGTTAATGCAAGACACTAGACACTACTGTCCTGATGTCACAGTGTCATGTATAGACAGTTAATAACCTACAAAGTCTTTATTTTTTACAGAGTGTCATTTGTAGTTAGCTTGACCTGCTCATTGTTCAGAATGAGCCATGGGATCACAACAGCAGAGCTGAGTGTGAGCTGATAATCTGTGCTATGAGACAGGGCTGATAACTTAGGTTCAGAGACACGACAGTGCTGGCACAGCCCTCTCCAACATCTGTCAGGGTGGTACATGTTCTTAAGCTGTGAGTAATGACAGGAAAAATGCTTTAGATTTCGAGTACACAAGGGAGAAAATGGTGGTGGAAGAAAAGGATGAAATTAATGACAGAGTAGTTGAAGAGGAGAGCAAAGATGCTTGCAGAACCTGCCTTTAGAAGAATAGGGATGAAATATAACACATAGAGAAAGAGCTAGAAAGCCAGACTAAAGTTAAAATCAGGGAGTTGAGCTCTGTGGCCCCCAAGCACTGACAGATGATTTTCCAAGACAGAGGACTTTGCCAAGGAGCTTTCCTGGTTAAGAATGCTTTGATGTTGAAACTTTGTGCAGCAAACAAACAAGTATCCTATTGCTGAAGCTGAAACTCTGGCAGTGCTAATTTAGCTGAAGAGAAAGAAGAAATGAAATTAGCAACTTGATAGTCTTTCATACTTATTCTTTTCCATGTTTGCATAGCCTTTACTCTCTGGGGACTCCTGAGAACTTAAGTAAGAAGTTTTTGTACGTAAAATACTAGGGATTTATAATACAAATCAGTGATTTTGTACCTTATTTTGTGTCTGTAAGATCGCAGAAAATTTCTTTTATGTCATTACCATTTTAAAAATTGTACAAATGCCCTTAAACATAGAAATAGAAACGTTTCTCCAGGTTGCACTCTACATGGACACACCTCATTTCTTCAGCTATCAGGTTGCTCTCTGTTTGTTTCTTATATCTAGGGAGTATTGCAAATGGGATCAAGTATCTTATTTTGTCAGTATTTGTAGAGTGTTTAAATCCACTGAAGATCTTTCCATATGAAATGTAATCCTAAATTTAAATTGTTCCTTGACATATTTATGACTCTAATCAGTTTACTTGTCCAGATCTCTGTTATGAAGTTACTAAAGTAGAAGATTCTGTGAATATATAAAAGAATATTGTGTGGTTATTTTTTCTAGTTCTTATGTTCTTATTTTCCCTGATGGATATTTAAAGCACAGAAAATCTGCTACTATTTTGCAAATGTACAAGCAGCAGTAAAGATAATATATCTATGCATAAGTGTGTGATTTTCAAGTACAGAAAAATATGACTGTTCTTTAGCATTTCAGAAGAATTCATCTGTGGTTTATCTGTATTAATCTTGTTTTCTTTGACTTTGAAGTTCATTATATTTCTGCTAAAGGTTTTTATTCACATAATTCCTTTTTTCTGAGTAAATAATTTTTTTTGGAGGGGAGGTGTAAACTGAGAGAAAAAAATCATTCATCTTGCTTAGAGAAATTTTTTTAAAAATACGTACAGTTCAGTAGCAGGTATCCTTTCTTCCAACTTGTTATACACAGGCTTCTGTTTATTTAAAAGGTGAAACTGTCCATTTTCAAGTAATCTTCAAGGGTAAGCATCCATCACATTTGTATCTCAGCATTTATTATGACTGATAAAAGTGTATTCTTTAAAAAAAAAACAAAGTAATTTCTAAAAATAAGGTATTGCTTTATAAAACAAGAAATTCAGCACAGCTGAATCAAGGATAAATTACTGTGCAAGACAAGAGTGAATTTGAACACTGATTTCTGAAGACTTTGAATATTTTGTATTTAGTTAAAAATATAAAATTAGTCCAATATTTGATACAAGTTTTTGTAAGTTCACACTGGCTCAGGTACAACATTCCTCCAAACAAATCCATAAAGAATAAAATTTTTGAAAGCTGGAAATGTTCTTGACTGAAAATCACTTAAGTTGTTTCTGTTGGCAGCACATTTAATGCAACAATAATTTTTCTGATTTCTGTTTAAGTTGGTATCAATTAAATATATTAATGTCCATTTTGATATTTTATAAATATACTTTATCAACTCACCCTAACTTTCCAAAGAGATTTATTATGTTTTATCAAACATCTCAACAAGTTCTTCAGAAACCTTTTAATAATACACCAGTAATGAGAAACTTCAATATGGTTCTCTAGTGCATTCAGAGAATGATAGAGTATTTAATCTTAAATTGGTAAAAAAGATATGGAATGATAGACAGAGCTTTGATCCTTTCATATTGCTCAGATATGCACATTAGAGGAAACCCTGGAAATCTTGTCTGTGCTCTGATTTTATTGTATTTATATGCCCACAGCTAACTCTAAGCTTTCAGTGTGTCCCTTCCCCACCATTTCAGTCAGAAGGATCTGAGATTTAAAATTAAAATTAGAAAAAAAGTTGGTAATTTGATTTGAGACAGTTGACTGACAAAACTAATTAACAAGTCAAAGACAATCTTCAAGGAGGAAGGCTCTAAAACTTGAGAGAAAGAAAAAAATAAGAGTTCCTCTGAATCCTGGCACTGTCACAAGAGCACTCACGTCAGACATAAATTCTAAATAATATTTTCTATTTGAAATTGTATTCCTATCAGAATTTAATTGTGAAAGCAATAAATGTAAATAGCCTTTGATAAAAAGTAGTATTTAGAACACACAGATTTAATGAGTTGCCTGTCTCCTAAGATCTAATTAATAGCTTGACAAAATGCACTCTCTAAATCCATTAAGAAAAGAAAAGTTCGTTTTGCTTGCTCTCACCCCATCAATGACTAATGAAATTAATATTTTACTATTTCTTCAGGTTTCTACAAAACATCCTTTAAATCTTTATTTCTGTGGGGAAGAAGAGATTTAACTTATTTTTTATCTGTAAAATTATTTCTGACAAAATATGGAGGTTTGTGGTCCTGCAAGCGAGACAAAGGCCAAACTACAGAACAGAATCAGACTGACTGGTTGTAGCTAGCATCAAATTTTTCTTCCACGTACTGTTTCTGCAATTCATGTTTCTAGACTATTAGAAAATAATAACATCTTGCAAGAAGGAAAACATGTATTCAGCCAGTGACCTGGCAAAGACAGGCATACAATGTCAATCTCCTGTCTCAGGTATCCCTGCTGCTGCTGTCTCCTAAGTTAGCAGCCAAGGAAATTGATACATTTCAGGTTGGGCAGGTTAACATCCACAAAATCGAAAATACGAAGGTCATAACCTGAGTTGCATCTTCACCAGTAGCTTGAAAAAATATTCTTAGCTGTCCACTCACATAACTGGGCATAACTTACAGAACAAGGATATATTTTTAGCTGAAGAATTCTTAATAATACATTTCTCTAAATATTTCCCTTCCAAACTCAAAGGTAAAATTTCTTTTCCCCCTCTCTTAAATGTCCCCTGTTTCTAGTAGAAGAGAATTATGGTAGTGTATTACAAAAAACATTGTTTGTTTAAAATTATTTCTTTGATATAATGATTAGCTGGACATCAGAATAAGGCTAGTGCAAAACATGTCTATTTAAATGAATCCCCATACTAAGAAAAAGGAAAACAAGGGCTCAATTGGCAACTTGTTAACAGTCATATTTCAGAACCTCAAGACCTGTCAGAAACTTCCAAGCTATCCATGAATAAATGCATGCCAGGTATCTTTTAATTGGTTCATGAAAAGATTTTAGATTTAAAAATATTTGGATTCCTGGATCTTAAGGGTACTTTCCAACATAAAACGGTTCTATGCAAAGACCTATACAATTAAAGAGCATGCACTTAACTCAACAAAAAGATTGTCACAAGGGTAACTGTTCTTAAGACTACTGTAAAATGATGTGTTTTACAATATTGTATGTTTCTGCTGTGTAGTGAAACAGATGTTCAGGTTAGGAATGCTGTTCTCAGTCTAGAAAACAATAAAAAGCAAAGTGCACATTCCATATGCATTGCTTCAGCTTTATGGCACACTACCACTGGATGCTCCAGCTATGGAGGAACAGAAAATGTGACAGACAACAAAGGAATTAATTAATTTAGTTTTGAAATGAAGTTATTAATATATATGAATAAAAAAATCAAGCTTATGTATGAAATTAATGAATGAAATAACTATATTTAATCACTCATTATGTGTCAAAAATTGAGGAGCAATAATAATATTTTTTTCTTAAAAAGATAAAAAAATGAAGTAATGGACACATTATATAGATGTATATTTACTTAGCTATAATAAATAATAAAGTTCATGGTGTTCAAGGCAACAAAGGGGCTAATAAATTGCAATAATTTTAGTGTTGAGTATTCAGTTTACTCCCTATTTTTAGCAAGATTAAATAACATCAACTATGTAACAAAAAAGCTCAACATCTTGCCAGTCGAATTTATTTACACAATAAAATAAAGACAAATTTTGGGGGATGGAATCACTTAATAGTTGCATTTACAACTACTGTGAACTTTTTTCATAGATGAAAATTGCTACTTCTGCTTTCGCTCACCCATTTATTTTATGTTTTGTTGCTTCCTGAGGAGAGACTGCTTATTTCAAACCTGGTGGAATACAAGGTGAGAGCAGGGGCAGGGAAATATGGACAAAACACATAAGTGAGGAATCCTCTTTAATTGCTCAGCACGATCTTGTGATGCTATTTTTAAGTAACTCTCTGAACGCATCAAAAGAAAACTGATGTTAAAAGAGAATCGATGATAGTAATTGTAGAGATTTGCAACTTAGAAAAGAGGCATTTTCAATTTAAAGGCTTACGGGAAATAACAGAAAGAGAGTGTCTACGTTAATTTTCTAGGATCATTTAGGCAGATTTTATCAATCAAAAAAAAAGTGTTCAATGGTTACAGAATGACCACGTTTGCTAGTTTGGGATATATTGTTCCTTTCAAAATGATTTTCTTGTGTCCTTTCTGGTAGCTGTATGGAAAGGATTCCTCCAAGCTTAGTGGAAACCTCTGGGCAGATGTCTGTGCCTCTGCAGCCATTTTGAAGGGTTGGCAACAATTTTTTTTTTTACAACAGCAAATTGGCAAAGGGATTTACTTGGAATTCATAGCCACTTAAGAAGGTTTGTTCTCTATTTCCCCATTCTGCTGTGTGCAGGTTGCCCATCAGCTTCAATATATGCAGGAAAAAGGATTTTTGAATTTAGAAAAGCTAACTGCATTACACATTTTATAGAAAGGTTTGAATTAGCCTATCATAAAAAGTGCCTTTCAGAGCAAAATTTAACAAAATTTATTCAACATACACCTGTTGATATATAGTCTGAACAGAAGGGATCAAGCAATTCTTTAAGGTTTTGTTCTTTGCTCCTAACAAACTTGGATAATATGTAACTTTGAGGATTCCACCACTTTCTAGACTAGTGTAGGCTTCTGGAGAAAATGTTTAAGTGATGCCAAGCTCTCCTCCACCTAGAGAGGAGGTGATTTCATTTTCAGTAAAAAATACTGCATTGTTCATGACTCATGCCCACCAACAGTCAGATAAAACATTTTAGATCGCTGATTAATTTTATGAGAGGTCCAAATGACCAACAACTTAGAATAGTGGTTTCCCCATGTAGGAAAGAGAAAACTGCTAAAGGCACAGAGGCAAAAAAAGATAATTTAATAGTCCTAGGGGATTAGGAAACTAAGCTTAGCACAGAGGTGTAGGAGGGCTGAAAATCCAAAGATGCCTTTGCTGAAAATGTACTTAAGGAGTTGTAGATGTTCTCTAACTCCAAATCTAAAGGCCCTAAAGCAATGTCTGCATTTTTGGCTGTAACCTTCATTGTTTCACTATCAATTTATACAACATGTTGATGAGATAGATTTCTCTGTATTTATATGTTTGGGGTTTTTCCTGCATTGTATTTTCACATAAAACTGTGATACAAAAATAGGGTATCCTGTAGCCACTGTGCCCCTGATACAGATCTTGAATTCACTCTGTGTCAAGAGTAATCTTTCACTAATATATAGTTGATTTTCTGAGAGGAGAACCTTTGATAAACATGAGAGTGGGGAAAGGTTAAAACAAATAAACAAAGAAAAAGTCCTTCACGCTTATAAATAGAATCAAGGTATGTTAAGGGGTTGGAAGAGACCTTAAAAATGATCTAGTCTAACCCAGCAATTCAAGAGATAAAAATAAAAGGCATTGTTCCACCTCTGGGTTTGTCATCAGAGCTTATTCTCCCAGTTCAGGAGCAGGAGAAAGAGTTAGTATAGAAATTGCAGAGCTGTGTAGGGGTGCATAAGCTTAGGTTGGTCTGTGGATGTAAGAAAGGCTCTGGTAATACTGAGGCCTAATAACCTTGGTATTGGATCAGTCTGAGATTACTAGGTAGTTATGCATTGGTACATCACCTGTCAATAAGTCAGATCTTCTTGTCTCTTAATATTCCTGTTAATAAATGCAGTGGCATTAGAAATACAAGCTCTTGTTCTTAATGGATTATCTATTTCTAGTATATATTTTCATTTTAACAGGAGAAATCCCGAAATTACTAAGGTGTCCAAAATTTGCCAATTTAGTAAGTATTTTTTAAATCCTAGCTAGATGAAGGGTTTATTTTTATTTTATATTGACTCAATTGTTTGGATCTTCGTAATTAATATTATGTTAAGTAACTTCTACGAGATGTTTTTTCAACAAAAAAGTAAAAATTTCTTTTTCATTGAGATTACTGCCTTCCTTCTGCAGCTGACCCAATGAAATTGTGGCAGACTCGTACTTCAAGTCAGCAAAGATTAGATGTCTCTCCCACGTGAGCTTGGGAGAAAACATGAAAAACTTCAAGGTTTATGTGTCCAAAATTGGACATATATTTTGGGAAATGAAAATATTGCAAGCAATAGCAATCCTGCTCAAAACAGATCCTTATTTATGCTTTTATTTCAAAAACAAGTCAAAGGAGAGTTTAACAAATCATTATTTTCTTTGTCTCTGGAGCATATTTTTACCATTCTTTGGTTTCCCACATACTACATAAACCCAACAGGTATTTAATTTCTATGTAATTTAGTTTGGCATTTTCACATTTTAAGCATGTATTTCTGAGTATTCTTGTTGGATTCTATTTTTTTTTGTATTCATTCAGTCTTTTTATATGTATCAGTAAGTAACAATTGTTTAAAAGAATCTTTGCTCTTCTTTGAGAAATCTTACCTGCTAGGAAAATCATCCTTCCATCCGAAGAGGATTTTTTTAAAGTGAAGAGTAAGTTTTATTTAGTTATGGAAATAAAGATGCTTGAGCCTTTCTTGGGATGCTACCTAGTAAGTCAAGGATCATTCTTACAGACTGGTAACTCAGTACATTTCATTTTGAAATGGTCATTTTACTGTTATTTCTAGCAATTTAAAGCATTTTTTCTGTAATTACTCAAAATAATTACATTATTTTGACAGTTTTCTTTTTTTTTTTTTCATCCTCTGGTTCTTACGTTAGCACCCACAAGTACAGAGAAGAATCTCAATTTTCCCTGGATTTCTGGGATATATCAGGGTTTTACCACTTGAAATATACTTATTTTTCACTGTATTTCCAAATTTTATCATTGTTTACTTTTCTTGCGTTCCATAGGATCATAGAATGGTTTCAACTGGAAGGGATTTTAAAGATGATCTGGTTTGAACCCTCCTGCTTATTGGCATTTTCTGGCTCTATAAAACAGCAACTTAGCTAGTAGTGAAAATTAAACAGGGGATAATTAGACTGACACTGGAGAACACTGGAAGACCATACTGTGAGAATATTTGGAGGGGAAACGTAACAGCCTTGAGAATTCGGAGGACAAAACATAGGGTTGGCTTATGGGGAAAAGTGAATTGACACAGCTAAATGGTCCTCAAGAACTTTGGCTATCAGAACATGAAATGCAGAGTTCTAGAACATTCTTGGCTCTTCTTTCCACATCAGGGTTATATTTTTGGTTAGCAGTTTTTGCCACCCTAGTGAACTGATTTGGATGGATTTTCACATTCAGTGTTGGCAGTTAGCAAGTTGAGAAGGAGGAGAAAAGAGGACAGCCAAGATCAGGAGGTAGAGAGAGATTTCAGTGACAGCAGAAATCAGGATTTAAGAGAACCCATCTGCCAGAAATATATGGACACAATGGAACAATAAATAAATAAATAAATGTATATATATTTACTTAGTTCCATTGTGTCCATAGGTGAAAAAAGAGAAGAATGGGTCTACTAGGGTCTTGTAACTTTTAGGAGCAGGAGAACATAAACACAATTTTATACTACTACTTTTATCAAAGAATACAAGAGATAAAAGGAAAAAGAGACTGATATCTCCCATTTTTTTTCCCCAAGATCTTAATGAAAGATTTAATTAGTGGCAGCAGCATTGTTGTACAATAAATCAATTAATCTCTCCTGCCCTTTCCCTTGTGAACCTTTTCAAAACTCACAATTAATTAATTGAAATCTTTTGTCACTTAATCATTGCCCTTCAACCCTGAATTATCATGTGATGCAATAGAGTAAAATACCATATTTTTGATGCACATGGGATGACCCTTCTAGCTTGAATTAATTTACAGTAGTTTTGCAGAATAATTTATGCCAGACTCTGCTGCTTTGTTTGAAATTTGAAGGGACCTTCTCTGATATGCTGATATGCTTGTTGATGAAGAAGATACATCTACATAAAAATGCATCTAATTTATACATGCTCTGTAGTTATAAATATGCGGTCACATGATGAGAATTGTAATATATAATGTGCAATACAGTTTATTCATCTTGCAGCACACGTCCTTCATACCTCAGCCCTGCAAATCAGATCATGGAGGGAAAAACATCTGTACTGGAAGTGCTCTTATGAAGGAGACAACACTGAGTTGTTCCTTGACTTTGAAATATAAGAAGAGTTTAGCCATATTTTACCTCCTATTTCTGATATATCAGAAATCTTGTGTTTGAAGTGAGAGAAAAGTGGAAGACTTGTCTTAATGCTGCATATTCAGAAGATAATTTGCTTAAAGAATGAAGGAGGGAGTAAGGGGATGAGTATTTCACTCTGGTCTACCAGAGGGTCCCAGATGTCCTTGAGCTCAGTCCTTGCTTGTTCATCACTACATCTCTAAAAATAGGTTGATAAATCATGAAAGTTAATTAGGGTGTGTTGGATATCTGCAGAGAGAAAGTGGTGTTATTAATAGCTATCTTTTTATATCTTACCTTTATTCTTATTTATGGGTTAACATGCAAAACATGTAATTTCATGTAATACTCAAGGTGATTTCCACAATTACCATAGCCCTCTTTGAAACCCTGACATGAGAGAACTGCAGCCAGATGCTTCCCAAAGGTCAGCAGATGTTTGAACTACTTTTCTGTCATTAAGGTGATAATGATTATACTCTCTCTGCTGCTTCATGCTTCTGTTGGTAGGGTTAAATATATTGAAATATAAAATAAAAATTCAAGAATGAGTAATACATATTTATAAGAAATTCATATTGTTGGCAAAGTTAGTTTTGATGGCACTGTTTATAAAAGCACAGGTGTGTGATAAAAGATTTCAGCTTGAAATAAATGTGCTCCTTAGCTTTAATTGGGCTGTTCCTTTCTTCTTCTTCTGCCTTTTAGGAAGCATATTCCATCTTTAAGAAATTATCTACTAAAAAGTAAACAAGATGTTCTGAAGCATTTGAGTTGCCAAAAGCAATTCAATGAACTATATGCTTGTCTTGGTTTTGGTTGTTGTCTTAAAAGCGCAGAACAAATTTTCACTTCACTGTAGTAAATGCGCTTTGATTAATATTGTATGCTTCATTTTCATACAGAGATTCCAGATTGTGTGTGGAAATCTGCAGTGAGAAGATGCTGTTTGGAAGGCCTTGGAGAAGAAACAAATTTTTTTTTTTTTGCTAGCAGAGAACTAAACCAACAGGTGCCACATTGATGTGAGTACCTGAGCTTTCCTGTGCCAGTTCCAAAGCACTTCCTTTTTCTTCAGCCTGCCTTTCCTCTGCTGTGACAGAGAGCAGAGGAAAATCTCTCTGGCAAAGGGACTTTGACCAACATTACAAAGGCCCTTCCTGCAGCTGCTCGTCTGATCTGCAGTCACATTTTTGCCACAAGGATTTGTGCTTTCCCTTGCCCAGACTGCCTCTTCTGAGCCGAGGAAAACTTGGAAATGAGTTTCCTTGCAAAGAGTTCCTCGAAAGAAAAATGTCGAAAGGGACTAGATGAATGTTCCTGAAGTAAGTGGGTGTAGGAACTCCAGGAGTTCTGCTGCTGTGGCTGGCAGACACAGAGTCTCAGCTTTCACGTGAAAGACAAGCTTTAAGCTGAGCTCATCAGGCTGTGAGAAACCTGTTTCCTCCTGGTTTTCAGTGAATCAGGATGATGCAGAGTATCTGCAACTATTCCTAGGACTGCTAAGCTAGAATTTACTTGCAAGAGAATGTGCTAAAGCATAACTTTGTCAACCAAATTATGCAGAAGTTTTTTTCTACAGTATATGATAAAAAATGTAACCATTTTGATAAATTTCATCTTCTTCTTTCCAGGTGGCTTTCCCCCTTAAAAACAGGATGTAAAAATATAGAGGACTTCTTCAGCTTCACATACTTATTACAGCACTTCATAATCACATGGGAATTTCTCCATGTGGACAAGGACAAGGGAATAAAAATGAAAGCAAATAATTCTAAAATAAAATGGCTTTCAGACTAATTGACTGACTCAAAAGAAGTGCATTAATAAAAATGCAAAATGACTGTTGAATCATTGAGAAATAATATATATGTAATTAAGTACTAATAGAGATTTGTTTCAGAAAGGTGACAGTAGGTTTTGATTTAAATATTAGGGTTTTGATTTTTTTCTTCCACAAGAAAGCAGTGTTAGAATATTAAATATGGAAATGCAGGCTACCACATTCAGGACAATGATTTTAAGGCAATAAATTAAAGTTTCGTAACGTTCTTTTCTGGAAAGCTCACAGCATCCTGGCAGGCATTATCATGGTCTTAGTAAAAGGAAACTCAAAGGATTATTATGGGGATAACCAAGTCAGAGTGATCTGTAATATCCTTGAGAGCTGAGAATAAGTGTGAGGCAGCTGAACCATTAAGAAATAGGCATTAGCCAACATAGGAGGGCTTTGTTTGTTTTATTGCTTTACAGCAAAGTTGTGAGCCTGCTGTTCTTTGTTTTTCTTTGAATTAGCCCTGTTAAAACCACTAAAGACACTGAAATAAAAACGTTGCTTAAGCAGATGTTGCACTAGAAAATGGGTCCAGATTGTTAAAAGTATTTGTTTCATTAAAATTATTTACTATATTTTTCAAAATGAAGTTATTTTAGAAAAATCCATGACTGGTAAAGACGTGAGAGTTAAGTCCATCTAAAAGCAAATATTTCATTTATTAAAATTTGAAGCTGAGATACTAGAGTTGATAAATGGAGTACATGGTGGTTTTTTTTTTTTTTTGGGTTTTTTTTTTTTTTTTGGTCATTTGTCTCATTTTGTCCTTCAAGCTTGAACATCTTAGTCTTGAAATTACTCCACTGGCAATACTTCAACGTGGTTTTTGTTGGACCATAGACACCATACAAGGCAGCTCATCTAAAAGTAAACCAGAAGTGGATATCAATGACTTATATTAAGAAATATAAATAGCTGAATAGGCTTTAGAATAACCATTGATGCTAAAGCTTACAGAAAGTAACAAAATCCAATTATTTTATGTTCCCTTCTGAACAAAAAAGGTATTGGTTCTTGGGAGGAGCAGAGGGGAACCTAAAAGGTTCAGCCAGCCTTTCCAAGTGTTACTGTCATCAAATACATTTCCAGGATGTGTTTGCATTTAAAAAAAACCCAACACACCATGCCCTAAAAAACAAAAGAAACCCAAAGTAACCTGCTTTCACTCTATTTTGAAAACCCTAGTGGTCTTCATTATAGGCAGATGGATACAGATTTTGTATGAAAGGACAGGACAGTTGTGGTTTCTTCCTCTGTTCAGAATTATGCAGTAACTTGGGAAAAAAGTCAAGAAGTATTTCATTATATATTCTTCAATTATGTAGTAGTAAGATATTCAGAAATTATTCTTTGCATCAATCCCTATGTGTTTATTATCATTGTATTTTGGATGGAAAGTGGCTCATCAAAAAGCAGGGAAAGCTCCTGTACTATGTAATAGTCTGGAGCTACCTGTCAAATGGCAGGCTTCTTGCTCTAAATCTGTCTTGCCCCAAACAGCGAATAAATGTCTGACTTTTCCCTGAGCCCCGTATGCAATGGAGATTTTTAGAAAAGTTATTTTTGAGTGGTTGCACTTGTGCTTAACTGTGCAAGGCAAATAAGAGTTATTAGTGAAGGGAGTGGCTCTCGCTTCAGCTGCTCTGGTTTGGTTTGACAGGAACCAGGAATCAAAGCCATGAGCTGTCACAATTCAGAGTGGTTTATTAAGTGATATCAATGGCAATTTACATTAGTGGATGGGAGCAATCGAAGTGGTCAAATTGTCCTTTTTTATAGCATGTGTCTGATTTTGCCACTATCTTCTGCAAACCTTTAAATCCTGCCTAGCTTACGTTGCTAGAGTTTGCAAGAGCTGGTCTAATCTGCTGTTCCCAAGGGCAGAAATAAATTAATTTTTAATAATAGCAATAAGAATAATAGAAAATGAGTCTGGAGCTCCCATGGGACACATGACACGGTTCAGAATAGTTTTCAAAGAAAGCTGTTTCTGTGAAATCTGTAGGGCAGGTGATTACTAGTGGGAACTAAAAAGTTGATTATTAATCTAACTTTTCTAATAATAAGAACAGCTGAACCTTGGATGATAGTGATTATAATGGGCATAAAATGGCCACTTTTATATTAAATGGCATTAAAACCACCACTACTTACAGTTTACAGCAGGATGATGAACACAGCTAAGAGAGGCAGTAGTGTTTGTGTGTGCATTCAATTTTCAAAATATGAATGTTAGTTATTTGAAAAAATTTTTCATTTATTTTTCACTCTTTTGCAATATACCACCTTGACTACTTTTGTTTTAGGTTTTTTAACAGCATTTTTATGCAGAAATATTCCTTGCTGTGATGCCAAATTGATTTTCTTTTCTTTTAAATATTCTCTGTATTCTTTACACATACATTTGTAACTCTGTTGACTGTTTTGTATAGTTATATAGTTCCTAGATATTTTTCCCAGTACTTTTCTCTGTTCTGATAGGCAGAAAGACAAAGCACATTCCAGAGCTCCAAGCTGGGGCTACAAGTTCCTTATCCTATTTTGGAAGCTGTAGCCTGGGAACCAAGGTCAAAACCAGCTCTTTGAGGCACATTTTTACCAACAACATACAGTCCCTAAAAAGTAGAGGTGGGATTCAGAGAGGGGTTTTTTTTTTGCCATGGGAAATTGCCTCACCACTTATGTCTCTAATTGGTGAATTTTATCAATTATGCCAATTTGCTAAACTTATAAAACTGTATTCACCCCATGGTGGGGTGGGAATTTTGTGGACATTTTCCATATCTGCCCCTGGAGGCCTCCAATAAAGACTATCCTTTATATTACCTCATATATTAATATTATGTCAAAAGTGTGTTGTTTCATTTCTAGGTTCTTTAAGGCATCAATTTAATCAACTGTTTCTGGGGACAAGTCTTATCCCAATGTTCAGCCATCCAATCCAGTTATAATGACAGAGAGATTAGACATCGTGGCCCCACTTTAGCAACTCATCTTGATTCCATCCATTTTTATCATCACTGGAGGGAGAGGAAAAGGATACCAATAGTGTTAATTTAGCACTGCACATTTTCAACCATGTTTTTATTGAAAACTTTCCCAGCTCTAAGCAAGCTACATTAATATGAAGCTGCTTAGACTATTAGCCAAATAAATTTATCTTAAATAAAACATTTATGCAATTCGTTGTTGAATTTGTTTGAGATGCAGTGAAATAATTAGAAGCAGTGCTTTCTCCTTTTTGTAGCCCCTAGTTATTGTTGAAAATCTATTATTTATATGCATATATATGCATATATATAAATTTTAGATTTTGTCTATTTAGATATATCAAATACTTTTTTCTCAAGTTTTACAAGGTCTGTTTTGAAATCTGGGATTATTTTCCACATGCAATAAGTAATCATGCATTCATAAACATAAGCAATATTAGTATTCTTTTATATTAAAACAAATTCAAAATATAAAAAGGAAATATATTCCTTATAAAAAAATCACTATATTTTGGTGTCAATTTGTCATTGGGTCCTCATTTTGGACAAAATAATTTTGATGTGTCTGGAAACCAACAAACCAACCAACCAAAAGACCCAATTATATTATTACTATTGGTTTTACTATAAACAATTTGTTCACTTTACCTTTTAATTTTAAAAATACATCTCTACATCTGCCCTGGACCAAATTTGTTCTGATTACTTCTTGGATACCTTCCCTAAGCTGGACTTCTGTTCAAATTTCATTTAACAGTCCTTGCATTTGCCTTAGAGGGTTTTCCATACTTTTCCTCCTTATCCAGTTGAAATCTTATTTGTTTTATTTATTGGCTTTGGTTCAGCTGATTCTCAAGCATTTTTTGTTCATAATTATTTGGTGTGTATCCACCTACAGCTTCCAGTATAAAGTAAAAATCTAATTTATAGAAAAAATTTATGCTGCCTGTCTAAATAACAGTAAGTCTTCCTTATTAGCCAGTCTTTTTACAATTATTTTACATTTTAATCTGTAACTAACATCGCATATGTATTTTTTTTACTAGCATATTCAGTGCTTCATATTATTTCTGTAAATATTATAACTTTATTAAATGCCTTAATGCATCTTTTGCATAGTCTGGGGTTTTTTTATTTATTTATGTGTGTGATAATCTTAATTTGATGTTTTTCTGCATGCAGTAATCTATTATGGGAGTAATTGCTTTAGCCAGATTTGAGTGTCCAGAAGAATTGGACAATATGTATGAATGGAGTAAATGTCAGTCATTTACATTTTAATTATGAAATATTAGTGCACAAACCCCATGTTGAATTGTGTGTCTTCTGAACCTAATTGCAACATGTAGTTAATATTGATTGCACTCTCATTAGTGATATCAGAACACAGCCATTAGTTACTAAGTCAATTCTTTTTTTTTTTTGCTTCAGGGATGCTTGATGCCATAATCATGATTAAACACAACTTCCATCTGTTCTAGTCTTAACCAAGTTATATCTGACCCAAAACAGAGTGTGGAATGATTCCAGACTCTATCACTTTTCTTGACTCAACATTTTTAGCTGTGGTAACTGTTTAATTTCATTTAAAAGTGAAATTTCATTTAATTTCACTTTAAGAAGTGAAATAATCCTTTCAAAAAACCTCATAAATGAAAGAGACAGTTGTTCAATGTGAGCAGAGATCACCAAGCATTGTCTTCATCCCCATTATATCATACCATGTTTTATGTTGTTATTTCACGCACTCATTACGTAATTTAATCATACAATACCTCGGGTTGGAAGAGATCCTTTAAGATCATCTTGTTCCAACCCCTTCCACCCCCAGCAGGGGCACTTTCCACTTGATCAAGCTGCTCAGAGCCCCATCCAACCTGGCCTTGAACACTTCCAGGGATGGGGCATCCATAAATTCTCACTGGGATACCTGTGCCAGTGCCTCACCATCCTCAAAGCAAAGAATTTCTTCTTAATATATAATCTAAATCTCCCCTCTTCCAGTTTATAAGTGCTTCTCAAATATTTCACCTGTTTTGTTCCATTTATATTTTTATATCTCTTAACGTCTCTGAAGCAGTTTTTTCCCTCTTCTTTGCTGCACTATAATTAGCTGCTTCTGTTGAAAAAAAAAAAATCTCTTCAATTTCTTCTGCCTTGTTCCTATGTGCGATGGTAACAATGACAATGTTGATGTTTAAATTCATAAAGCCTCCTATAAAGCTTCCCCCTCTTTCCTGCCATCCCCTAATAAAGTTTGTTTATGTGGGGGTTTTTTATGGCTAATAAAACCCCTATCTTTTTCAGCCAAATGAACATCTCAAACCACTTGAGGTGGGTAGGTGTAGGATGGTAATGATTCATGATGGGAATATTGGTCCTGCCATGCAAAAAAAGCTGCTAGAGAAGACACTCTCTAGTTCTCACTGGTAGATGCAAATAATTGCAGTTATGAGAAAAATCCTTTTACTCTTTGGTATTTGATTGAGCCTGCCATCTCACAACAAAAAGTAAAACTTTCTTGTTTTTTAAAGGAAACGAGCAAAGTTCAGAATCTTTGCATTTATACTGTACTGGGTGTAACAAGATTTTAAGCTATCAGCAGGGTAAAATAATTACAAGCAAGGTGCTGTCACATTACACTGATATTTTGGTTTGGTGTGGAAAGTGTACAGTTTTTTGTTTGGGTTCGTTTGTTTGGTTGTTTTTTGTGTTTTTTTAAACAGACAGAAATGACATCATGGACAAGAGGAAAAGGTACTTTAAGGGCATGTAAACCCATGGAAGTTATTTCGAAGTCTGTTATCTTCAGCCAGTTTTGCTCATTCAAACTTCTAAACAAAACATAAAATTTCTTACAGATGCAAATGAAATTAGTCCACTCTGTGCTGAGTCAGGGAAGGGTGATATAAATGGTCAGATCAGTGAAAATTGAGGGGCAAAGCAGAACAAGAAACTTCAGTGGAAAGAAATGGAAGTCAGAGGCCAAATGTGAAGAATGAGAGACTTCATGTTCTTCCCAGAAAGTTTCAATCTCCATATCAATTTAGTGATTTGTAGGAATTTGCATATTAGATCAAATAAGTGAGCTAGTTTGCTTGGTTCTCTCCCTTTGAAAGTTTTCAGATTAGATAACTCCTCCAGAGAAGCATGGAAATTAAATCAATTAGCAGTTGATAGATGTTCTGTCTTCACATCCCTTGATTATAAGTGTGCCTGTAGTTACGCATTTAGAGTTTACATAAATATAATTCACACATTTATATATGTGCGAATGCATATGTATGTGTGTGAAAGAGACAAAGAGCAAACTCTTCACGTAATCTTTATACTTCAATAAAATAGGCAAAAATAAGGTTGCAGGAGCACTCTCCTGGCCTCTTTTTATCTCATAGACCACTGAAGCAGTGACTGGCTATTGATCAGACTGAACTGACTCTTGCCCATTTCTGCATTGTCCAAAGTACAGTCTGAATTTTCGCTTCATTATTTTTTTTATCTCCCTCCCTTCAGCTGTATTTATCTCTTTAGCCTTTCTTTGTGAATTACTCTTGTAGGTACAGCTATTTATACAAAGAAGTGCAGGAAGGGCAGAAAAGTGAATGCCACATGGTGCTTAAATCAGGATTAGTACTTTACTGTGTCAAGCTTTTGCAACCTCTGTATTTTCACAAGTTTATTACTGACAGAGACACTGAAGAGAGAAAAATTTTGCGTCACAAATGTGAAAAAAAAATCAGTAGAATGGCTTTAGTAAACTGACAAACCATTCCCTGAAGTTTTTGTTGTATAAACTTTTAACTTAAAATGACAGCTCGAAGGTAAGAGAATGTTACAGTAATAAGATGTAAAGCAACTTGGGATATTCTTTCCTTTTATGTACATGAAACACAGTATTTAGTTAGAACTGTAATGACAAAATATGGGTTTAGATTTTATTTTTTTGACTCTGCATTGTATTCACTTGTATTTAGGCTGTTTTTTTCATTGTACTCCTTATGGTAATTCACCCAGGAAATCAGGTCTTTTCAAACAAAAGTAGGCATTGTTTCTGTTTATGGGATTTGGATGAGTACATATTTAAATAGGGAAATATAATATGGGGATAGGAAAACATTCTTTGCCAGTAAAGAACGTGGGAAATCCCCAGAACATATGGAAATCCTTATTTGATTAAAAAAGCAATAGCTATGTTTTATTAAGAGTAAACCAAGTAAAATCTGGTGCTTGGAAAGCTTTTGTCCTGGGTCTAGCTTCCGCTGTTAACATCTGTAAAGTTCTGGGGTTTGAATGCTAAAAGAAATGGACCATGTGCCAAACCAAGAATCTTCTTATTGAGGTCGGAAAAAGAGGCACAGTAGTTTTGTTGAACATGATAAGAACTAATTTCTAGCCTAATTACTGCAGATATTCCATCTTTTGGCTTTTCTGAGAGTGTTGGAATAGACTCAGAATCTCTTACTGCTGTGAGATTTGCTGCCTGAAACAAAACTGGGTTGTATGTTCTGGGCTTGGCAGGAATCTTCTCTCTTAAGAGATGTTTTCCAGTTTAGAAGACAGTTCCCCAAAAATAAAATGCAGAATATGATATCCCTGTAAAGAAACAGAAAAATAGTGAATAGAGACAGTAGTAGAACAGGATTGCCTTTTCTCAGTCTGTGAAAATGTAATAAGAAAAAATCTGAGGCAGGCTGCCAACTGAGCTAAAAAAATGTGGTAATAATGAATAATAGCAATATAATAAAATGGACATATTGTGATCTGTATCATTATTTTGATGAGATGACTGATGCATGCAATGACTTCCTCTGCTGTCTGGTATTTTCTATCAGAGAGGTGACCTTTGCTAGACAGGCTGACAGCTTTATTGGAAGTGAATGTCTAAGCGCATATGTAATTTTTTTCTTCCATATGGTTGTAAACACACAATTATTCAATGTATTAAAATCAGTAAAACAATCATGATCATGGTATCGTGGAGTTTCTTAACTGTTGAGAAACAGAAAAACAAATTTTTACAAGACCTTAAAGGAAAGATGTAGCTTACAGGACAAAAATTGTTAACATACCACTCAGTTTGTGAGGGAAATCTGATAATACACACAGAAAAATTGTTCCTTACTAAATGATATTCATCACCTAAACAGTGAAGGGTCAGGCAGAACTTCAACAATTTCCTTTTGTTCTTACTAGTTGCTCAGGTACAGGGGCAAGGTTCTGTTTCATAATTTCTGTTAAGCACGGTTCCTTTCTAGTTAATTATAACTCCTGGTTGGACATAGCTAAATAAAATAGTAGACATTAAAGAGATCCTCTTTTCTCATATAAACTACTGATAACAGGCATGTGAATAGCTCCATAGGTGAACCATATCTGTTTGAGTTTGATTCCTAAATTTCATCAATATTTTTGCTTCAGTTATATCATCATGCCAGCATGTATCTGTATTTTTCTATAAGCTGCAATTTGTTTATAGGAAGAATACACAATGCAAGCCATGCATAAGAATGAGTGGATACATTTGGGGCAAATTGTGAAAATTACTTGGGTTTATTTATTAGCTATAGTCCCGAGTCATAAATATTTCAAATGTTCATTAAGAGTGTTTCTGTTGGTAGGTACTCCACAGTGTACTACTATTAACTTGAAATACAAAAGTGCACTAAGAGCTGAAACACTTGAATATTCATTATTATTTGCCATCTAGATTATAAACAAGGTATGAATAAGTGGCTGCCAGCATAAAAAACCCATCTAATTATATATGTCTAGTGAAAATAATTAACAGAATATGTTGGTTTAGATGGATGAAATCTAAACCTAAAAGCGTATTTAAACTGTTGTCCCTGATGGGAAACAATTCTGTCCAAAGTTCAGGTGCCATTATCCATGGGGATAATGGAAGCCAACAAAGTAGGTGTATCATGCATAGACATTCATATTTCAGCCTGTCAAAGCATCAGTGTGTGTTTGGCTTTCCTTTGAAAAATTATTCTTTCTGTCACTGCCCTGGAGCCAGTCAGTGTTTTATTTGTATGGAACACTGATAATTTATTCAGAGCTACTCTAGTTGACTGTAAGGTTTGTTTTCACACCAACTACTTCACATGTTATGAATGGCAATGTACAGCCATTTACTGCTCTTATCTCAATTTCAGAAGGAACAATGTCTAAATTAAGAAAAATCCAAAGATATGAATCATAAAAGCTTTTTCATATTGATTTATTAGTCTTCATTTCAGTTAATTGCTCAAATCTTCATTTAAGAGTAGCTATACTGATAATGTTTGGGACTAAACACCTCTTTTAAACGAAAAAATTTTTTCTTAGACCATTTACTACTGTAGATTGTTTTCTATATTTTTCTTTAAATCTTTTGGTAATGCCATTCTGTTTGAGGATTCTTTTAAAAGGATCTGGTGGTAAAAGAGGCCCAATGACCACCACAGATTATTTCCTGGGCTCTTCAGTGCTACGATTAACATAACAAAATATAAATCTCACCTGACTTTAGTCTGTTTTTAGGTGGTTTGGGAGTGTTAACCTTCATTAAAATACTGTCAGTAAAGAGCAGCCACTGTGATCTTATAGGCTAGATCAGTGATTAGGAGAAAAATTAAGTGTAGTTTAATTCCATGTTTGAGGTTACAGTAGGAATTGTCACAGTACACCCGAACTCCATCCACATGGGTAAGCTTTGCTATTTAAATCACATCGTTGAATGCTGTTAAGGTTTTACTACGTTTGAGGCAATATTTTTTTCAAACAGCTGCCTTCCTCCACTTCTCTGAGATCTCTTAATTTTCCAGAGTGCTGCTTCTTTGAATAACATAAATACAAAATGTTTTGGTATAATTCAAATTCCATAGAAATTAATTTATAAAGCTATTTAGGGGGCACACTCCTCTGAGTTTGATTGGAGTTGCTTGAATATTTGCTGAATTTCTGTACCAGTGATAAGATATGGTCCCTTCCTGAGAAAATGTATGGAAAGAAATTAGAGCATAGCAGGTTTGGAAATGTGCAGCTGGAGCTCGTGTAAAAGTTGGAATCTGTTAAGAACCTGCTGCCTGCTGCCTCAGTTGGTATGCTGTGTTGAGGGTTTAGCATTGATTGTTCCAGTTTTCCAGATTACTTCCCACTCTTCTAAAGAAATAAGTAGACTAAAACATTTTTACAATTAATTTTAAATAGCTATGGCATGTCTCCTCTCACTTTCTTTATGATATTATTTATTGCGTATAAATATAATTTATGTCTCCTTCTTCCTCTCTATCCTACTTATCTTTTATATCTTTGGAGAGAAACACCTCTATGAGGGAAGGTACTTTTTAAAGGAAAAGTTGTTACATTTTCTCATGTGTACAGACTCTCTGCACTTGCTGTAGGGTACCTCAAAAGTCTCTGCTTCCAGTACACAAATCTTAGTTCGGTGGCCTGACCTTTTCTAGTGGAATAATATTCCTCCTGAGAATTCCCTACTAGATCTGCTACTGAACTCCATGAATATATGATCTTTCTTGATAGTGAAATGGGAGCTGAAACATTTGAATCTAGCCAAGGCTTTGGGAAATTCTGACTTTTGAGTAAGGCTTTGCCTAACAAACTGCCTTTAAACTCCAAAAATTGCAAAGTACTTCTTTGGTCTTGTGCCAGGAGCCTTGGAACCATGCTCAGCCGTGCCATTGATTTCCTGGTGTGTCATTATATCTCCAAAGGGTAGTGCCATAAATATCTTCATAATTTACTGCAGATAAAGGGCAGCAGACTCCCTGGCTCTTCTCTTAACCTCTCAGCAAAAAGTTGCAGAGTCCCCACAGCTTCTTCGGATTCTCTCTTGTGATACCTAGGCTTGTTCTGAGAAAGATGATCTATCTTAATATCTCGAGGATTTTGTAAATGCCAAAGAAAAAAGACCATATGAGCTGTTTTTTCCCACACCCAATAATTTCAGAGTTTTTTTATACTTACCTTGAGCAGTCACTTGATCATACAATTTAACTTTCTGCCAATTAGATGGCCAGAGGTCCATGATATTGCTCTCTTACCAGTGCGTTAAGAACAATAATTTGTTTCCTGAAGCCTTTGGGAATCTCTAGAGCAAATTTATTTATTTTTTTAAACTTAACATCTGAAGTCCATTTTCTGAACTCTACTGTTATCTGTGAGCTGCACAGAGAAATAAAGTAGCTCTCCAGAAAGACCAGCAATTCAGCACCACCCACAGGAGGACAAAGGATATCCACCTTAGCAAGTACTAAAGAGCCAAGGCTACTGCAGATATTTGCACTATATTTTTAAATTAAAATTTAGACCATGCTATAGAAAGAAAAAAAAGTGGCAATTTCTGAATTTTCACCTGGTAATGAAAAAATTCTCTATTTTTACCCTTTTTCATGGGCTCTTATGGCAGTCAATCCAGCTAGTGTGGATATCAAATCACAGAATTGATGGAATATTTCTTACCAGACATTTACTCAGTCTTTGTTCCAATAAATGAAGAACAGTAATAAAATTAATAAAGAAAAGAGAAATACTCACAGATCATGGCACTTGCTGATATATTGTCTTACGTGAAGCTAACACTACATGGAAACACTTTTAAATTTCTTCTAATAATCCAGTCCTGTTTGCAATAGCATCAGTTGATCATTTTTCTTTTATATTAACAGAATATGAACCAGGATTTTCCATTTAGTTTAGCTGCAAATCCTTTTTGCCAGTGAACTACTTGTGTCTTTAAAAAAAATTTAAAAATTAGATCTCTATTTTAAAGTACTAGTTTTTAAAAGGAAAGGCAGACAAGTAAGATATCAATGCACAAAGAATTGAGTAGATGTAGCCCTATAGAATGGTGTTACGTTATATAAAAGTATTTTTTATATAATTTTTACATAAAAGTATGGAAAAACTATATAAAAGTAACACGATTAAAAAAAAGAAGACTGTAAGTTTTATGGTTGTTGACATCTCTTTTACAGTTTCATTCAATTCAGTTTTGGAACATAATGCAGAAATGCCTTAAGAATGCTGATAATTTAGTTGGTATTTGTAATTGTACATGATAGAATGACCTGAGTTTCTATTTTTTTGCTGTTTGTTTTATTTTCTATATATCTGTTTTCCTTCTGCTTTCCTTCTTTGTGATCCATTTTTTTTTATTTGCACTGCATTCAGGAAATAATTATTCTTTGTCAAAGGCTTGACTTGTATATGTTTATAGAGCACTTATTCTTAATGTTAACCATTCTGACTAGTTTTGTGAGATTATCAGCTTTACATGTAATCCTGCATAAAATCTTACACTCAGTCCTAATCTCTAAAATGGTAAAATACAAAAAAAAAAAAAAACCACACAGTAGGAAAAAAGCTTTTTATGGGTTTAACTTAAGTCCAATTTGTTAAGAAAACATTTAATTTCCCTTTACCCTTTTTTGTTTTGATTTTGGATTTAATAAATGGCTCTGTTTTATTATGAAAGATGCAGGATGAACCCATTGTGAGTCTTCTGCTCTCTAGTTATGTATTTAGAGTTAACACAATTTCTGAGAATAGAATTTTGCTCATTATTAAAAAAAACTTAAAAATGTAAATAATAAGGGCAAAAAAAAACCCAGGTAAAATTTGCAACTAACTAGATTTTTCCACTCCATAAATGTTTTGATTTCAGCCAATTCAAAATACTTCCATGCTGAAATTATGCAGAATAATACGATAGACACAAATAGATTTGATTTTTTCAGATGATCCATATAGTCACCAATGATGTGTAAGAATCAAATGCTAATACTTTATTCTGCATGGCTTGTTTTCTTCCACAACCTAGGTAAGTAGTCTAACCCCTGGGATCATGAACTCAATCTTCTTCTCGTTGGTCCAGTGAATATTCAGTTATTTGTATAGTTTTCTTTCAAGACATGAGAGATTAGGTCAACATTGAGTACTGCGATGGTTCTGGGTAAAAACAGGAACATGAACTCCTCTTCCAGGGTTCAGGCTATTAAGAATTTTACCAAAAATATTTTTTCTCCAAACCTCACAGAATTTTTACATTAAAAATCCTTGAAACTAGTGGAGCATGCCAATGAGAACTTTGTATATCAACATGTCATGTTTTCTAAGTAAAACCAAACAAAACCCTTCAAATTTCTACTTTATTCAAGAAAAAAAATTACTGTTTTAACTATCTCAGAAATTTATGAAGACATAGAAATGACTGGTTTTTATTTTTTATTTTTCTCTTTCCCCCCAAATCTTGTAATTAAAATAAGTGATAGAAATTTGACAGGTTATCAGACCTATCCATAAAGAAATTCTTTTTGCTATAACATTCTACTATCTTGATAACTTTTTCATACATTATTAACCTTTTCTAGCATCCATCTGTCTTTGCTAAGGATGCCTAATTGAAAAAAAAATCACACTTCTGAGAAACTCAAAGTACAAGATTAAAAAAAACAACAACAAAAAAACCCCAAAACAACAACAAAAACCAAACTAAACACAAACGAAAAACCTGCCTGAAATATTAGACCTAATCTTATATAAAGGTGCAAAAGAGAATTTGTTTCTGAGAATTGTAAACAAACATGCTAATATTTCACACACAAAATCCATTGACACTTTTTCTTGCAGTCTGGTATAGAGTGAATTATTTCTTGGAAAAATCTGCACTATTTTTAATGCTCTGTAACCATATATCTATTAACCATCTCCCAGCTCTGATGCTCAAATGAAAGCTAAGTGAACACAAAAGATATTTTTTAAAAGATGAACAGCTTTCTTTTGTATTAAATTGCATTAATTTTGCTCCACTGGGCTTTAAGTTCTGTTCCTTTAAATTGCTATGTAAAAAGGCACGTGAGCATGGGGCCATTGAGATTTGTTTCTGCTGATGTCAAAAGAATTTAAATGCAGGGAAATGGAACGAAATGCTGAAATATAGTAACATAAAATATAAATATAGAAATATAAACCACAAATATGCAAAATAGGTACATTAAACTCTATAAATCATAGTTAATTGGATGAGGTTTGCTTTAATTTAATTAGATATGGCCTTCTGGCCCAAATGCCCAGAAAATATTCTGGTCTTAAGGTAATTGTTTCTGTAAAATACCAAAGTTATATTTCAGTTGTCACTGCAACTGTTGTGGTTTGTAGGGTTAAACACGAGGAACTAGGAAAAAAATGTGGGATTCCTATTGTTAGCTTTGGCTGGGAAGAATAATAATCCTGAGCTGAGAGAAGCAATTCCCATTGTCTTCCCTGGAGAATGAAACTCTGTATCATTCAAATGCTCTTTTATCCCAGAAATAGGTTTCAATTGAAAGAAAGAGTATACTGGTTAATATATTTTTTTTTTCATTTGTATTTCAATTTCCCATTGCCCTTAATCAGATCTTAAACTTTCTCAGAAAGAAGCTGTCTTTGTAAACAAAGCCCTACTAATAATTATGGCTGTAAAGAAAATAATGTCTGAGAGTGTAAGTTGACAACAGATAAATTAATGCTTTTTCTTTCTTTTTTTTCTTTCTCTCCTCATCTTTATATGAAGCATCACTCCCATCCAGTGTACATTAAGAAAGGGTATTTTTCTGTTAGTTATAACTGGTGTAATGTGCACGTCCACTGAATGTAGGAGAATGAAGTTTCCCTAATATGAGAGAGCTGGCTCAAGTAGTTAAGTTCATGGATGAAGTAAAAAAAGAACCTCACAGACTCACAAAACTGGTTTTTAATACTGGTCATGAAACATCCAAAATAGACACAGATACAGCAGAGGGTAATATTTCAACGGAAAAAACTTGTGAGTGAGTTAAACTGTGTGCATTATTGCTTTTAAAATACTTTGGCATTTTGCAAATAGAACTGAAATAATAAATTTAGAGAAAAAAAATACATTTTATTTGAAACCTGTCAAAAACCCCTAAGCAATTATATGCTCTAAGGTGCATAATTTTTTCAGAACTTTTATTTGGCACCTGTAAAAGTGTGGGGTTGAATCAATATGGAAAACCATATTTAAAGAAAGAAACTTCAACAATAGAACAACCCTCAAAGCAAAGAACAAGAGAGGGCATTCCATGATTATTAAGGGCTTCCAGTTATTGATTTTTGAGCTTTATTTATTATTTAGAAATATATAACCATTCACACTGGTCTAGCACCTAAATATTAAGTACCTACAAGGGACATAAAAGCATTCAACCAGCCAGAAAAGTTCAAAAACTTTTAATGATGTGAAATAGAGAAAGATTCAGAACATTTGCAAATAAATATTCTTATTCTGAAATGTTAAGGGCTACGGTCCAGTTCAAAATTATTAGCAGATAGAAAATTGTCAGAATTTAATCATGCAACAGTATTTTCTAAGGTGTTTTTCTTCACTTCCAGACTGCATTCTCACTCTTCCAGAAGATTCACTCTTTTCAGATGATTTTGCTGTGAATGTAAATAACGACAAATCTGTTTACACTTGACATTTTGAATAATCTTTTTGTATTTGGCACAGGTGAAGGAATACAAGATACAAGAGACTGTTGTAGCTGCAAAATTGAGCTATTAAATCTGAGAATTTGTTTGGGGACAATTTCCTTCTTATATCTGACAACTGTTTCTAGAACCATTATAGGAGCCGTATTGCTTTGTTTTTCCTTAAGAAAATGCATAAAAGAATTTGTTTGTTAAAAAATTATTGTCGGCGTTCTCCTCTTCTCAGAAATATTTTGTGCATCTTCTTCTTAGGTGCAGCAAAATTCTGCTGTGAGAACCAGGCCATTTTTAAGAGCTTCCCTGGATAGAAGAAAGTTTCAACACCAGGACTTTGTTATGCCCAAGAAAATTTCTAGAGAAATTGAAATTTTCTAGGTATGCGTATTTTCCCATCTAGAGTCACGTACACATATTGCTCTTGAGGGATGTGCTTACAAAATATGATGGTTTTCCTTGGGTAAAGGCTGACACTGCTTTACTTGGTCACCAAACAAGCAGTTGGTCTTGTTTTTCTTTTTTTTTTCCTTCATGAATAAAATGGCCCTTCCTAGCATTACTTATGTTATTATTTTGGCACAGTAAAACTAACACGAAGCAGAAAAATAAATCCTTTCAGCAGGCAGCTGCTGCTCCTTTGTGCTCTGTCTCACCTGGCTGGTCTGCTCCATGTCAGAACTCTGCCTCAGCTGCAGCTGTCTCTGACAGACACACACCTTGGAGGAGCTGAGAAATGGAGAATTTGGGAAGAGTCTTTCCTGGACAGTGGCCCATTGTTGCATCAGGTCCCGGGAGGTTCTCAGTGTCAACTGAAATCTGGGTTGAAAGAGAAAGGTTTCGAAAAACCTGTATCCACCTCTGGCTCATCCTACTTTAATTCCTTTGGCAATGGTGATTTTTTGTCTATTGTTGCTTTTATATGATAAAGATACTGCTAGCAAAGCAGTAATAGTCTAATAGTTGTCCAATTATTGTTAGGTAATTTTCCCCATGTATTCTGCCCCGTTGGAGTTGGCCCAGGGCTTCTTTGCCCCATTTCTTATTGTGTCTTTTTAGATTCTGGTTGCAAAACAAAATGTCCTTGTTGAAGGTTTTCTTCTTGAAAATAAGACTAAGCAGTATTTCAGGAACAGAAGATTAGCTTACTGTTCTTAAACGTAATGGGAAAAGGGCAGGAAAAGTACTAGAAGCTACAACCATGTATTAGTAGTCTACAAAGTCACAAATTACAAAAAATATATAGAAAGCAAAAATCTTTAGGCATCAAGGGAGGAAGCAATGGCTCCGTTTTTCCAGGTGATACCCAGTGAAAAGCAGCCTCTGCCCAGCTCTGCCTTTACAGCAACACAACAAAAAAATGGTCCTTGGTTACTGTGCACTGTCAAGTGCTCTGTGCTGTGCACCTGGTGTAAGTACAGTCTTTGGTGTTGACATCAACATTGAGTTGAACATCTTGAGTTCAGATTTAATTTTAATGTTGTCCTAGGGTTTTTTATTTCACTTAAATTAGCTTGGGAAACTTAAGCTTTTTTGCAAAACTTTGAAGATGTTCTGGACTGATTGTCCACTACTAAAACTTGATGGTCTTCTCTAAAAGTCAGTCCTCTCCTTAAGGAAAAACCTTTTTTTTTTTTTTAATGGATGCATAGAACTACTGAAAACTGATGTCTCCATCCATCTGGAAGAAAATGCTGGTGTTTTGAAGTAGTTCCTATGCTTAGGCTGAGGCTTACCATCACTACATTTAGAAGGTATGACAGAAATGATGTTGATTTGTTTTAGAAACCAGACTCAATCCCTGCATCATCCCCTGCCCTGCTTGTTGAAACAGAGGCAGATAGAAGTGATGGCAGTCAGTTGTACCAGAGTGCTGCAGACACTGATGTATATTTAGCATGCTGCCCATATGGTTCTGGAGAGAGACCTATGGCTTTGGTTTTTGCCTTAGGTTTGTCCAGTCTTGTTGCAAGACAGAATTCTCCCTGTTAACTCTGAGCGGAGTAGGAATTTATATTTACAATTTCATTGAAGAATGCAACCTTTTTGAAGAGGGCTGCATTAGATTAAAAAAAAATTAAGTGTTTTATAGGTATTCTTTGACTATTGACTTGGATTATTCTAGTGCAATGCCAGCTTCCAACCTTATAAAAGGTCAAAGCTATTATAGATTGATCCATTTAATCTCCTACTGAGAAAAATGGGAAGACTTCAATGACTTCACAGGGAGCTTAGCTGGCGTAGCAAAGTCTTCCTGAGAAGTACTGTGTGACCTAGTTGAAATCCACCAATTATACTATATTTTGCTGCAAGGTCTGGGTAAGGTCACAGTTATACAAATTCTCTATCTAAGTGCATGTTCCTACAATTCAGATTGTGCCAAGTTAACACTGGTTCAACAAAATCTAAAGTATATAACAAGAATGATAATCATTTTATCTTGTTCATCAACAAAGAGGATTTTATTTTTATTTAACTTCTTGTTCCACAGTTGTAGTCATTGGCATTAGAATTTGATCTTGGTCCCACAAGTGCGTAAACATATAAGTAAAGTAAATGATTTTAAGCATTTCTTGAAAAGAGTTGAAATACAGGCTCTGGGACAGTCACTCTTACAAATATGCTCATGTCCTAACTTCTCCATTATTCTCCAAGCATCCTCAAGTGATGATCACTTGTAAATGATCAGCTCTGGTTTTCTGTTTCAGACTAGTGTTTTTCTTGATTCAAGGGCCATGGAAAATTTGGCATTCCATCTTTTTTTCTTAAGACTGTGTGAGATATCTTTGATTTACTCCTTTCTGAGGGCATCCCTGCCTGGCAATAAATACATATATCTCTGGTTTAATGCTATTTCTCCCCTTGGGTGTCTTTCAAAGCCTTTTAACTACAAGGGGTTTTGCTGAAGTAATCCATCAATGCTAGTAAGGCCTCATTCAAGTTGTGGAGGCCAGTATGTAATAATATGACTGGCTCTCAAGGATGTTAAAAGAACATTTACCATGCATAAAGCCATGTCTATTTCTCACAGGGATGCTCATCTAGGTTTGACAATTTTAATTAAGAAAGCCGCACAGAGTTTGGAAATGTTTCCGTGATTTTTCCTAACAGTTGGGAAGAAGTTTGGATGTGGATAAAAGCATGTACTTTAGTTGGAGAGAATGAAAATGGAAGCCAAAGGAAAACAAAGAAACAAAACCCTAGAACAACAACAAAAAACCCACCCAACTCCAGCATAACCCCACCCTCCACAAAAAAAAAGGAAACCAAACACTTTTTTGATATTTTCTGCAAAATAATCAATTATTAATGCAACTATGAAATTAGAAGCTTTTCTTTCCCTTCAACTGATGTGAAGACAGAAGGAAAAGCCAAGCAGGCAGGGAAATTCATAGTTTTCTCCATCTACCAGTACTCTTTCTTATTTTTCAGGTTTTGAATCAAATAGTAAACTCTTATAGAATCAGACAATGAATTACTATATATTTAAAATAGTAATAAAAAAATTTGATACTGTAGTGTTAATGTGGAAATAGTTCATAGCTTTCTGAATGGTTCTGAAGGGATTAATTATTGCATCCCTGGAGTCAGGCTATAAAACAGCTAAAGTGGAAATCTGAAAATGATAAATAGTATTTTGCATGTTCACTCTGCTTTATTCATAGCATATGCTTTATTTACCTTACTTTATTCCTATACTATGTGACCATTTTGCCCTGGATATTTATGTGCAGCTTGATGTATGAGTATATTACCATTATTATTATTATAAAAGAACACTTTGCAGTTATTTCGCAGCAAGACTGAACACCTGAATAAACAGATAGATCTTCCAAGTCAATAAAATATTTCATTATAAGTAACTTGCAGGTATACAAATACTTGGCTTTCATAGCTATTGCTTCTGGAAAGGCTGAGGTGCACTGCCATTACATCTTAAAACTTAGTGCCAGGCTGCAGCTAACGCCAAGGCCGTTGATACATCAACATTCTTTACTGCAGCTGTGCTTCTGCTGTATGCTTTTTGTTTGTTCCCATGCTGAATAAAAGCCTGCAAACCGAGTTGCCCTATAATTCTGGATAATTGGGTTATTCATTCTAAACCCCTTGGATGGTGGGAGGAAATAATCGCTGCGCCTGTACGAATTGGGAAGGTGCCATTCCACTGAAAACCAAGGTGAGACAATTTGTTTCTGGAATACCAGGGAGAACTGAACTGCTGCAGAATAAATGCCTTTTTGAGATAAAACTAGACTAAACAGCTTTAAGCTTCCCTTTACTTCTTGGTGCCTGCAGTTCTGAACATTTTAATTGAGGCTTTTCTTTTTTTCCACATAAAAGAAAGCTTTGTCCATCTGTTTAAAGTGAAATGTTATTTTGTTTAAAACAACCCATTTTAACAATTGAACTAATAATTAATTATTTTTAAAGCATTTGGGCTTATCCTGAGTTGGTGTAAAATCAATATTAAGTTAATAAGAACAATACATGAGAAAATAATCTAATTATTTACTTCTTCCACCACACAATTTATGCAAGGGCCAGCATTTAATATTTTCCTAAGATAAACAACACCATTTTGTTTATCATACAAGTGATTTTATCTGTCCTTTTTGATCTGTGAGATGTAAAGCTTTAGGAACTAATTAAAAGCATTGGCCTTGGACATGATATTTCTGCTTTTTTTTCTCTGCCTTCAAAATATGAATATATTCAAGTTTTTAAAAATTTGGTCATAGCTATTCCAGACTACAATCCACAAACCTAAATACTAGATATCGCTAAACAATATCTACTTTAATTTCTTAAAATTCAAGTATCTCTAAACTTTACTAAATGTCAAAGAATTCAGTACACAGACAACACCACCAGGATTTAAAGCTGAGCATCTAAAGTTTGGCTTTATTAATAAAACACTCTAGCACCAAACAGCAAAATATGTTTTCTCTCCAGTTATCAGATGTCCAAGGAAAATGATGAATTCTGAAGAAAGCAAGATGATGTTGTCACAGTTTTCAATAAAAGACAAATACTTTAGGGAATATGTTTCTATTTCCTTTCTGATAATGACTAAGCCATACAGAATATAATGAGCTATTTATGGATATATGAAGTTACAGCTGCAGTCATTGAGGACATTTCCTTAAATGTGAGCTCTCTAATATTATGCATAACTGATCATAATCTATAAAATCTTAGGCTAAGTGAGTTTTTCTTTGGAGTTGGTCAATACAATATTTTCTGTTGAATAGTACTGACTATAAGCAGCTTGAGAAATATGGAAGCAGCAAATGCTTACTGCATGTAGGAAGAGCAAAACCATAAGTAAGGAAAAAAAATTATGCAAGTTTCATTAATTCAAGAGTAATCAATAGATAACCAGTGAGTTTAAAGAGGTTAACACTAATGCATGCATTTACTTTGTAGAAATGAATGTCTGGAAAATATACTGTACCTGAATATATAATAATATATATCTATAATAATATGAGAACCTTGAATGGCATTACCTCTCAGATGATGACAATACAGGGTGCTTAATTAAACTATTTGTCTGTCAGGAAGGAATGATAAATGGAGACATTTGAAATAACTTTCATGTAAATCTCAGGAAGAATATATCTATTTGAGAAAACAAAAATGAAGTATAAAAATACAGAAAGCTGCACCATCACTTAGTAAAAAATACTCCTCATTCAAAAAATTCCAAAATGTTTAAATAAAACCCCTTAAGAATTACAGCTATTCAAAATGAGATTAATAGGGAAAAAAAGGGGTGTTTCTAGCACCTCATGACATCTACGACTTGCTGTGCTTTCACAGATGCAACATAACATATATTTCATTGTTTCTTGACTTGCACAAAATGCTTTCCATGAGCTTTGTCTGGCCTCAGCCTGCTTGGCCTGGTGGCCTTGACCTAGATGGACCAGTGGTAACATTTCAGCTGATGCCTACTTTTGCAGTCAGTGAGAACTGGCAGCAGTCAGATCTCAAGTTCCAAAGCCTGTTTTGAAAGAAGAAACCTGAAAGGATAAATCATCGTGCATTATGGAAACTGATCTGTGGCAGAGAGCATAAATTCAGAATTTCTCTCTCATTTGGAAATGGGACCTTCTGAAGGTAGTTTCAGCAGCTTCTGAAAGTAAATTGTTTTACTTCTTATTTTAGCCTAATTAACAACTGTATAGGAATAGCTCAGCAAGAAGAGGAATGGCAGAAATGGAGATATTAAAGAGAACACAGAAATGAGTATGGTGTTCTATGCGTGTGTGTATTTAAATGCAATCAAAGCTCCTGTCTAGCTAAATGGTTCAAAATATCTGCAGATCAAAAGACAATTCTACTTTGTTTGTGGCATCCCAGAGCCAGGGAGGAGCAGAAGTGCTGCATTGGCAGCTGGAAAACTTGTCCCTTCTATCAGGAAACTTTCTCAAATGCAATGCTTCTTCCTTGCCACAGCTTCTCTCTGATCTTTCTGTCACAAGAACCAAGGAACACTTTGATCCTTTGCTGAAATCCCATACTTTGATTCTGTGCTAATCTCACAGCTCCAAAATGCATGTTTTCCCACCATGTGGCCTGACACTGTGCTGTGCCTCTGTAGGAGTCACTTATCCAAGTTATCGCATCCCTTGGAAATTAAAAACAGCACTGTTTTAAAACAGAGCAGAACAAATAAAATGCCAAGGACTGGTTTTATTTTTATGTAAATAATGGACAAGACAAGAATGCAGCCTGTTTCATTTCTGTTTAAAAGTATGATTGTCTGCAGGATGTGCTAGTAGAAAGCCTGTGGAGCTGATCAGAGGATTAGCTTTTATGCCAGCTGTTGCTACTGAGTAAGAGAAAGCCAGTTCTAATCCAGCATCTTTCTCCATCACCAAAAGCACCTGTGTTCTTCAAACTGCCTGCTCAGTTCCATTTTTATTGAAATTCAAGGAAGCTTGGAATATTAGTTTTTAAAATACCTGTATTCATGGAGCTGTCTGATTATTTCGTCCTGAAATGATATATACTAGTTTATTACTTCATCCTGAAACAGAACCAAAATTTATAGAGTGGGATGTCTAGAAATAATTTATTTTGAAAGAACAAATATTCTTCCTTTCTGACAGCTGAGCTGGAAAACTTTTGCTGAAAATCAGCGAATTAATGCTCAAAAGTAAATTATACTCTCTTGGCTAAAACATTTAAATGCCTTTCCACTGTAATTTTTTTCTTTGACTGCATTCTTTTAAGTAGCAAGAAATACTTAAACAATCTCTTAGATAAGCTTTTAAATTAGTATACTCTTTCAAGGTCTATATATCTTGCTCTTATCCTGTATGGAGCAGATGAACCTGAATTCTTGTACTATAAAGTAACTTCAAGTGAATTAATTACTGAAAATTCAGGGACAGAAGATGATAGAATATTAATCTGAGAAAGGGCAAAATGTTAGCTACTTGGGTAGAGAGACAGAAGAGACAAAGATGGACACAAAAATTTGGTGGCTGAGAAGCTAAGGGAGACTCTGTCTCCTCTCAGAAAATAAGTGTCCTGGTCATGTTAGCAGTGACTTTTGCAGTAACTTGGAGAATCTTAGTGAGGATACTGAATTGGGGATTGCCATTCCTAAACCTTAACAATATGTATGGGAGGATGATGAACAGTGTTAAAGTTGGATGGTATCTGCATGTTCTTGATTCACAAACAAATGCCTTTAAAATTTGTGTTGTCTATTATTTACTTGTTGAAATATCTGGACTGCTTATAAATAAATCATCAGAGTAGCACCAGTTTGGGAAATATTGCCATGATACTTCAAATTTCAAAGCTAGTATTAGGGGAAGAAACCCCTAGTATTGGTTTCAATGTCCGTGTCAATACTGGAAAAGGGAGGCAGTGATAATAGAACTGGGACATTGAATTATAGACATATTTTCACTTGTCACATTCTTAAGTAATACTAGTGACCTTTCTCTGTAAGGATGTCATTAAAATTTCTGGAAACCAGTCCAGGCAAGGCTCATGAACCACAGTTTCCTCACTCCTGTTTTCAGCTACCTCCCGAATGGACAAAGTAAATCTGACCACATTTCCAACCTACTAAGCTTAAATCTGACTCTCTTAGTGATGTTTCAGTGTTACCACACATTTCTGCTTTGCCTTGTTCCAAACAGGGTTCCTACAACTTCCTGCTAACTGGAGTCCATAGATCTGTAATGTAGTCATAGTTTGCTGTTTTCATCCCCACCCCACCACCCCCCAAATAAAAAAGCATAGCATCATCATCATTGCAAGACACCTTTAAGATCATCAAGTCCAACCATCAATCCACTGCCTCTGTAATCCCTAAACCTCTAAATCATGTCACCCAGTGCCAGATCCAAATTCTTTTTGAACACCTCCAGGGATGGTGACTTCCCTGGGCAATCTATTCCAATGCCTGGGCACCCTAAATTGATTTTTTTTTCCTAATATCTAATCAGATCTATTCTGTCTAAGCTATGATAACTTCACAGAACGCATACTTCCCTAATACTTGTTGATTTCCTTATGGAGAATTATTCTCCATGTAAGGAATCTGGAGAAATCAAGTTCCTGTGGATTTTTGCCTCGTGACCAAGTCCTGTGTTCTGTGTGCTCCAAACTGCAACTGAGAATTCCTTATGTACAAGATTTATAGTTTCTTTGTTAGCTCCTCTCCTTTATAAACAAACCAGAAAAAAACCCCTTTGCCTGTTTTAAAAATTGTAGAAATTGAGATCTTTTGAAAAACTAACTCTTTTCTCTCAAACTAGACTTAAGCGTAACAGTGATTTCAGAACAGAAAGGTGTGGAAAGACTGATTTCCAACTGAGTAGTGTGATGGAATGTTTTATATCCTGGACTAATTTTTATTTTCGTGTGTGTGCAATAGTCTTGCTGATTTCAAAACCTGGAAAATAGCCATGGGATTTAGCTTCCTTATCTCCAAATTTAAGTTTATTGCAGAGGATGAAAAATGGCATTTCAATGCAAATACTCAGCAAAACATGGGAAAGTAACTTTAATTTAATAAGCAAATTATTTTCCTATTAATTAAATGTGTATTGATTGTTGCAAGAGCAATTATTGCGTTTAGCAAGTGTGAGAGAGATTAATCTAGTTGCAATCTAATTAATTTAGAATTGCATGGGCAAAACAAATACATAATTGGAAGGAACTGCATTTCTAGTGAGCTAAGTATTTATTAATGAAAAATGTTCTGATTGTATGAGTACTTATAGAATTCAGGGAATAACAGTTTTTAAAAACTTCTAGTTTTCCATCTCTCCAGAAAAGAATAGACAGAGGACATGAGAGAGGTACCAGCCTTGCTCATAGTCTGTGTTAGAAATATTTATGTTAAATTAATAAAACTCAGTATTCTTACCACCAAAAGACAGAGTCCTGTCATATAAAAAAGAACAAAATTTCTACATTTGTAGTAGATGGAGAACAGAGAAAATAATTAAAGAGCTGTCATTAAAATATGATGTTCCCTCTTGCAGTGTAGGGGCTGTGTGGCAAAGAAAAGCACAGGGCAGCTGGGATCCAGTCTGCTGGAGGATCTGTGGATGTGAGAAGCCTGAATAAAACAACCCACTGAGTAAATTTGTGGGACGAGGATGAATGGCCCCTTTTCCCTCTACGCACACAGAGACTGTTCATGAAAAGCCTTACACTGTATTTCCTAAATGTTATTAAATCAAAATGGTTTCCCTGACAGGGCTGAATGATATTTATACAGGGATTTTGGAGGAGATGGACCATAAATTTTAGCAATGCTGGGCAGTATTTTATAGCTCCATGGGCCAAATGAGGTTTGTGGGTCATTCTGAAGCCATTCCTAGCTAAACAAGCAAGCAATGTGTTTACTTCTGTTGTCATTAAAGGAAAAAGGACTGATGAGAGGTGTCTCACAAGATGCTTAGCAAAATTTGATGGAGCATTATATTTAGAGCAAAACAAAAACAATCAGTCAGGGAGAAAGGATAAATTAATCTTGTGCTGCAAGATCAGGCAGAAGGGTCTTCAAATGTCATTTAATTCAGAAGAGCTGTAGTTAAGCATTTAAACTTTTTCAGGTGTACTCGGAAAAGAACTAGTATTATAAGATGCAAATTTTATTTTCTTGGTAGAATTAAGCTAGTTTTCCGCCATCAGATGCAGTAGAAACAGAAATATAGATGTAAATAATAATAAGAAAAAAATTTTTAGAAAATTTAAGTACATTAATTAAAAAATTGCTTTTTTTCAGATACATGGTATGGAGAAACAATGTATCTTTGTGGAAGATTAAATATAATAGATAATATTTGGACAATAGTTTGCTATGTCTGAATCCTGAGAAAAATGTTTTCAGAATTTCATTTTCATTAGCGTTTTAAAGTCAATATCAGTTCATAAATCTTTCCAAAATATTTCACAGAAAATTGTTAGCCCTATTATCAGCTGTTGCTAGAGACTGAAATAGTTCATGCATCAAACATTGACATAAAGTTTTGCTCATTACAGCAAAAACTGTTTAAAGAAGCTACAACCTCAGAAACCTCCTTGAAGAACTTTAGACTGTATATCAAACTGCTGAGGTTAATTAGAAACCCATTCTTCAGTCACCTCAGGCCAGGGGAGAAACAAGGCTGAGAGGAAGGAATGCATCCACAAGAGACCCAAAAGCAACAGAGACTCTTTCCTATCTGGTTTGGGGTGGAGGAGACCAAAACCACAGGTTTTCACAGATGCCCCCAGAACGAGGAGGAGGGAGGAGGTTTCAGGTGTGGGGTGTAACCTGTGGTCAGAGGCACTGAACACCCATTCTCCCTTACACAAACCAGCCCAGCTGTGAAACCCCACAGGCCACATCCATGGGGCATTCCTGTGAGGGGCAGCTGAAGAGGTGCCATCATCCATCAAAGGCCCCCAAAGTGCTTCCCTGAAGCCTTGCACCACAGCCCTGCAGTGATGCAACAAATTCAGGGTCTGTTGTAAGAGACAATGGAAAACTCCCCCTACCAGGGAGGTCCCTGGGCTTTCCTACCTGGCCTGAGCATATATTAACCCTTTGGATTCTGTGCTTTTTGAGGGGACCTTCACCACCAAGAAGACTGGAAAGCATCAATGGAGCATCATCGGGATTCTTGGATGGTGATATTCCCTTTATTCTCCCTTTGTCACTCTCTTTCTGTCCACCCCACCCATTTTCTGTTTCTTTCTTTTCTCTCTCACTCTCTCTCACACTTACTACCAAATAAAACCCACACTATTTATATTGCATGTGGTCTCGTTTGCACCTTAATTCAGGTAGAGGCATTTCTAAGAACCTTTAAAACCGAACCTTGACAGCTTTCTCTCAGAATAGAGTAAAATGACTTGTCCAGGATTGGAGTGGATCAATAGTGTCATTGGTGAGCAAATCCTCTGAACTTGTTTTAGTTCTTTGCTTTTGTTACTAATGTGTTTCCCATCAATTTCTGTGGATAAGACAATTCAAAGCCAGTCAAATAACTGTGCATGTCATCTCTGCTTCTTCTTTTTACTCTCTTCCAACACATTTATTTTGCTAAATAGAACGAGACTCCATCTGTCTCAATTTGTTTGAGTTCTCTCTACTTCATACTCTTCCTGATTAAATATTCCAGGTCATAGGCTTGCAGCAGATTACTGGTTTCTTTCCTCTGAATTTCTCCCCATTCACAGCTCCAGTGCTGCGAGAGCAGGGGGCAATTAGTAGCTTTCTGCAGCAGCTCTTCCATCCACTGAAGACACAGACTGTGCATTACTGGCTTTTAGAGTGAGAAACTCGGTAGTGTCCCCTGACCTATCACTCTTGTGTCAGTGAAAGAAGCTGAAACAGCTGTTTCTCAGAGGACAGCAAATGTATCAAGAAAACACTTTGTTGATATAGCCCCTGCACCTAGACGTGGCAAATAAAGGCTATTTGGGGTTGTCAAATGTATAATAACTTGTGTGTAGAGATTTGTAAAAAGCAAAGTTTGTTCTGCACAACTTCAATCTTTTCGCTGTGTAGGGCTAAGGAAAAGTTGGTGTTCTTTTAGGTCAAGGAGATGTGATTTGCAATGTTTTCACTTAGAACAAACTTTGTGAAGGATGGTAGGATCCCTCTGCTCTGACACTTGCTGCTCTTCCCTTTTCTGCAAATTTTTTCCTTTCTTCTTCTTCCGTTTGTTCTTTTTTTTGTTGTTTATTAAGCTAAAACTTTTAAATTACTCAAAATTTACATGCTTTTCCAGGTATGGGCAGAGAGTGGTGGGCTTGCCAACAAATGTTATACATGTGGTTTCTTGGATTTGTGTACTTCAGAAGTCATATCAACAGGAGGAACAGAAGGCAGTGCCTTTCAAATAGCTGTATTTTCATTTTTCTACTCATTATTGGGATACTCCTAGTATAAGTTAGACCTCAGAGCCATTTTCTTCCTTTCTTGTTTAAATGCATTTCCATCTCTGGTCAAGGCAACACTTGCACCAGGAAAAAGCAATATTCAATGGGTGAGAAACCCAGAAGCAAACCCCTCAACATTCAAAATTTATGTATTTGTGCAAAAGTGGATGAGTAAGAGGGAATACCCAGGAAAAGTACTGAATTCTAAAAATACTGCAAAGTATTAACCCTAGGTGATGCTCTATTAATGATTAAATATGGAGTATTCACAATATATTTCATTGAAAAACAAGGAAGAGATCGTATGAGTGCCCGTTTTCAGGGCAAATGTTTCAGTGATGGAAACAATATTTGAAATTTTGGGTATGTGTATGAATAACAGGTTTAAAGAAACTCCCTCTCAAACCTGATTGATCCTGTATGATACAGTAAATTGATAAAAATGCACGTTGAATATCTGTCCATCTGCAAAAATCCAGATGCAATTTCTGTATAATTAAAAAACCTCTTAAATCTGTTAATAAAGAAGCAGTTTATTTGATTCATGTGTGGTTTTGCAAGCAAAAAGAATTGCAAAATTAGAGACAGTGATACGTGCATTTTACAGTAGGAATATCTTATGAGAAACTGTTCTTTAGTATGTAGGTAGTCATATTTTAGCTAATAATGACCAGGAGATGTATTTCCATTTCTAGTTTCTTGTAGGCAGAGTAGAATGCTGTGAACCAAGGTCATTATATCCTAGAATACAGAGTACAGGAATTCAGCCTCATTCATCTGGGAGTTCTTATAAAGCAGCTATTGACAAATGTGGAAACTTTAACCTTTAGAAAAAAAGTGATATAAACTGTGTCTTGAGGTAAAGACGGTTTTAACAGGTAAAGCATGGAGGCAAACCAAGGAGTGAATTCACCACTTGCCATGGGCAGGCAGGTGTTCAGCCATCCTGGAAAAGCAGAGCTCCTTCACATCTAGTAGTGACTTAGAGAGATAAGAGATAAGCCCATCACCTTTCAAGACTTCCTTGAATAAAGCATATTACAATTAGGAAAGCTCTCTAAAGTAGCAGAGCCTATAAATCCTGAAGGATTCCTCTGTTTGGAACAGCTGGATACATAGAAATTTCAAAACACATGGATGGTAGAATAGAGCTCAAAATACATGTCGTGCTGAACCGAGCATGTCATGCATAGCAAAGCAATTCTAATCTGATGGGCCCCACAGCCTGGGAGCCATAACAAGGGTATAGCTGCCAAGGAACAATGAAAAGGCATATGGTAATGGTTTTGGATCTCCCAATTTAGAAATGGCCAGTGTTGCCTGTTGTTTTATCTGATAGCATGGGAAGCATATGCAGGATTCAATCTGTGTCTCAAAAATTATATTTTGATGAACTTTATTTGATTTCTCTTTTTTTTTTCCCCTCCCTTACTACAGTTATTCTAATTCTCTTGTTGAATGTAATCTCATGAGGCTACAAACTGTAATGTGCAGTTGAAGTGTGTTCTGGCTCACAGAGTTAAATTCTGGTTTTTGACCACCAGAAGTCAGTGTGCTGCTCTGGCACTTGAAGCTTTTGGGGCTGTACGGCAGATACAGCGATGAACTGATAAAGAGAATGGGAAAATCCTTCAAAGCGTGGAGGGCAGACAGAATACACATGGGGTTTTTTTAAAATATGTTTACCTAAAGAGAAGCTCACAGCATTTCATTTTGATGCAGAAATTCCTGGATGTATTTGTTTGGGGTTGTTTGGTTTGTGGTTTTTAGCAACGTGTTCAACTGTACAGAGTAATTTTGTATTGTATCCTTCTCAGAAAACAGTTTAGATAAGAAACAGAAAACATCAATATTTCATGTGTAGCTGTCACTGAATATTTGTGCAGCTTGTCTAAAGGGTACAAAATAGTGAACTTATGAAAAACATGAAAATACCTAGAAAGATGCTGTGGTAAGCAATGCAAAATATGTTACTTATAATCAAAAAAATGAAGCAGAATAAAGCAGACAGAAAGAATTTTATATTTGTAACTGAATATAACTGCAGTTCAAATAATAATATTAGTGTTTTAGAAAATAAATGTGTAAAAGATACACTGTTAGTGAAATATGTAGGATAAAGAGTGTATCTATCTGTATTTACTCTAAGAACATCATATGTATACAGTAAAAGGCATCTAACACTGTGTTTTAGGGTTTAATTTTAACTGTTAGAGTGGGGGAGTAACTTTTAGGTATTCTTCAAAATGATTTTACAAAAATACAGCACCTAGGTAACCTTTTGTCCTACAACTTACAAATAAAGCGTAAGAACAAATGAGTTGTAAAAACAAATAAGGTCTATTGGTTTCTATAATTAAGGTCCTCATTCCTAAAAAAAAAAAAAGTCTTTTTAATTTCTCCATTCTAGAGGATGTATTAGAAATTACTATTCCAACACACATTCTTTTAGGTGAAACTTCATTTTTTCAGATAACTTTTCTACACTCTGAATGTGATCTGTAGTCTCTTTAGTTGACTTTAGTAGCCACCAGAAGAGCAACCCACATCCTGGTGCACCACACCCTGCCATAGAGCCCATCACTATTTAAAGCTCCCATTTAGGTTAGTATAGTTGTGGATGATGGCTTTTTAATGCTCTAGTCCATCACCAACATCCAGAGCTGATTTTTTTTTTTTAATATTCAGTTATGCTTTTTAGCAGAGCTATCTGCTGCCTTCAAATTTGCTTCTGACATGCAACATGAACAAGGGAGAGTGTTTGTGATATCTTCTGCCAGACAAGTAGTTTTGAAAATAGATGCTGACTGGACGGCCAGTGCAGCTAACAGATGGTCTTGTAACATGTTCTTTTGAATCATTAAAAAAGAAAAATAGATTCACTCGAGCTTTTTTTTTCTCTCAGCAGACAGGCTCTACGACAAACAATAGAATCCTTCTGGTTCCTTAGTCAATTGTAAAAATACATTGTGTGTCTCTGGAAGACAAGGAGAAAGACAAATTTCCCAGGAAAAAGAGCCTGTAGGTGATATGTGCTCTCTTAGTACAACTCAGTGTTCCTGAGAAAGGCTGCTGAAAATCATAGCCAGCAGTACACCTATGCTATTGAAATGCTGTGTTATTGCCTTTTCTTTATCTGCTGTTTCTAAAACAGTGATTATTCCTAATCACAGCCTGCACACAATTAATCATTGTCAGGTGACAGATGGCAAAAGAGTTTGAAAACGGATCTCTTTTTTTTTTTGGGGGGGGGGGATATGCTTACATTTTCTATACTGCTTTTTCAGCCTTCAAAAAAATAGAACTAATATAAACCCACAATCTTTTATTTTTAAAACTTCAATCTCAATTGCTATTCGTAGCCTGTGGCATTAAAGCCAGCTATTTTGTAGCAAACAGGATGGTAATATTTGTGAATCAGTAAAAAAAGGAACATATGAAAATACCTGAAACCCAAGTTTCCCATTCTGTACCATGACGCGACCACGGAGCAATAGCCTTCTGCAAGTGTCTGATATTCTGTGTTTTGGGAATGTTTTCTTTCCACTTTGCACAAGTGCCAGCAAGACCTTCAGTGACAAATTAGGTTGTTCATCTGTGTGCTGCTTCATAAAGTCTTTGCTAAATAAGCTTGTTCAGTTATTTAAGTGTGCTCAGACCTGGGGTCATATTTGCCAAGACTCGATTCCTCGGTTATTTCTCAGTTAATTATTTAACTATGGTTTGAGGAATGCAGAATTTAGGCTTTTCTTTTATATGCTTCTATTTTTGATAGAAGTAAGACTTTTCAAAACTTTTTGAGTATGAAGATGGCATCTAGGCTTTAGTAAAGAGGACTTTTAATGAAATTCAAACTGATCCTAAGGAGCTGGGTAATATTCAGCTGATAAAATAATTTATTTGTTAGTGGGTTATTAAAGATGTCATTTGCTAGGTTGAAAGGGCCCTTAAAAGGCACTATTTTAACAAGCCCGCCTTATTTGTTTTCAGACTCAGTTAGTGATCTTCATCCATGTATCAGCATAAATATAACACACGGCGTGATGTTGGTATTGATTGGCAGACTTGGCGTGTGAAGCTATTATGGGCACACGGTGAATTTCCCTTTCAGAAGCTGATTGGCATCTTTGCAGACATAAGCAGCTTGATGAGGGCTAATGTGAGAAGGGATGAGGTCCCAGCATCTGTCCTTGATGATATAGGTGTATATATCTATTGATTTCCAAATGGGAACAGCAATGTCAGTGTGTTGTACGTGTGCTCTGCGTAGCAGATGAGGCACCACATTTTCTAGGGGACATGCAAGTCTCTTCCCCAATTACTCATTCATTTTCTACAGGTTTCTTACTTGGTTCTGGAAACTAATTCTGATAGTGAAATGCTTGGGAGTGTAAATTCAAGAAACAAAATTTCAACTTCAGGCAGTAGCAACTTCAGAAGATAGCGGAGATGTGCTTAGAACTTAATACTCAAAGCAGAGGTGTAAATATGAATAATTTTCTATGAAAAGATCCAGATGCTACAAAAATGAAAGCTACATGTCAGTGTCAGTAAGGTTTATTTCCTTAAGAAAAGAAAAAATAAGTTGTTTTAGATAAGTCCCTGGTTCTGAAATTAACATGATTGAATTATTGAAAATATCCGTCGAGCCCGGCTGGAAAGTGGCTTCCAGCTGTTCCCGGCTAGCCCTGGCTCGGGATACTTCCAAACTCGGTTGGTGGCAGCAGGCAGACCGGCCACCACCCCCCCGGTGGGTCAGAGCTGCACGAGAGATGTCAGTGAGGCTTGACGAAGGTAGGAAGCGAAGAGGCTGCTTTGTGGCTAGATGGTTTTTATTGTCACCTGCCTTTCGCAGGGGAGCCACGCTTCTCTCTGAGCCTCTCTCGAGAATGTCCCCGCCCAAGACGTGGCCACAGCTTATACGGGTTTGGGAGAAGGGGGTGGACACAAGAGGGAAAGCCAATAAGGGAAATATGGATGTCACACAGACAGCGAATGGGAAACGAGGGGCGGGAGTTCCCCAACCTGCTCCAATCCGGGACCGAGTCTCTCTGAACATTCTGGAAGAAGAGGAGAGGCTTCCCAGAGAGTGACAGGCTGTGGAGAACAAAGACAAGGGGAAACCAAATGGGGAGAAATACAGGGGGGAACTTGGGAGAAACCATTACAGAACAAATTAATATTAACAATAAATAAAAAGATAGAAAACACGCCGCTACAAATTTTTTTGTGTGTTAGAAGACTGCCTCTCTTTCTGAAAGTTCTTTGCATCTTTTAGGCGGATGCAAAATATAAAAATGAAGTAAAATAACCATTTTAATTTTTGAAAATTATTGTTTTAGAATAAATTATTGTTTCTCTCACATTGCAAACTGGGAAAATATAATTCTGTAAAAATCCATAACTTCTCAATTAAAAAAAAAATAAATTAACTGGGCTTCTTCCACTTCTCCCCCTTCCCTGCTTTCTTTATAGTAATAACAATTGCATTATAGTTATTACTATAACATATACTGGTATCTGTCATATCCCCATTGTAAAAATGAAAATAACCCAGAGTTTGTACTTCAGAATAGATAAATCCCACTGGCATAGTTATGCAGATATGCTGCAAATACTCAGATTAGGCTTTAACAAGGCCTTTGAAAGTTTAGCTGGTTTCTAAACATTAATTCACCATCCCAGCATTACAGGTTAGTACAGATGTGGGGTTTTTCCCTATCACTACCTATGTCTTTACGCTGTTTTCTACATCTGTCTGGCACATAAAGTATCAATGACTTTGGCATAACAACTGCACGCTTCTATTTCGTCATGAATTTTGTAATTGTTTTGAAGGAGCAAAACTGCTAGTTAAGAGTCCACAAAATAAATCCTCCAAAACTACATTAGATTCAGCTCCCCAGTCTTTGTCTGAAGTTTATCATTTCTCCTTCAAGTTAAAGCTGTTTCTTGCAGAGTAGGGAGGGACAAAACCAAAAACTAAACCTATATACAAAGATAATAAAAGCCTTAATTACTAATCAGGGAGAAGATACTCTTGAAGGAGATATCAGTGAAGAATAAATATTGTGCAATAATAAATGCACTAAAAAATAGCGTGTAAATAATTTAAGGAGAAAAGGAAACCACTGCAAGATGGTTGATCAAGGACATTAATGATTTTTGTACTTTTTCCTAAATATAATGGAAGTAATGTTAGCATTTATCCAAAACATATTTTTCTTTTAGTGCTAGTTTGAACTGAGTTCAGTACCTTATATGTTGTACAAAATATATGCCATTAACCTTTGTCACTTACTAGAAAATCAAAATAATTTTTATTCTTCTCACAATCTGTGCCCAATAATAGTGTGCCACAGAAGTTTGCATATTACAGGCTTGGCCCCATTTCAGATGATTGACCCTAAAGAAATTTGCTCTGATGTATAATTTACCTAAGAACTTTCTACCACTGGTTTTGTGAAAAACTGTAACATCAATACTCAGATGACTCATTTTTTCCAGAATTTCAGAATATTTTAACCTTTAAAGTAGCAGGGACTTTTTTAATGCTTTTTAAAAAATAAAAAAATTGCTAATGATTCAGATCTTTTATTCTTACAGTAAAGTGGTTTAAATTATTAGGAGACATATGTGAGATTAGGATACAATGTGAGAAAATAGTGAAGAAAAAGAACATACCCAAGAGGCAACACACTATTTGCTGAAAATAACTAATGGGACAAATAAGACATTTCAGAGCATCTTATGCTATTCTAGAGACATCTCAGTTATCTGAATGTCATGTTAGTGCCAAGCTAACATCTTGTCCTCACTTTTACATACCTCAATTTTGACTTGAGCTGTACTACAAGTTGGAAAGAAGAAAGGCATCTAGTCTTGCCCTAACTGGGTTTGGAGGAGTTTTTTGGGTTTGATTTTAACTCATAAAATCCACCTTGCCTCTTTAAGCTCTACCATCCCACGCTGTGCACATCATCTTGGTGGAGTAAAGGAATATTTAAGGGGTTGGGATGGCTCCTGTCATATCTCAGAGCAATTTGCGGTAGAGTAAGAGTAGCAGAGTGCTCTGGGAAATCCTGCAATTGCTTAATAGTAATAATAATAAAGCTAAGATGACACAAATTGTTTTCAGCTTTGATTATTGTTTCTGTTGGCAGTCTGGGAAATTAATATTGGTTCTTTCTATTCTGTGTTCTACCCACATGTTTGGAAGTTCTGCCTCTGTGATGCGCTGGTGACTTTTGAAAGGGGAAGCTATCACTGTTATAGCTATCTGGTGGTAAATAGCTATCCTATTTACTACCAGATTTTCTGCCAGTTTTGCAAAATGAGGTTCAAAGTCATATATGCTGAACTTCTTTAGGTAGTCCCATAGCCTCTATTTAAACACAGAGGTAAAAATCTCTTGTGAACCTTTGCAAAGGTTGTTCCAATTTCAGAATACATGTTCCAATCCATAGAATTTACCCTCCAACTCATTTCACTTCTCCTCTATGAAGGCACAGACTTGTTTTCAGAAGTCGAATTATGCTTTTAAAATACCTTATTTTACTCCAAACCCATCCCTCAAAAAACCCCACTTTCTAACATTTATGCTGAAATAGAACATATTTTGCAAAACAGTGCTAGAGTGCTGGAAAACTGTACTTTTATTTTTTTACAGAAAAAAACCACAATTATCTGCATGGAAAGAAATATTGTAATAATCTTATGATCATACATTTTATTCTTTTTCTTTCACCTTAATCCATTAATTTTAATTTTGCTACATTCTTATTAAGAAGATGAGAGATTGCAATGAGAGATTACTCTCTGCTATGTTGTCCGTATCAGTAAAATGACAAACATAATGCCTGTCTGAATGCTAAATAACTTATCCAACCTGTGCTCCTGGTAAATGACAGAATGTATATTCAGTTTACACCTCACAATTTTTGTATCAACTAAATGCAGAAGTCCCACAGATGACAGCTTCATTCACTACCTAACCCTAATTTATCCCTTGAGCACTGTCCATCCTACACAAAATGCTTAATTAAGTAATTAAAAATTGTATCAAAATGCATATAGGCAGGGAGGGCACAGGGAATTAAAAAAGCAAAGTCAGTGTTAATTCTTGCATTTCTTCATTTTTCAGTCCTTGACTTTGCAGATTAATGATGTTTTAACAGATTTTTTACATGTAACCCTCTATGTTTGTTTAAAAGTAAATTGGAAGCAGCTCCAGACTGGCTGTTGGGGAGGACAGCAGTGCCATTTAGAAGGGTAAAGGCAACAGCTCAGACCATCTCCATTCAGCTCATGAGATTTATAAGTAGGAGAATTTGCAAATTGTCACCTCTCATGAAAATCAGTCACAAAAGGAAGATATGGCAGGTATTTTCCTGAGGGTTTCTGTGTATTATTTGCTGTTAGGAAATTGCACTCCCTAATAACTGTAATATATATTCCAGATTTCCTGTATATTCAGTAATTTCTTCCTTTTGTTCCAACTCTGGGTAGTCTAAGCTCTGTGAGTCTTCTCAAGTCCTGAATTCCTGTTCTGCTCCCTAACATATAAGACTATTAATTGTATTAGTATTAATTGTAAGGCTGTTAATTTTAATATGACTTTCCTCTGCCCTCTAATATTGTAATCTGACCATGACAATGCATGGAGGTGTGCAGCCCAATGCTGACTTCAAAAGGCTCTGACAGGGGTGAGACCAGACTCCAAATTAATGGTAGATGTGACAGTGTATGAATATATAGACAATATATATGGGCAGGAAGGTAATTCCTGCTTTATTTACAAAAGCATTTTTACAAAAAGTATATCTTTATTACAGTAAAGTGCAATTTTGTGAATGTCTGTTATCAGTATGGAATCTGTAATAAACATTGTTGGAGACTGTGGTGGGATGGCTGAGATTTCAGAGGAATTTATAATCCAAGAAAAACACATCTGCATGCACTGTTGGGAGCATCAGTACAGGACATGTCAGAGAGATTTGGGCATTGTTATGGTTTAGCACAGTTTGACTTTTTAGTTGAAGAGAAATATAGAATATTTCCCTGTCAGGACCTTGGAGTTGTTTCGATGGGGACGGGCACCTATCAAAGTGTGCTTTAGATATTGGCATGCTGTTTGACCACTGAGAAACGACTTTGGAAATACACATATAAAGCTGGGATTGTCCAGGCCAAGGCTCTTCCCTTCAGGGACAGCCAAACAAGTCGTGCCTCTGCTTCCCCCGTCTCCCCATCGGCTGCCGGGAGAGGCTGCAGCTTGTTAAAAATGCATACTATATAGTTGGCTTTTCGCAAATATTAAAATGAATGCTGTATGTAGAATGTAGGAAGGTTGTACTGTATTTTCTTTATTAATAGAATTTAGAAATGTGATGAGTATTTTAGTGTGAGAACACTGGAGAAGCAATTAAACTTCTGTTATGTATCTTGTCCAAGTGAAAATGTCCAGAACCCCAGGAGAAGAATTTATGGACCTGTGTTATCAGATGGAATGGAGACACCCGAGGATGGATCTGCTGGATGGAGCAGGGGGGGGAAGTTGGGACTAAACAAAGGGATTCTTACTCCAAAGAAATGTTTGAATCATGCATGTGAATTTTAAATATGCATCAAGCAGATGTTTTTAAAGGGAAAACTGTTGTTAAAACGTGTGCTGGCTGGTTCTGTGCCAGGCACCCTCGGCCGAGAAAATGTATTTTGCTTTTATCTCTCCTAATTGTCTATTTTCTTAATTTTTCTATTAAACTTCTACATTTTTCCAAAAAGGTGAACCTCGTTTTTCACAAGCTGAACATCCAGCAAACTTTTAAAGCCAGCCCCAAGCTGGCTGGGGCCAGGACAGTCCCTGGGGCCTGGGAGCAGCCCGAGCACGAGTTCAGCCCATGCTGTGAGATCCAAGGGCTGGGCAGGAGGCATGGATCAGCATTTATGATCCCTGAGCCCGGCAGCTCCGAGCTCTGACATTTTCAGCCTCCTCCCTCAGCCTGGCCTTGGGAAAAACCTGATACCAGCCTGCTGAGGCTGAGAGAGAACCTGGGCAAGATTTAACCCTTTTCCTAGCAAGATGAAGCTTTCAGAACTCCAATCTTTTTCCCTGCAATAGAGGAAAGGACAGATTGATTTGAAACATAGAGCAACAGCATGATAAGAAGTCAGTGGAAGAACTGATAAGATTATTGGATGAGGGGATAGAAGAAGTGGACATTACCGGACTTCTTTAAATGTAAACCATGGAGACTGAAATAAATATTCCTTTAAACCATAGAAAGATATGCATTTTGGGGAGGTGATGGTTTAGATTTATGTGTGGACTCTTTGAGCAAGGTGTTGTGATGGCTAAGGGAAATTGATTTTATGAGATGCTTGGACAGAGATTGAGATAAGTGGTCGTCCTGTCAGTGAAGAAGCGAGAAGATATTTCTGTTCCCTGAGACAAAGAATCCTTTGCCTTTGAAGTGGTTCACCTTTAAAAGCTAACACCCCAGCTTGCAGTGTTTGAGTTTGTGACCCATTGAGCAGCCTGGGAAGCTGCTAGATGGCAGGAGTCATGGAAGCAGGGTTTTCCTACCGGGTGCTGTTTGTGTGACAGTTCAGACCCACATGAGAACCCTTCTAAGCAGTCTGTAGGATCCATGGGGCATTTGAGGGACTCTTCTCCCAGAATGGTGAAAGATTATGTTTAAATGGTAAAACTGACTGAAAATCATGGTTTTGTCTCTCTGTGTTGGTTGGGGGAAAGTGAACAATTGGTGAGGAAAAAGAAGGAGTTTGAAATTTCAATTTCCAATTTTCCTTTTTTTTCTTTTTTCCCCTTTTCATTCTTTAGTGTGTAAAATAAACTATGTGTGTAACTTTCTAGTTTGGGCCTGTTGTGCTTTTTATTTTCTCCTGGTCAAGTCCCACAAAGAGCGAAGGTGAAACCACTACAGGCATAAAGTGGAATATTTTATATCCTTTTCAAAAAAATTCTGTAATTCTTGTATTCTTTGTAACACTTGGTAAACATACATGTATTAATATATATATATATATATATTTTATGCCCTTCTATGTGCATTTGAATTATTTTCCCACTTTTTAATTCTGCCTTTGAAGCACATTATCTGACCTGGCTGTCCAGTAAAATTATAGTTTAAATGAAAGCCCTGGTAGTTTTTTTCATGGATCCCTGCAGGCTTTCAGCTAGAACTGAATGTGCTCATTGCAAGGTGCAAATGCTGTGTAGTCCATCAACACAGTGACATTGAGAGCTGGTTTTATTTTAAGTCCTATTTTAAACAAATTGTTACACTTGATTTAAACTCCATTGAATCAATGTTTGTAATCAATATCAAAATTTTCTCTGAAAATGATCTGTAACGTACTCAGGAGTAGAATAAATGTCTGCATGAACAGGCAATAGCCTGAAACTCCTAAAGGAAGAGACATGGCTTGACAGGATAACATTAAAAGAAAATTGAATCTAATTGCAATAATTATGATGTCAACAAAATATTTTTAGATCTAGCTTTTCACTGAAGTAGTCCAAAATGTTGGAGGGAGGAAAGACAACATTTTTTTGTTTAAAATAATTATTGTTTTCCTGACCTATGTCTTGCTTTGTAGATTTTGAAGTATGTAATAGCCCTCAGGGGGGACAGTGCTGCTCTTGAAAGTGTGAGTCTGAGGCCTGTAGAGATCTTGAAAGGAGTGAAAGACAGATGCCTCTTTGTACATTTGGCTGTAATGCTGTTTAAAAGAAAATGCAATGTTTAAACGATCCCTGGTTGTCTTTTTGACATATTCTGATTGTAGTCAGCTCTGCAGGGAGATTTAGCTGTCTCTCCTGTCACATGGAAGACTGGGAACTATATGGAAGTTAACAGAAGCCACAGATGAAATTTGCTTCTACAATTACATGATGAGTTCTGTTCAAAAGAAAATATTGCATTCCATTTTCACTTTGAAAATGAAATTTCCATTCTGTTCCCGTCATGCCAGGCTGCTCTGGCAACCTCCCAGCTGGAGGCTGTTACCAAGGAGAGCAAATGAAAAACACTGACCCCAGAAATGGTCAAAAGCTTGGGACACTAAGTACGTGAAAGTAAATACAATTCAAGGATATTTAAAATGTAATGACTCCTAGGGGCTAAACTTGAGGTTAAACTTTAGATTTCCAATGGGTGTATGAGAGGAAGTTTTCATAACAGTGAGAATTATTCTGTACTTTGCCCTAGCTAAGATCCAGGACACTTGCTTCCTTGCACAGGAGTACAAAGACAGCACAAAATTTTTATCTCTGCAGCTTGTAGTGGTGATGCCACACTTCCAAGGTGTTGTAATAACAAAAGTATAATCTACATTTCCTTTTTTGTATGTTGCATGTTAGCTGTGTGTTAACTGGCTGAAGAATTTTCATTTCTGCTGTTCAGTTGTGAACAAAATGGATGAAAAAGGATGTTTGGTGGTTTTAGATGTCTGTTTCAAGACTAAGGATGAATGAATGGGACACCCATCTCAGAAAGTCCCTGAGCTGCTCACCATTGTGGTCTTTGTAGTCCCAAAAGGAAAAGTATCTCTAAAACCTCACTCTGTTCTTGTATTCTCACTCCAAGCAGCTCCGGCTGGTTGGGTGTGTATGTACTAATTTATATCTGCTTCTCAAGGTCACAGCAGAGATGTACATAGAACAATATGTACTTACTTATACAGTTAAAAGAATAGAAATATAATTATATGGCTGAAAGTGTTTCTATCTTCGTCTTTTAAAGGAGTGTTTCTTTGCAATTTTTTACATCATTATTTATTAATGACAATATTGAGTTAATCTCCCTAACAGTATTGTAGACAGGTATTTTTTTATCTCAAATATGCTAAAGTCACCAATATAGTCTAGAAGTTTATGTATTTTAGCTCAAGTTTTATAAAAAATTTCTTTCCTTCAGAGATCGAATTTTACACAGTGACCACGACGTGGCCATTTATTGAAACTTTATTAAAATTAAATTTTACACAGTGGCCATTGTCAGTAAGGGCAGAAAGAAAACAATTTTCTAGTGAGGAAGGCAATGAATTATAAGAACAGCTAAGGGCAGGATGGAAGAAAGGCTATTAGTAAACTCACAAAGAAATTTGTGCTGTGTGTCTCACCATTCAGAAGAATTGCATTAGTCACCATGCACATCCCTGTTACCTAATAATTAATGATTGATTAGCCTCATCTAGCCTACCATCTTCAACATTTGACTCAACATTTTGTGGTTTTTTACGGAAGAAATTTGAGACACAAGAAAAAAAAATCACTTTCAAAGTGATTTCCATTAGCCAAGATTGTCAGGTGCTAATTTTTTTAATGCAAAGAGGTTGAGCTGACTGTAAGGTGGGACTTTTCTGCACTAATTATAAAGCAGGTTAAATAGTGTCTGTTTTAGAATGGGTGCAGTCTTTAGCTTGTTGGAAAGCAGAGGCTCCAATTTTGTCTGTAAATGAAAGGAACTTGTATTTGCCAATTAAATCAAGCAGCTGTTTCACAGACAATATTGCTAATAGCTACCAACTAAACTCCAAGCTGTTACTCTGGATTGTTTAATGAACTGCTTTTAATACATAGTAAATGTTAACCTCAGTATCTCAATCTACTGAGCAAGAAGAGAGGGATATTTAAAGACACCTCTCTTCAAAATTCTGTAGCATTGTAGGAACTTTCTGTGCTAATAAAGCACAAGAATTTGAGACTCTTTCTTACACTATTTATAAGAATCCTGGAGAGAATCGTGCTACCTAAATTGTTTTTGACAGTGCATGACAAAATTACCGTGTTCTGATGCTATACAGTGACTGTAATCTTTTCTCCTAAGGAGGTATTTTAGGCATGCCATGCAAACTTGCTGCTCCTATTCTTCACTGTAAACTGCACGATACTGATGATAAAATCAAAATGCATCTCACATTGGGCCCGCCAATGTATGCAGCAGTCTTGTGTGACAAATGAGTAAAGGAATTGAAAACAGTGCATGGATTTTGGCAAGAAACATTCAAAACCTCAGGAATTCTATCTTGAATATATTTTTTTTTTTTTGCATGCAAGGCATAGTCTCTGGTATTTGTTTTCATCAGAAGGCCTTCTCTACACCTCTCAGCTCTTCTCTGAGCATAAACATGAGTAAACAAGGCATCAAAGCTATCTAACACTAAAAATAACTGGTTCAGAGAGAAACTGTGAGCTGCTAAAACTGCACACCAGGAGAGCATCCTTAGTCCATTCTTGTTAATGTCATGTTAAGAAAGTCTAAATGTCTTGATTGACCCTACCTGCTTTCTACTAACACTGTCATATCAACCTAAGCTGCAATTAGTCTTGCTTGCTATATTTCTATGGCAAAGCTTTGCTTTAACCATGCAGAATCTAGAAGTAAATGGCTTTTTTTTTCTTTCTTTCCCAATTTAAAATCTCAAACAATTAAACAACAGTGAAAAAAATTAAAAGCTTTCATTTTTCTTTTTTCTTGTTATCTACATCTTGGACAACCACTAAAAGTAGCAGAGAATGAAAAATATAAATATTTCTTAGAACCTGCTGCATTTTCTGTCCTTATTTCCAGATATAAGCTTATATCTGTCACTAAAAAGAGAGGAAACACAAAAAAAAGGAAGGAAGAATAAGGGAGATTTTCAAAGACTGGTTGCAATCAGCAATCTCTATTTTTTCTGTTACTATTTTATAAGTAAAACAGACCAGAAAAATTACATTTATAAGCTGGGGGGGTGGTGGTAGTGGGGAAATAGTCACAAACCAAACATACAAACACCAGAGATACAAATTCTGACTTTACAGATGGCTGTTTTTCTTAATTATATGGATAACAGTTTAGTAATACCTAATTGGTCATGCTTGACAAGTAATAGCAGTTTTTCCAAGACAAACAAATGTTCACATTTTTCATACTTAATCAGGGAGTTTATGTGCAAAAATGACCAAATGTATCATCTATTCTAAGCCTTCTATGTTATTTTGTAATAAACCACCATCTGTACTTTGATTTTACAGAATCTGTGTGTGATGACCACAGAATTTAATTATATTGCAAATGGGTTTCAGAAAAAAACTAGATTTTTTTAAATTTTTTTTTTAATTTAAATAAACTAAAAAAGCTCACTTCATTATTTTAGAAATGTCCCCAAAGCAAATTTATTTTGCTTTTATATGACAAGTAGTGCCCTGAACACCCAATAACTGCCCTAATCTCTCTTTCCTGTGTCTTCCAAACTCAGATTTTTCTTGGTAAGTGCATTCAACTCGTGAAAATATGTATTTCTTTTTGTGCTGTATATTTACATATTGGTTGCTTGTTTTCTGAGCTATGTAGTTTTTAGTCAATAAGTTTGTCCATCATGGTTAAGATATTAGTTTGTCAATTTATATTTTTTATTGTCTAATTACTGTCAGAACTCTTCAGATTTTGTTCTAGTGAGTAAATATGCCTGACATAACTATTCTTTACTAACTGTATTTGGTGTGCAGCTCCAAAATACATGAATGGAATTTCTGGATTTTGTCTGTGACTAATACAAGTAAGGTATTAAATAAATAAATAAATAAATAAATAAGAATTAATTCAAGAATTTAAAAAAATTACAAGTAAATAAATAATTTTAATATTCTTATGTAATTTAAAACGTTTTGGCATCCCTGTGGATCTCCAAAGACTGTGGAGGTACCAGATGCTTCACCATGGGCTGCACCAGGGACTGTAGGAGAATCTCTGCTCCAGCACCTGGAGCACCTCCTCCCTCTCCATCTCCACTGACCTTGGTGTCTGCAGAGAGGTTTCTCTCACATGTTCTCACCCTGCTCTTCTCTCAGTTACTCAACTGGGGAAAATTGGCCTCAATTACTGCTGTGTAATAACTTTTTTTCCCCTCCTTCTTAAATATGCTACCACAGAGGCATTACCACTCTTTCTGACTGGCCCAGCCTTGACCAGCAGAGGGTCTGTCTTGGTGATGCCAGGGATTGGCTCTGCCAGACATGGAGGAAGCTTCCAGCAGCTTCTCACAGAAGTCACCCCTGTAGCCTCACTGCTACCAAAGCCTGGCCACGCAAACCCAATTCATTAACCTTTTTTCCTGACCCCTCTGCCCTAAGTTCTGCTCTTTAGGTTGCTTTGAACATGCTGCACTCCAGAGCAATTTCACCATCTACTCTTCCTGCTTTCAGGAAGAGCAGATCATTAACTGCGATGGATGTTAACAAGATCCCATGTGATTAAAATTTGTGGTGAGCATAGTGTCCCAAACGGGCATAGTCTTGGCCTGAATGGTCTTGAGAATGTAATTGTTCTCCCCTGTCATGAGATAATTTAAGCTGATTCAGATAGCAGGAAAAGACAAAATCACAGTGGAAAAGAGTTTAACTTAAAAGTATTATAAGATTTGGGGAAACTTCCAGTTCAGCTGAGTTCAGACAAGCAGTACGGGCTACTCAAGAGCATCTGCTTGTGCATCTCACCTCTTACAGATTTGCTATTTTAGTAATTGTGGATATGAAGAAAGGATGAACGCTATCATTGGGAGTATTCACAAAATACTTAAGATGATAGAAAGAGGTTTATCATTCTGTACTGCTGTAGATTTTTTAATCTTTTCCCCCTTCTTTCTTTGGTTGGTTACTAGTTTGCTGTTAGAATTGGGTTGGGTTGGATGGCTATTTATTATATTTCAACACTTTTCCTTCCAGTCTCAGATTGGATCAGGGAGTATAAATATGTGTAAAATGGAAATTGGCTGACAAAAAGATAAGTCTTTTGATTTGCTTGTTTTCTTGAAAATTTTTAGGGTTCAGCATGGATTTGTTTCAAGTTATGGGCTAGGTTTTGTGCTTATTTTTATTGCATGAATATTTTATTGCATTTTTCTTGTTGATGTATGAATAAAAATAAAATGTGGAATGGGATATTATAAGAAAATATGCAACAATATAAACACAGAATAAATAAAAGTAAACATATACCAAAAATCTAAGCAAATACTTTATTCCTTATACTGGGCAAAAACCTTGTAGAATTTTTATATATATGCGTTGAACTTTCATAATGTGAAATTCAGCTTTTTCCAAATAAAAACCAAAGTAGTAAATAAATATTAACGTAACAGGAAAATAAAAGTAGAGCAGACTGAAAAAAATCTGGTACAGGTTATGTGCCATATGCATCTCATAGTTCATATGTTGTCTGAAACTCATTAAAATAATTAATCTTTTCTTCACACTTAAGTTGGATTTCAAATTTACAGCCATCTTTTTCAAGTGTTTATTGTATTCCGTGAGTAACTTGAAAGAGGTTGAAACAATTTAATCTTATCACTTTAAGTCTTTGTGCATAGGCACACTGTTCCCAAGTGGATTAAAACCACTGAACATCATTTAGATAGTTATCAAAACTCAAAACACAGAGGAAAATGCCAGAGGAGAAAGCCAAAAGCATTGTTGTGCTAACATACACCAGAAAAGCTTGAACATGATTAGCTTGATAGAGATTGAACAGATAACTTGAATAGTTGGATAGCATGAGATTTCATAATAAAGGAAATGAGCGTGATTAATATCTGTCATGGTTTGGAGAGGTGACTTCTCTTTAACACATTTGTTAGTATTTTTTTATGATCTGGTGTTTACACAAATGTCAATGGTAACTTCTCCAAACCATTTGAGATTTGTGGTACTCTTTCATGAGATTTTGATCAAAATATTACCACCGTAAAATAATTACAAACCTACCTTAAGTGCATTTTTCCATGGGGATTTTAACAGGAAATCTTCCTCCAAGAATGTGTTCCCAGTTACATCCTTCAACAGTCTGTTCTTAGCCCCATTATATGCACCTTCCACACTGATTTAAATATATATATATAAAATTAATTACAGGTAATGTTTATTCATCACACTGAAATCAATGCGGCAATAAATAAAAATAAGTATGAACCAGCTGAACTATATTATTTGGTAATATAGATACAATTAAACAATATGATCAAAATCCAAATATCTCAAAACATTTACAAGCAGTCATTTTTGTGTGTAGGGACAGTTATAAAAATAAATGAGTTAAGATATTATGTATTTATGTGTATGTGAGTAATCATCTGATATATATTTAATGAAATAAGATGTAGCTAGCTCTGACAACCTTTAGGAGTACAAACAGGGGCTGGTCAGGTGAAAAATAACAGATAAAGGTATTTTATTGTACATGACAGATAAGAAAATGACTAAAGGGCTCATGAAGGTCCAACATCCACAGTCTTGAAATGAGATTGCAAAATTATAAAAGAGAATTATAGGAAAAACCTTTAAAGCCTGGAGAGAAAAAGAAAAAACCTTAGTGCTTAGATCTGTTTATTATTGCAAAAGGTTGTGTTTAGCCTTGATCAGCAAATACAAATATTGACATCCATTTGGGTGGAAACTTCTTGAAGAAGTTTCTAACAGTCAGGGGTTGGAGAGCACAGTAATGAAAGACTTAACATGGTCTATGGATGATCCACTTTTTGAGAGATGACTTTAGCTAAATTAAAACTAGAAATCAACAATTATTTATCCATAGTGAGAAAGACTAGTCTGGAATAAACCAGAAATTTGCTAGAACATTTTGAACTCTTCATGGCCTAGCTTATTTCCAAAATATAGTCTCAGGTCAAATAGAATTTGTCAGATATATAGAAAATGTTGTGTGATGCACCTGAGTGATGTTAAGATTTTCAAGTCCCAACTGATGTTTATTCTGAGATGGTAAACTGAAAACAACACAAAACCTCATTATGCAATTTTGTGAAAACATTATATAAGAAGGAAGCACAGATATACTCAGAAGGTAAACAAGATATAGGCTTCTGGTTTTTTCATGAACTTTGAAAAACAGTGAAAGAGGTATGTTAGAAGCACAAAGTGAAGGTACAACTGCAGTTCGGAATCAAAATTGTACTGAGCACAAAAAAAACCCCAAATCCATAAGTCTGGAATGGAAGTAAGAATGAAACACTCTAGGTTAGTAGTAAATTATATTTAACAATGTGCAAGTGTTGAAGAATTTAAAATGCATTTCTGTTTTCTTGAAGGGGACTCTTAATTTCCAGCTTGTTGTTTGATAAAGCTATTTATACAAAAGGTCTTTGGTACTTACATATCCTGGTGCTTTGATTTGACAGAAATAAATAAGAACTGAAGTTTTTAAAATAGAAAATTTCTTGAGACAAGTAATACAAAAAATGCATTCACAGAGTCTACATTCTTGCCATCTGTGCTTGTCCCTGGCAATCTTAGAGAACAAAAGACAAGATTCTCTTTGAATCCCCTCAGAGGTGCAGAATAAAGTCCCCCAGCACAGAAAAGTGGTGCCAGACAAGGCTGCCAATTCTACAGCAACAGACCAGAGCCCACTGACCTGTCTCTGAGATGCTCATGAAGTGACTTGAGCTGACAAGAAATCATCAACCAGGGTTAAGTGTCCCTGATTTCATCAGTAGCATTCAACTAATTCAACATGGTCGTCTTTCTTACCAAAAAAAAAAAAAAAAAAAAAAAAAAAAAATCTACAGTAAAGATATTGATTGTACTTGCATTAAATATATGCTGAAACTGGGCAAAGTCCTCATAAAAATGCAGGAGAGATTTTCCTCATGGAGCTTTGTCCCTCAGCTGTTGACTGAGTGCCACTCACTGAAAGAAGTGAATCTGCACTCCATTGTATTTTAGCAGTCTTCCACAGTTTTTCATCATTTCATGAGAGAAAAGAGCAGCAGTCACTGCTTTTGCTTTGATCTGTTCATACTGGCCTCACTGTTACTCCTATTGCTGGTCATATTGCTATTCCCTTTATGTTTTATTTTGAAATATTTTTTATTTATCTGCAGAATCAGAAGCTTCACAGACGGCAGTGATTCCCAAACCAGCCCAGTGGTCAGAGGGAAGATCTCCAAGAAGATCTCTCTGACCCAAATCTCCTCCAGCTCCATTACAAAGCTAACAGCCCCTGCCTTCAGCAGCTGAGGATTCTCAGCAGTGTTTCATCCTGTTTTCTGAATCAGGAACTTTGTAGAGGATCCCAACACCAGACTTCTTTCAGTGGGTCATCCCTCGTGCTCTCACACTAGAGGATATAAAATTCAGTGAGTACTGATTACATGGTTGTACCATGGATCTCATGCACAGTAGCTGCTGCTTCTCATATTTGTCTATGAGAAAAGTTAATGGTATGAAAGCTTGCAGGTTACCTCTGTTTTTAGGGTTGCCATATTATGTTTCCGATTTTCCCTGCTCTGACATAAATTATTCTAGATTAATAGAATAATTTTCTATAATGTGGGGTTTTTTTCCTACATCTTTTCCATTTTCATAAGGTCTCCATTTCTCTGTGCACAAAATTGAAGTCTTAAATTTCACAAAAAATCAGTAGCAGCAAAGCCAACAAACTCTGGGCTTCTCTCACCCCTATGTAGGATGTTCAAGATTCCAGAAATTTCAGAATCAAAGAAAATATATCATGAAAGGCATTTTCCTTTGTAAACCACAGAAATATGTCCTATCCCCGGTCTGAAGTTTTAGCTATTATGAACCTCTAGATTTTTACAAGTCAACAGATGGCTACCAATATTTATTCTTTTCAAAAAACCTGGATATAATTTCTTTGTGCAGGACTCCCATTACTATGCTCAAGTCTTTCTTCAATGAGCATTGTGGTCTTGTAAAAATCTGGCAGGTTTGTCCTATAAAAGCTGCTCACAGATGATTTTAACACAGTTTTTTATCCTGTTCTATTTTTTAAAGCCAATATTTTAAGGAGAACTTTTCTTGTACCAAAAGTTTTCCTTCTGTAAACTTTCAAATCCTGTTAAAAATTAGGTTCTGAATTCTCCTAATCAGAAAGTATGTGCTGTCCAACATATTTTTTACTTAATATAAAGAAAAATGAATGAACCAGGCATAGTCTGAACTAGGCATTGTTTTGATGATATTTTCATACATCATTTTGTACTTTCATATATCACTTTGTACTTTCCAATATTATTTATACCTTCAGACATATTTTGTGCATTTTGGCAGGTAAAGGTTGAGAGTCATTCTGAAATTCTGCTTTTCTGTTCTGCATAGCATGGAATTTATGTAGTGAATAGTTCCCTCTTACTAATTACAGTCATTTATTTTCAACGTTTCTGTCTTGTAAAGCCTGGTTCAAATTTATTTGTAAGAGAGGAGCTGAATGTGTAGAAATATATTTTGATTTAGTGTATCTGCGTTAGATGGGAGCTGAATGTGTGTCTGGATTTTAAATCTCTGAATGCCTGCTTAAAAAGGTAATTTGGACAAGGTTTGTTTCTTGCTAATGGCTTGTGCCAGCCTGGGACAATGTGTGTTGGTCTTTGGCTTGGTTATGAAGGTGCTGCTGCAATGCAAATATGTGATAATAAGATACTCATCCTGCTGATCTTAACCTGTAACATCCCATTTCTTTAGCAACAAGGCCAAGCTCTTCTGCACTAAATCAGTTCTTCCTCTCATTTGAACCTTCTAAAAATTCCACGTGCAAGTTGCCAGCTAAGTCATTACAAGGACATAGACCAAAGTTTTAGTTCATTTGAAGCAACGCAAGGAACTAAGTGGAAGATTGATACTTGAATTGATGTATTTTTATTTACTGATCTTCTGTTTAGTGCACTTAATTTATGTCAGATAAATCACTTGAATTCTTTTCAAAGATCAAGTGAGTAAAATGTCATAGCATTAAGCATAAGTATCCATTTTTTTCCTAAAGGTCTAGTTGTCCCTAGGTACCTGCATATAGAAAGTTCTTGGGGAAGAGCACACATATTACAGAGTCTTGTTTCATTTTTATAATATTCCAGTCTTGTTTTTGTCTGGATTAAATTTACACAAGTGAAGATTAACTCTTTTATTTAAAATAAAGATTGCTGAGATTAGCAGCTGAAAAAGAAACATTTGTATCAATGCAGCTGAAAATGCAGTTGTTTTTTTTTTTCCAATCGTCAAGATTGAAGTCACCAGGTGGTGCTATTACATAGTATTGCAAGATCTTCTTTTGAAATCTGTTAAATTACTTTTTTTTTTTTTTTTTTTTTTAAGGAAATGTTGACTAACCCCTTTGCCTTACAGTTGACAGAGGCTGTAAGGGCACATTGACCTGTGACTTTTATTTTGGGAGTAGAAGGACTTTGTGGGAGGTGGGAATGGGTGGCTAAGGTTGTTTTCCTCTAAAACAGTCTAGTTTGCATTCTGGCTGTGGTGGACTTAGTTCTTGGTCTGAAATAATACATAACTTATATGACATGCAAAATATTTTTTGGCCCCTTGAACCATAAGAAAAACAAAATAAGACTTGAAAGTATGTCAAAGATTATGTTAGGAAGAGAAAAGAGAAATCAGGAGGGATAACAATGTTATTGTTTGCATGGAGAATGTTATCATGACTTTGAGGGGGTGTTATCTCTTTAAGAAAAAGTTTTCATGATTAGTTTCCATCTTCATTGGATTAAATTAGAGACAATAAACATTAGAGTAACTATTAATTGAGGTGACATTGATTTAGATTTTTATCAGCAGAACCAGTGGAAATCCTGTAAATGTAAGTTGAAAAAAATAAAAAGGGAGAAAGGTAAATAGTCATTACCTGCCAGTACGTGTGGTGGCATAATAGTGATAAAGAAAAATACCTAAATGGGAAGGTAGCCATCTGGAGTTTAAGAGAATAATGATTCAATCTGCTTCCAAAGATTCAGCAATTTTAAAATAAAAAGTCTTGTTAGAGACTAAGATGAGACTCTTTTATCACCCTATACATGGAACACGGATGGTGTTGCTTATCTCACCTCATTAGCATTTTAAGTAATAGGAAAGACAATTGTGTAAAGAGAATCCAGTGAGGGGAGGAGGGGAAAAGACTTACTGGTAGCTATTGATATTTATTTATATAGTTCACATAGGCATGTGCATCTATTTTTTTCCAGGATGGGCTTAATTTTTGAAATGACTCCTGACAATGGTTTTCTTCCTTTGATAGTTTATATAGTTTTCTTCCTTTTATAGTTTTGATAGTTTAACTAACCCATGATGCCTCTACAAATTGAATGCAATCACTTTTGAGAATATCCAAAATTAGTGGTGTTAGCTGCATGATGATCAATATGAATAATGCCCCTCTTTTCTGCAAGTTTCTAAATAATTTTTCTAATGGTGGCAACATTGGCAGGACTGAGAAAAATAGCTTACTTATACAGGGTCCTTTATTGGATATCTAAGCAATATCTGAAATATCATGCAGTTAATCTTTAGAAACAGACATTTATTTATGCTTGAAATATAGTTTCAAAATGTCTCAAAGTTATTCTGGGTATGTAGCAATTGTCTACATTGGAAAGAATAGGAACATATATATATCTTCTACTTTCCAGAATGGTGTTTTTTGTGCTCTTTATACTAACAAGTTATGATAAAGCTCCTTGGTTGATACAATTTAGGACATGACTGTGTTGGATGGACTGGGATACTGGTCCAAGTAAAAGCTATTCCTGAGAGAAATCACTTTTCTTTTGTAATTTTTCTGACCTAATAATTTCTCCTATGAATAATAGCAAATAGAATTGGTAACTGCCATCTTTAACAGTTTAATATTGTCTTTCATGTATACAGTGTTGAAGAAAATAATTCATGGATTGTATTTCTGTGTTACGCTAGCTAACTCACTAAAATGTACTTTTAATAGTTCACATCATTTTCATTAACCTCTTGGTACTCTATTCATCTCCATTAGAGCAATATCATATAATAAAACCAGTAGAAAAACACAGACTATTTTAGAGGCAGAAATCAGTAAGAGGCCGTGTAAAAAAAAACCAGATTTCAATGAGATCAAATCTTCAGCTTTTTTCTTTTTTCTCTTTTCTCTCCTCCAATTTCCTCTGCCTGAGCATTTCTTGCTATTAACTGCATTTCTATACTGCCTTCCATTCTGCTCTACTTCATTAATATGAGGAACTTCAAAACAGGCTCGTGGGTGCAATGCTAAAAGCTTCATAGAAGATATGAGAAGAAGCCCAGTAACGTTGTTGAGGAACATTTATCTAACACTGAAATTTACTGTGCTGTTATTCTGCTGGTATCATTAGACCTTTCCTATTTTTATCCTGCACTTACATCATGAAAACTGAATCAGGTCTTTAGATCCTAGAGAATGTTTCTGTTTTAATGATTAAGCCATTAGTTTATTTGTAAAACTAGCACATTGCTAGTTTTCAAAATGCCATCTTTATTTTGAAATTTATGCCTGTGTTACATGGTGCAACACCTCGTTCTGAACCTTGATGATGTGTGACTCTGAAATCATATTCTACAAGGATCTTAACAAGGAGGAGGTTGGCAAAGTGAGAGTGTAGCACAACAAAAAGGAATGCTTGCTGAATAGGAGAACAGTTCTATTTATACATCTACTCTGTGAACACAGAAAATGTGTATTATTATACATTTATTTATTTATTTATTTTCATCTCTAGATAAATACAAACATCAAGGTTCCACAAATGTGTTTTTCAGCCTAAGAACATCTGGGAGACCTGTTCTGTTGGGAAGCACTCCAAATTGTTGGGGTTTGAAGAAATAAGGTTAAATATTAGAATTCACTACATGTGATGAAGTTTATTTTCTCTGCTATAATAATTTTGTTCTCATTGTGAAAGGTTTCCTGCTTTTTGCTGAATCCCAAAACAGATTTTACTTTGTCCTTCAGAAAAATTCCCTCTCTGTATTTCAAAATTATTTTTAGATCAAGTTCTCCGCCACCTCACTCAACAATTTGTAATCCAAATTTTTCCAAAGTCAGTTTGTAATTTTTAGGACTCTAATCCTGAAAAGTATATCCAAATATAAATAACTAAATAAGATGAATACCATTCATGATTATTTTCTACCCCTGAAGAATTTACTTTCCCTAATTACAGCCACAGCTACTACTAAGAGACATTTTCAGGAAATCAGAAATAGGGTAGTAGGACATGTAGAGTGTCTAGATGAAGAATGAAGATAATAAATTCAGACTAATACTGTTAGTAAAATCCCTAAATATGCTAAGTTGTTTACTTTTCCATTTAGATGACATATACAGAAAGGAAGTGGCTTTCCACATATCAACCCAGAGTAGTTTTAATAGACATTCCCTGGACTGTGCTGACTCTCCTATAATTCCATTCTTTCCTCGAATTTTTGATATCCCGAATGAATCTCCCAGCTCCTGAGCCTTCTCCTTGCAACTGAATCTTGCTTCTGGAATGAGCTCAATGTTTTGCCAGCCCACTTTCCTGAGACTTCTCACCTGCTGTAATTCACATTTACAAAATGAGGGTCTCAGACAGCAGCTGAACCCAAAATTCTCTGAAATTCTCTTTCTTAATCAGTGGTTTGTCTCTTCTCTCTTAAATGCTGCAGAGATGAGCAGGTTTCTTTTTTAAGAGGGATGGGGTAGGGGAAAAGTGTTTTGAACCATGTTTTCTTAACATATAAATGGGAATTAGAGTGCATATGCACAACTGCATTTAGCAATACATTTTAACACAACCTCACATTAATGTCATTTAAATCTGAAAATGTTCTAATAGAATCTTAGCTTCTAAGGCCTCTGAGTTACATCTCTGCAGCTGTAATTTTATGTGTGTTTTTAATCTTCTTAATAGCTTTAAAATGAACACTTCCCTGATTATAAACTACAACACATTTATGCATGTCTTTGGATTAAATAAGGTGATGTGGGCTTTTTTTTTGTAGTAGGAAAGAGACATTTTCTGAAAGAATAAAGTAACTTTTGACTTTATAATCTCAGATTATAAAATAAGGTAGGATTATCTTTTCTTGCAATGGTGGACACCAGCTCTGCATACATTTGTTTGTATTGCTGATTGTTTATCAAGGTTAGACTTTTCTGAGCATACCAGGAGATGGGACTATCAGCTATGAAGTTAATCTCTGTTGAGATAAGAACATCATTTTAAGTAGTCATATCAATATAGATAGAAGCATATTCAATAACTGTTTTATATTACCAGAAAAAGAAAAGTTACTACTTGCTTATTGAATCACAATTTTATTCTGTATTAATTTCAGTTATGTGGAAAAATTAAGATCATTAGAAAAACAGGAAAGAAAGGAAAAGTTCCCCATATATTTAGCTTGAACAACTAAATAATAGTTATTGGGCAATAGATAAAATCTAAGAAAGTTAATTTATAATGGCTCACATTTATCAGCAGAAAAAGCACAACTAATTTCATAAGCAGTAGAGTCATATTGCTAAGATATAAAGATGTATACTGTAACATTTCTGAGCTAGAGAAAAAACCTAAAGAATAAATATTAAACTAAAAGAAAACCATAAAAAAGTAGCTCTTTAGAGTAGTTATGATAACAAAACAGATGGCAGACAACAATATGCATGTTAGTAAACACCAATCAATTAATGTTCTTGATTCTACTTTCAGGGACATCACATCAAGAGCATCTCTCAGAATAAATAACAGTCTCCTGAGAGTAGTCCTTTCCCTGGGGGGAATTACTATCTAAAGCAGCAGAAGTATTTGTGAAAAAAACAAAAGAATTTACCATACAAACCAAAATTGGACAAGGAGAAAAACCCAGAGTGATGACATTAGATAATTAATCAAATACCATAGTCCTAAATCTAGAAGTAGTTTTATGGGCTGCTTCGTCAGGCTTATCCAGCTAATTAGGAATTCAAGACCCAGTCTGAAATATCTACAGAAAAATTGTTTAGGGGGCAGACACTCTGGTACATGTATGCATAAAATATTAAAATTAAATAACTGTAATATAACTTTTTGTTTTTTTTTTTTTATTAGAATGAATATCTAGTTGTTATTTTGTTTTTCTTTCAAGCATATTTGAAATGTGAATATCTTCTTTGAAATGTGAAGCTCTTCAGAGAAATGAAGCCTCTTCCTTTTTTTCATCAAGTAGGGGTGGTCTGTGTACTGAAGCACACAAGCTGTTTTCATGTTCTCTCAAGTAAATCATAGTATGATGGGTGAAACAGCAGGTCTTCAATTCATAATTGCCATAGTGAGAATAATTTGTCATCTGAGCACAGCTCCTATTAGGGAGCTCAAACTACTTCTGCATTTGTTATCACATCAGAAGAAAAACCTAAGGAAATACAGAGATGCCTCTGCTACGTTCAGGTTTGCCTGGATATAGTCTCACTCCTGACCATTTCCTTTGACTTTTATTTATGTTGGTGAATTTGTAAGTCACATTCTTCAGAATTATTTAGAAGCCTTAAAAACAAGTTTCATCTGACTTGAAAGAGGAGCTAAGTTTTATCTCCTTCAGACCTACTTTACCTCTGACCTTCATGAAAACCAAGAGTTTTGGGGTATCGTTCGACTGTAGAGACAAGATAAATTTATTAGGGTATAATATGGATGTATTTTTCTGAAGAGACCTTATAGCACTCTTCAGTGTTTTCAGGGGCTATCAGACTGCTGGAGAGGGATTTTTTACAGGAGCATGTAGTGGCAGGGCAAGGGGGAACGGCTTTGAACTGACAGAGGGCAGGTTTGCATCAGATATAAGGAAGAAGTTCTTTACTATGAGGGTAGTGAGGTCCAGGCACAGGTTTCCCAGAGTTGTGGATGCCTGTCAAGATCCCATTACTAAAGGTTTTCAGAAATGCCTCTGCCCGAATTAAGGTTCAAATGGGACCAAATGCCAGTGACAATAGTATGGGTTTTATTTGATAGTAAATATGAGAGGTGAGAGAGAGAAATAGAAAAAAGGTGGGGGAGACAGAAAGTAACAGGGATAGAACAAAGAAATAGGACCATCTGTGGATCCAACGATGCTCTTGAGGCTCTCCAGTCTTCTTGGTGGTGAAGGTCCCACTAAAAAGCACAGAATCCAAAGGGTTAATATACACTCAGGCCAGGTAGGAAAGCCCAGGGACCTCCCTGGCTGGGGGAGTTTTCCATTGTCTCTTACAACAGCCTCTGGGTTTGTTGCATCACTGCAGGGCTGTGGTGCCTCAGGGATGAGTCTGGGGGCACTTCGGGGGGCATGGACGGATGGAGGCACCCCTCAGCTGCCTCTCAGGGAATGAATGTCCCAGGGGACATGGATGTATGAAGGCTCCCCTCAGCTGCCTCTCAGGGGACATGGATGGATGAAGGCTCCCCTCAGCTGCCTCTCAGGGAATGAATGTCCCAGGGGACATGGATGTATGAAGGCTCCCCTCAGCTGCCTCTCAGGGGACATGGATGGATGAAGGCTCCCCTCAGCTGCCTCTCAGGGAATGAATGTCCCAGGGGCAGGGATGGTTGAAGGCTCCCCTCAGCTGCCTCTCAAGGAATGAATGTCCCAGGGGCATGGATGGTTGAAGGCTCCCCTCAGCTGCCTCTCAGGGAATGAATGTCCCAGGGGCAGGGATGGTTGAAGGCTCCCCTCAGCTGCCTCTCAAGGAATGAATGTCCCAGGGGCATGGATGGTTGAAGGCTCCCCTCAGCTGCCTCTCAAGGAATGAATGTCCCAGGGGCACGGATGGATGAAGGCTCCCCTCAGCTGCCTCTCAGGGAATGAATGTCCCAGGGGCATGGATGGTTGAAGGCTCCCTTCAGCTGCCTCTCATGGAATGAATGTCCCAGGGGCATGGATGGATGAAGGCTCCCCTCAGCTGCCTCTCAGGGAATGAATGTCCTAGGGGCACGGATAGATGGAGGCACCCCTCAGCAGCCTCTCAGGGAATGAATGTCCCAGGGGCACGGATGGATGAAGGCACCCCTCAGCTGCCTCTCAGGGAATGAATGTCCCAGGGGCATGGATGGTTGAAGGCTCCCCTCAGCTGCCTCTCAAGGAATGAATGTCCCAGGGGCATGGATGGTTGAAGGCTCCCCTCAGCTGCCTCTCAGGGAATGAATGTCCCAGGGGCATGGATGGATGAAGGCTCCCTTCAGCTGCCTCTCATGGAATGAATGTCCCAGGGGCATGGATGGATGAAGGCTCCCCTCAGCTGCCTCTCAGGGAATGAATGTCCTAGGGGCACGGATAGATGGAGGCACCCCTCAGCTGCCTCTCAGGGAATGAATGTCCCAGGGGCATGGATGGATGAAGGCTCCCCTCAGCTGCCTCTCAGGGAATGAATGTCCCGTTGGGGGTTCCACAGCCGGGCTCTGTAAGGGAGGATGGGCTCCCTGCCCCTGAGCAGAGGTTACAACACTCCCAAACTTCCTCCCCCACCTCGGCTGGGGCAGATCTGTGCACCCCTGCTCCCAGCAAAGGGCTCTGTGGGCTGTGGCCTCCCCAGCCCGCAGCAAGCCAGAGATGATTCTTAGCACTGCGGCTGCATTTGGCTCACATTCTTTTCCTTGTTTACTGGTTTGTTTCAGGTGATTGAAGAATGGGTTTTCCCTTCATCTCACCTCAGCAGTTTGACTTTCAGTCCAAAGTCCCCAAGAGGTATCTTCAGGGAGGCTTCTTTGGTTGTAGCTTCTTTATACAGTTTTTGTTATAATGAGCAAAACTTTTTGTCAATGTGTGAGGCATGAACTATTTCAGTCTCTGACAATGCCCCACCCCTGGAGTGTTCAAGGCCAGGCTAGATGGAGCTCTGAGCAGCCTGGTCTAGTGGAAGGTGCCCCTGCCCATAGCAAAAGAGTTGGAACAAGATGATTGTTGGAACCCTCGTCACTGAGAATTTTAGACTTTAGGGTCTCTTACAAAATCCAAGCTAGTCTGTGATTCTGTAGACATGGTAGAGCTTAGAAAGGAAACAGAGAGGAAAGGACTGACTTCCTGCCTTGCAGAACTTCAGCATTCATCTGTACTCACAAGACTGAGACTGAGATATCTTCTCTTGAATTACTGTAAACTAATGAGTAGGGTCATCTAATCAGTTTACAAATCTAGATTCAAACACTTTTCTCCGAATAAATGATGAGAAAGGGTTAGAGAATGGGGCCAGATCACAGAAAAAGTTTTCCACTGTGACATTCAAAAGTTACACCTAGCCTCAATTTCAATTTATTACTTTAATGTGCCAACTGTAACTAATTGGTTTTGGTTTCAAGAAATCTGGCTATCTGGCTTACTCAGAACATAGGCAGGATGTGCTTATGCCTGCATGTCAGCCTCTATATATCCTTACTGGATATCTTGAGGTTGGTATCCTATGTCATTTTTGGCAAGTGAAGCTTTTCTGCACCATTAGTGACCTTGCTGAATCAGTGCTGCAGGAGCACTCCCAGGATCAGTGGTATGGCATTAATCCTTTGCAGAGGCCAGCTTCGAGAGCCAAGAACATGGAGATGTCTTGTTTAAATCTTTATTTTGAACCTCTAAGCAAGATTTACCCACTGCAGGACTCTATACCTGCATCCTGACTGTGTGTGAACTTCACAGCACATATTTGATTTCAGCACGGTGTGTGAAGGTATACACTGGAAGAACTGACTTCCATTTTATAGTTCCTAAGGGATGCAAAGCATTAATGCCGTCTACAAGCTTCACGAGGCTTTGAAGTGCTCAATAACTTCTGTATTAGGCTGTTAATATTAACTCCCCAGGGATAGTTTAGTCATTCAGAATCAGTTAAGTTTTTGTGTACTATGCATCTGTTTCCTTTTAGGAAATATTTACTTATACTTTTCTATCAAATATAAATATATAAGAAAATTTTAAAAAAAAGACAGGTAAAACTTTCAGATCCTGTGGTCATAGACACATTCTATAAAGTATTTATTTTCTGTTAATTCTCATTTATATTGGCTGGGTTTTCAGGATAATTTGCATTTTATACTGCACTTATTCCATTAGGAATTACTTTGATGATAAAATTCAAAATAGAAACAGAATCAGCAAACTCAAAAATGCATGCTGATAAAAATTTGGTTTAATTTAATTAGAACTGTATAAGCTAAAAATATCTATATTGATATGTGCATACATTGAGATATGCTATTGAGTTACAGGTCACTGTCTTTAACTTGTTTCAGTCATTCACCTCTCTTGAAATCTCACTAAGACATAAACACTGAGAAAAGAGATTGCTT